>JAGWCC010000033.1:0-1200000 GCA_022651775.1 Drusus annulatus
AGTATGCATCTAATAGAAAAGTGTTCAATTTTTGATGTAGATAGATTGAAATTAAATTTCAAACTTAAGAACTACGGGATCACAGAAAATAATAGAAATGAAATCTGGACACAAAGAATAACAAGTCAAATTTATACAGATTATCTAGAAAAAATTAACAAAAAAATAAAAAACATTAACGAAAGTAATGACAATGCAGCACAATAAGATCATGAAATAATCAAGAATGAGGAGACACCTTGTGCGTAACAAGCAAGGTACCCATAGAAGATACTAAAAATCCAAACAACCTAACCTAACCTAACCTAACCACACAAACATTGCAATAATAAAATAATAATTTTTCCTTAATAAATTTAACCATATTGTCTATAGCACGGTCGAAATTCACTCAGCATAAAATTAACAAGAAAAGCACGAACAGCAGATCCCATAAGAACACTTCCTACCCAAACTATGGTTCGGCTAAGATGTTAAGCAATTATCATCTTAACGGAACATCCACATTACTTTTCAGATTTTATAAACTGCTCCGGCTGAGGTTTTTACATGGTTCCCTCACGCTGTTAAACAAATGTTGGAGCAGTCAATAGCCCATGTAGATAGTTAGATATTAGACAGTCCCAATAACCCAACCTATACCTCCCCACATCCTAAATTGCATGACCCCCTACCCATCCCCTCATGCATGAAAAAGTCAAATCAATAGCTTACAATTAAAATAAAATAGTTAAACAAACCTTGATAAATAATAAGCAAGGTAAATAATAGAACACTCAATGGAAAAAAAAACCTAACCTAACCTAACCTTACCCAACTTGTATCGAAAATTTTCAAGTCAAAAATAAATAACACTTCAACTTCGATATAATATTTTACATGTTAAAAACATAATATTATTAGTAGTAGGTTAATAATCATAATCGTTTTATAATTTAAAACTTCCCGAAACATTGTGAAATCAATGCATGTAGAAGATTTTTTCGAAAAATAAGTTTAGGAATGAGATTGGATATTTTCTCGTTAATTACCTTTCTTATTTTTTCTCACGAAAAAAACGATAGTCCCCTCTTCCCTAACACGCAGCGTATACTTCTCAGTACAACCTTTGGTTTAAATTTTCTTCACGACTTTCAAATTGGTGAGTGGGCTTAAATAAAAGATTGCAAAAGTCACAAAAAACACAGTCTACAAAATTTCACTTAAAGTACTTATACTAAAATATGTCTACATAAACATATACAAACAAATCCCTACAGTAGCAAAAAGCAGCCCGCTCACCGGGCAGAAAAAATAATCTTCTCATTTATGCACCTCTAACCACAGTTGACACAGGAAGAGGGAGAAATATTTCCTGACACTGTTCAAAATTTCTACGATACGATATATACGACTTTCAAATGTTAAATAGACAGTCGTTCAAAGTTTGCATTCAGATGGATCGATGGAACAAAATTATTTTATAGAAAGGCTCTAGGCAACCGTCTATCGAGATTTTCTTTCTTGTTATCCGATGCGGTAATAAATATCTATTTCTAGAAATACAAAACTTAATCATATAAAATTAAGAAGAACTTGGGTCAGATGTTCGGCTTTTTTTAATATTTATGGAAGAAAGTTATTAATTAATATCTCAAGTTGCAAATGAGTTTATCATTACGACAAGCCTTCGTGGGCGGGCATTTTCTTATGCCAACTAATCACTAGCACCTTCTCCCTTCCTCTAGGGGACGTCACCTTCTATTTAATAACTCATGTTGTACCAAGATGAGTTTTCTGAGATAAAATGAGTTTCCAGGGCTGCCAAAAATACTTGTAAAAGTAATTAATAAAAATTATTACGAGTTTAAAGGCTTAGTATATGGATAACTTATGGTCATTTGTTTCATATATATATTTATATATAACATATTAATTTAATTTTCAATAAACCTAATATCAATACGTTTGTACTTGAAACTCACACGTGTCGAAATTCATAGTTGAAACATAGACAAGAAAAATAACATTTGTTTCATGTTACTGATTAAACCTTTTTTTTAAAGAGTAACTTTTAATCATAAGCTTTATGGTATTATCATTCCATTTTACTGAGCAACTTGTGTTTAAAAGAGAGAAAACCGATTAGTTATCGTACAAATTGAACTTGGCCTGTCTGACTACTCGTCAAGCGTCCTTCCCACCAAATAGTACTAGTTAGCTAGTTCAAAATTCAACCGTACTAAGTTTTGGTAAATTTGTAAATGGTTGATATGTAAAGGTGTCTTCACAATTTCAAGGATTTCTTTGGATCGTTTATACAAATGTTAAAAATAGGACGATATGCAAATAAAGACTTTATAACTATTTAGATTTATGGAAAAAATACAAGTTGGAATCGAATATATTATTTTATTACAGCCGGTGAAAAAGTTTCGTTAGCAGTTTGAATAATATAAGAAAAGAAGCTTAATATAATTTATTCCAGAAATATAAAGATAGGAATTACCAACTTTCGTAATTCCTTAAAATCAAATTAAATTCTTTTCTTCTAATGGTGATTTTTTGCATGATTTCTCATCGGAATCAGTAACATTTTAGTACGGAAGTTTTATAATGACATTCTAATTCGACTACTAAATCTTGCGCAGAAAAAAACTTATTGAATATGCGTGTTTCATAACTAACTCGATACAATAAAGCTTTTGTTTTACTTGTTATGTAATCTCAAACCATTATGTAATTAAATCAACCGGATAGGCAGAGAGGGTTAAACGCTACACAAATTCCCTGCCCACACTCTTTTCTGCATTCACATGTATATATTGTCACTTGCAAAGTCTTCTGTTTAATTCGACCCTTGACATGAACTGTTTAATTATTTGATTCATCGTCCTTGAATACACCCGTCTTATTTTGTCATCCAATTATGCATTAGTAATTCTCTTGTTACTGTTTTATACTGCTCTATATGTTTAAGTCTTTCAATTGTTTGTTTGTTACATTCCTCCCAGATCACATCATTCGTAGGTTATTCGATCAGACATGGTTTTACAACATTAATGTTTGTCTTTCTTCCGCCAGTTTCATGCCTCTGTTATCTAATTTAAAGTTTTTTGTGCAAAAATCAGTCTTCCCATTCAAAAATGAATTGATATGAATGAATATTTCATTTTACAATAACCCAAATATTTATGAAAATTTTCAATCACTCGGAAAAATGATAAACGTTTACAATATAATCAACCACGACAATGACTAGACATCGTTTACCACCATACAAGTACGGCTTTGTACTTGCTAGTCCTGTCCATAGAGTAAATAATTTAACGTGTATTTACTAAGGATAATGCTAGTGTACGTCGGTACCCATGTATGTTTGAGAATTCACATGGCATCACGCGATTCCGTGATAGCTCAGGTATATCGGGTAGCTCGTGGTTTTATGACATAAACAACGACTATCCTCGTTTTGTTAGAAAATAATAACGCATGTGTCTCATTGTAAACAGTCCACTACAAACCAATTTTTCATGAGTGCTAAAAAAATATATATATCTACAACATGTAGGTACTACTTTGCTTCGTACAATTTTCGAAACTGTTTCTTTTTCTTTTTCGTTTGCTGCCTTTTGTATTTTTGACAGGTTTATTCATATTTTATAGCTTATCTAGCTTACAATAGAAATTGTCATTTCTTATAAATTTGAAATTCTTTTGGAAAAAGCTTTCCAAATTTTCAAAAAAACAAGTGACGCAAACGCCAATAAAACATTTAGGCAATCATTTCAATATATTACTAAGCCACCAAAACACACAACTCAAATTAAAAATTGATTACTGATTAGGGATAGTGAAAAACATATAATCCATCATAAAGGTTGACCATAAAGGTACAATTAAACAAAATGAACTACATAATCAATCAAGAAAAACACATGGATGGCTTCTGTATTTGCTTATATTTTGACGAGATATTTGATCATGATTCTAAAAGATTTCACTAAAACCGATATCCCAAAGTTGAAATTTATAGTTGAATCTAAAAAATATGAATAGAAAATCTAAAAAAATACAATTTTACTAAATATTCAAATCCATAAAATAAGCTCCGAAATGTTGCGTTGTTAAAAGCTTTTGTTTGAGCCTACGGTTGTTTATAAAATACATTTTTTTCGGAATATTGATTGTCTTTAGGGGTTTTGGTTTTCATTTGGTGGTTCATAAGGTATATAATAGGAGATATCGATTTCAATAGCGTTCGTTAATTTTTCTGGTGTTTCGAGTTTCAAGAATTTGACTTTCTGGATAATTTTCACCACTTTTACATCTAATTTTGAATAATCTGCTTTTCTGCTAAGTATCATTATTTTCCAGGAGTGTTTTCTCAGCCCTTACGTCTTAAGGGAATTTCCTAAGGCAATGTCCGGACAAATTGCGGTCACGTCTCATCACACTTGTACATATTTTAGTATCGCACCCGGATTACGAAAAGAACTAATTTCTTTGCGAAAATTAATCATTCTTGCTAATTTTCAAAGCCCGAATTAAAATCTACAGAAAAAATTATTTCAGCGAAGTTGTTTTTTTTATAGACTTCGCAGTGTAATTGTGACTTTAATTCAAAAGGTTGCTTTTTCGATTTTTAGATATTTTTTTATTGTCGGAGCTTAGTCAAATTTTCGAGTTTTTTTAAAGTATGTTAATTCGGGATCTGAACAACAAGAAAAAAATATCCTGAAATTATTTGAATCGAATGCATTTGTCTTTTTCTCGTATGGTAGCTATATATTTCACGATAACTAAACTTTACGTTCTCGTATTTTGACCCCTTTCACTCCAAACTTTTAATTTTTTTATTCAACCGAGAGAGAGTTATTGCATGATACTATATTATAATTTAAACCATTATGATGAGGCATAATTGGTCGGTCACATCTAAATTGGAGCTGGTGGAACAAAATCAATGTCGAGTAATACTCGAAAACATCAGTTTTTTTTTTTTAATTGTGCCCTGATGATGCTTAAGCTAAGTGGAAACGTGCGGTCATAAAAAAAATCTGTGGTCTTGTAAAAAGTTATTTTTTCATTTAATTTAATATGTCAAACTACAAAGTGATTGCTTTCTATTAAAATATAAAATAATTTATTTTAAAATGTATGAAATCGGGAATAAATTGTAAAGTAAGACAATGTATTTACAAATGTCAATGCTTTTAATGATTTAATAAAACAAATTTGTAACTTTATTCCACTTTTATTATTTTGACTGGACCGGTTTCAGCCTATGACGGCCATCTTCAGACTAGTACAAGTGTTTGTTAACCTACGGCTTATATACTATTGTTGGGGATGTTAGGGGTAGTAAACAATGATTTTACTTTAATTATATTCATCAGTATTGTTGCATGATTTTAATAGTTACAGGGTAAAAGTTACTTTTAATTTATTGGTATTACTATTTTATATATCTATCTGGAATATTTATTTATTTTATTTAATATTTAAGATGGGTTACAGTTGCATTTCTATAAATATGAATTGACAATGTATTTATATAATGAAAGGTTGGTGAATACTGATTGCTAATGAGTTTACTTTAGGTTTTCCCATCTCAATTGTGATGTCCAGATGTACAACATAATTTTCTAATTATTGGGTTACTCCCAGCATTATGGTATATTAGTTTTATGATTCTATTCATTATGCACTGTTAGAGTAGATTACTTCTATTATTATAAATTTCTCGGTATCAAGGAATTTTTGAGTGCTATGCACTTTGGTAATAACTTACATTTATTGTTATTACCTATTGATTGTTTGGGATTTTTTAAGTGCATTTACATTATGATATGTTTTTAGTTAGGAATATACATTATTACATTGGATCGGATGATAAAATTATGAAACCGGTCCAGTCAAAATAATAAAAGTGGAATAAAGTTACAAATTTGTTTTATTAAATCATTAAAATGGAATTCCACCACGAATTAACAGTTTCAAAATTAGAAATAAGTCAATGCTTTTGGTGCTAGTAGTATTTAATCATATTTTAAGTGGAGATATTAACTCAAGTACGCACCAGGAAAATGAGTATTAAAAGGGATTAAAAATCACCTTTTTTATGTTTTTATAGTACTCGTAAATAACGCGCAAGAGTCCCAACCATCTAGAGCCAATGAGACTATGGCATCTCCATTTGGGGTATGTTGTGCCTACCTTATAATTCAATCGTTTGGCAACCTAATAAGATATTGCTCACATCTACAGGTGTTTATGTTACTCCATTTATTGCCAAAAGTTATAATATATAAATTGAGTGGAAATCACAAAATACCCTTAATCTCGCATTATTTGCAAACCGGAGTTCTGGACCCGAAATTCCCTGGTTTTGTGGTAAATGCCGCCCATGACATTATGCACAGATATTTAGAACTCAAAACGCTTGTATATTCGTTTGAGTTTGAACTAAACCTAACTAACTAACCTCGTCAATTTGAACAAACCAGGAAACCTATATTTGCCATTCACAATTACCACATTTTATAATAAATCACTAAATGGGTGGAAACTCAGTGATTACTAAAACAAATGTACAGCATAGATTTATGACCTAATAAATAAACTGGGTAACAAGAATGATGAGTAGTCATAAACCCAATGTATTAGACAAGTTTTTTTTCTATTATTCTTTGGGGTAAATACAAAAGCTTCGAAAGGCTTTATACTAATCTAAAGAATGGATGGCGTAAATATTACTTTCCGCATAAACTATTCTAAAGAAAATAATTTGCAAAAGTAACAACTCCTTTGAAAATCTTTTAGTATGAACGGTTAGACACAAAGAATGACAGCGTTGACACGATACTTTACACCGTCGAGTATCCAATTACAATAACTTCTTCAATATTAAATCAATATTATTCAAATTTATTTTTCACGTTAGTATATTTGGGTTTTTTTTCCATATTAAAAATTTTGTTACTATTTTTTATAATATAGTTCTAAAATTATGAAAATACTTCAAGGGAGTACGTCAATCGATTTTTGATTCTGAGCGCTGACCTCTGATCAGATCGATACTGATAGCATAATTCTTTGTAATTAATTGTTGAGCGATATTCAGAAAGTACAATTTTTTAATTATTTCACACATATAATTTATTTTGGGAAATGTAAGCTTTTAAAATTTAAAACATATTTCCAAACCGACAGAATTTATATGTTTTGTTAATAATTTGACACCAATTCATTTTCACCGACATTTAAAACACGAAAGGTTATTAAAACCATAACCTTTTTAATACCGCCGTTTACATGAAGTACTATTTATTCCGTGTGAATAACGCTTGAAACTTGCTCTAGCAATAATTTGTTTATATCCACATGCAAATAAAATTAATTGCCTTAAATAAAATTTCACCTGATTAATATTCAAATAAGGTAGCAATTCATAATTTAAATTTTTAATCTTTTTATTTTTAACTCTTTACAATCGGCTACATACGAGCGTGAGTTTGTCAAAAAAAAACCTGTCAAAATTTTGGGAACGAAACCGGTTTTGATCAAACGTGCGGGTGCCCCTTTGACCAGGTGAAGATATATGTGCGTGTTTGAACTAGTCAGTCACTCTGGCCCTTGGAGTAAACATAAAAAAAGAGAGAGAGCTAAATATTTTTACTCAACCTATACAAATTTACGATAAATCACTTTAATTGGGTTTTTACATCGTAAACCGCGAGGGAGAAAGAGACAAGACAAGTCGTCACATGATACCGCACCACTTTTCGGTATGTAAGCATGTTTTTCGTCTCCCGCGTCTCCGGCGACTCTGCCCACTACGTTTTGTTATGCGACATAACTCAACGGTATTTGAGGTTATATCGTATATTTTTGTTGATAACAATGCTGTGAAATAAACAAAAACATTATGTCGACATGTGCTATGAACGGATGTATAAATATTTTAGCCCTAGCCCTAGCCACGCCCAAGTCAAGAAAAAATCAATAATCTTGACTACACTGTTACGCAAAGCTATCCCTGTTGTATATTATTGCCCTGAGCTCTGCCCCAAGGAAGTATAATTAAAAGCTTTATTAGTGTATCACATTGCAATTCTATTTTTTTTCCACCGGTTGTAAGGGGATAATAACAATTATTTTTCAAAAAAATAATAATCCTCGAAAATTTAAAAAATTTAAAAGTTCTGTTACGTAATTATTTTTATACGTTAAAGCTTATTCGACTTCTAAAGGCATCATCAAACAATAAAGAAGCCAAGTACAGATGAACTATTTATATAATTTCTAGATGCATATAATGAAACTCTTTTGACAAATTGTTTTATTACCAATGCTTATTATTTCATGCGTCATTATTTTATTTTGCATGGTATACAAAGCTATCCGTAATAGTCTGCCACATGCTACATGATATGACATGCGTTTCGAATATCAACGTTTTTCTCGTCAGGTTGTTTAAATGCACGCATTACGGTTGTAGTAAAAAAAATAATCGGAGATGGTATAATATGAAAGCCTTAGCTCCAAAGCCTTAAAATAATAACAGTGAACTTATATAGCGCAAATTTGTGATATTTCACATCAATTGCGTTATTAAAGTGAATATCAAAGAGATATTACCCGATGTTAGACTATTTATAATTTATTTTATTTTTGTTTCGATGTTTACCTAGCTAGGACACCAGGCATCTATTCTACGGTAAACAATGACATATCCTTTTTTTTTTTCAAACAATAATAATTATTATTTAATTTTTTTTTTTAAAACAATTTTTAGTTAATGCCCTCAGAAGGCGAAACAGCTGTTGTCATTATATTATTTATTTATTTATGGTTTTGAAGTTTATTTTGTAGAACTCCATTTTAATTTTTAGGTTTTTTAATTTTGTTTAAACAATAATAATTATTATTTTTAAATAAAACAAACAATTTTTAGTTAAAACCTCTGCGATGTAATTATTTTTACGCGTGACAGCTGTTTCGCCTTCCGAGGGCATTATCAAACAGTTTGATAATGCCCCCAGAAGGCGAAACAGCTGTCACGCGTAAAAATAATTACATCGCAGAGCTTTTAACTAAAAATTGTTTTTTAAAATTTAAAATAATGATAATTATTGTTTAAATAAAATTTAAAAACCTAAAAATCGAAAGTTTTTTTTACTGTTACATTTTAGGGTTTTAATCGAACTTTACCTCGTTATAAATCTATAAATTATTTTTTACTATGTTATATAAAATACAAATCACAAATAATGGATTTCAAACATCATTCTGTTATTTTATAGTTTTATAACTTTATAACAACTGTCAATAGCACTATATTGTAATATTTCTCTGTAATTTTTTGCTACCCACCTCAGAACAGGTTACACCTAGCAAAGTAGGTAATGTAAAGCATACAACATTATGTATCAAAATAATTTAAAAGAAATTTATTCTATTGAAAAATGTATAAAGCTGAATTCTCAATACGTATTCAAACGTGTAGTTTTTTATTACTTCTTATCTCATAGCTAAATAAAAAAATAGAAACATTAGAATAATTCGAATGAGGGGCTTAGAAGCAAAGGCAGAAATTTGACAAAAACGGGTCTGTAGCATAGTTAACTTTTGAATGATTATTACAACAAAAAAAAAACAGAGAATTGTATGTATCAAAATGTATGGGTACATTAAACTATGAAACAATTAAAAAAAGAATCTCTAAATGTATCAACGAGTTCATGAATGAAAAGTGAATAAAACGGTTAATCAACTTTTCAAGAAATATTTTTGGGATGAAAAAGGATGCCCTCTTTGCTTCTATACCCCTAAAATAGTTACATCAGACCATATTTGTTTAAATTAATTAAAACAATAGATATACAAGAAGATAATAATGCGCATTAACATTATTGGTAACAATATTTTTGTCCTATAACGAATCTCAAAACCCAATTCTTAAGGAAAATGAGTAAATTATTAAAACCAATCAATGAAAATTTTCCGCAGTAATAATACTCTCTAAGTATATTTAGGAAAAATAAAGGCCATTAACTCGTTTTTATAAAACCGATCTTTGTTCACCTTTATTTTTACGCGATACCGGAATACTGTTATCGTTATGACTACCGGTTTCAACTCCGAACGGTAAAAGGTTTGTACTTTCACCAACAAGGGGGTCTTCCTAATTCAAAAGCCCTGGGCACGATTCGAAATCCACACGTTTTCAGTAAGAGTTTAAGTACATGAAGCACGTGACTTTGATTTCGATAATGTTTTTAAAAAAATAAGTTAATCGTCGTTTTAAAAAATCTTTTTTTTTCAATTAATATTTTTATTTTGGGTGTTTTATTTTTTCTTAGGGAAAAATTTATAAAATGTGACACGATTAAATTTTAATATTAATTACGCAAAAAAAAAAGTTGAAAATAAATAGAAGAAATGGAAGTGAAGAAGTCGTACCAATTCTATGACGCCACAGCACACCGTTCTAGAGTTATTGCTGTTCCATACAAAAATCGTTTAACACATTACAATTGTAATTTAGAAATTTAAAAACAATTTAATGAAAATGAAATAATAACTTTGTATAATAAATAAACAAAGCCATTCAAATGAATAGTCATATTCTTAATAATCAGTTAAATTTGTCCAGTGGTCCAACATTAGGTATATTTCCTCTGAACTCATAAAATTTCTTATATTCACCTTCTCAGTTGACGTTTTGCCTCTTTTATTTCATATTACCTTTCTCTTTCTCTCTGTTCGTTTGTTATAAGTTTAACGTTTTTCTGTTGTTTTCTCACTGTTCTCTTATTTTATTTTATAATGTGTTCTCCATGTGTATGTATTTATAACCACACACTTTGCTTTTTTTGTTTAGTTTGATTTTGTACCCTGATGCTTAGGCTAAGCGAAACCAGTCGGTCATTAAAATTAAAATTAAATCTTTGGTCTCATACAAAGTAATTTTTTAATTTTCATTAAATATGTCAAACCACAAAGTGATTTCTTTCAAGGAAAATTTGTTTTTTTATGATTTTTTTATCTTCTAAGACCATAAATCAAAAATTTTCGGGCGTCCAGAAAACAAAACATAGATAGAAGCGTATCTAACCTCAAAATTTCAGTGGTAAATTGAATACTGGAATTAATTAAGGCTCTAAGTACCAAAAAAAAAAAAACTGTTTTTTTTTAAAGAATCGTATTTTATTTACATCATAAAATACGATTCTGTAAAAAAAAAAGTTGTCAATTTTTTGGCACTTAGAGCCTTAATTAATTCCAGTATTCAATTGTTGGTGAAAGGTAAAACATTGTTGAATTAAACAGAACATTTGTTCGGGTGATGGTACGACTCCGTTTCCGTGACATTAACCAGGAGTGTCGTCTCTGAAATCCAGAGTGGACATATCCAACCTTTTCAATGGCCAAAAAGGGTAGACCTTTGCCCATTAAATATGGAGCGCATCGTCAGGAAGGGCGGAACTAAGGTATTAAGAAGTTGGATGGCGTCATCGACAAATTATGAATCTTTCCTTGAGCTTGAGTTTTAAAATTCTAACTAGCATGTCAAGGGCAGTTCAATGTTATGCTAAACTTGAGGCAGTAAATCGTAATAAAGATATTTCATTTTGATGCTTGTTGTAAATTTTGATAAGAAATTTATAAAACTACTAATAAAAAGTACAGAAAGAGCGTTTATAAAACAGTAAAAATAAATCTTACACTCTTTTGACTTATCTTGGACTATTTGAGTATGGTGAACAATATTAAGAAAGGAAAGCATGGTACTAACAGAAGAAGGACAAAAATCTTTTGAACGCAGCATAACACACGGAGTTATGAGAAAAACGTCCGGCCTATGTTAGCGCAGTGACCAAGAAAAAACATTGACTTGTAACTTGTGAGCACATTAACGGTTTTTTTTTAGTTTTTATTTATTTTATATTAGTTACTTTGTTCATTCAAGTTTGCAAGTAGCTAATTATTTCATTGTCTTCTTAACTTTATAATATTTTAACTTATTTACTACTTATTGTTTTAATTTATATATTTTTTAAATATTTTTTACATGCTATTTTGAATTTATTGATGGATTGGTGATAGGGGTATCAGGAAAATATATCGTCACTGGAAAGGCAAAAGGGATTAAGCAACACTTTGGTCAAAAATTAGTTGTTTTTTTAAAGAAAGACAAGCATTCCCGGGGAACGAACAACCTGACGATATTTGAAAATATCCTACTACCATTATAATGAGCGGAAAACATTGCTTGTGCAATGATGGAAGACTTAGCTAGCAGAGGAATTGAACCCACGACGCCCGTAACCGGTCAAAGATCGTTTGATTCTAAAGATTTTTGTGGCCCTTCAGCCATTTAAAATATATTATATTTACCGTTCAGGAGAAAACTTGACTCAAGCGACCCAAGTTGGGACATTTTAAGCTTCTTTTCGCTTCAAACAACTGAGTGAGAGCATTGAGTCACCTGAGTTAACTTTTTTCTTTTAAATCCAACTAGGTACTGAAGACTTATGAACTTTACTGTAAAACAAAAAAACACTTAAAAGTGCTCTGGTGCAAACTTCCTAAAATGGCGCTTCAGCCTTTTTGCCTTTCCGGCAACAATATAATTTGCATGTGAATGAAAGAAGAAGTCAGTCAGTCCGATGAAGATAAGGCAAGGTCGAGTGAATCAAATACTTGAGTGGAGTTATGTCCAGTCTCCGAAGGAAAGAAAGATTCATATGAGACGAGGTATGAATGTGAAAGAATGGCGAGAAAGGATTGAAGCATTCTATTTACACTTTACCTCTACCTTTTATTTCCCAAATGTTAAGACTGTTTTGTCTTAAACATCAAAAATGAGAAAAAAACCTTTCGGAGTTTCCCGATTTTTCATTTCTCGATTTTAGACGTATTTTTCTTAATTCAACCTTTGACATGGTACAAGCTTTTTGTAGATTAGTCTTTGAAGGAAAAAAATAGACAAGTTTTCGGTTTTTTTTCATATTCAAATTAATACAAAAATGATTGTTTAAAAAACATTTGGTACACCGTCGAGATTTTTTATTCTCTCCGTAACATTGAAGAACTTCTTTCAGAGTACGTAGCGTCCGTGGGAAGTACAAATAATACAGGCTCTTCCAGACATAGAATAAATTGTCGCATTTTATAAATATATCATCCTGAAAGGTTTAGTGCCTTCGGTGTTTTCATTATGAGAGCGCTTTTACGCGAACTTCGTTTAAAAAGGCTTTATTTCGCGGACGTCGTTCCTAAATGCATACAAAAGGATTCACAAAACTCGCTGCCAACATGCCTCCAATGAAAAATGAATCCCAGGTAATGAGAAAAAAGTAAATATATTACATACATATAAGATTACGATTTCAACCGGTCGGTAACTGAGTGGAAAAACGCGTCGGATTTCCACCCGGGCGTCGTGGGTTCAATTCCTGTGCTGGCTAAGTCCTCCATCATTGCACATACAACATCTTTCGCTTATTACGATGGTAGTAGAAGTTTTTCAAATATTGTCAGGTTATTTGTAACCCGGGAATGTTTGTCTTTTTTTTTATAAAAAAATTAAATAAATATATATGTTACAATTCACGGCTTTATAACATGCGCTTCATGTAGACACCCTGCGAATTCTTTTTTTAGTTTTTTTGTTTGTTTGAACTAGAGTATATATCTCAATGTATTGTTTTACCCATATTTGAACCTTTTTCTCTCGTAATTTATGATAACAAGCATGATTTTAGATAGTTTAATTTGTATACATATTATATATTACTTCCTCCTTGTTATATTAGGTTAGATAATTTAGTATAAAGCGCACTTTAGGTGAAATATCACAAAACTGTGCTAAATAAGTTCACTGTTATTATTATTTTTTATAAAATGTTTTTGAAAAGTGTTACCAAATATCTAGTCAATCGTCAAAGAAAAACATTTTATTTCAAATTTTAAAATCAAACCTAAAACCGTTTTATTTGAAAAATATATATTAAAAAACGGTTAATTAAACATTCAGTTGTCGCACTTTTTTTTTTAACTGATAACTTTAACACTTAATTAAAAACAATCCGAATCAAAAAACTCAGTTTAATCATTTTCACTTTCTAAAAAAAGAAGAAAAAAAGAATAAATAAAATAGCAGAAGAGAATACAAGCAAGTAGAAAACAAACAAGCGAGAAGAAGTAAAAACAAGAAAATAGCAAAAAGATACAAGCAAATATGAATATATTTTAAAGTAACAAAATTAAAAAAAAAGTGGAAGAACTTTTCCACAGGTAGCAGGGGTAGACTATATTTTTTTTTAATAAATAGTTATCTAAGTTGACTTTCCCGATTTTTCCATTTGTGGAAACGACGTTAGACTGTCAGAGAAAATGAGTTTCTTTATCTTTCCACAGGTTCAACCACAATTTTCTTTTACATACTTTACCAGCAACCGCACATTCATTGCATCTCCTCTGGTTTCTTTCATTCTTAATTAATTCGGTAAGGGACGCAACGAAATGATGTAATAACCTCTCCACGTGGGCTGGAGATTTATTTCCTGGGTTATTCTTCCCCTTGCCGTTTCTAGTGCCGTACCAGCCTCTACGTTTCTTCTCCATCCCTCTACGACTCCACGGTACTACGGCTTGACCCCGCCACTCCTAGGGCTACGATCAATCTCTACGGTTTATTACACCTCTGTAAGATAATAAGATATAGCAAACGTAGAAGTAAAACTTCACTTACCAATTTATAATATGTTTAGCTTACGCCCGTTTGTTCTATCACAATCACAAAATAAATGTATCGCTGAAATTCGATTTGAGTATCCAACAATACACTTTCGAATAATTATTTTCGATGGACTCTAGCGCTGTACAAAAATAACAGATTTATTTGACAGCTATGGATCTTTAATATATACATTCAACTGTTAAACATAAGACGAGACGCCATATTGCATAACACACGTTCAAAAAGACAAACTGAAACTCAAGCGTAACCGGGTAAGAAATTTCTCTACAACTCTTATTTTCGTTAGGAAAACATTAATATTTTAACTGGTACATTAAATACTTTGGAGATCTCTCAAAATGTATAGTAAATTGAAAATGCATTTTTTTGTCAAAAAAAAGTTCGGCCAAAGCCGGGTTGTGTTAAGCCGGCAGTGTTATGAAAATTAAAAAGATCCCACTGCGGAAGCTTTCAGTGTTTGTATTAAAAATTTCGCTGCAGGGAAAAGAGAACAGAACGAAACAAGTACAGCGTTACGTTCTGTTGATAGATCTAACAAAAAAGCTGCTCGGAAAATGTTCCAGTATATCTACCCGAGATGGGGTAAAAAAAGTTTGGGCTGAAGCTCGCTTTACTATAGAGCAACGGAGCATCTCCAATGCCTGTGTTATATTGTGTAAGCCTACAGACGTGTCTATATTTTATTATGTAGACCTACAAACACGTCTTTATATCGACAACTGGTGTATTGAACTGAAAAAACAGCACCTGCCTTTGTAAGCTGACAATCTTTTTAAATCATAAAGGCAATATTTTGAAATAGGTTACCCGATAAAGTCACAAAATATTGATGGTTGGATAGTAATATTTTTATGCGTGGAAGTAAAATTTAAAATAATACAGTTAATTGCGTGAATTAATAATAATTATTATGCTGTTAATTATCGATTAATTATTTTGGAAGAGAAACTCGGTAATTGTTTATTACTAGGGATTTATTTTTAACTCCACCGTTGACGTTTGTTTGTCAAATAAAATAAACGTAAAATGTTCTAAATCACTATGATAAAGGGGTAATAATTTTAACATAATACTATAATATTAATTAACAAAAACACAATGCGCTATTAACTCAAAATAATTTTCCTTGTGAGTACGTTAGAGTGAGAACTTTTCAAAATAACAACTATAAATTAATTGAAATTATCAAATTTAAAAATAATCTTTAGAAGTAAGAAACTACTTTTGAGTATAATGTATTTTAGCAGACATCATTCGATATTTGAAATATGTGGATTTTTTCATGGCAAGTCAAGGTATCCCGTGATTTTTCTCAGGTGACAGACAGCTAGTGATAATAATAAAAAGTTTTTTCAAAAGTGGTTGTGTTTTATTTTATTTTTATATTAACTCCACAGAGAAGGCAGTAGGGGAAATAATTTCTCTCTGGGCGTATGTTATCTTCAGGAATGATCTATGGAAGGTTTTTTGAGGAAAGAAAGGGGTGTATCTGAGACTAGAAGATATCCATTTTCTAGGAAGGAGGAAATACAGTGGCCGGCAAACCAAACAACGGCAGGGTTGTTGAACATGAGAACAAGTCGTAAAAGCGACCCGTTCTCATGTGTTGAATTTAACTGTATACAAATTTTTGGAGCTCTTTTCGACGCTAGTTCCTCGGAGCATCTTCCATCGAAATACCAGTTTCACAAAAACAGCATTCTCACCTGCCGTCTGTGCTTCAAATACTGTTTGTTATAATAGGAGAATCTATAAAGGATCGCCCGTTTCTCCACAGAGTAATGTGTTTTTTTTTCAAGTAATTTGGGGATCCAAACCAAAGGCGGCTGCTTAACTCAACAGTGGGGCACTTGCGATTTGTACCGGGGTCAGCAGTTATGTTTTGATGAAGTATTTATGGGATTTCTACAGCAGCTCAGCCTCTATGCCTGAGCTGGTCGCTTAAAATTGTGAGGACAGGCTTGTAGGGGGAGGTTTTAAAAAATTAAGTTTTTATTTTATCACGTATCGAAACCTTCTGTTTTTTAGAATGGGCTAAAGGATTTGTTTTACTTTAAGTAAATCGTTTATTTGATCTGTGACAAGAACCATGTTCATTTACTATTATAATCAACAAAGAAACATTCTCAAAATATCTTAGACCTTGAAAAATAAGTCAGAAACGCAATTTATGTATCAATGCTGTACACAAAATATTTTTTGCATAAAATTAAGACAAATACATTTTTTATGTAACAAGTCTATTGGAAAATTACAAATCATATTTAGTAAGTACAAGGACTTTATATAATATAATCGGTACTTTGTAATATTTCATACAGAGGTGGAATATTGTTATTGTCAAGTGTAAGTGTTTTAATACTCAACTGCAGAACGCAGGTGTTATGTTTAGTTTTGTGATAATTTATTTTTATCATTCTATATTTTTTCTTCATATTTTTATAATTTATATCCTATTGCCAAACTACTTGATTGTAGTTTAACGAAGAGATGATTTCAGAAAAACAATAATGATAATGTTTTCACTTTCTATTTAAAGCTAATACAGGATGTAAAATGACGGACTTTGTAGGGGCCTAGTAAGATAAGGGATTTGTTTATTTTTTATTTCTTTCATTTAACTATCAAACATGGTATTGAACCCACCGCTCCAATCCGCTGAAATAAAACTTTATTATTTATTTTTCTTTTTATTTATAATTTTGAGTATAAATAAATAAATGTTACAACATTATTTAATACATAATGTGGATACAGTATTAAGATTTTATTTAAAAAAAACGTCTTACAAACAACGCACATATTTGAAATAATAACAATATAAAATAAACACGAAGCATTTAATAAATGTCACAGAATTCTATTTACTCTGTAAAAATTCAATATTGAAACATTTATTTCCGCATTTTTATTTTCTCCAATTATCTTATTCTTCCAAAGTATTAAAACAGTCTCTCTAAACACTGAATAAAGCCCTTAAACGTTTTCTAAATTAAAAATAATGAAGCAAACAACTGTCGTTTTAAAGGGTCGATAGCCTCGTTTAACAAGGCTGGCACATAAAGTTTTACTCCGTGAAAGATCCGAGGGAGATAAATCCTTAAAACCTCTTCATTCCACTCCCCCCTACATCTCTGGCCCAACACTTCCAACCCTTGGAGCACCCCCCTCCTCCCCCATTAACTTGGCCATATTGCACCTAACCTCACATTTATCACTGCGCAAATATCACTTTCACCTTAGGGGCGAGTAATAGGCAATTTCGAGATGATATGACATTTTTGTTATCAAAATTAAAATGGTGGAAGATTCTTGACTTGCGTTGCTTCGAAGATTCAGTTTATCACATTTTTTCGGTTTTAACCATGGTATAACCCAGCTACAACCACGTTATAACCTTGTTATAACTATGCGATAACCTCGTTATAACCTAGCTGTATCTAACCACGGAATAACCAACCTATAACCAAGCTAAACAATGTTATAAACGGTTTCTGATACTTGACTAGAAATATTGAAGGATGTAATAGATGAGATATAAGCCTACTCTATACACGTCATGTTTATGCAACCAAATAAGTATGAACAAATTGTAAAATTCTTAACACTTATTGAATTATAACAGGTAATCAATATGTAGCCACTTATAAATAACGAAGTTTTCATTGTTAGTGACCCCGCAAATAGGTATCGTAACCAGAGTTTACCCGAACACAGTACTCACACAGATGCGTTGCTTATATACAGCATATGTCTTGTTATTCGACTTCATTAATCACTTGCCTCCATGGTCGAGTTGTTAAGACGCTAGACTACGAATCTAGAGGAGGTCACGGGTTGAAATCCCGACGTGCGTAAATAAATTAAATTTCACATTTAATAAAAACAAATCAATGTGAAGTATATTGGCGGCACTTCCCGGAGACGTAGATACTCTAGATATTGCCCTGATGAAAGATCATCATTCAGAATCGAAACGTTGATTGAAATGGCTTTAGCCCTGTTTGGTGACCAGATCTAAATAGCACAGTACTCATCCAACTGTTATCTTTTCATCTCTTCCCCATTTCTACCCCCTTTCAGCCTCACAATATACCTTAATAAGGAATGCCATGAATGAACGAAGAAAGGAGTGTGAAAAGAATATATGACGCGAAAGTGAATGGAAAAAGAAGTCTAAGACGCCATAAAAACAGAAGGCACGATCAATTGAATCAAATATTTGAGTCAAGCCATGTAAAGAGTAATAGAAGAATACATATTTAATAATTTATAAATGTGAATAATGCAAGGAGTGTGTGCCAAGGCAGAGTTTTATGGCGGTTCGTCCTCTTTGCCTACCCCTGCGGGGAAACGGCATGATGCTAAGTTAGTTAGTTAGTATCATTAGTCAGAGAAAATTGCATTTTTTATCAGTATCATATTTCAACTAAAAACAAAATTTCCAACAAAAACAGACAGCGAAGGAAACATGTTATTTGTTAATTAAAATGGTAGTGTTTGTTAGTCTGATGACCATAAGAGATTGTGGGTAGGGCTTAGACAATTATTTTGGTGACCTTTACCGCGTATGTAATGATGTTACGTGGGTACGTTTCCTCTGGGGACCAATTTACCCTTATTCAAATAAAAGTGTGTCAATATTCAAAGAGGTGGAATTTCCCAAGGTTAGGGCGCGTAATACTCCATCTATTTCATGCATGGTGTTTAGTTTACTATTGACCATTAAAAATTAAAGTTTTATTTATTATCAACAAGATTATTGACATGAATATGTATACGGTCGATGATTTGCTGTTTGGTTTAGGGTTGCAGATACTTGAATCGTTTGTTTTGAATTAGTCATTAAAAACTATTAAACCTTTACTTGCATCATTTAGCTTTTGCGTTTTTTCGGTTGAATTAAACTACCAATTATTACTTAATCTCCCATTTCGACAGATGAAAAACAATATGGCGACCACCAAGCGTTCATTTGACAGTGAAAACTTTTCCAGGAAATGTTTTTTTTATTTATTTTTTATTATTTCAAGTAAAATAATTGTTAAAAGGTCAACATAATCGCATCGAGAGTGGAAAAAAATATATTAATTGGTTTAATTTATAGGTCTCTACACAAATAAAAACGTGGTATTTACAACGTATTTCACAAAATATGGGAAAAACTATGTTTTGCACATAAGTAATATTTAGGTAGATTTTTTTTTGTGGATTTAATTGTAATTTTAAAATGTATTAATTCAAACATTCATTTACTTACTCCTACTTCTTTTTTAAGAACGACTTTTATGAAACTCTTTTTTATGCTATTGTTTTTTGTATGATTTTCTGTGTTATCTTTTATTTTATATTTAAAGTTTATACGACTGCATTGCTGTATTATGCAAACTGTACTGATAAATAAATGAAATATGCAAAGTCTAAACTAGAATATATTTTTAACTTTTAATATTTATTTGGGAATAACTCAGTGCCTAAACATCACCTTAGATTAAGATTAAAGTTATCAACAGTACCATATTTATTTAAGCAAAAAAATGATATTTTAAATAATGGTGAACAAATTTAAAAAATTGTCCACAGTCAAAACACGCGATCAAATTTTTCAAATAGAAATTAATATTTAGAAAAATGAAAAAGAAAGTTTTAAAGTTCACTACATTCATGTTAAGGGAACAGAAGATTAAGCAGAAAACGTACTGAAAAAAAGATACATTATTCTTACTCTATTATTTGGTTATAAAAAACAAGGTAAACAAGTGCTCCACTTTGAAGAGTCAATAGTTTTAAATTGTTTGATTTTACTTACTTTCCTTTCTGAAAGCAAACAGCGCTTTTTCTGGGATCAGGTACGCTATATCTGAAAATGATTAGCTTGGCTGTATGGGATTTATTATTAGATTTGTCTAAAAATACCAATGAAATTACCAACAAAGCTTGAATGGCTGATACTCTGAAAATACAGCCCCAAATTACCTGAAAAGCCTTCTCACACTCAGGGCCGGCTCACTATAAGTTTAAATGGGACATGGAAACAAGGTGACGGGGAAAATAATAACGATGAAGTGGAGAAACCCTCAATGAAAAATCTAAATTAGTAATTGTAAAGGTTTATAGTGTTGGTTAGACCGCGCATAGCAGACTTTTTTATAACTAGCTCTGTTTTTCAATTTGTATTTAGTTTGGAATCGATAAATCGACATCTATTAACAGTTCACACAGTTTTAGATACTATGTACCCACATTATACTGACACATAAATTCACATATTATGGTTATAATATGTTTGATAAAATAATAATAATAAATACACTAACTAGTGCATATCGTCGCCATAATATTTAAATATGTTTCTAATGAGGTTGTGTTAAAAGCAAAAACTTGAAAAGTGAATTAGTCACATTTTTTAAATATTTAAACAAACAAATTTGAAAGTACACATTTAGTCACCAGTGTTTTTATTATTGGGGAGAAAGCTTTATCAAAGCTTTTAAAACGAAAGTTTACCGACGAGAGGCATTACATATAGGTCCGGCCCTGCGTACCTCACTCTATAATTTGAGTAGATTTACGACTGCACATGAATGTGTAATAAAGCTATCATTCATGGGAGCTTTCCTGGAGGCTTTTTTACGAGCTTTATTGATCGATTGTCTTAAAATAAACTCTGGTTTAAAAATGACTTCTTCTTTTAACTTACAAGCTTTTGACGTTTCTATTTTTTATCGAATATGAAATGAGGCAAACTAATATCTCCGCACACGTATCTTGCCACATAAATTTCGTCGCTGGAAAGACGAAAAGGCGTAAGCGACACTTTGGTCAAAAATGAGTTAAACGTGCAGTTTTGATCTGTATTTTTTCTGCATCCAATTCTCTGACTCTCGTTTGATTCTAAAGACTTTTGTGGCCCTTCAGCCATTTAAAATATATTACACATTTGGGAGAAAACTTGACTCTAGCAATACAATAACACAAGGTTGGGACTTTTTTAGCGTTTTGTCGCTTCAGGTAACTCAAGTGAGAGCATTGAGTTAACTTTTTTTTCATAATCCAACCAGGTACTGAAGACGTATGAATTTTATTATTCCGGTGTAAACTTCCCAAAATGGCGCTTGAGCTCGTTTGCCATTCCGATGACGATTTATTTTTGTATGATATATCATTCAAGAAACTCAACTGCCCGAATCAGTGAAAGTACGGCAATCCAAAATTGAGAATGTTGTGAGATTGACCTAAAAATATTATTTTTAATATTCCGTTATTATATCAAACATTTAAGCATCGTTTTTTTTATTTATTGGGTTAAACAGAAAAGTCTCAAATGCTCGAAACCAGTGGTAATATGACATTCCCATTTAGGGAAAATTTTGAGGCTGAAGGAAGTAAGGGTCGTAAAGAGGGATGTTGGGAAGTACCTTATGGTGAATGAAATTATTTTAAAAAGTAAAGTTTTTTTTTCTTTTCGTGTGAAAACAGATAAATGACTTTGAAAATAATCGTGACTAAATGCCATACCAACGTTAATACGTATGGTAAAACACAATTTAAAGCTGCTAAGAATATCTCCTTGTTGTACAAAAAATATTTTTAACATCTAACATTACAATTTTTCTACGTTAATTATCACAGCATAATCCAATATAAGATATACATTATGATCTTTACAGCACAGTAATTTTGTGGAAAAATTTGGTGAAACGTTGTAACCTAAATGTTATATCATATTTATTTCCTGCGTGAACATTTTTATATTTGGAATATAATTTAATTTTTCAATGTATTTGAAGTATTAAAATTATTATGAAAATGACCTCCTTTCAATTTTTCTCTAAGGATGTGTGCATCTGCAAACTATGGTCTGAATACAAGCAAATATATAGCAAAATAAGAAGAAGAAAAAATAAGTACATAACAACTGAACAAATACAATTAAATTATTAATATTATTTATTTACGAAGTTAATGGGTTTATCGTTCCGGTGGTATTTAATTATTCTCCAATTATAATTATTGCTGATTATGTAAAGTTAATTGGATTGATATAAATTTATTATGTATTTGTTAATGATAGTTTATTAAAATACCTGAGTAATCTACTTACCTGTGAAGTTCAAGCTTCAAAATTTAATATTCTAATAATCTACTTTTACCGAATTCGTCGATTGTGAATAGTGTGGAAAGATCGATTTTAAAATATCCCGCCTACTTGTTTTCATACGTATACAGGTAGGAACTAAATAAAATTTATGTGCGATATTTCTTTCTAGGGTTACACGTGGTTTTTAAGTTAAATTAATGAAACATTTAATTATCAATGTAATAACTTGTAGAGCTTATGAACTATAATGTTTTGCAACGATATGTAAGATTTTTTTAAATTAAGAAAAAATTAAAGTTTTTTAAAGTCCTCTAGTTTGCTAACAGTGAGACACCATGGTCAAATTCGCAGTTACGCTGCACATAAAATATGTGTTGCATATGTTAATTTGTGTGTTAATTTTTTTATTTGTTTTTCCAGTGAATACCGCACAAGAGTTCCAACTGCTCCCAACCGTGTAGAGCCAATGAGACTATAAAATCCCCAATTGGGGTATGTTTTGGGGCTGAAAGTAGTAGGGAGGAGAAAAAGATAGGGAAGAGGAAGGTTGGGAACTACCTGGCTATTCAGATCTGGTCAACAAATACGGCTAAAGCCATTTATAAGCAACGTTTCGATTCTGAACTGTGGTATTTCACCAGGACGATACTATACAATATTTAATATGAATTAAATGTGCTATGACACATATCAATTAAATAAAAGTTATTTGCGCCCGCCGAGTTTAAGCCCGCGACCTTTGGATTCGTAGTCGAGCGTCTTACAACTCAACCATGGAGGCCGTCAGGTGTAAATGTAATTATTAAATGTTGATAATTTAACCTACTTGTCTTTCCATCGTAATGAGTATTGCCTTTTATCATCCCCTTTAAAATATTCCGATTACTTTTTCCCAGTTATACCTTATTCCTTATAATAATCTTCCTCCTTGGTGTATTTGTATACAACTTTCAGAGAATCCGCTAATGAGGTTTATAGCCTTGTATCGCCCTATTCATCGCGGAATTGAAAAAAAAACTCGAGGCTTTATGAAGTTAGGAGGCTTTAGAATCCATGGATAATTAATTTCACAAAGCCCGCCGCGGAAAGTTACTTGACTATCAGTTAGTCACTCCAAAAAGTTGGGAATTAATTTTTTTTGCGGTTTTTTTACAATACTGTGAACATTTAATCAGTTTTATATTAGATTTTATTTGTTATTATTTATTTCTTGCTACATATTAATTTCAATGGGTCAATAAAACTTTATTCCAACTTTTTAAAAGGTGAGACAATATTTTTTGACTTATCGAAATCGTTTTCCATGAAACTGTCAAAATATTTTAGAAATTATAATAACAATTTAAAAGAATTTACGTGTTAACTTTGTAGAGAGGTTTTCATTCGTACAATAATGTCTACGTTTCCAAAAAAAAAATCTGAAGTTGAAATTTTTTACATTTATTTAAAAAAATGCTAACAAAAGAGTCATTATAATGATAAGTTTCGGTTTGTCACCAACCTAACTAGGTCTTAATTTTTTGACATAATACATATTTGTTCAGCCCTGAAGAAGGTTCAGGTAGAGCCGAAACCGGTTGGTATATGTGTCTAATAAAATGGTGTCAAAGCAAAGTTACTTTTATTTAAAATTTAATTATGTCTTGATTGTTAAAATACCAATTTCATCAAATGTATATGTGTTATCACTTATCGCATTATTTTTTTCTACAACAGCTCATTTTTTAATTGAATAAAATTAATTATTAATTGTTAGTTAACATACCAATATTAAATTAAGGTTTCTACAAACGCGGTTTCTGAAACTTTGTTATTTCTTGGTTTGAGTGTTATTTTTTATTTTTTAGGTTTTTTACTTTTATTTAAACAATAATTATTATTATTTTAATTTTTAAAAAACAGTTTTTAGTTAAAAAGCTCTGCGATGTAATTATTTTACGCGTGACAGCTGTTTCGCCTTCTGAGGGCATTATCAAACTCAGAAGGCGAAACAGCTGTCACGCGTAAAAAATAATTACATCGCAGAGCTTTTAACTAAAACTGTTTTTAAAAATTAAAATAATAATAATTATTGTTTAAATAAAAAGTAAAAACCTAAAAATTAAAATGGAGTTCTACAAAATAAACTTTAAAACCATAAATAAATGAGTGTTATTTATTTACTTTAAATGTACGTATTATAATTAATGTAATAAAATGACTTTATTATTCTTACTCTTAGGTTGGGTGTTTGAAACATTTGTCACATTTGACATTGTCACAGTTCAACGATTGGTGCAATTATGTTTTTATTTTATTTTTATATTTGAATGGTTCCCGCTAACCATCAAATCTAGGCCCGTTTCATTCGTTGAACAAATTTTGACAAGCTAACAAACATAACAACATGACCATTATGCTCTTCAGCTGATACAGATAGTCCTGTAATTATGTCCGAAAAAAAGGCAAAGAAATGCAAATGAACCGACGAGCTAAAAGTCTGAATATTTTGTTTATTGCAGATATTAAAATGTCCTACAAGTTTCAAATAATCATTTTTTCGATATGTATTACGAGAAAGGAGAAAAAAGCAAAAAACGAGTTCAAATCTCTTATTTTTTACTTTCTCATTCGATACCTCAACAACGAACAAATGGTAGGTCAAAAAATTATATTAATCAAATTGTAGAACGTAAAAAAAAACAACAAAAAGTCCAAAGTTGCAATTTTTGTACCATGATGGAGAGGTGAGTTATCGCAAGAAAACAAGATCCTTTTTCAAGATGGCGGAGAAAGCTACCAGAAAATCTTGGTTGAAAACTTCAAGTTAAGCTTTTCTAAGTCTCCCCTACACAATGTATAAAAATCAGCCAGTTCGGTTCATTTGCAATTCCAAATGTATTTAATTACTGGACTAAGACAAAAGGCGTTTAAAGAGAACCGTTTAATTTTAAAAAAAAAACTAAATGGCGCTAATCAGTGACGAAAGTTTAGAACAAACCGTACTTAGTCTTAAAAACTCAGGCAATTGGCGTATGGTTATGTCACCGAGAACTTTATTGTAATCTGTCTTTGTTTATTTATAAATTAACGGACTAAGGTCCAATCACAAAAAATACATAGAAAACACGAAATGGAAAAAAGAGCAACAGAGAAGGAATAGCATATACATAATAATAAATGAAGCGATGACAAAAATAAGGCAAAATAAACATAAGAGAGAACATTCAAGCCATGGTCTAGTCAAAGTTTTGGTACAGTCGTAAAGAATGACAAAAATCATTTAGACTGTTACCAAAAATTTCAAGACCATGGCTTGAGTTAACAAGTCTTTACATTCTGAACATTGGAGAATTATACTCATAATTAGTATTGTGATAATTGAGGAACAGAAATTCATTGTTTCTGAGTCTACGGCAAGGAATGTTGAACTGGATAAGTTGCAACAGAGAAGGTGAGTCAATAAAACAATTAATAATTTTGTAAATGAAAATTAAATCAAAGTCTTTCCTGCTCTTTTCTAATGAAGACATTTTCAATAATTGTTCAATTTCATCATGTGAATAATGGCCTCTTTCTCGCCCGTATCTCCATGCAATATTGCGTAAAAAGCGATGCTGTACGGATTCAATCTGATGAAAATGAACGGTATAGAAAGGGGACCAAATTACACTAGCATATTCTAGATGAGGGCGAACTAATGAACAGTAAAGGCTTTTTAGGGTCTTTTTATTCTTATGTGACATCTACATACAGGTACTAGTGGAACGAGAATTCTCGATCTAAACATCTTATAAATATTTTTGTACACTCCGAAAAGGCACGTAAAAATACAATGCGTCGGGAAGAAAACATGTGAAAAATAAATAAACTTCTAACGCGTCTAAAATTTCCCAGGAAATATCGGTGCGTTTGAGCGCAAATTCTTCCTAAGAGGGGACTCTACTCCCACTGGATTTTGCCGGATATTAGCATTTTTGAAAAAGGAATATCCAATCAAATATGAGCAGAAAGGCGCCAAATAAATCTTTTTCCATCCGGCAACACACATCTGGATGTTATTGTGCCTTATAAATGCAAACGTGTGATACGTGGAAATAACATTTCGGTAAATTTCGCTCAAATATCGACTCGAGTAACTCAGGTTTGGAGAAATCAATCAACAATGAGTAAGGGAATCCTGACTTAAGAAACTGTATATTTTGGATTAGCAAAAACTCGTAATGCAACTCATTTCAGCTCGTAATAAAAAATCCATCATAAGCTAAGTAGCTTTGAGGTTTTTATTAAATATTTGTTTTTATTTCATCATCTTAAATGACAAAGTTGTTTGAAAAAAGATTGTTTTCTTTGTTTGTTTTATAGTGAATACCCCAAAAGAGTCCCAACTGCTCCCAACCGTCTAAATTCAGGGACACTGTCATCCCCTATTATGATGGATGTTGTGAGGCTGAAATCAGTCGGTTGGGGAAGGATTTAGGAAAGAGGAAGGTTGGGAAATACCTGGCTTTTCAGATCTAGTCACCAAACACCGATTAAGTCATTTAAAGCAACGTTTCGATTCTGAAAGGTGGTCTTTGTATTGATATTCTAAGAGTGTCTACTACTCTGCACTCTACTAAGAAACAAAATAAATTGTTTAACGTATCAACTTTTTGGCTGGGTTATTTAAATTTTATGCAAATCCCGGGTGAAGTCTGCTAGTGACAAGATAAGAGAGGCTTCAAGTCTGTAAATTATTATAAAAAGAGCACCATTATATTTTTAAGGTCACCTTATTTTATCGATTAATAACATTCGACCATTTTTCGTGAGTATGGCAAATTGACATTGAAATGTCGTTTTCCTGATAACAAATTAATCTGTCGTTATAAATCCCGACATCTACCCGAATCGAAGTTTATACGACCGGTCATTACCTGTCATTTCATACATTTAAGTCTGCGACATGTTACACGATCGTTATTTAAAAGGGTTCTGAAATTTGTCATTTGATTTTGTACAGTGAAATAAGTAGGCTCGCATCAGTACCGCCGGTTATTGTGATCGAAATGTTACGTATGGTTACAATATGAGCTCGGGAGAAATATGACCCTTTTACCATCTTTATTTGTTGGATCCGAAGCTGTGATGAAACACCGAATCTGTTTCCAGCTTCAGATGAATTTGGAAAATAGTGGACTGTAAAACGATTAACTACTCGTATACCACTTGATGGAAGTGTCTAATTATAGATGTGGAAAGATAAAGGAATGAAGGGAAAATGGGAAACCATTCACTCACCGATGTAGTTGAAGTTCTTGATTCTTCTAACACAGTTGTATTAACTAAACGAGTTTTTGCCATAAAATGGCTTTAATTATGTTTATTAAGCAGATCTGGTAAAGTGATAGATACTCTTGAAATTGCTCTGTAAAAGATTATTATTTAGAATCGAACGTTGCTTAGTGACTTTATCCGTGTTTGGTGGTTAGCTCTAAATATACAGGTACTGCCAACCTTTCTCTTTCCTATATCTTTATTAAAAGATCTATTTAGCCCGCCATATATTTATCAAACTTTCCTTTTCTATTTTCTTACCCCTTTCCGGTTATCATTCTGCCTCACAACACTTTCTTTGAGCTCTTGTATTGTATTACAGTTAAAATAACGTAACACGTACGCTATATTTTAGACTAAGGAATATTCTCGGTAATGCCTTGGTGAGAGATTAGCTTTTAGTGTCAATTTTTTAACAGCAATTATGGTAGCTTTAATAACGTTAAGAGACCATATTCTCATATTCAACCATGTTCTAACCTTCTCCTTTCCATTCTTAATAAAAAGTAATTGATGTACGTGAAACATCTTGATTTCGTGGCTTGAGACTTTATATCTACTTTCACTACCCCATTAGAGGGGATGAGGGTAGACAGAAGCAGTTTTCATTGTTAATTGAGTGCTAATGTCTCGACATGTTCGTGTGGAGAAAGTACCCCAAGTTTCGTATTATTCTTACTCAAGAGTAGGTGCGTCTTAGCTTCCTCCGAGTTTTTGCACTATTTTCCTTGTTGGAAAATATAAAAATAAAACATTTGTCTTATTTTTTATTAATTATATAGCTTCTTCACAGCT
The DNA here is from genome assembly GCA_022651775.1 of Drusus annulatus. Lineage (NCBI taxonomy): Eukaryota > Metazoa > Arthropoda > Insecta > Trichoptera > Limnephilidae > Drusus > Drusus annulatus. Next base: position 28,947 of record JAGWCC010000033.1, read on the forward strand.
CCATAGCTCTCTACAAAAATGATGCTGCGAGCTAATTAATACATGGTAATGTACCAAAGGTATTATATTATTAGTAACTAGTAGTTAAATACCGGCTTCGCCCGAATTTCTTTAATATTTTCCTCATTGGAAAATATGAAAATTTAAAAAAAATACATTTGTATTTTTTCTTGGAATTTAAATAGCTATATCACAGCTCCGAAGCTCATAGTGGAAATAAAGTTTCAAGCTGATTGATACAAATATATAAATCCATTAATATTTCAGTTACAAGAACCTTTGGATATTTCGAAACAATAGTGCTAAGATTTCGAGAGTATTTGATGTTTCAACGCACAAATTTTCTGCATTTTTACTTTACGATGTTCCAGATAAAATATCCAGACAAAATCTATCGGTAAAATGAATTTAGAAACTACAGATTAATTGAATGGTCAACAAACTAGCTCTTCATTGATAAATCCTTCCAGATAAATTGAAAGAAATTAGTCTAGTCGCCAATCCAATAAATCGACACTTTGTAAAGCGGGATTAATCTGCTTTACAACGAAAACGTGAGCCCTTTATTATGCTTGGTGATTTTTAATGTTTTTCTCTGTTAAGTGAACAGTCTAGATACATCGACGATCGCCCACATAATTAAGACGGCGCCACCCTCCAGACTAAAGGCAGAGAGGCTGCAACAAACTTAAAGTTCATAATGTATCCTGATAATCATCACGGCGCTACAACCCAGGGTGGGATTTGCCCTTTTTCACAAATGTTCTCCACCGACTAAGCCATTTGCAACCACTATTCAGGTCTTAATACTTTTATCCATTATTCTTCCACGCTGTCAGACCACTTCTTCTTTTCACTTCCACCTAGTCAAACTTTTTGGTATCTTTTCATCGTTTCATGACGGTCTCCATAATAATATTTGGATGATTTTTATAGCGCCGTTTTTGTGGAAAATCACCTCAATGTCGAGTGATAAAACGTAGATACTCCTAGTATCGCCCTGGGGAAAGACCATTATTCAGAAAGGAAACGTTGCTTAAATTGGCTTTAGTCGTGTTAGGTGACCAGATTTAAATAGCTAAGTACTTCCCAACCTTCCTCTTCCTCATCTCCTTCCCCTCCCACTACCTTTAGCCTCACAACATACCCAAATTGGGGAGGCAATAGTCTCACTGGCTCTAGACGGTTGGGAGCAGTTGGGAATCTTGTGCGGTATGCACTATTACTTTTTTTTTAAATTCGATATTTTTTTCACACACGAGTAGCTAGACCATATTTGTATTTCGTGGAGTTACTGCTAAAAGCTAGTTTAGGCGTTTTAAACGTTTTAGGCATTTACATTTAGCGATAATTTTAGTGGTTTTATGTTTAAATCTACGTCTGGAATACGTTTAAGCCTCCCCTATTTCGTTAATGTGGGTTTTTAACTATTCATTTTTTATGTAATCATTATAAAACAAGAGAAATATTGTAAAAGTACTTACCAAAAGTAAGATATCCAAAGCACAAGTCAAATTCAATGTTTTTCAGCCAAAATAGTGTAACATCCCTAACCGTTATTCTCTTATTTTATTAATTATAGACCCAACGGCAAGAACCTGTTTACTAACTGTTGAGTCATTCTGAGATATTTAGTCTTTTACATTTTGTTAAAAAAATGTGTTTACCATCACAAATCCACAAACTATTTTTAATGAATGTTATAGCTAAGATTCTAAATTTAATATATAAATAAGCACGTTAGTGCATTTCTGTAATATAATGTTACTATTGTAGAAAACATGTTCTTACCATTAAAAATACTTCAGTTATAAAAAAATTGCAGTTAACATGTTCAACTGTGATTTTTCATGTTCATGCCATTTTTATTATCTGAAAGTGATTTTTCTGAAAGTGATTTCATCGGATAGTTAATTTAGTGAGAATACTAACTCATTTTTGACGAAAATGTCAATAAACAGGATCTTTCCATTATTTGTTAAAATTGTTATATGTTAAAAGTTGTACAGCAAAAGGTTTGTGTATGTACTGAAACATTTGATATGGTTCAATGAACTAACTAAATATCATGCATATTTTCAGCCAAAAAACGGTATAGTCACTTACCATTTTGTTCTTTTTCCGTTGATATCAAACAAATAAAATATCAACAGCCAAAAACTTGTAAGTGCGTGACCTTTGATTTATAATCCGTTTGTTCATGTTCATCCAAATTATTTATTTTTAATTTTGTGTAAGCAAGTATACTACAATGGTATTTGAGGGGTTTACAAGCAAAAGCAACAATCTTTTTTAACCTTAATTATTTCTTGAAATATTGATAAAGCGTTTTATACACTTTTCTTTTATGAATTTTCAAATTTTACTATCAATTTATCTCTGCTATGATCCAACTAGATATCCCCGGGCTGACTTAATAATAATATCTTTATTCAATCTTTTTAAATCAAACAATTTTATGTAAAATGCAGATCACCATAATCCAGGCAAAAACCTAGTTTGGAGTGTAATAATACGTTGTTTTTTTTTATTATTATTTATTTGTCACCAATTATCAATTTTGTAAAATAAAAAAATGAAACAATATGTTGATACAATTGGAGTTTTTTTCTGTTCCTATTTAAAAGTACATAAACATTTTGAAATCCAAAAGTTAAAAATGCTACACATCCGTTTCTGTAGATGCTGTCTTTGCCTTTTTTATTGAAAAGCAAATTTAGAAACAGGCACAAATAAATAAACAATATTAAACATACAGTATAGAGAACTCGCCTGCAACCTAACTATTTCTCACAGATTAAGCATGTATGAGCAACTCAACATATTATCCGTAACCTTATTTTTAGAATGAAGGTCAAACTTTAAAATTTCGTTTACTTAAAACAATTTTTTTTGAGATATAAGCTTTTGGTAATAACCCCACAATTTGTTCTCTATTTCGTGCTTCAATCTCATTTGCGAAGAATGTTGCACACATAAAAGCTAGCATTGTGCATGGAAAAACTTGAGGCAACCTACATACTTTCTTACGTTAATTTTACTAAAGAAGCAAAATAAGTGATCGCTCTTACTCTGTAACTTGATTTGGAGGTTGACAAAAAAGATGGCAGCTAGTGATTGGAATTATTAAGATTATCATGTTTGTATGAAGCATTGAAAACCTTCTAAATCTAAACTCTGGCTGCATTGAAAATTGTACAGCATTTTTGTGATAGTTGACAATCCTGGAATTTTTGTATGTGCCTTTATAGGTATGCTGAAATGTATGCATTTTAAAAATCTAGTTCTGTCCTGTTTTTGTGGAGGCAAATTCCGTATCAAGACGATCACTAGCTCCGTTTTCTATGAGGTTCAATTAGCAAAATGCAAAATAAGGGCCAACGTACTTGCTATGCAAAGCTTTCATTAGGCATGCAAAGGGGGTTAGATTGGTTAGTTAGTCGATGCAAAATTATGGACTGTGGTGATGAGAACATCCCCAATTACTTAATGCATCCAATCGGGGAGAGTTTTCAGTAGATTACGTGGGTCGTGCTGAGGATTGCTAATTTATACAAAAAGCTTTTGATTTTTAAACATATTTATAAAATCTACGTATGGTTTTTGACTACGCCAGTTTGTCTGATTTAAATAATAATTAGATATTTAAATAATATCAATAATCTAAAACACAAATATGAAACAGAAAAAAGCCAGAAACTAAAAAGAACAATGTTCAAGACCGAGACTCTAACTCTAGTTTTGAACAATGCAGAATATTTCTGAGATTATTTGTTTGTTTTTGTTTATAAATTACAGGCATCACAGAGAGTTTGCTTATTTTAGATTTATTTTATGTTCAAAATTCCGAATTTTTCACATTTTTTCAACGAGGCCATTTAGTATTTATCTCAATTAATGATTCGATAGCATGTTGACATGGCTGTTCCTTAGAAATACGGTAAATATAATTGTCTGAAGCTATTTTGTGTCTGTATCTATGTTTTTGTGTTTGTTATTTTGTACCAATTAGCCCGCAAGGGTTCAGAAACCTTTACTTTTATTTAATCCGTTGTGCGGCTTCGATCGGAAATTATTTTGTAAAAGGCAACCGAAATAGCATACAGCATCAAAAATAAAAGTCAACTACTGTAACATTAAAATATTTTGGTGTAATGAAATTTGCATTGGTTTTCTGTCTGTATTTGGAAGGTCAACTATTTTCAGTTCACTATGTCATTTTCATCGTGAGCTGTGAAGCTTTGAAATATTAAAACGGGTTTTTACATTTGTGTACATGGATCAGTGTGATAGTAATAATATTTTTCTTTTTTATATTTCTTATACATGACAAACTGTTATAATTTAATAAATTTTAAAAATTAGATTGAAAAATAACACAAATTAAGGTACCATATACCAAGCAAGACAAGAAAATACAAACAATTTACAAAAAAAAGATATTTCAAAAAAATTTCAGGCAATGGTGATGATCAGGTCAATGAAGAGAAATTCTTTCAAGAATCAATAGGATTTCAGTTCTAAATCTCTCCTCACTGACGTGAAATACGTCAATATCGGAAGAGATTTGGTTCAGGAGCAATATACTCCTCCCCACCGGCAGAACCATTGGCAGGTTGGTCCTACAGGCAGGAAGATAAAATAATTTATGAAGACGCTCTCTTAGATAGTCATCAGGAACATTTAGACTTACGCGCTCCAAAATAGCAGGGTTTTGATAGGATGATCTACTAACCTAGCTAGTTTAACCTGTTGTATAGTAAGCACAGGTATATTGGTCTGTCATAGCACGTTATCAATGTATTTTGTACATGTTGTGTATGTGAGAGATTTGCATGTGAGAAAGAGACAATGTTGTATAATCAATTCACGCTGGAAAGAAAACCAAATACGTATTTTCTAGGTAAATAACGGTTGTTTGCTTAGCAACACTTCCCGAGAAGAGTTGATTCCAGTCATGCTTTAAAGTTATTATATGAAAATCATATATCGATGGCTAATGACAAGGCATTGCATTAATACGAAGATATAAATAAAAAAAACGCAACAGTCTGAAGATGCCTGTTGGAAGGTGAAATTGGTCCGGTTAAAAATAAATAAGTGTAAATAAGTTACAAAGGTTTTTGAATCGTAAATTCACATGAAAATTGAATTAACGATTAAATCATACAAATACATTGTAACATATCTACACTGTTTTTTTAATTTATTCGAATATCGAACAATAGTTACAGCTGCTCCCAACCATCTGGAGCCATGGAAACTATGACATACTCAAGTATGGTATTTTATGAGGTTGAAGGTAGTGTGGAGGAGAAGGTTGAAAAGTACTTAGCTTTTCAGATCTGGTCACCAAACACGGCTAAAGTCATTTAAAACTACGTTTTGATTCTGAATGGTGGTATTTCCCCAGGGCGATACTGAGAATATCTATTACTTTGGTGAAAAGAAGTTATGAACTCGACCATCGTTTCTCAACCTGAGGATCGCGATCAGGTATGATGGGGGGGTCAAAAAATAAATCGTGTATAGTAAAAACCATTTTATTAAATAATGAATTTGAAGTTAAAATGAAGTGTCACATATACTTCTTTCCGGTAAACTTATAAATAATGATGTGTTTATTAATTCATTAATACAGCGGTGGAGTTTATTGTTTAGTAAAAAGGTTTTCCATACCTAAATAGATCGACATTTGAAGCACAGGTGAAAAAAAACACATCTAAATTATATTTAAGTGATAATAGACGATTTCTGTTTTTAGATTATAAAGCCACCATAGACGAGAATACTTTTTTGCACAAGTAAGAAGTGGCAAATGGTATTCGTGGCAAATGTAAACACATTCTTGTTCACCTTAGTAATGAAAAACTTTGATAAACATCAAAACGTATAGTGAGGGGGTCGTAAAGTTTTTTACTCTTTAAAGGGAGTCGTGATACTAAAAAGTTTAAAAAATGATGAAGAAGACTTTACCAAGGAAACTCATGGATAGTCATATGTTTAAAAATGGCATCTCTTACTTCCACCAACACAAAGATATTCACATATTTCAAGGCGTTAGAATCGATTTTTTTAAGAATTACAAAGTTTCACTATAGTTTATCTTCATATAATGGTATTTAAAAATAAAATATTTTGTCTTCAAACCATCGATATGTTGGTACCTACATTTTTCTATCGTGTTATCTTTCAAAATGTCCACTTTTAAATGTACAGTAGTATACAGTGCCATAGCAAACACATAGTCTTGTACTGTTATATGTAACTAGATAGGCCATTAGAATGGAAATCAATACAGGAACTTCACAATAATAGGTATCACCATTAATCCATTAAACATAGTATTGTATTGTTTATTTATGACAAATTGAACACGATTTCAAAGAAACCATTAAACTCCACTGAAAGATATTTGAATAGATATCGGCTAATACAAAATCAATGATTAAAACGTTTGCGCAGTGCCCTTATCCCTCTTCGTGCCCCATCACGAACAAACGGTTTCTTCGCATCGAGAAAATAAAGAATCATGAAAAGAACAGGTCCTAACGTACTTAAAGCTACTCGCTTATTATGGACCTTGGTCAGATTTTCAAACCCTACAGGTACCGCTGTTTGGTTTATTTTTTCTTATACGACCGAATTTCTCTTAAGGATCAGCACCTAAAAATACACACTTTCCTTCTTACTCATACAACAAATACTACAAATGATTTATTTCTTAATTGTATTCAAGTAGTAAGGGAATTTTTTTAAGGTTTCCAGTAAATACAATTTTTGAACAGCAATCTTTTAATTTATTTATAAAATTCATACTGGAATTTTAGTACGTTTTTCATTGAATTTTAATGATTATTGATTAAAACTTTTGTTCACTGGAAACCTTAGACATTTTCCCAACTGCCTTTGTTGAATTAACAGATAAATAATGTGCAGTATTACTTCTATTAGAATGCTACAAAGTGACGTTTAGCGCCTATGTTAAGCCTTAAGATGGTTATGACGGGTGGTTCGTTCGATAGATGTTCCTTTCTTAACAGACGGATAACAATCTTTGGAGCACAGATGTTAGATAAAAAATGCTATTCTTATTCTACCGGTATTTCAATGGAAGGTGCTCCAAAGAACTTGCGTGATTGATTTCTTCAGCATCGGTACATAGCCAGTAAACTCTCTAAACACGCGCCCAAAACGTTTATACGGTTTATATTCGATGCATGTGAATGGGTCGCTACTACTTTTATTTTTATAGTGAATGCTGCACAAGAGTTTCAACTGCTCCCAGCCGCCTAGAGCCAGTGGGACTATGGCATCCCTAATTGAGATATGCTGTAAAACTGAAGGTAGTGGGGAGAAAAGGAGATGGGGAAGGGAAGGTTGGGAAGTACCTGACTATTCAGATCTGCTCACCAAACACGGCTAAAGCCATTTCAAGCAACGTTTCGATTCTGAATGGTAAGCTTTAACTAGGGCGATACTTTAAGTATCTACCACTCTCGAACGTGCTGCAAATATACTATTTATCATTCAATATAAATTGAATATGTTATGACAAGTATTAATAAGATAAAATTTATTTTCGCACGCCGGTTTTGAACCCGCAACCTCAGGATTCGTAGTCGAGCGTCTTACCACCAACCACGGAGAACGTCGACGACTCGATCTTGTGTCCAACCACTGTGAAATGATTTGCTGGACTTTGTGTTTCCTCCCTCCTACAACATGTACCTCTTCAAGACCCAGATTCATTATTTCCTTCTCTCAAAAAGACCCTTCACACAGCATTCTTAAACATAACCTCCCGTGTGGAGTTAATGTAAAAAATAATTACGATTCATGCCAATAGGATGCTTTTTGTGTAAAAAATACTTATTTCTTCTCGTTGTGGTTATATATTCAATGAAAAAACTTTTACACTGTCAAAATCTTTTGTCAAGACATAAGTGCAAGAATTAGTATCCAATCAGGTTTTTTTTATATGAATACCGCACTAGAGTCCTAACTGCTCCCAACCGTCTAGAGCCAGTGAGACTATGGCATCCCTAATTGGGGTATGTTTTGAGGCTGAAGGTAGTGGGGAGGGGAAGGAAATGGGGAAGAGGAAGGTTGAGAAGTACCTGGCTATTAAGATCTGGTCACTAAAGACGGTTAAAGCCATTTCAAGCAACGTTTCGATTCTGAATGGTGGTCTTTCACCAGGGCAATACTTAGAGTATCTACCACTCTGGAACGTGCCGCAAATATTCTTTTTTTAAATTTTATATGAATTAAATGTGTTATGACACATATTAATCAAATAAAAGTTATTGACGCACGCCGGGTTTGAATCCGCGACTTTTGGATTCGCAGTCGAACGTCTTACCACTCGACCACGCAGGCCGTTTGACTATGACAATTACCGTCTTACAATTGAACATATACCCTTAACCTTTCCTTTTATTGTAGATTAGTTGTTAAGGATAATATTGAGCATTGCTTGTCGGATTTAATGTGTAAAGATTATGGTAAAAAAGCTTACTGCAGCAACCATCAGGGGCTACGTCACGAATTTATATTTTATGCGCCGACTCATTGGCGTAATTATAAACGCTTCTATCGGCGTAATTATAAACAATTTATTATTTTTTGTTTGCAATGCTCATTACTAACAATAAATAATTTCCCTGGTGAGCACGTACGACCGTACGAGTGTGAACTTTTCAAATTAGAAACTGATGTTAATTGAAATTATCAAATTCATAAAATAACCTTTTCAAATCCCCATCTACCTAATACAGAACCTACCTATAATGTATTTCAGCAAACATTATTCCATATTTGAAACGGGTTGCCTAAAGCAATTATGTTTTTTTCTTGGCAAGTCAAGTTACATCCCGCCATTTTGATGAGTAACAACTAGTCATAATGTAAGAGCTTTCTTCTTATATGGTTTGTCTACAATAATAAAAAGTACTTAAATTTATTATTTTATACATCAACAATGATTTGTGCGATTCTGTATACTAAATATAATATATTCAATGTTACAAGACGTATTTATTTCTCACACAAAAAAGATACTGGAATTTAGTGCGGAATTTTGAACACATGTCCCTGCGACCAAAGAAATAATATTTTGTCAAATAAATATAAACGTCATTTTTCACAGGTAACAACTATTTCGTACTAGGGTAATAATGAGATATAGAATTACTTACTCTCGTGCATCAAATTTCAAAGGTGTAGCGGCGTTGTTGACGTATTTAGTTAGTGAAGCCTGCCTGCGCCAACGATAAGAAATCAATGCCAACTTCACAAATTACCTTTTATTCATATGCCAGAATAACAAACACAGTATCCACAACTTTCGACTAACCGTGTGTTCTTGATTTAATGCTAGCTACTTTTAAAACGGTTTTTAAAATAAATTATGTTCATTGGTTAGAGTATTTTATTTTTTATCGTAGTTGAAGAGTTACGTTCTGTCGATTTTTTCTTCAACCTCGATGCTCCTAAGACGTGTTCAAAATGGGAGGGTCTTCATTACAGCCTGTCATTCATTTTCCCATAATAGTTACTACCTCAACTATGATTAACGTCATACCCTTTCACCAGAATAATAACAGGTTAACTTAAATCGACAAGACGTGCCGAGAAAACCAAACGCGAATTCCTTTCAAATTCTAAAACGGTTAGCTTACCAGAGCTTTTTCGGGCTCTCAGTATTCCGCGTATGTTGTAAATGAAATCACTCTCTTTCGAAATATTTCCCAGAGCGGGAGAAAAAATTGTTGAACTATAGAATCAGCGAGTTGGGTAGGTACTTTGCTGAGAAGGCTTAGACTCAAAGGCGGGAGCTTAAGCAGGTAGTTCTGGTGAAAAATTGAGAAGAAAATAAAGCTTTTCATTACGTTACTACGTGACACAATTTATAGGATATTTCACAGCTTTTTAAAAAGAATAACTTAATTTCTGTACCACAAAAAGGATTATAGACTGTTGAATGTACGTATATGTTTGTACGTACATTATATATAATGGTAAGCTTGTTTGAGAACGTTATCAGAACCAAGAGGAAAATTAATTCGCAATTTAAAGGGAATTGACACTGCGACGTATTTTTGAATCAATTCTGTTTGAATTTGCCTACGAACCAAACGCTTAACGCTTAGCTAGATCTTATTGAAACATATAACATTATGTAGTGAATTGAAAAAATGATTCAATTTGTTTATTTTTCTTATTTGTTTAAATTGTCTATTTCGAAAACCTTGAAATTGCATGATGTCTAATTTTACAGAGCCGACAATTGTATGAATTTTACTGCTTCAGTAGAGATACTCTTATGTACTGCGTAGAAAAGATTTTCTAAATGTTTTCCTTTCTTTAAAAGCAATTTTTAAAGGAATACAAGTGATTGCAATTTTCTTTGAAATCGTAAATTATGTTGGCCTGTAACCTTTTGGTTCTGAGCTTATTTAATAAGAAAATTTTACATTTTAAATCTCCAGGAAATAGTGGGTACTTTAGTAAAAAATACACCATGTAAGTAAATACTGTACAATCCAAAGTAGCGATTTTTTAAAAATAAGTAAATATTTTTTAATTTATAAAAAAAACAATAATCTACAACACAAATATGAAACAGAAAAAGCCATAAAATAATAAGACAATGGTTACAACCGAGACTTGAACTCAGATCATCTACTCAATCCGGGAGTAACGCTTTAACCAATTCAGACATTGGGACCTTATTAGAAACCGATTTATAATCGATTTCATAGTTTTCACTGAAAATTATTGATATTATTTTTTCAATTTCCCTTCTAAAAAATCTGTTTGAATAAGCATTGATGTTTTAAAGTTAATTCTAATTACAAAAAAAATATTTGACAATAATATAGGTCTCAACTCCGACGCGGTATTAATTTATAGATACATTAATGCCCAGAATGAAAAAAAAAACACCATTAACAATAGAAATGCGTAATTCAACTTTATTTCCATCGTTTCATATTCCAAGTTAACAGGATTCTTAATTAATCCGTATGATAATAAAAAATATATTTAAAAGGTCAAACCAAATAGTCCACCAAAATTTTAACAAATCTAACTTTATGGCGAGATTAAAAAACAGAATAAGAGATTTTTAAAAATCCCGAGTTCATTTAAAAACATAATGTCTTGTTTACTAGGGGGATTTCATAAACGCGGGGTAAATACTAATGCGATACAATTATTTTATTTTTATTACATCTGTACAAATTTGTTTAATTATTTTTTTATTGTGTTTATCTCACAAGGGATATTCTGTGTTGAGACAGGCAAGCTTCCAAGTATTTCTGTATTGGCATTAATTCATTCAGCAACATTCGTAAAGTAAGCAGAAATGTTTATAAGAGTTAAGAGGGAATATTGGTAATAATAAGGACATGTAAAAGAAGTTTCAAATACAGAAATATACCACGAATAATTACCTGATTTAACATCCTTCGTCTCTTTCCCTTTAACTCATTGCCATACCGTAAGTCATATTAATCTTTTCTTCTAGAAGTTTTCTTTTTTTATGGTTTTTGTTTATTTTTTTTTATTTTTTTGTTTATGGCGAAAATCACACAAGAGTCCCATCTGCTCCCAGCCGTATGGAGCTAGTGCGATAATGGCATCCCTGATTGGGGTATGTTAACTTAACTATGTAAGGTAATGGTGAGGGGAAGGAGATCGGTAAGAAGAAGTTAGAAAAGTATGATGAAGTATTCTGAATGGTGGTCTTTTACCAGGGCGATACTTAGAGAATGTACCACTTTGGAAAAAGGGTATTTCAAGAGAAGTTGATTTATATTTCTACGTTATTATTGAAATTTCATAATCGTGTACACTACTCTTAAATGTAAAATGCATTAGTTTCAGATTTCCGGATTGAGTTATACATGGTTTCATCACATACACGTACATGTTTCAGGAATCTTATTCCTGCTGCATTCAAATTACTTTCGTCTTTATTCTGTCAGTTCTATGCCCCATGCTTTCATACATCTTGATTAGTAACTGAATCAAATTTTGTAATGCTACCGCTTTCTTTGACAACTTTTCTTAGCGGCTAAAGCATACAGTCCCCTATTCATTGAATTTCCTCCACTATTCCTTTTGTCTTAATTTTTACTTCCCAAATTCGGAAAAACACGAACTTTTTGTAAGGATTTTTTAAACACAAAGACTTCGAATTTACCTAAATTTAATCATTCTGTATTGATCAGAGACTACAGCTCTTCTATACTGCTATAAATAAATACTACATCATTATCAAACAACTGGCAACACGCTTTGAGAGTTGTGAATACGCCCTTGCGAAAGTTAGCCGTTTTGGTGATTGAATAGCCAGCTTCTTTCCAACCATCCTCTTCCTCATCTCCTTCCCCAACCCACTACTTTCAGCATCGCTACATACCCCAAACAAGAATACCATAGTTCCACTGGCTCCAAGCGGTTGGGATCAGTTGGGATTCATGAGTGTTATTCACATTTAAAAAAAATATATATTTCCCCAACTTCACATATTACTTTCAATTGAAGACCCCACGGCAAGAACCTGCTAACTACATTTTTGACGAAAATGAGTTAGTTTTCTCACCACACTAATGTTGGTAAGCTTTATCTAATGAACACACTTTCAGATCATGAAAATGGTACGAACATGGAAAATCAAAGAGTTGAACATGTTAACTGTAAATTTTATTATAACTGAAATATTTTGTTAATTGCAAGAAAATGTTATCTATAACAGTATCATTGTATTGCAGAAATGCATTAAAATGCTAAATTATGTAATAAATTTGGCAAGTTAGCTATAACATCTATGAAAAGTAGTTTGTGAATTTGTGAAGGTAACCACTTTTTTAATCAAAACTCAAACGACTAAATATCTCAGAATGTCTCGACAGTTAGTTAACAGGTTCTTGACACGGGGTCTTCAATTATTATACTCGATTATCCATTTACAGATCGATGGAGATAGTATTGAATACAAAATACCTTAATTTTTGGAATAAAACCTACCATGTTCAAATATAATTTAATTATCTTTAAAATAAAATTAAGCAGATTGATTTCAAACGTAAACCGTTTTCCGATAAACCTGAAATTTCCCAGTGGGTTTTCTTTTACCTTATCAAGATTTATCGGTGCCCAAGTAGATAAACCTATAAATCTGTTAGACATCGAACCGGTTACAAGTTGCGCGAGCTTCCTTTGATGATTGGAATCCCCGCTAACACATAATCCTGGAACTCTACCTACGGACTTCGGTTGCAAACCTTTCAAAGCACCCTTCTTTGTGAGATACACGTTTTTATCCCTCAAAGGATCCGTTCCAACTTAGTGCAATGCTTCACGATTGTTTAGACAATGGTGTATTCTTTTTATCTTTATTGAGAAATTAACGAACCAATTAACAACACGAGTTCAATCCTGGGTTAAAAACCAAATTATTTAAAATATCTTACATGTAACACATAACGTCATGTACGTGGAAATAAAATTTAAAGCAATACTTCTTTTAAACGTCCTTGATTTAATTAGTTTCGGTTTCCTCTTGACTTGTGTTATGCAATGTCTTTACGATTTAATGAAAATTATATATTTATCGTCATAAAATATTTCATTGTATTTGAATTTTTAATCTAAATAAGATAATTATATAATCCCTTCCTTTTTGGGATTTGAGGCGCTGCTCGGTGCTAAAAACAAGGTCAATTATTGATTTGAACAACAGTATTAGTTATAAACATATTAATTTGTCAAAGTTTTAATGGTAAACGTAAAATAATCCTTTTTTACAGCGTAGCTCAATGTCCTCCCGCTAACGGGATCAATTTATTCCACTCCGAATAAATTCCTACCGTCGGTATATTTTTAGAGAATCATATCCATAAATGGATAACAGAATCGCTTTAATTCTCAAAGCTAGACTAGCCAGTTAGAATCTAAACGCACTGGTCGGTAAATTCTCGATCGACTGCTAAACAAAAATTCCGAAACTTATTCACAGCCCGTCACAATGTAAATAATAATAAAAAAATTAAAGTCAATGCCGTACAAGAGGCCCAACTGCTCTCAACAGTCTAGAGCCATGAAGCTATGGCATCCCCAATCGGGACATGTTGTGAGGCTGAAGGTAGTGAGGATGTAAAGGAGATGGGAAAGTACCTAGCTATTCAGATCTGGTCACCAAACATGGCTAAAGCCATTTCAAGTAATGTTTCGATTCTGAATGGTGGTCTTTCACCAGGGCGATACTTAGAGTATCTACCGCTCTGGAACGTACTGCAAATATCTTTGTATTATTTTAAATGAATTAAATGTGTTATGACACATATTAAATACATACAATTTATTTGCGCACATCGTGTAAATCTGCGACATCTGGATTCGTAGTCGAGCATCTTACCGCTCGACTACGGAGGCTGTCATATATTTATGTAAATATCAATAATTAACAATAAGTTTCATTAAAATCTAAGTTGTGGTTTAAAGTTTTTAAAAGGTATTTCTAGCTTTAGTTATGTTTTAGTTTTATTTATTTTATATTAGTTACTTGTATATTAAAGTTTACAAAGTATCTAATTACAATTAATATTCTTTTTGACTTAATAATAATATTATAACTTATATACTTCTTGATATTGCTGATATATTTAAATGGTTCTTACAGGCTTTTTGAAATGTATTAATTGGCATAATTTTGATGGTTTCCGGCAGCGCATTATAACATTTCATCTCTTTATAAAGTAAGCTGTGTTGTTTATTGGTTTTATTATTTTTTAGAAGTCTGATTTTTTTAGTATTATTTATTATTATTTAGTATTAGGCGATTCGGTAATTTTAAATTTTTCCTAGCTTTGTTATGCGCTCTAGAGGTGATATTTCACAAAAATGGCGCAATATGAGGCAGTCATACGCAAATGTCAGCGTTCCGTACTGCAAAGTGATTTCACGTCTTCAACAAGTGTCAGGACTAGGGGATGTTTTATTGGTCAACTGTTGCATTTCCACTTAAGCGAAATGTTTTATTCAGGGTGTCCTCTTACTGAAATTGGAATCAGAGGGTTGCCACAAATATCACAACGTGTGCTATATTTTTTTGCATATGAATTCCGCACAAGAGTCCATACTACTCCTAAGCGTCTGGAGCCAGTAGGACTATGGCATCCCTATTTGAAGTATGTTGTGAGGCTGAAGGTGGTTGTAAAGGAGAAAGGAGGTGGGAAGAGGAAGGTTGGGGTACCTAGCTATTCAGATCTGGTCACCAAACGCGGCTGAAGCCATTTCAAGCAACGTCTTGATTCTGAATGGTGGTCTTTCACCAGGGCGATACTTGGAGAATCTACCACTCTGGAACGTGCCGCTAATATAATTTTTATTAATTTTTAAATTTTTAAAATGTGTTGAACATATTAATTTTTTTTTAAATATTGGCGAACGTCGGGTTTGAATCCGTGACCTTTGGATTCGTAGTCGAGCGTCTTACCACTCAATCGTGGAGGCCGTCAAGTTCATTTCAAGCAACGTTTCGATTCTGAATTCTTTCACCAGAGTGATACCTAGAGTATCCACCACTCTGGAACGTGCCTCAAATATACCTTATATTATTTTGAATGAATTAGTTTTAAATAACACAAATAAATGTAATAAAAATGATTTACACACGCTGGAATGTGAACCCGTGACTACTGAATTCTTATTCGAAATGATTGATTAGAAACAATTCACGATGGAAGAAACGTTGTGGGCTGAACTTTTTATTCACCATAACGCAGAAAATTTTTATAAATTTATCCCTACGGCTTTGTTTCTCACTACATTAAAAGAGTGAGCTCATGCACTTTGCTTAGCTTTTGTCTTTTTCATTTATATGTCAAAACAGTTGTTTGAGATATGGAGATTATAATTATCTATTGAATGGAAAAAATCAAAACAAGGCTTCGTATTATAGGTACCATATTTTCAGTTGCTCAGTAAGTTAAAACATTTCTAAACAGAGTATTGAAACTCGAACGAAACTCGGTAGTAACCCTTATTTAAATAATAATAAATAAAAAAATATTACCTACAATATATAAATAAAAAGAGAAATAAAGTAAAATTATCATTATCTGCTTTCATTGCTTTATTTGGGAAAATTGCCCATTTTCCTCCCGGGAAATCCTTATGAAGAAATATATTATTAGGGTTGTAAATAGTGCAAAGCTTTAGGCAACAGCGCAATCGTATACAACCTCCTCGTTTATTCACTATCTTACAAACTAAGAGTAATAAGTACAACTCTCTAAGTAAAATACAACGATAAACAACTGGACAGTGAACATATTAAACACCTTATATGTCTTAGTAAGAACGTAATTGCACAGTGCGAATAAACAATTTTATTTTTTATTGAAAATTACACTAAAAGCACAAGTGTGATTTAATTGAAAATACTGCTAAAAAATATTCAGTTTTGAAACACCTAATCAAATCTTTAGAAGAAAATCTAAACACACGATCAGTTTATTTTTTTCAAACCGATCTTAAGAGCAGTGAGTCATTATATCATATAACAGTTACTATGGTTTTATATTAAATGCTGCTTTTTCGATACCCTTTTTTGATTTATAACTACGTCAAACTTATGTATTTTGGATTGTAACCGAACCGGGTCTACCTTGCTTAATGCATCTTTATACTTGTATATTTAAACTAATTTTAGTGTTTTTTTATTATAATTGAGTACTTACTTACCAGGGCTTTATGCTTTACATTGATATTATTTCAAAAATATCAATAATTTTCAACCAAATATGAAATAGAAGAACATAGAAAATTTAAAAGAATCCCAACTGTCCGGAGCCAGTAAGACTATCACATCTCCAATTGGGGTATGTTGTGAGACCTAAGGGAGTGGGGAGATGGGGAAGAAGAAGGTTGGGAAATACCTGACTATTCGGATCTTGCCACTTAATATGGCTGGTGCCATTTCAAGCAATGTTTAGATTATTAATGGTTGTATTTTACGAAGGCGATACGAGTATCTACAACTGAAATCCGTGAAGCTAAATTTTAAAACAAAATATCTCTCTTTTCTTTGTTTTTTGGGTGATGTTTTACATAAAGATTTTTATCGTTTTTTGTATTTTCAATACGCAGATACTATTTATAACTTTCAGAATTGTTTAACTGTTTATTATTTCAAAAATGTAAGCCATTATCTAAGAGATCTGAGTGAAATGGGATATTTAAACAAGAGGCCATACTCTGAGAGTATTACTAATGAATTGACAATATTAATTAATTAAATAATACAATAGGATTTACCATAAAAGTGTTAGGTTGGGGTTTTTCAAAAGCCTTCACATTTTATGAACAACTGACGATAAGCGCCATTTTGGATTTCTGACGTTTGAACGATCCCTGTTAAGCGTCGATTTTTTGGACTTGATTGTGATGTACAACCCTGTATAGTGAAGATTGGTAAGGTTGGCCACGGGCCAAGACTATTCATGGACAAGTCTGGAGATAAATGCGGTAGTCATCAATAATACAGGACGGTCTTACTTTACCCGACAACTTTACTTTGAGAACAAACTATTGTGTTAGATTTTTGGGTGTTTAATGTCTAATTTTATTTATTTTGCATTAACAGTTTCGTACCAATTACAATGCAACAGCCATAAAAAGAACACACAAATGGTAATCATTATTATACAATTATTATAGAACATAATAAAATTAAAACTAAATAGTTGGTTCTTGCTTAAACTTGTTGTAGCTTGAATGAAAAATATCCAAAATTCCTGCGAGGCAGTTAATTAACCTAGTTAGTCTTCCCAGTGCAAAGTAATCCCATGTTATGGTTATTATTACTCGATTAAATGGATAACCGTTTTTGAATATGTTTTACATCTACAGCATGTTAAATTGATTAATTTAAAAATATGAAATTAAGGTGAATATGTTAATTTTCTACGAGAAGAAGGGTAGGAAATTCTGTCTGTTTATGACCTTCGTAAGTATTCAGTTTGTCAGTAGTCAGTAATGTCAGTATCAATATACAATTTTCTTTTACAAAGCATCACGCATAATAAAATGCGCACAAACGAGTGGGAAAAACGACCCGTTCTCATAAATCCGACATCATTTTTTTAAATATAAATACCGCCCAATAGTCCCAACTGCTCCCAACCGTCGAGGAGAAGGAAATGGCGAAGAATAAGGTGGAAAAGTACCTAGCAATTCAGATCTAGTCTCCAAACACGGCTAAATTCATTTCCACCAACGTTTCGATTCTGAATGGTGGTCTTTCACCAAGGCGATATTGAGAGAATCTACCACTTTGATACTATAAACAAGTGTTCCTCTCATATCTTTCGTGCTAGCTCATTCAAGCAGGCTCCATTGAAATACTTGAAAAACAGACTTCGCATTATAACGTTGTGCATTAGAGATGACAACTGGTATATTAACAACGAACCGCCCTACTTTGCCCATAATCAAGTAGGTATTTCAAGTGTTTGAAAGGTCTATTCTGGGTTTGACGTCTCTCTTTCTCATTGTGCCAACAGCATTTCGATATCCCTTCAGTGTTCGTCATCAAGGCAAATTATGGAAACTGCAACCGTTGGACAAGAATCAGCGTGTCATTTCAACAAAACATCAACGACGGAACAATACTGGCCGTTTTAATCCTCAATCGTAATTAACTGTAAATAATTTATTTTGTGAGTACATAAGTCCGCACGATTGTGAATTTTTCAATTTTGGAACTGATCCTAATCAAATAAAAAATAAATAAAAACAAATCCCTACCAACCTAAGAAAGTACCTAACTGTAATGTATTTCAGCAGACTTTATTCTATTTTTAAAATGGGTGGATTAAAGCAACTATTATTTTTTCTTGACAAAACAAGTTTCGCGTCATGTTTGATGGGTAACAACTAGTTAGATATAAAAGCTTTTCTTCTTATATCGTTTCTCAACAATAATAAGAAGTACTTTACTTTAATATTTAATACATCAACAATGATTTGTACGATTCTGTATAGTAAATTCAATGGGAAAAGACGTATGTATTTCTCACACAAAGAAGATATATCGTGTTTATAACTTAGTGCGGAATTTGGAACAGATGTCCCTGCGAACAAATAAATAATGTTGTGTTCGAAATTCAACTGAAATAAAAACGTTTTTCGCTTGTTCCGACAGATAAATATATTTTTAGGTTATAATGGCGAGGTAGAATGTATTTTACATATTTAAAAGGCTTTAAATCACAAAGGCATTTAAATTCATTGTTTTAAGCAATTATTAAAGTTATTTATTTTTTTGATAGCCAGTTGCTAGCCGTGAAAAATCACGGATGTAACTTGACTTGCCGAGAAAAAATGATTTTTTTTTTCATCCACCCATTTCGGATATAGAATAATGTCTGCTAAAATACATTAGAGGTGGGTGTTTTATTATTTGTAAATTTTTTTAACTCATCCTGGGTTCCAGTTTTGAAAAGATCCCACTCGTACATATACGAGTATTCGTACGTACTCACAAAGAAAACGATTTTTAGTTAATAAAAGAACATTATGAAAAACCAATAAAAATAACATTTTCATTACATCTTTAAAATATTTTTCTTTACAGTGATCTTTTATAACTTCTTATGGATGATAAATTTTTAAGAACTTCTGAAATGTTTATTGGAAAAAAACGTTTTTTTATATGATATCTGGGTAGATGAGAACCTCTATATCGATAGTCAAAGTAGATTTTCTGTTCATCGCGAATATTTTTTTAATACAAACGCCGCATAAAAGCTGCTGAGATCCAGTGAATCTATTGCACCTCTAAACAGAAAATATTCTGAGGTAGTAGGAATGAGAACTATGAAGGAACTTTGGTTGGCGCTTTTGCTAAAATTATAAAATTAAGAATGCCGGATAAATGACACTCAAGTAATATCATGCAATGCACCTATTCTGAATTCTTACGAGGGTGATACTGAAAGTACCTTCTACTCTGCAACGGGGTATATGTAATTCATTTTGGTATCTTTCGAACAATGATTTATTAAAATTTTTAATCTTTATTTTATTTATTTTTTTATAGTGAATACCGCAAAAGAGTCCCAACTGCTCCCAACCGTCTGGAGCTAGTGAGGCTATGGCTTCCCCAATCGGGGTATGTTGTGAGGTTGAAAGTAGTGGGGGATGGAAAGGAGATGGGAAGAGGAAGGTTGGAAAGTACCTGGTTATTCAGATATGTTCACCAAATACGACTAAACCTATTTCAAGCAACCTTTCGACTCTGAATGGTGGTATTTCACCATAATTGGAGTATCTATCACTCTAGTTTATCAAGAAGCAGAAAAAATTCTAATATGCACATTTTTTGATTTGTCTGAAATATGTAAAGTAATTATAAACACTAACATATTTAATAAATTAATTTAGCTAACGTCAGCGAATAAGACAATGTGCAAAAAGAAAAAGTTTCCCAAAATATATTTGTACAACTGTACATACTGTAAGTGTTAAAAATATCTTATTACAAACTCTTCTGAATTTTTTTATTTATTATTTACACTCTCTCGGGTAGTGAACCCGTGAGCTCTTTGGACACGAGACCGACAGCCCATTAACCTTTTACCACTCTGCCGAGTAACTGCCAGATTAGGTCGCACGGGGAGGGACCGCCCACGTGAATACCAAAGTTCAACAATATAATTAAACAAAGTTCTGCTATCATTTTCGAAAGCTGCGTTCTCATTTTGTGGCGTTATTATCCAATTCCGAACATCGACAATTACTTTGGCTCCGAACGATATGACTGTCGTAAATTAGTAAAAGCTCTTATCTTCTCTCGTGTAAAGTCATGATAAAATCCTAGATAAAGTCATGATAAGGTCGTAACACTTAACTTCGTACTGCACTACAAAACCTTGATGAAAAATGAAACAAATTGTAGAATAATAATTGGACAGAGTTATGCTTCAATTAGTGGTTCAATTTTTTACAAACACACATTGCAGATATCTGACTTAAATTGAATTAAAAAACGTCCATGTGGTTTGAATGTTTTCTGCTGTTTCTAACTTGTAAAATATCAACTAACGATAATAATGTTAAAAAAACACCCAAGTGGTGTGAATGAATTCAGTGATTATGTTTAATTGCGTCAATATAATTTGTAAGAATCATCCATGTGGGTTGGACGTATTCTGCGTTTTAAATGTAAGTTTTAAAAGTGCCAACATTATGCTTCATAGAAAACGTCCAAACCGCTTGGACGTTTTCTATTATTTAGTTTGTGGTCACTTGAAGCATGTTTGTTTCTATCTATTATGCCATCTGTTTGTTTTATTTAAATAGTTTAAAAAAGTGCTCAACCATTTCATATAAAATATCCAACCCACATAGAACGCATTAGTACTAATTTCTTTGACATATCGGCATTATATAGAAAGCATCCAAACCAAATATTAAAATGTAGGATAACGTAGGAAAAACTATTATTTTTTTAACAAATACAGTAATTGATCATCAATTAACTATCGAAGGAAGCAATCACTTTGTAGCTTGACATTATAATTTAAATAAAAAATATTTTTGTTTTAAGCCACTTTATTTATACACATTTAACAATTCGACCGGTTTCGGTTAAACTTAACCTTCTTCAGGAACGTTTATATATATACATTCCTGAAGAAGGTTAAGTTTAACCGAAACCGGTCGAATTGTTATATGTGTATAAATAAAGTGGCTTAAAACAAAAAATATTTTTATTTAAATCAATTACCTATTTATAATGATTATCATAAAGAAAAAAACACTGATATTCACTTTACGAATGCCGTAATATGCTTTTGTGTCGTCATATTTTCAAACGCCTTTTTCTCAGTTTCATCTTTTTGGGGTTGGACGCTTTCTGCATAACTACGTCCAATTATTATTTTAGTTCGGCCGTTGTTCTCGTTTCGAATGATCTTGATATGAACTAGATATGTCTAATAAATTTTATGTGGCGTAAATAGAACACTTGAAAGCATTCTAATTCTCAATGAAAAGTGTTATAGTGTTATACACTCCTTCCGTCTCAACTGTTATTGTGTTTTCATCATTTGGTATATGAGTCAGGAGTGTTATTGCTTTGAGTGGGCTATTTAAAAATAGCTTATGGTCACCGAAAAGCCAAAAAGGCTGAAGCGCCATTTTGGGAAGTTTACACTGGAGCACTTTAAAATTATTTATTTTTTACAAAAAAATTCATAAGCCTGCAGTACCTGGTCGGATATTGAAAAAAAAGTTAACTCAGGTAACTCAACGCTCTCATTGATTTATCTGAAGTGACAAAAATCTTAAAAGGTCCAAACCAGTCTAGCCTTCTTTTTAATGGCAAATATATTTAATTTAAGTATTTGATTAACTTGATCGCGCCATGTCTTTCTCGGGCGTCTTTGACTTCTTCTTCCCTTCACTTTCGCATCAAGTATTCTTTTCACATTCCTTTCCTCGTTCATTCGCTCTAAATGCCCGAACCATCTAACAATCCCTTTCTCGATACAAAATAATAAACAAAGAAATTAATAATTAAATAGTCTTTAAACTCAGGCGAAGTCGGGTAGTTATTAAGAGTATATTTTAATATACTTATGAGTAAAGTATAAAAGTAATGTACACAGACTTTCGTATTAATTTAATACAACTATAGTAATTTATTCAAACCCCACTTTTATGTCCTGTTCATTGAAAATATTCTATTTTCCATATTTTAATTTCCAATTTGAGAAAATAAGCGCTTGGTGAAATGAAAAAACCCGTCAAAATGATTTGGGTGTTAGGAATAATGAATATTTGACGCTTTAGGGGCTTTTCTGAAGGATTTACACTAGTCGTTGGGTTTTAATACATGTGGTTGAACATGTTACAGGAAGTTTTCAAAATAACATAAAGAGAATTGACTGAACCCCGTTACGCTAAATTAGTAATTTAAATCTTAACAGGATAGATAAAAAAATAATACACATTGATACAATAAAATCAGCTCATTTTATCAGATGTAATTTATTTACCTGCCAGATAATATTAAATCTCAATTTCGATGGAATGTTTTAAGGCATTAGAGCATAATATGAGAAAAATAAGGTCAAGAAATAACTGGCCATTCAGATCTAATTTTTTAAGACAGCTAAAGCCAAATAATAATATAAAATAATAATATAAAATAATAATATAAAAATAATAATATTTTTAATTTTAATCGAATTTCTCTCCAGTTCCCACAAGATGTCACAAGGATCTAGGATCTTACTGCTCTTTGACGGGAGGCATTAAAGAGCGATAGTTAAAGGTTTATTTTTATTTTTTTAATTGTGTTATGCAATTGAAAAAATGTATATTTATTAGTTTTTTATCATGTATATTTTTTTTTCTATTTTAATTCAACTTATGGAAAATATTAATAAATCATAAATCATGGCAAGATTCAGAGATAAAAAAAAATTATACGGCGAATTTTGCATATTGTAAAATTGTTTGTATATTTAACATAAAAAATAATAAAAATAACTGAACAATAATTTAAAATAGTTACGTAGATTCAATTTAAAAAATCTTAAATCGGATGTTTATATTGCATAGCTACGTATGAGTGTAACATTTTCAAAATTGGAACTGACGAATGTATTGCGAAAATTGACAAATTATAAAAAATATATTTTCATATCCAGACATGCGAAAAAACACCCGACGATTATTTTTATTCTATATTTGAAAGGTGTTTTAAAGTTTTCGATTTTCATTTTGGCAAGTCAAGCTACATCCCGTGATTTTTTGAAGGATGCACTTATAAATAATAATTTATGTGATATTATATAATTTATTTTTATCATACTTTATTTAATGCTCCCCCCCCACTATTTAAACTATTTTTCTTTCCCACTTATTTTTTTAGATGTCCTTGACTTTATTTAAGTCTTTTATTCTACTTCTCCCTTGTGGAAATTTTCCAGGGGTGGATTAACTGACTTGCCGATGAAGGAAATTTTCCAGCAGTCTTTTCCAGCAAGGAATTATTCAACGATTACAAATGATGAAGATACTTGTAGGTCAAAACACATGTTAATTTTTTTGACTGCGGTGCGTTTAACTTATATTGCTAAAAAATACACTTAAAATCAGTTTTCTTAGGGAACATGTGAACGTGGCATTTCAGATTTTCTTAGAAATATTTTTTGTTAATTTATTTAAATCAAGCCAGCTTTTTCACACGAAGAAAACTTTTTTTTTAATTTGTAGGAGAAAATAAATACTTATATTATCTTACGGGGGAACTCTACATTTAAAAAAAACGTTTTGAAAACGTACGAATTAAATAATTGCTACTTATTCACGTGATGTTGCCTGAAATTTTTAGTTTTTTTTTCGTAATTACATTTATCTTAATATGTTATTATTTTGCAAATATTAAATCGAATATCTTACGCGTATTAAATAAATAACAGTTAATCATTTATAATTCATTGTGAATACCGCATAATAGTTCCAACTGCTTCCAACCGTCTAGTACCAGTGAGACTATGGCATCCCCAATCGGGGTATGTTGTGAGGCTGAAGGTAGTTAAAAGGAAAATGAGATGGGGAAAAGGAAAATTGGGAAGTACTTGGCTATTCAGATTTGGTCACCAAACAAGGCTAAAGCCATTCCAACCAACGTTTCGATTCTGAATGGTAATCTTTCACCAGGGCGATATTTAAGAGTATCTACCACTCTGATCTGACGGGTGGACTTAATACTAAAATAAAAATCACATTTTTTTGCAAAAACCGCTGACAATTTTTAGCTGTGGCCCTAGTTTTGTTCTAATTCTTGTGACTGGTGTGAGAGAATTTGACTAATGAAATTAAATTTGACTCGAAAAAGGTTGTTTTTTTAAATTTACCGAGACCTACTTTGACAACAAGTCTGTCCTTTGAATTACCCAAAATCCAACAAGCCATACTCTCTCAAAGACGGTCCGCTTCGACTTGTGAAATTCTCTTCGCATTTGAGTCACATTTTTCTCAAAAATAACAAATTGAATTACCTCAGGCATTGCAGTATTCCAGTTGGAATTGCTGTTTCGCGAATGAAAGGATTTCTGCTTCGACTTCCTTGGCTGCTACATTGGAGAATATATTTTATGCGAATACTAATTCACTTAGAGTCTTCACATGTTCATATAAAACTGGTTGTTCGCTATGCATTCTACTCGGTCCTCATTTAGTGGTCGGAACATCGTAAATTCACAATAATAATCATAAATAAATTGATCCTCCATATGATCGTTTAAATTTTAATCTTGGTTTACATAATAATGGACGTGTTGGGGGCAAGCAATAGATGGTCGACAGTAAAAAAACAATTGGCCTAAACTTAGCTTTGATTACGTGTACTCAAAAGCTTTTCGTTTTAAACCGTAATAAAACCAATAATAAGTGATATATTTCTACAAAATCAAGATATACCCAGTAATAAAGGGTAGTTTTAAAAAAAATCATCGCCATTTTCAAAGAATTAGACTATTATTTGTTATTTTTTTTTAAAATCTTTCGAGTTTCGAAAACCTGAAAATATTTGAAAAACTCCAACTGCCATCATAATACGCGAAAGATGTTGCTTGTACAATGATGGAGGACTTAGCCAGCAGAGGAATTGAACCCACAACCCCCGGGTAGGAATCCGACGCATTTGTCCATTCAGCTACTAACCGGTCATAAACAATATAACATTTATTCAGTTGCATAAGAGAAGACAAACAATTTCTACATTAATTTAATGGAAATCGAATTATTGAGGGATTTTGAGGTTGCATTATCGAGGGTTTCATTAAAGGAAACCAGGTGCGTTCCAGAATCCACCGTTACCATCGTAACACAAGGGGTAGTTACTTCAACTTTCATTTAAAACCTTCATTGAAAAAAACTCCAAATAAGTAGATACTCTAAGCCTGGTGAAAGACCACCATTCAGAATCGAAACGTTGTTTTAAATGGCTTTAGCCGTGTTGGTGATCAGATCTGAATAGCTGGGTATTTCCCAATTTTCCTCTTCCTCTTCCTCTTCCTCGTCTCTTTTCCCTCTCCACTACTTTCTATCTTACAATATACCCTGATTGGGGATGCCATAGTCTCACTGGTTTTAGACGGTTGGGAGCAGTTGGGACTCTTGTGCAGTATTCACTTACAATCCAAAAGTTTTTAACGGTTATAATGCCATCACCGTGACGTTTTGGTAAACGATTGCCGAATCTCTATATCTCAAAGTATGACATTCTACTAGTTGTCTTTATCGTGATCCCCGTACTTTTATATTTTCATGTATTTGAGTCTGGGTCATCGGAGGAGTGAAAAGCTGTCAGTAATTTATCACGTAAACAAGGCATTTTTTCACTCCTCAGTTTCTGTGGTAAAACGCGTTTCGTTGCTGTCATCTGTCACTTTTATGTCAGTTGAGGTTTGGTTTGACGCGAATTAATATTTTACTTGTCAAAACCACGAAAACGACTTGATGGAATATTAAGGTCAACTCTATTTTACGTAAAACATATATATTAATTGCTGCAGATGAACCGTGACCGTGAAAACGCGACCGTTTCTCGGGAGGTTTTTTTTTATTCTGACAGTCAGCCAACACCGCAACATACGTAAGAACAGGAACACCTTCTAAAATAAAAGCTTCTCAAATAAATTAATGTTTATAACGTGTGACAACGCTACGCAAGAGAGACTTTTATCTACTTACCTAAAAATTAAGAAAATCTTTTCATAACCGAGAACACAAACCTAACTAGAAAATAAGTTTTTAGGATTATTCCGTTAGTGACACAACAATGCATTAACTTTTTATATCTAAAATCAAATATTACTGAGACTCCGAACCGAAATATAAATAATAACTTTGTATAAGACCACAGATTTCATTTTAATTTTTATGACTGAGCGGTTTCGCTAAGCCTAAGCATCATCAGAGTACAAAATTAAACTTAACAAAAAATACAAAGTGTTCGGTTATATAAACAAACAAAGGGAGAACTCAATATAAAATAAAATAAGAGAACGGTGAGAAACCAATAGAATACATTCAAAATTATAACAAAGCAACAGAGATAAAGAGAAAGATAATATGAAATGAAAGAGGTAAAACATGATTCTAATATTGGACTACAAGATAAATTTAAATGATTATTAAGAAAATGACTACCAATTTTAATGGCTTTCTTTGTTTATTTATTTTTGACGTGATACCAAACAGAGACTCTTGTTCTCTCTGCTAACTGCTAGCTCGCTAACTCTCTCTGCTAGCTCGTCTAACTGCTCTCAACCGTCTAGAGCCAATGAGATTATGGCATCCCCAATAGGGGTATGTTGTGAGAGTGAAGGTGGAAGAGAGAAAGGAGATGAAGAAGTGGAAGGTTGGAAAGTACCTGACTATTCAGATCTGGTCACCACACAAGGTTTAAGCCATTTCAAGCAACGTTTTAATTGGAATGGATGTCATTCACCAGGGCGATACATAGAATATCTACCATTCTGGAACGTACCGCAAATATACTATATTTAATTTTTTATCAATTAAATGTGTTGTGACACATATAAATTAAATAACATTTATTTGCGCACGCGGGGTTCGAACTTACGACCTCTAGATTCGTAGTCGAGCGTCTTACCACTCGACCATGCAGGCCGTCAAATGTAATTTCTAGTACTTCTAAATAATTTAATTTGTTGACATGAACATTTTTGTAAAGAATATGAGCACCGGTGCTTTTATTGAAGGTATGATCTTTTCAACAAGATGATTGGCGAATCCTAAAGAAACCGCGGTTATTTAAACATCTGAGATATTCTTCATAAATGTGCCGTCATACCTTGACTCAAGAATAACTAAATGTCTAAAAGGAACTGAGAATGAAAATTAAAATAGTCTTAAACTTTAACCATCTTAACCTTAAGCAAAGGAGAATATTATAACGAACAAATTGCATATTAATTTAAAGATTAGCGCTAACTTGGTACATAAATTCTTAGATATTGTGATAGAATTAATTTTAAGGAAATTTTAATCTGTTTTCTTCGGAATATTTAATACCTCGAAACAGACAATTTCCAAGGTAAGTAACCTGCATCGACCTGGAAATTATAGTAGCACTAGTCACGAAATTAAAATAATAGCGCGATGTTTTCACGACGTTTAAATTATATATTATACGGGGGTACACGAAGTTAGTTATAATATTACTCGTAACCGAATTACTCGTTATAAGGTGGATTAAATTTAGGCCTTTCGCACACGGCGCAACTAAAAAAACAGTTTGCAACTCAAGTTTTTCTCCAGTGTATTCTAATGGCGATCAGCACACGACGCAACCAGTTTTCAACGCCGCCCCAACAGGTATCTCCCAACTCGCCGCGCTAGTCGCTCGCGAGTTGCAGTTTCCAGTTTCGCCGTATTCGCGAACTATTTTGGAGAAATTTGCAACAGGTCTGAGCAAGAAAACATTAAAATTGTTGAGGAGGTTAAAATTACCCTTGTATTTATGATTATACGCTTGTTTACATTTTTAACGTAATATGACAATGACAACGTGCCCTGCGAGGCACTTAAAAAAAAAACAAACATTACGAATAACCTGACAATGTTTGAATAAATCCCAATACAATTAATATGTAACATAACAAACTTAATTCATATGAAATAATGTATAGTGTATTTGTGGCACGTTCCAGAGTGGTAGATACTCTAAGTATCGCCCTGGCGAAAAATCACCATTCAGAATCGAAACGTTGCTTGAAATGACTCAAGCCGTGTTTGGTGACCAGATTTAAATAGCCAGATACTTCTTGACCTTCCTCTTACCCATCTCATTCCTCTTACCACTACCTTCAGCCTTACAACATACCTCGATTGGATATTTATTTATTTATTTATTTATTTTTATACGCCCTCATGGGCTTTTACATAACATAGGTATAAAATAAAATAACAGTGACATAAAAAATAACAATGACATAAAAAATAACAATGCGCCCAAAAACATTTGATGCGACGATTTGATTACGCCCAAGAAAATTAACACTAGTATTTTAGAAAGAGGTATGTTATTATAGCCTTCTTGTAACTAGATTCAGTGCAGTTGAATATATCTACTATTTCAGCGATAGAATTACTCACTGCATGCAATCTAGGTACAAGCGAGTATTTAAATGACTCAGTCCTGATATTGTTGTTACATTTAAAAAGAATTTTGGATCGAGTGGATCTGTTAGGTACATAGAAGGTAATTAAGCTAAGTAAATCAGGGCTGTCTATAATACCATTAACAATTTTAAAAATAAAAGTCAAGTCGGAAACAAGCCTCCTGTCTGAAAGTTTTAGTAATTTTAATTATTTCATTAAATAATTATAATTTATGGTTTCAATAGGTAGACCGAGTTTATAGTTGATGTATCTTAGAAATTTATGTTGCAATTTTTCAATGGAATCAGAGTGGATTTTAAAGTGAGGGGACCAGACAGAAGAATTATATTCGACTTGACTTCGAACTAGTGAAGAGTACAGGATTTTCAATGTAGAAATATTTTTAAATTCATTGGCATTTCGAAGAATAAAGCCTAGCAATTTTAAACCTTTACTTGTTATTATATTGATATGTGAGAGAAAATTTAATTTAGAATCGAAATTAATGCCGAGATCATTAATTTCATTGACAGATGTAAGGGAAATATTATCAATTTTATAATCATAGTCGAGAGGGTGAGTAATTCTAAAAAATCTGATTGACTGACATTTACTAATATTTAAAAAAAGTTGGTTAAGTTTACACCAATCATGTAACTTATTTAAGTTAGCTTGAATGTGAGAACAATCATCTGTGGTTTTTATGAGTTTCAGATCATCTGCGAAAAGCAGCACATGCACATCGTTATCAAATACATTAATTATGTCATTTACAAAGAGCAGAAAAAGTAATGGGCCTAAATGTGAACCTTGGGGTACACCACTTGTTGCTATAAATTTATAAGAAAGTTTAGAGTTATTTCTTACTTGAAGAATTCTATTGGTTAGGTAGCTTTTTATCCATTCTAACAAATTACCTTCTATACCGAGTTTGCGAAGTTTGTTAAGTAGGATTTTATGGTTAACCTTGTCAAATGCTATTTAATGTCTGAAATCGTAGCAACTTGAGTAGCATCGTGAGCAAAGCTCGGTCGCCAACCAGTTTGCAAATGCTAATGCCAAGCAATTTTAGTTCGGTTTCGGTTACCCGCGTGCGAAGGGTCTAAGTCTTAAATCATAAAAATTTAAGGCGTTTGAATCTGCTGTTTGAAGCTCGTTCGACTTTTCCTATCAGCCAGAGAGCGTAGTTATACGGATTCAACCATCGCAACGCACACTGGAGTATTTGTCCCCGATTCTTGGAAAAAAATATTTTTTAAGTTTTATAAATTTATTAATACAAAATTCTTAAGTTTTATTTTGTACAGAAAGTTTTAAAAAATCATAGGAAAAAGGGCGCTACACTGACCTTGTTTTAAATTACTGTAAAATATGTAAATGATCGTTTTTCAATTTACTATCCAACATAATTAGCATAAAAAGTATTCGGACGGACGTGATTTTAAAAGATGGCCTGCGTGGTCGAGTGGTAAGACGCTCGACTACGAATTCAGAAACACGGGTTCAAAACCCGGTGTGCGCAAATAAATTTTATTCAAGTAATATGTTTCATAACACTTTTAATTCATATAAAATAAAATATTTGCGGCACGTTCCAGAGTGGTAGATGCTATAAGTATCACCCTGGTAAAATTCCATCATTCAGAATTGAGACGTTGCTTGGAATGGCTTTAGCTGCGTTTGGTGACCAGATTTGCTAACCTTCATCTTCCCTATATCCTTTCCCTCCCCACTACTTTCAGTCTCACAACATACTCCAATCAGGGATGCCATAGTCTTACTGGTTCTAGACGGTTGGGAGCAGTTGGGACAATTGTGCGGAATTCACCACACAAAAAAAAAACAAGAACACTTTCGAAAAGGTTCATGACTTTTGTCCAATTTTGTTTTTTATGATAACCCTGTGTGCAAATTCGCGTTAGACTTTCAAGAACAAATCCCAGGGTATGACGTCAGATCGCAATCAGATGCAGCTGGCGCGGAGCTTTCTGCAATAATAAACATTTGATGTCAAATAATATAATATACTACTCGTATCTTGCAACAAGCTTGCGCTGATGAGCTATTTGGCCCAAGGGGACCATTCGGCAAAGAAGGGGTTTTATAATACGGACACAAATGCTTCAGATTTTGTATTCGCTGAAAGACGAACAATGCAAAGTAATACTGACGTCATCTTATATTGTTTTAAAGAAATTATCTATTTGTTTTTTTTTGTATTGATTCCACACGGAAGGCCTCGTTTCTTCTCTCAGGGCCTATTTATTTATTTATTTTTGGGAAAATTAACAGCAAATCAACAAAGAAAACATATGTAAAAACAATAATAACAATTCATGCCAATTACTAATTTTCCTCTGCTGATGATACATTTATTTATTTTTACACTGACGAACTATTGTCCGATTACAAAAAAAATACAAAACACGGAATGGAAAAAAAGAGCAACAGAGAAAGAACAGCACATACATTATATTAAATGAAGCAATGACAATAATAGGACAAAATGTACGTAAGAAAGAATATTCAAATCAAAGCCAAGGTCAAGTCAAAGTTTCGGTTGAGTCGTAAAGAATGAGAAAAATCATTTAGACTGCTACTAAAAATTTCAAGACCATGGCTTGAGTTAACAAGTTTCGACATTCTGTACAGATGAGAATGATAACCATAATCAGTAGAGTGATGATTGAGGAACAGCAATTCATTGAGTCTACAAATATTATAAATAAAGTGTGACGTGTATGCAGTTTTATTTAAAAAACTTAACCAAGTTGGTGCGTGGAAAGAAAGGTGGAAAGGGACATGGGATAATAGGAGTTGAAGGAGATCAGGGCTATCAATTAAATTATGTGAGATTTTAAATAACATGATTGAATCCGCTATACTTCTTCGCCAAATGTGATAATGTCATCTTGGCAAATTGTGATTGAAGAATATTTTTTTATGAGGAACGAATGAAATAAACTTGGGTTTTGAAAATACATTTTGTAGGTGGGAGAAAACAGAATAATGAGTTACGAGAACAACTTAACTGCTTGACTTAAAAACAAGTTTTTATTAGCTTTGTTACCACCAATATGTATCATTAGATATGAAATATTTAGAGAAAATCCGCGTATGTGCATAATTATCGACGTATAACTACGGCCAACCAGTAATAACATTTTTTTTTTCAAATTTATTATTGTGAAAAAATACAACGTAGGATGATTTTAAGAAGCGTAGCTGAGGAAACCGTCCGTGGAACCCATTTCACTTTGTTATTATAAAATATGTTCACTGTCAGTTTATTGACATGGAAACGTCGATCAGTTTCGGCACAGCGTTATATTTTACCATGTGATCCGATCAATCAAATAAAAAAATGTATAAATAAATCGCGAATTCGGTGAAACACGTGTTTTATCTGAAGAAGAATGTTCTATATCTGCTCTAGAGCATTTAACGGTACATAAACAATTCGCAACATGCGGTATTCAATTGTGATATTATATAATACTTCATATTTACATACTGATAATATTACTGACATACTAGCAATAAAAAAATCTTGTTCTACAAAACACAGTTTTATTAAAGATAATGCGTTTTCTATTATAGTAATTAAAATATGATTAAATAACACAAATTTATAACTTTATTCCACTTTTTTTATTTTTTGACTGGACCGGTTTCAGCCTATAACGGCCATCTTCAGACTAATCCAGGTTGTTCTTATTCTATGGCTTATATACTTATGGCTTATATACTAGTCTGAAGATGGGCGTTATAGGCTAAAACCGGTCCAGTTAAAAAAATAAAAAAGTGGAATAAAGTTATAAATTTGTTTTATTTAATCATTGAAAATGGAATTCCACCATGAATTAACAGTTACAAAATTAGAAATAATTAAAATATGTTAGATTGTATGTTTTGACCGGTTAGTAGCTGAGTGGACAAATCTGTCGGGTTCCCACACAAGCGTGGTGGGTTCGACTAAGTCCTTCATCATTGCAAAAGCAACATTTTCCTCTCATTATGATAGGAGTATGAGTTTTTCATATATTATCAGATTATTTGTAACTTAAGAATTTTATCTTTCTTTTTAAAAAAACAATAAATAATGCGTTTTTCATCATAGAAAGGAAAAGATCATAGGTTTATGTATCAGCCGTTTAGCATAGTGGAAATAAAAATAAAGTTTAACTCCGACGGGCCGAGAATCAGCGGCTAACGGAGACCGTCTATGAAATGGTAAGCGTCAAAAACATTTTAAATGGCTCTGATTGTCGATTTGATGACAACGTCAAATGTGACGAGAAGGGTTCAAACGACTTGTTTCTTATGTCAAATGTTGTTATTTGCATAGTTTATGGTTTAAAATTAGCCCCAGAGTAAATAGCAATGAGTTTAATAGTTTTATCGTATCTTTCACATATTTCTAGAAATATGTAAGAAGGTAATCAACTTTTTTTTGTCTTATTTCATTCGTATTCGTAAGGGTCAGCACCCAAAAATACACTTTTAAATTTTCTATCAAATGCATTCTGGAACTTTAGGTAAAACGTTCAAAAATGCTTTTCCTTGGTTTTAAAATTGGACGTTTTACTGACATTTAAATATTTTTTTATAGAATTTAAAGGGTTACAGTTAAAACATTGTATTCACTGCAAACCTCAGACATTTTTCTAATTACCAATTTTAAAAAAAATGCGGATAAATTATTTGTACCATTGCTTGTATTAGAATGCTACAAAGTAACGTTAAGCGTCATCCATGAGTGTTGACCCTTAACATCAACATTTAAGATCAATATTATATATCACTTTAAACTCCTTTTGTGTTACTTGCTTTTATTTACATCATTTATCATCGATTGAGTTTTTTACAATTTTATATTTGATGTACCAACTGAGTTTTTATAACTGTATTTTTCTCATTTACGTGAGAACATCTGTTAAAACCCAGTATAAATAAATAATGTAGAAAGATTACAACCTATCACGTGCCATAATTCACACCGATTTTCTTCATTATGTTTTCAACTACTACATAATATAAAATTTAATGATTTCTCTCTCACATAATGTGCTGTCTGTTTCGAGTTTATAATGTGCTGTCTGTTTTGAGTCCAAGTCGAAAGCTGTAACATCACTTAACGTACACTCCACGAATCACCCCAAAACTATTTTCGGAATACTGAAATTTGAATACTCCTGTTTTGGATATTTTTAGTCATATCAAACTACGACGATTCGTATTATGTTTGCTCCTGCCTGTGTGTGTATATTCACGAACAACAATAATATTGACGGTAAAGAACGTTAGCGACAAAAATACATTCGTTTCATAGTACAATGAGTATGTCGATCAATACGTGGAAAGTGGATGCTTCCTGAAACTAGATTAATCTGCCCTTTTGTGAAAATGGCGTTCACGGGAGATTACACGACCAGGCGACAAGTTAATCGAACGAAAAACGTTA
The DNA here is from genome assembly GCA_022651775.1 of Drusus annulatus. Taxonomy (NCBI): domain Eukaryota; kingdom Metazoa; phylum Arthropoda; class Insecta; order Trichoptera; family Limnephilidae; genus Drusus; species Drusus annulatus. Next base: position 63,634 of record JAGWCC010000033.1, read on the forward strand.
GTATAAAATAAGTTTACATAAGCTTAACAATAACGCAGAAGTTAATTAATGAAGCTTTTTTGGGCTTGCAGTGACTCTCGGATTGTGAGCTATAAAGCTTTCAAATGTGAAGTGTTAAAAAAAGGCGTTTTTATACCACCTATCTATATATTATATAATATGAAGGAAATAAATAGGTATATTAAGGAAAATGCTATCTTTACAAAAGTGTGGTAAGAAAATGTATCCAAATCCAGAACGGACGGTTTGACGGGCTCCATGGTCGAGTGGTAAGACGCTCGACTACGAATCCAAAGGTCGCGGGTTCAAACCCGGCGTGCGCCAATAACTTTTATTTAATTAATATACAAATATACAAAATATACAAAGACCACCGTTCAGAGTCGAAACGTTGCTTGAAATGGCTTTAGCTGTGTTTGGTAACCAGATCTATAGTAAAGTACTTCCCAACTTTCCTCTTCCCAATCTCATTCCCCTCCCCACTACCTTCAGTCTCACAACATACCCATATCGGGGATGCCATAGTCTCACTGTCTCTAGACGGTTGGGAGCAGTTGAGACTCTTGTGCGGTGTCCATATAAAAATAAGAAAGCAACCGGGAAAAATAAGGAATTAATGAAATTGAAAAATAACTAGACCGCGAATCTTATTTTAATATAAAATTAAAATAACATTCGTAGTCTTATACAAAGTTATTTTTTATTTCTTCAAATATGTCAAACCACAAAGTGATTGCTTTCTACGAAAATATAAATAATTAATGTTTCATGAAAATAAACCTGTGAAAAAAGGCACGCGTTATTATAGATAAACTTACTAACTAACTAACCATCACGCCGTTTAAGAGGGGTATTATACATCATACATACTCTTCTGTTATTCTCAAGTATTTGATTTACTTGATCGTGCCATGTCTTCCTCGGGCGTCCCCGACTTCTTCCATTCAATTTCACGTTACATATTATTTTGACACTCATTTCTTCGTCAATTTGCTCTACATGCCCCGTTATCTAAGCGTCCCTTTCCAGATTCTATTCATTACATTCACATCAGCCTTGCATTCTTTCCGGATATCAACATTTTTAACACCACCATACATGGTTTTAACGCATATACGCCTCAGGGATCTCATTTCTACAGCATTTAGTCTACTTTCATCATACCTCTGCCAGTTCCACGCCTCACTGCCATACATCAGAGTTGGTATAAGCGCTCCATTGTGGACTGCCAGCTTCGTTTCTTTGGATATTTTTTTATTACCACCAACAGCGTTCGTTATTCTGATAACCGTAGTTAATTGTCTCAAAATTTCAATTCAATAATAAGTCTATGTGATTGAAAATAGTATGATAAAAATAATAAAATAAGTATGTTTTGAATACTTTTTTGTATAAATATATTTCGTTGACCACATAACATCATCAGGGCCATTCAAACTACCACGCTTTAAAACAACAGATCTGATAGTATTAATACCATAAGCCGTCTTCTGCCACGTTCGATGGAAAAATTGCTCATACATACAAAAGTTTGAAATTTTCTTCCGATTACGGTCCTTTACGATTTACTCACCATGTTCCTTTTGATGTGTGTGTAGTGACTGACGCGGGAGCGGGTTTTCAATTGCTAGTTACATAATATTATGGTTTCGTTAGGTACGACAACAACAATGTACCAATCACTTATTAAGAATATGCCCAATGGAATACACATTATCGTCCATATTGCACGTGCAATTTAATCACTCTCCTGCGCTTACATGCAGTTAATTACTGGAAATTATCACACGAATAAAACCGCCGATCACCGGTGTAGTAGGTGTATAATAACACTTGTGACGGTACACGGTTTGAATAAATATTGAAAGAAAAATTATTGCGACTAGCTCACTCTGTTTACACCGTTTCTCCAGCTAAAATAGTTATAATACGAATGAGTTTTTTTTTCTTGCTTTTTGATTAAAAAAATAAAAACGGAAGGTTTTAAATGTTTTGTTTATTGTACAGTTTTAGTTTTGGGGGAGCCGTGAGTAATCGACAAATCTGTAGAAATCGGAGGTTGGCTTTTGTTCCAAGATGTACTCCAGAAAGCTCATGAGAATATAGAAGAAGATCACAACCATGAGATTTTACCAATTCTTTGAAGAGAAGTCATTGGATATGCAATTCCAATGACTTCTCTTCAAAGAGAAGTGTGTGGCGGACCCGCTGGGCAGGATATGTAACAAGGATGTAAGTTGACCGACCTTAAAATACGCATCCCTACAGTATGCCTGCAGTACAAAGGAGTGTTAAAAAGCCTAAAGCTAGGTAGATGAGTGGTGTGAAGGTTATATAAGATATCGTATCCTAAGGCTTGGGGCACAAGTCAGGGTTCATTCTGCTGCAACTCCACAATTTAAAGTATCATTCCAATGTCAATTTGAGAATTCATATGGGTAGTGTGCACCGCTGCGGTGTGCAGTGTTATAGTGCCAATTTTAGCGTTGTGCGCCAAATTTAATATGCCAAATGTATTGTTCGCATCTAATATAACGTTGTTCCTTTACCTCAGGAAGTGGGATGTCATATCGATCATATTGGGGGGATCCTTGGTTTTAAGCATTAAAAAAATACACATAATTATCACACAATATATTTCTCAATATTAAGGAATTATTTTTTTGTATGAGAGCGAAAAAACACTAATTCACAAATCACGAATGTTTGTTTTGGTGAAAACGCAATTTAAATATTTGAACGATGAAAAACGGCCGAAACTTTAGGCAGAACACCTCCCTGGCGATGGTCACACCGTAAAGCAGCACGTATTGCAGCAGTTGGCATTGTAGGATGGCATGTTAAATTTGGCGGAGAATGTCGTATTTTGTCCCTGTATTATGTATATTATATTTCGTATTGCCGGTCAGTTGGTGCATCTTGGCGCAGTTGCGATTTCTCAGCAGTTCGTCTTTCCGAGAGAACACACTTTTCTTTCTTCAGACTTCCTAAAAATTTCGGGATTCTGATCTACTGAATCGAACCCGTTAATATCGTTAATCACTCTATTTTTCGGCCGTTGTCAGTTGCTTTCGGCTCAGATTCTGTCTTCTGGCGTCCCTGCGTAATAGTGATGTGCGTATAAAATATCGGGCGGTAAGAACTTTTACTTAACATAAATTATTATGTTACAGTGTGTCTAGTGCCTCATTAAAAGTTAAGTATCCTGTTCCGTAATTGCGAAAACGCAGCGATTCTGCGCGGAAAAACCCCTGACGTGTATACCAAGCCTATGGCATAAGCAACTGGAAGGAGACAGCAGGAGACCGTTGAAAGAGGAGAAACGTTTCCTAGATGTGGCTCATAGACATAAAATACAAGACACGTCATATTCATACAAATTGAACGATAAATATGGCATGCTCTGAAAGCATGAAAAGGATAGCCATACCAAGCAAAATATGTGTGTATGAATAAGATAGATATATGAACGACCCGCGTTACATTCTCCGCGTTACAAGCCCTCTCTTCCCTAACGAACTTACGAGCGAAGTAGCATGCGACGTACTCGTGTACTGTCGCTAGGTTGTCTTCCACACACTTATGTATTTCTGCAATCGCTATCTCACTTATTTGAATAATTGTATTAATTGAAATAATAAGTGATTTGTGTGTACTTCGCATGAAAAGAAACTCCATGAGATTTGTTTTTTGTTCCCGAGTGATTTTTACACTTGTCAAAAGCACAGGAAGGCATTTTATCTCAGAAAAGAGCTTACAGCGATGCGTTTGTGGCAGCTGGTGACAGCTTGTTCGTCAAACGAATGTTTATGCGAGACCAAACGCAGTAAATCTCAGGTATGCCACGTTGGCTTAGTTTCGTACAGTCACACGCGGTGTCTCAGTAACGTATCTACATTATTTAATTCATTTAAAGATGTGGCTAGGACTTTTCGAAGAGCCGATAATCTTTAATATAAAACCTAAGATGAAATTTTAATTAATTTATTCATGAGTTTTGTTGACAACAGAAGAAACAGCATAATAATGCTTAACTATTCAAAGACCTGTGATTTCTTCCATAAGATATTCGTATGCGGTTGAGATTAATATTAACTTTAATGCATACCTGAATGCAATATTTTTCAGTACAAAGATTTTACAACACGATAATGTTAAATTCCAAGCAATCATTTTTGACGTGTTTATGGAAGGATTTGCATTTCAAAGTCAAACAATAAAGAAAACTCTTAAAATAACACAAATTGCACGATATCACGTAATGCGGTAGTGTCAGAAATGACGCTATACTGAACCAGTTGTACCTACTTACGGTAGTTTACAGTAATCGTTTTCTTACCAAGGTTTTTGCAATTTTCATTTCCACCGTATTTTGTCCATAAGTACCTTGTCAGATTTGAAATAGCTTAACTTTTTTGCTATCGATTGATTTTCCCTTTATCGAAACATTACTTAAATTATGTTTTGCTTTACGCGTTTGCGGGGTTATGTTTGCAGGTGGTGAAAAGAGGAACAAACAAGGGAAGAAACTGTTTTTGATTGTATAGATTGTTCCTTTTCACAATACCGCCCTTGAGGTAATATTTCACAAAAAATGGCGTTTCATTAACTAGCAAATTATTATCATTAATTACCTATGCAAAAAAAAATCTTCTTCGACATTGTAATTACTAATTTCAATATCGAATTAAGAGTCTCAACTGCCACCAACCGTCTTGAGATAATGGGACTATAGAATCCAAATTTGGGGTATGTTGTGAGGTAGTGGGGAGGGGAAGAATATGGGAGAGGAAGTATCTGACTATTCAGATTTGATCACCAATCACGGCTAAAGCTAAGTCAAGCGCCGTTTTGATTCTGAATGGTGCTCTTTCACCAGGGCGATACTGAGAGTATCGACCGCTCTGGAATATACAGTAAATATGCTTTATATATTTTTTTATGAATTAATTGTAAAATAACACAAACTGATAAAAAAAATATATTTTCGAACGCCGTGATGTGAACCCGCAACCTCTGGATTCGTAGAAGACGATCTTAAGCACTCTACTACGGAGGGCGTCAGTCAAGTGATATTTTACTTAATATGCGCTTAACTCTAAATAGTTAAGTTTGCAACAATAATTCAGGAAAAATGTTCTTAGAAAACATTTCACCCACTGTGCTCGTTGAAAATATATATATACTCGCATATATATACGTATATATATATTTAATTTATAACTGTGCAGTTGGTGTTTAGTCAAGCCGTAGTTTAAGTCAATTTTTCAACAACAACGACACAGCACTTTTAAAACAACCACCCCTTCGTAGTCGAGGGTCTTAACTGCTCGACCACGGAGGCCGTCTAATTATCTTGTTTTTTCTGGCTTCGATATTTATAAAAAGTGAAAAAAAATATGAAATATTGATACAATCAGGGTAGGCTGTTGGAAAAACAGCAAATCAATTAATAATAGAGATAGGTACCAACAGATATCACATTGCATTGCATTTGCACTGCCTAGACACCTACAAAGATACTAACACAAACAAGCTACTTGAACGCGCACACAGGTCACAGCATACATATGTTGTGTAGTCTAGTGAACATAGAATAATCTACTCTACGTTGGCGGCGTTTGGACATATGTAGTTACTGATTTTGACACGTAATAGTAAGATGGTCGGTGGGGCGCTGGCAGCGGTGTGATATGTTGAACATGTAGATTATTTTTTTGCAATAATTTCATATCATTCAATCCAATATAATTCATATTTTTATGCGAGTATGGCAGGCTAAGCAGTGCTTTTGTGTATATATGGAGTGCACCTCTCTGCATGTTAGACTTTAATAATTTTATAAAATGTGTATTTTTTTAAAATAGTTATTTAAGTGTAGTTTTGGTCGAAAGAACGTAAAATTAACACAGTATATTTACATCGCTAATATTTATTCAGTAAGTTGGCTTAAGTGGACAAACTATAATATACAGGACATGTACATTACAGGTTCTTATAGAATAATTCGCAACCCCCATCCGGAATGGGCCATTAGCGTGTACGAATGTAACCCGATATAACAAAAACAGCCTAAACATATGAAACTAAACTTGCTATATATTTGCATATCTGCCAGAAATATTCAAATTTAAACAATATTTCATACCTTTAACCCTTTTTCACATAAATTAATTTCTTTGATTTTTTTCCGGATTTCAATCGTGATTTTAAAATTGATTGTTTTTCTCATCCGTTCTGTCTGTGTTTTTATAAGGAGCATTTATTTTTATTTTTTATTATTACGCTATAAGATCATTGTTTATTTTATGAGAAGTGCTATCAGTATTACCCGGCTTTGCTAAAGATAACAACATAAAAAATAAAATAAAATTATAATAAATAACGCACAAGAATCCTTATCGCATTCACAATCAGGGGGTGTGTTGTGATGCAAAAGATAGTAGGGAAGGGTAGGAGATGGGTAAAAGAAAATCGGAAGTACCTGGCTCTTCAGATCTGGTCACCAAACGAGGCTTGAGCCATTTCAAGCAACGTTTCGATTCTGAATGGTGGTCTTTCACCAGGGCGATACTTACAGTAACTACCACTCTGGGATTTCCCACAAATATACTATATATGATTTTATACATATATATTCATTTTTTATAGTGAATACCGCACAAGAGTCCCAACTGCTTCCAACCGTCTAGATCCAGTGATACTATAGCATCCCCAATGGGGTATGTTGTGAGGCTCAAGGTAGTGGGATGGGGAAGGAGATGGGGAAGAGGAAGGTTGGGAAGTACCTAGATATTCATATCTGGTTACCAAACACGCCTAGAGCCATTTTAAGCAACGTTTTCGATTCTAAATGGTAGTTTTTCACCAAAGCGATAAGAGTATCTACCACTCTGGAACGTTCCGCAAATAAACTTTATATTATTTTGCTTGAATTAAATGTGTTATGACACATATTAATTTAATAAAATGTATTGGTGCACGCCGGGTTTGAACCCGCGACTTTTGGATTCGTAGACGAGCGTCTTACCACTCGACCATGGAGGCCGTCATATAAAATAACGCGACCTCTGAATTCGTAGTATTCGTAGTGTCTTAAGTACTCAACCACGGAAGCCTTCATTGCCCTGTCTGGGGCCTACGAGTCGAAGAACTTTATGTAAATCGGCCATATCAGTTTTCTTTCAGCCGCTTTAGATCTCACTTTAACAAAATATATGTTTCCAGAATGCTACACAAAAACACAACGTCAAAACATTTCAACAATGCTTAAATCGCCAATGTTATTCATGTTTGACATGTTATAGAAAAATCAAGACGTGACATGGAAAAATTGCATTGCGAAAAGTGGGCACATAATGCTCTATTATGCAGTCCTATTATCAATATTTATGCTGCAATTAACTGCACGAGTTTCCTGCATAGCTTTTATTTTGTGTCCATAGATTGTGCCGCATTCTATGCTTTCACGGCCATTTGCTCAAAAGCCAGGGTGATATATTATTAAAGCCATTCGGGTAAATAAAATATAAAAGTACATTACAACTCTACAAAAAAAAAAATATATATATAATATATGTAAAGAAATGGAAAAATGACTTTGTATAAGACCACGGATAGTATTCATTTTTTTAGACTAACCGGTTTCGCTTATATTAAGCATAATCAGGGTAAAAAATTAAACTAAACAAAAAATACGAAGTTTTCGGTTATATATACATACAGAGGGATGACAAAAAATAAAATAACGGAACAAGGAGAAAACAATAGAACTACATTTAAATTATAACAAAGGGAGAAAGAGACAGATAACTGAAAGAGAAAAAACGTCAACTGATAATGTGATTAAAGAATAATGATAATTTTATGAATTTACGGGAAATATACCTAATATTGCACTACTGGACAAATTTACCTGATTTTTATCGTTCATGGCTTTCTTTATTTTTATTGCTTCTAAATTATTTCATCCATTGCCATGGTCATTTTTGTGAAGAATATGTGCACCGGTATAAAAATCATTAAAAAAAAATTTAAATAGGTGGTTTCATACAAAGTTTTTTTATTATTTTTTTAATATGTCAAACCACGAAATGATTGCTTTCTACGAAAATATATAATATATGTGATTTGAATAAATGTATTCCAAATATATAATAAATATAAACAATGTTAAAGCGCGTACACGTGTACGAAAACAATGCTTTTGTAAAAAGAATGAAAACATACCAATTCTATGGTAAAAAGAAAATAATCATCCCATCAAAAACACTCGACGGTGACTTTTGTTTGAGAACAATGGAAGTCAGTGGTGGGCAAATCGAACATTTTATTATCTAAAAACATACTCGTACACGATTCTAAAATGATTTACTAATCAAATGATGTTCCGAATGAATCGCTTGGCATGATCGTCGATTTTTATTTTAAAGAAAACAACGCAGATTTTTACGTCAAAACAACGACGATGCTAATTTTCATACAAAATTTACTTCAATTTTTTAAAGTTAGTTTAGAAAAGTGCCTTGAAGATATATCTTGCACTGTTTTATGGAATTTTTTTGAAGTTCAATGAATCAAAAAGGAGATCGAAAAACAAAAAACCATTTTTTCCATAGTTAAGGTTGATTCATAATAGCAAGCCTCAGCACTCAAAATGGCGTTAAACGTCACTTTGTAGCATTCTAATACAAGCAAAACTACAATTGATTTATTTGTAAATTTTCTATAGGTGGTAAGAAAGATGTCTAAGGTTTCTAACAAATACATTTTTTAAACTGAAATCTTTTAAATTCTATTAACAACAACATACTAAAATTTCATTAAAAGATGCAGTTTTAAAACCAGCGAAGGAATTTAGAAAAAAAAATATGTAGAAAACCGAAAAGGGTACCCGGGTACCCTTTTCAGTTACATACAGGTTAATTCAGTGAAAGGTTCGAAATCTTATCAAAACAGTTTTATGACGGTTTCCCATGCACTTCAAAATTGGTTTTGTTGCAACCTCTGTAATCTGAAAATGGCAAATTATCGCTACAATGTTATGCTCCTCAAATAATGACCGTGAATAATGTAACGAAACAATATTAAAATCAAAAAAATAGATAAAAAATAATAATAATATTTTTGAAGGTTTTACTTAAAATTAAAGTATGAATTTCACAAATTTTTTTTAATATTACTTTTTAGGAATTGTATTCACAGGAAACCTTAGACATTTTCCTAAATACCCGCATGTAATTAACAGATAAATATTCTGTAGTATTGCTTGTATTAGAAAGCCATAAGTGTGTATTTTTTAATGCTGACCCTTAAACATACAAATGGTTAACTTGAAACTCGACCATTGCGAATTTTTGGTCTTACCAACATCATTGCATCTTTCCGAGGTACAACTCAAACTCACCTATTTCAATGTCACTATTCACATACAAATTATAAAAAAAAACTCGCCGATTCCTCGCTTACTTTCACACTTTAGCAAACGAATATACAAATGATGTTGACATTTTAAACACAACTAATTTGATGTTTGAAACATACCTTAGCATTTTTTTCATGTCACAATACATGCCTGATATTTTTTTATTATTTTTATCTAAATTGTAGATCATTGTAATGTAAGTAATTATTGTTTGTAACTTTAGTATTATTATTGTAACCATCTTATGAAATTAGAAAGTCCCATGAGCGCATACGAAATAAATAATATTATATAAATTATTTACCCATAAATTCTGGTATGATAATTACGACAAATACCTTAGGTTCTTTATACCTACTTAGATTACCTGAATTCTTGTTGTTTTTATACACGATAAAGAGCAACAAAGGTTTTTTCATATCAAAGACCCTGCAACAATAACATTTAAAAAAATGGACACAAGGATTCAGAATATTATTAAATCATGTTTCTTATGTACGTACGTAAATTTTTAGGGTAGCGTATTTAATCTATTTTAAATAGTCTTGAAAAAGACTTGCACGTTCCTATCAGCAATAAAACAGAAAACTTATTTACAAATGTTTAATATTTAGTACAGTTTTTTTCATCTAGTAGAGCTAAATTAATTGTAGAAACTTTTTAACTCTGGATATACCTGTTATTCAATACTATTTTTTTTATTTTACTATTTTTTTCGCACTGTTTATGGGTATATTATTTTTTTTAAATGTTAATACTTGTGTAAAAAGCATTTAACGGGCGTAAATAGATAACATAATAAATAAATAATTAAATCAATAAATAAAAATAAAAATAATAATAATAAATCGAAAACCATATTAAAGAAGTTTAAAAAAATTAAAAAAACAAACAACAAAAAAACAAAAACAAACAAAAACAAAAACAAATAAATCAATAAAATGAAGAGCCAATAGCGTCCATTCCGGACATAGATGTGAAATATACCATAGATTTATTAATTTTTTACCAGTCGGAAGATGCCCGTTGCAAGGTGAAACCGGTCCAGTTAAAAAGAAATTAGTGGAAATAAGACACAATGGTTTCTTAACCATAAATTTATGCTTACTCGTAACGTTAAAATATGTTTTCCCAGAGGAAAATGAGTTTAATTTTAGTATAACGCTTACAACAAATTTTAGTCGGATAAATAATACTTTGCCAACCAAATTACCTAATTTCATTCGAGTGAATTATATACCGGAATAATAATTAGATTAAAATTTTGGTAACATTGTTCGTGGAAAGTGCCTCTATTTTCAGATATTATTTGTGTATCTGGTATCATCTTAATTAAGTAACCATTATGAAACAAAAGCACAGCCATTTACTAAGAAACTTAATTAAGTAACAACTCTTTAACTTCGTCAATAGTCTGCTCCTAATTGCTACACTTAAAATTTAAATAAAGTATGACGGATCAATTCAAAATGACGAACAGCGACGGGTTTCCTTGTGCTCTGTAGAACGACTCAAAACCACATGGCTGCGTTTGTTTTAGATCGGTTCAAAGCGAAGAGGCGGCACCACGCAAGTGGCGCGTTGTGCGCATACCGGTCACAAGTCTGTCAACGCGCGGTGTCAGCAATGAACGTGTTGACAGGTATTTTTCTAATGTTAAAAATTCAAAACCGAGCGGATGGTCAATTTGACTGTCGTCAAATATGACGGAATTTCTAACACCCCAACCTTTGTATAAGATCAAGATCATTTTCAAGCCCCTGTGTAACGAAGGCCGTTTAACACCTTTCTATGGCTATATATGAAATAATACTGGAAAACATTTCAGCATAATGAGGATTTATTAATGAAAATGCTTTATATTTTAGAGGGAAATCGAAATTAAACTATATGCCGGTAGACAAAGTGAGTCTTGGCTAAATAAAAGAGGTAGGTGTAATAAAATACCTTAAATTTTCACTGTGGGTATGAATAATATGAAAGTTTTATTTCCATTCAGGTTTTGTTATACTAACTAGCTTATTAATTAGTCTTTGCAAGGGTACTTTTTTATTTATTATTGACTTAATTTTTTTACTATTACTTTCCACGAAGATGTGTTTGGTGGCAATATTTATTCATAAAATAAGAATAAATAAAATGTTTCTACGAAAAAAACATCACGCATGAGGGATAATGTATAAAACATTTTATTTCACAATCATTGTAGGGTACAAAGTATGCTAAGCCTTATATAAGCTTTTCTGCAAAGCTCCTAAACTTGTTCCATGTTTATATTACGCGTTTAATTGAATAAATCGTCAGATTATGACGAAAATATATTAAACAATTTATTGAATAAGATTATTTTAAATTCAAGTTTTTTTTTTCAGTAAATCTTTTTTAAATGCTTGAAGTAATATTATATAGTAATATATAGTAATAGTAGTTCAATGTAACAAAATACTTTCTTGAGTTTGAGTTTCCATTTATTTTAGTCAAGGAGTGATTTTCTGCTTCATAGAATTAATCCTCTAGAAAACCTTATGCATTTTTATTCTTTAAAAAAGAAAGACAAACATTCCCGGGTTACGAATAATCTGACAATATTTGAAAAACTCCTACTGCCCTCATAAGAATCGGAAGATGTTGCTTGTGCAATGATGGAGGATTTAGCCAGCAGAGGAATTGAACGCACGACGCCCGGGTGGGATCCGACGCGTTTGTCCACTCAGCTACCGACCGGTCAATAACAGAGAATTACTTTAATAAGCACTAAAGTATATTTGGTGTCCAAATTGTTGCAATAAAAAAGTGAGTGATCTTATAAATAATATTTGGACTCTAAAAATAATAATTGAGTACTAGAACACAATTCATCAAATTATAATGAATGATGATTAAAAATGAATTCTGAGCACAATCCATTTGTTATCTGATGATCATTGCAAACTTGATTCGGTACATATATATAAATATAATAATAATAATAATAATAATAATAAAGTTTTATTCCGGAAGGTATGCAGGAGTAGTGCAATGCAATACCTTCCATAATTGATATCAATACATTGTAATAATAATAGAAACAAAATAAAAAATGAACAGAAATTCATAAGAAATAAATAAATAAATAATAAAATAAAAATATATGTAAAAATAATAATAATGTAGAAAAAGGAAATAAATTAAAGAATATAAGTAAGAAAATATTAATGGAGTATATTAGGCCTCATTTCTGCAAAACGCCATCAAGAGGGAGTCCATCCTGGCAGCGTTAAGATTGATGGGGCCAATAATTTACTTCAATGCGCTTCTATGCTTGAGTTCGGGATCTGACGGGATTCCATGATGAGGTTATTTCTGGAGTTGTTAATCCTTTCCCGCATTCCAGCTACCCTGGTTCTCATAAGGGCTGCAAATCCTGGAACTCGCCCCTCGGTGAACATACCGGAAGCACTGCAGTGCCTGGGAAGATTGAACATCATGCGGTAGGCGTTGTTGTACTGGACCCGAAGCCTTTCCATGCTACTCTTCTTAAAATTGGTATATATAGTGAATACCGCACAAGAGTCCCTATTGCTCCAAACCGTCTAGAACCAGTGAGACTATGGTATCCCCAATTAGATTATGTTGTGAGGCTGAATATAGTGGAGAGGGGAAGGAGATGGGGAAAAAGAAGGTTGAAAAGTACCTGGCTATTCAGATCTGGTCATCAAACACGACTGCTTGAAATGGCAAGCAACGTTTCGATTCTGAATGGTGGTCTTTCACCAGGGTGATACTTACAGTAACTACCACTCTAGAACATGCCGCAAATATACCATACATTATTTAATATGAATTACATGTGTTATGACACATACTAATTAGATAAAAGTTATTGGCGCACGCCGGGTTTGAACCCGCGACCTTTGGATTCGAAGTCGAGCGTCTTACCACTCGACCATTGAGGCCGTCAGATATTGTATACGTCCGAGTGGGCTTTTCATATTAAGATACATTTTAAAACGAGTAAATAATTTGCTCATACGAACAGTAAGAATGCGTTAGTAATGACGCAATAAACATTTCCTTGTTTGTATTTGTTTAATTAGGTTACATTAATATTGTCCAAGAGATTTGATGTTAAAGCCTTTGTTTATCAACATTCCGTGCAGGTAAATTAAAAAAAAAAACATTGGAATATTCTCTTTTAACTAAAAATATATTATTTTAATCGATAGCGTACTGCAGCCAAACCTTTGGGGCTCAAATATATTTTTTCGGTGCCAAACATAAATATGTGAAACTCAATCACTACACATTTCTTCCACCTTTTAAATACAAGCCATAAATAAATATTGTTGGCACATACTTTTACATATCATGGATCAATAAACTGTTTACGAGTACGTGCATTCCACAATGCGGATAATGCAACTTGTTTTTACTTACTTACTCACTACTAATCTAGAGTGGTTATAAGTAATTTTCCACCTAGCCTTTGTTCTTTTATGTATTTAATGTGAATGATTTTTAATAAGAACTTGGAGCAAGTGAGTGAATTTATGTATTTGTGAAGTGTGTTTTCGAGAAACGGAAAACTTGACTTATCCTTACCAGGATATTGAAAGAAGGGTGAATGCAGGAATCTCCATTAATGGAGGACTGAACGCGGTTGGCGCAAATAAAAAAAAATGTCCATGGAAGTGAAGTTAGCAGTCCACATTGGAGTGCTTATTCCAACCCTAATGTATGGCAGCGAGGCATGGAACTGGCAGAGGAAGGATGAAAGTAGACTGAATGCTGTAGAAATGTGATCCCTGGAGCGTAAATGCGGTAACACCATGTATTACCGTGTTAAAAATGTGGATATCCGGAAAAAAAGCAAGGCTGACGTAAGCGTAATGAATAAGTTTAAGAAAGGGACGCTTAGATGGTTGGGCATAAAGAGAGGATGAACGAAGAAAGGAGTGTGGAAGAAGAAGTCGGAGACGCCCGAGAAAGATATGGCACGATCAAGTGAATCAAATTAGACCGGTCGGTAGCTGAGTGGACAAACGCGTCGGGTGTCGTGGGTTCAATTCCTTTGCTAGCTAAGTCAACCATCATTGCACAAGCAACATCTTCCGCTTATTATGATGCCAATAGGAGTTTTTCAAATATTGTCAGGTTATTCGTGACCCGGGAATGTTTATGTCTTTAAACAAACAAAAATTACTTGAGTCATCTCAAGAGTCGGTACAACAGAGGTGTTTGTATGAATGTGAATGAAGCAAGGAATATTTTTTAAGGCAGAGTATATTGTGTGGCGGTTCATCCTCTCTACCTACGTCTGCGGTTAACGGCGTCATGGTAACTTGGTTAGTTAGTAAATGTATTTAGCGTATTCATTAATCAAATAAGACTCCGAAAATACAAATTTCCGAAGCGCCTTGTTTACAAGTAGGCAAGACGATTTCCCCTACCTGAGTGTTGTTTGTGTGCCCAATATTTGAGAGCTTTTGTGAAAATAAAAATATCCTCAGTATTTAGACGAGAGCTTATTGAACATTGAAAAGCACTTAAGTTCGAACGCACAATGGGTACTTAAACAAAATCAAAATGTCTAGTATCGAAAACTCGTGTTTTCTCAGAAATAGATGGATAATTTTCAAGAAACACAGCGAACATCAAAACCGTTAAGCTTAAAACATATTTAAAAATGTGAAAAAAAAAAGCTGAAAAGTTTATTTTCCAATGTTTTTTTTATATTTTCGTAGAAAGCAATCACTCTGTGGTTTGTTATACCTGTATTTAATGAAAATGAAATAATCATTTTGTATAAGACCACGGATTTTATTTATTTTTTTATGAGCAACCGGTTTCGCTTAGCCTAAGCATCATCAGGGTACAAAATTAAACTAAACAAAAAAACACAAAGTGTTCGGTTGTATATACATACAGAAGGAGACCACAATATAAAATAAAATAACAGTAAGAAAATAAAAAGTAACATTTAAATTATAACAAAGAAACAGGGAGAAAAAGACAGATAATATGAAATGAAAGAGATAACTAGAAGGTGATAAAAGAATAATGAGAAACGTTATGAGCTTACTACTAATGGCATTATTTATATCTAGTGCTTCTTAATTATTTAATCTGTTACCATGACCATTTTTATGGAAAATATGAGCACCGGTGTATAATCTGTGGTTTTATACAAAGTTATAATTTAATTTTCATTAAATATGCCCAACCACAAAGTGATTGTTTTCTACGAAAGTATAATATATATATATATATTTATAAATGTATGTGCATAGCGTTTCAGGTTATGGATTAAAAAAATGATGAAAACTTTATTTTCCAATCGTTTTTTTTTCATATTCCAGAAAGAAGTGGTTGAATCTCAGAACTAAAATATTCATAATGTTTGAGCAAATTTTCGAAAACCTTTTATTGAAGTAAAAAATAAATATAATTTACATAATCTACATCGTTATTTTCATCTCAATCTTAAAATTCTATAAAGGAAAAAAATATCTTAAACACCAACATATAAGGCAGGTGATAAACATCTCTTTATTTGAGGCCAAAACCGATATGAATTGAATATTAATTCTATTCAATTTCGTTATTTGGTTTTTCTAAAGTTTTGAAAATGTCACTGCTGTTTTTGAAATTATTTGGCTAAGCACTCATATAAAATTGTGTGAAAAAAGACATATTTAGATTATTTACAATATTCCATAAGAGAAATACATACAATTTAAAAATATTTTTTAAATCTTTGATAAGAAAGTGTCACAAATTTTAATTATCGTGTTTTTAAATGAAACACACTGTTTATATAGGGTCCGCCAAATAACTTCTTTTTTTTTCAACTAGTGCTTATTTCGTGAATGGTAACACTTAGCTCATGTCTGATTTGACAGATAATTAGTTTTATCCTTCCGCTGAGCGAATATGGTTGTGTATACGCTTGAACAACGCTGGGAAATATTGCGACATTACTTTGAAAATCATGGTAATGTTGCAGAATGTGTGCGAAAATTGCGTACGGTTTTTGGAAGAAGAGAAGCACCGTCAGCTCCGTATGTTCGTTATCTTGTGAAAAAAGTGAAAGAAACTGGCATCCTCATCGATAAACCAAAGCGTGAAAAGCCAAAAACAGTGCGTACACCCGAGAATATCGATGCTGTGGCAGAAAGTGTGCGTGAAGCGCCATCAACATCAATTCACCGTCGTTCTCAACAATTGAACATTTCGGAGACATCATTGAGACGAATTTTGCATAAAGACCTTGGTATGACGCCATACAAAGTCCAATTGGTTCAGGAGTTGAAGCCAACTGACCATCCAATGCGTTTTCGCTTCGCTGAGTGGGCCTGCGATCGACTTACAGACGATGCCGATTTTGCCAAAAAAAATCATCTTTTCGGATGAAGCTCATTTTGATCTTGGCGGGTATGTAAACAAGCAAAATTGTCGTATTTGGGGCACAGAAAACCCGCACGCATACATTGAAAAGCCGGTACACCCAAAACGAGTCACTGTTTGGTGCGGATTTTGGTCCAGAGGCATAGTGGGCCATTTTCTTTGAAAATGAGCAAGGAGTGGCCGTTACAGTCAATGGCGATCGTTATCGGGCCATGTTGAACGAATTTTTGTTCACAAAAAATTGAAGAGGAGGATATTGGCAACATTTGGTTTCAACAGGACGGCGCTACGTGCCACACAGCCGAAGCTACACTCGATGTTTTGCGCCCTGTTTTTGAAGATCGCATTATCAGCCGCAGAGCTGATGTCGTTTGGCCACCTCGGAGCTGCGATTTGACACCGTTGGACTATTATTTGTGGGGTGCCCTCAAAGATAAATGTTACGCCGACAAGCCAGAGACAATTGACGCTTTAAAGGACAATATTCGTGAAGCCATTGGTGAAATACAGCTGCACACAATCGATAATGTGCTTAAAAATTGGACCGATCGTGTAGGCTACTGCATGGCCAGCCGAGGCAGCCATTTGAATGAAATTATTTTCCATTATTAACCGGAAGGATTGTACTTATAAATAAAAAAAGAAATTTGAGAAAATATTCAGTAGTTTTTTTTTTATAGCATTTTCAAAAAAAAAAGTTATTTGGCGGACCCTTTATATATATATTTTTTTGATATTATGCTGCTCTGAAAAATACACGTATTTTTATATAGTTTTAAACACACACCGCACAAGAGTCTCAACTGCTCCCAACCGTCTAAAGCCAGTGAGACTATGGCATCCCTAATGGGGTATATCGTGAGGTTTAAGGTAGTAGGGAGGGGAAGGAGATGGAAAGAGGAAGGTTAGTAAGTACCTAGCTATTCAGATTTGGTCATCAAACACGTGAGCGATACTTAGAGTATCTACCACTCTGGAACGTTTCGCAAATAAACTTTGAAATGTTTGTATGAATTAATGTGTTATGACACAAATTGATTTAATAAAAGTTATTGAATACACGCTGTGTTTGGACCTGCGATATTTGGATTCGTATTCGAGCGTCGTAGCACTCGACCATGGAGGCCGTCTATCAACTAATCTTCATGACGAGTAAATTCACTCGGCTTTGTAAGTAACAATCATCCGTTTAACAAAATACCACTATTTTTGTAAAGCTCGTTTTTAGAATAGAATATTTTTTGCAAGTGTTAAACGCGCCAAACGATTTTGGATCAGATGACGTCACCATCAACCCTACTCCACAATGGTTGGTTTTTAAAATCGATCAATCAACTTTGCAAATAACCTACAGAATAAAACTTATGTGTTCAGAATAGTGATGGCTTATTGCTCTATCTGACATTATTTTTTCTGGTCATAATATGTCTTGATTAATGAATGCCTTTGTTTCATTCGCTTATGAAACAAAGATATTTATTAATAAATTAAAACGAACTTTCACAAAAATCATACATCTACCAAATTTGTTTTTCCACTAGAACTGCTTATGCAAACATATTTATTTTGACTTGATGTTTTATTATGAATACGGAAAAGCGTCTGCGTGAGTTTGTATCAAACAGACAAAACACACATTTCACTTTTAATGATAACCTTATTTTATAGAACTGTGTATTTTTTCACATTAAATATTGAATGATTTCCATAAAGAGGTCAATGTTTTGGGTCACAGAGCACTCAAATATATTAGGTACATTTTGTCTGTTGCTCCGATACATAACACGTAGGGTTGGAGGCACCCTTACGAACAAAGTGCCTTCCCTCGATCCATTAGTAAATGTCATTTTTATTATTTCCGTTTTCAAACGTATTGACATCCGGTTTTCATATTACATGCCGATAATATTTCAACCGAAAATTTTAAAATTACAAGTCATATTTACACTAGTATGTATAAATGAATGTGTTTTTTTGGAAATGGGTATGGTTTTGGTGTTGACTGATACCGAATGATTTGCAATCTGATTTTGAGAGTTATTTTATTCTTCCACAACTAATGTCGATATGAGTCACTAAACCTTACCGAATTAACTTACTAACTATCACGCCGTTTCCCCGCAGGGCTGGGCAGAGAGGACGGACTGCCATACAACTCTGTCTTGGCACACACTCCTTGCTTAATTTACATTCATACATCGTCTCATACATATTCTTCTGTTGATCTGACTCTTCACATGGCCCGATTCAAGTATTTGATTCACTTGATCGTGCCATGTCTTCCTCAGGCGTCCCCGACTTTTTCTTCCATTCACTTTCGCATCATATATTTTTTCACACTCCTTTCTTCGTTCATTCGCTCTACATGCCCAAACCATCTAAGCGTCCCTTTTTTTATCCTATTCATTACCAACTGTCTAAACCTTCACAAGCTTCATTTGCCAAATAAAAAAACCAAGCACTCACCATCAGTATTCATCAAAATTGATTTTAAATCATTTAGAAGGCATGTGCCTTTCGTTTTTTTAAATTAAATTTTGTTTCTCTGTTTCTAGGTCTCAACAAAAGAGAGTTTTTATTGTAACTCCTGGAAAACACACACATTTTTCTCTTTATTTAGGAAAAAACACAGACGGTAATAAACAAAAAAAATTAGCAACTAAGTTTAAAGATTTTGTCTACATCCCTTTTTTTATTATCCAACTATTTCTCACAACTTAAGCACTCGTGAGCAGGTGTAATACATCGCACAAAGTAGGTAGCAAAATACAAAACAAATTAAAAATAAGAAAAAAAAAATTAACAATCGTGGTTTGCGCTATTTAAAGGTCGGAACCCAAAAATACACACTTTTTGGTTTTCTAGTATAAGCAAAGCTACAGTTTTTTTAATGTATTAATTTTATATGAGTAGTTAGGAAAATGTGTAAGGTTTCCAGTGAATACAGTTCTAAAACAGTAATCTTTTATATTCTTTATTAAATAAATACTGCAATTTTAGGTAAAACGTTGAAAAAGCATTTCCTGGTATTAAAACTGCACTTTTTACTGATATTTCAGTACTTTTTTCATAGAATTGAAAGTATAACGGTTAAAAAAATATATTCACTGTAAACCAGACATTCTACTAACAGTCCATAGAAAATCTTCAGATAAATCATCTGTCGTATTGCTTGTATTGGAATTCTACAAAGTGACGTTTAGTGTCATTATTAGGTGCTGCCCTTAAATGCAATAAGTAGTAAATTTAATTTAAATAGTATAAAAATGTTTAAATTTTCTGAAATTGATTATTAGATATTAGAAATCCGCTATTAACAAATGCCTTTAATGTATACAGAATATAGTAAGACGTACCGGCAGAAATTAACCAGCAATTACTGAAATTATTTAAACTTAATGAATTTAAGCTTTTCAGAAGGCTGAAAAAATATATTGAAAATAGATAATCAAACATTAAAAGCCTTCGTATGCTATCGACAAAAAAAGGATGAGAAAAGGTCTACAAATGTGATATTATTACTGGGAAATTCGTGAGTTGAAATCGATAGTATAAATAAAGGCTTTCAGATTTTCTGTTAACCGGAATTTGAAACCTTTCATATTTATGTATAGTGTTTTTTTTTTTTATTTCATCAGAAAGGTTGTATTTAGGATAAAGAAAATGAAATCAAATATCATAACGTTCGATTTACAGAACATGATTTTTATTTTTTTAAATCCTTTTTTTGCTGTAAAATGAGGTATATATGTGCGAATTATACTAACAATATCGTCGGTGGAAAGGCTAAAAGGCTTTAGAGACACTTTGGTAAAACAAATAGTTAAATATGCAGTTGTGATCAGTTTTTTTTTTGCACCGAATGCTCTGACTCTTGTTTGATTCTGAAGACTTTTGTGGCCCTTCAGCCAACTAAAATATATTTACAATTTGGGAGAATAGGGTTTGATTAAATTAAATTAATATTGCTTGAAGATATATGATATTGAAGCTTTATTGTATCTACATTCCATGATTTTAAACACATCAGTCACCTCTGTGTACGTATTACCAACTACATGCAAACTAGGTACAAAAGCGAGTATCTGAAATACTCAGTACTGATATTATTGTTACAACTAAATACAATGTTGGATCGAGTAGTTCTTGTTGGTATATGAAAAGCAAAAAGGTTCAGTAAATCAGGGCTGTCTATAATACCATTTACAATTTAAAAATAAAAGCCTGGCAGGGAGTTTTGAGAGGCTAAGGGGAGTGAGGAGAGGAAGGAACTGAGGTGAAGGAATGTTGGAAACTACCTGACTATTGAGATTTGGTCACCAAGTACGGGAATGCCATTTCAAGCAACGTTTTGATTCTAAATTGGACGTAGTTACGAGTTATGCAGAAAGCGTCCAACCCACAATTTGTCAAAGTCGAATTTAACATGTTTTCTTATTGATAAATACGAAATTTCTATCTGATGAAAATATTCAAGCTCCAAATGTAATAGATTTTTTGGAATTTTTTTTCACTGACGAAAATTGAAAAGATTTGACTTAATTTGAAGGTTAAAAACATTGAAATGAATGATAACTTAGGAAATACATTTTTTTAAACAAATACATTGATATATTACTATTTACCTATTTATAATACTTTTCGTAAAGAAAAAAACACTGATATTCACTTTACAAATGCCGATTACGCATATTGATGTTTTTTTATCGTCATATTTTCAAACGCCTTTCTCTCGGTTTCATCTTTTTGGGGTTGGATGCTTTCGGCTAACTACGTCCAATTATGGTATTTACCACTCTGAAATTATTGTTACTTTCACCTTTTTAGACTTTAGTTATTTATAGTCTCCTCGTTAAAAAAATATAAATAAATTTTATTTGGATTTAAAAAATACATAAAGAAAGTCCAAAAACAAACAATATGGTAAGAAACATTTATTCGTACAATTTGATAATTAGATAATTGTACAAAACAAATTAATAGGAATAGTGTTGGCATTTTTGTACTACATAGTTGTCGTGAATATCAAACCGATACAACATATTGATTCCTCGAACCCTGACTGTATCTGCCAGCCTTGGAAATATATTTTTTTGTACATTTCGTATGACTGTTCAAGTAAAGTTATTGATCATAAGGTCTGACACATGATGAATGTTAGTACTTTACACGTGGACATACAAAATAATCAACAATTCATTCGGACATACGACCAATTTCCCGAAAGTTCGGAAACTATTTTTATATATTAGTACCGAACCTACCCAACAACACCGCGAGAATGCTGGATAAATCAATTAATCAAGTTCAACCGACGCGAAGCTCATTATTGATGACAACATTTGGAGCTTAAATGAATGAAAGCACAATTTATAATATGAAGACTATTGATTAAAAATATATTAAGTGAACAACTTTGCTTCCGCCGTTTTCTTATAGATGGCTTTAGCGCTTGAAGTAGCAATATATGGAGGGATAGCTAATTTGTTTTACCCAACCCATCCGAAATTGTAATAAATCACTTTTTACGAGTTTTTACATCGTACACCATGAGAGAGAAAGAGACAACAATTTTCTTGGAACGCTTCTATATACTGTCGCAATGATCTTAAGCTGGCTATCTTCGCTGGTTAACGGCGGGTCTCCGCCCACATTTTTTATTATGCCACTAAACTTGACATAACTAAACGGTTTTTTAAGTTAGATGCTATATTTTGTTGATAAAAATACTATGAAAAAGTGGCTATACGAATACACAAAAACATTATGTCGATATGTGATATGAATGGATATATAAATACCGTAGCCTTATTCTTAGCCACGCCCATTTGCGCCGAGTCATGTTAAAATCATCAAAAACAAGTCCAAAACTGACATCACTGCCTTGGCTTGGGCTACCTCTAGTATACTCTAAGCTTTAGCGGTAAGTAGTGGTCGAAATAAATAGATCATGGGCGTCATGCAATAAACTTAGGCATCTGTCAACATAACCCCATTGAAACATTAGTCCATTTGTGTCTGCATAGTAAAGTTATTCTCAGTTGAAAATGTCAGTTAACGAGCTAATTTTTTGTCATTTGCGGGAGGTGCAGTATGGCAATGCTCGACCCCACGTTGTGGAAGTGGTCAAGACATACTCAAATACTAATGGTGAGGCCGCTATTAGTGAAAGACGTGTCGTGGTTGGTTTCAACGCTTCAAGAACGGCGATTTTGACGTTGCTCCCTCTTACTATCACTTGTTTAGATCAATGGCACAAGACTTGGCTGACCAGCACTTCCGGTCCTATGAAGAAGTAAAAATTCGATCGATTCGTGAATCGCTTCAAAATATGATCAGTTTTTCCAACGCGGGATTCGTACGTTGCCCGAAAGATGAGAGAAAGTAGTGGCCAGCGATGGACAGTACATTGAATCGAAAATGTATACCCAGTTGTTTTACAATAAAGCCTCGGATTTCGTAAAAAAACGACGGAAGCAAAGTTGTACAAATAAATTGTTAATAAATTGGATCACTAATCACATTCCAAAAGAGACATATGTATACATTAACCTTGTAAAAACCGAATGTTGGGTATGTATGTGAGTTGTTAGCGTTTACCGTGTTCATATTTTGAAAAGTTATAAATACTCGTCATAAATAAGTGTGCCACTACAAAGGGTAATCAGTGAAAACAACCCTTGAAAAAACCAAACGATGGGTATTTATGTGAAACTGGTTGTTTATGTTTACCTTGTTCATATTTTAAAAAAGCTATAAATATTCGTCATAAATCGATATGCTCCTAAAAAGGGTAATTAGTGGAATTTTCCCCTGAAAAAGCAAACGATGGGTAAATGTATAAGACTGGTTATCTATGTTTACCCAGTTCATATTTTGAAAAAGTTTTAAATATTCATGCTACTAAAAAAAGGAATCAGTGTAAATTTTTCCTGCAAAAACCAAACGTTGAGTATGTGTGTGAGACTCGCTGTTTACCCTGTTCACTATTGTACAAGTTTAAAATATGTATCATATGTGGCTTTCCAAAAAAAAGTATCCTGTAAAATGTACCTTGTCAAAACAATTTTTTTTATATAATATGTCTAGCAGGTACTATTAGTTTTCCACTAAGTTTTTTGGTTAGTGGCATAATTTGAATAAACGGTGGTATTAGTCTAGTTGTTTACCCTGCTTCGTTTATGGGTTTTAATATGAAAATATTATAAATAAATCAATTGAATATTATTGTTTTCCAAATTGTGTCGAAGTGTGTAAATTTGTGGGTAGATTGAAAAACGATATTTTTTTCTATGAAAAAAAAGTTAGTTAATTATTGTTTTATAAATAAAATAAAAATACCTTCTACCTACGTAAAATATCATGGTACGCAAATAATAAATGAAAAAGAACAGACCATCTGATTAATACATGATTTAGGTGCCTTTTGCGTTTGTCAATAATAATTGTTTGTATTGTAACAATTCATACCTAAATAATAAAATAAAATTTATCAGTACAGGTCAGCACCCAAAATGGACACTTTTTGGCATTCTTATACAAGCAATACTACACATGAGGCTTGTAGAAACAAACACGGCAAAGTCCACCGATAATGGAAAATGAGTTAAATATGAGGTTCGAAAGAGTAAAAAAAATGCTTCATGATGCAATGTTGCTTTCTTAACAAACACGGCTCTAAACCATTTATTTTTACGGATTAAAATTGAGTTCCATAACAAACTCGGCAAAGTCCACTTCTTTCCAAATCAAAGACGGCAGTTTTCAAACGGACCAATAGGAGCGTTGTAAATAGCTGTTTTCAAGATGGCGGTTTGTTGTTGTAAAAAATTGTTTTTGTAAAAGTTGAGATATTGACAATTTCGCAAATTACCGAAAATGTCCGCTGACGTGCATGTTGAACTTTTTGTTTCTTGTTATTTTTATGGACATAATTTTTAGTTACTAAACAGCATAGTGGTAAAATAAATGAGTTTTTACTTACGATTTAGAGTTTTATTGAATAATATGATTACTTTATTAGTAGTTATTGTAATGTCATTAATATTGTAGAAATCATTGCTGTATGAAAAACAAAAATGAATCAATGATAATTCCAAGCAACATAGAACCCGGAAAAGTTGTTTTGAAATCGTTAAAAGTAAGAGATGTCAACTATCTTTTGACCAAGCATTTCGGTGATAACTGGAGAAATCTTCCTGCTCTTGAATATTATTCCGCATTCATATCTTATTAAATCTTTAAAACAAATTTATATAAAAAAATATCAGAATAATAGTTATTATTCTTTTCTAATTTTTCTTTCGATTTTTTAGTTTTTTTTTTTTTTTAATTATTAATTAGGTCACCATAACTTACAAACTTTTTCAAAATATTTTGTGAGATATTATTGTTTTGTATTTCTATCAAAATAAATAATTTTTTAAATGTAAAACTATTTTGTTACTGACTTTGACTGCAACCTTGTGAAAAAACGTGTCCATTTCAAAACTGGCAAAGTCCAGTTGTGTTGATAACAAAAGCGGCAGTTGTCAAATGTGAACAACAAACACGGCAAAGTCCACTAATAATTTGAATATATTTTTTGTTTCGCACCAGTTAAACTAATGTATCAAGAAGAAAATTAATGTTTTTAGTAGGTACTATTTGTCGAATTTATTTTAGTGACAGTATCACAAGTAATTTTTAAATTAAACGTTTTTTGTTCTTCCTCGAAAACTGTAGTCAATGGACTTAGCCGTGTTTGTTTCTACAGGCCTCACATATATGATTTGTTAATTCTATACGGATGGGTAGGGAAATTTTAGTATATTTTTCATAGAATTTAAAAAAATACAGTTTAACAAACCAGCCCACCGGATACCATAGACATTTTCATACCTGCCCATGTATAATTTAGAAACAAATCATGTGCAGTATTGCTTATATTAGAATGCTACAAAGTGACGTTTAGCGCCACTTTGGGTGCTAAGTCTTAAAGGCATTATTGCCAATGTATGTCAAAATAATAAATAAGTACTCACGGTTCGGCTGTAGAATTCCAAGTCTCCTAGATAAACCACGAATCAAAACTGAATAATTTCTACTAATTTGAATCGAGCAGTAAAAACCACCAAAAGTGTAAACAAATCACCACAGTAAAACCAAAATACACCCGATCTTCATTAACACAATATCAAACATCCGTAGCAAAGCCGGAATGCATGGAAATAACACAGACTCACTGAATTATTCGAACTATGCACCGCCAGTGAAGATAAACATCAAAATGCAGTCAGTCGCGCAACGTTCCGTAAACAAACACCAGTTTTGTAAACAACGTCAAGTTTCCTGTCATTTTTTTTTCAAATCGTTCTATCAATTTTCTGGTTCGTTCGCGGAGTGACCGGGGTCGTTTGGTCACGTAGGACAACGGGTGTGCATGTGTAATGAGTTCGTAGCCAAAGAAAAGGGTTTCGCTGGCAGACTGACAAGGCGGATCGCGGAACAACCGCTATCGGCGGACGGTCGTTCTAGACTGAGGGAAAGACCCGTGACATCTATCGGCGTCTGCGGAAGCTTTTCCTTTAAGGAGGTGGGCTGTGCGCGCGCAGGCCTAAAAGGAAACTTTAGAAGAGTTGGCACTAATCTTAATTATTGTTGTGTTTGAGTATGCGGCTGACCGGTGTCAATGATATCGTTTAAAATGCTTACCTACATAAATATGTGTTATTATTATGTCACACGTATTAAATATCGGTTAAGTAAAGATTAATAAAGGCTTCCGCAAAGGGTCGAGTACTAGGACGCTCGACTACGAATCCAGAGGTCGCGGGTTCAAGCCCGGCGTGCGCAAATAAACTTTTATTTAATTAATATGTGTCATAAAAAATTTAATTCATATTAAAATAATGTGAAATATATTTGCGGCACGTTCCAGAGTGGTAGATACTCCCTGTGTGTGCCAAGAAAAAAATGTTGGCGGTCCGTCTTCTCTGCCTTTATCTGCGGGGAAACGGCGTGATGGTTAATAAGTTAGTTTATTATATTTTTTATAGTTAATACCGCAGAGTCTCAACTGCTTCCAACCGTCTGGAGCCAGTAAGACTATGGCATCTCCAATTGGGGTATGTTATGAGCCTGAAGGGAGTGAGGAGGGGAAGGAGATGGAGAAGAGGAAGGTGGGGAAGTATCTGGCTATTTATATCTGGTCATTAACCAACCACGGCTAAAGCCATTTCAAGCAACGTTTCGATTCTAAATGGTAATCTTTCACCAGGGCGATACTAAGAATGTCTCTACCACTCTGAAACGTGTCGCAAGCAAATATACTTTCTACTGTGTTATGACACTTATTAATTAAATAATAAAAATTGTCACAAGCCGGGTTTGAGCCCGTGACCTTGGGACTCATAGCCGAACGTCTTACCACTCGACCATTAAAGCCATTACGATAATTTATGTGTGGGAGTGATATTAAAGTTAACTTGCCAAAGCTTCACAGATTTGTGAATGCTTCACGAATTGATGCTTCTTCAAAATGAACCCTTCACGATGAACCCTTCAATTGAAGTAACATATTAATCACAGCATTCCTCGTCGGGGGGAGGGGGGTTAAATAATAATATTTTCGGGGCAGCTCTCCCAACCACATAAATTGATGTATGTATGTGCATTATTCTATGGCAAAAATTATAGCTTGTCTATTACTGGTTTCTCTTCTATGGTTTACGGGATGACAGCTGAGAGTATTCAAGGTTTGAATTGTTAAGTGTAGCATGACTTAAAAGGGATGATGTACAATGAGTATGCACAAGGAACTTGCAAAAAGCAAATGAAGTACTAGCAAAATTTCCAGTTTCTGTAAGAGCGATATAAACTTCTTTCAGGGCTTGAGATACGATTTGAATATTCTTACTGTACAGTACTCAGTTTGACAGTTTGGTTAGCAATAGGCTGAATATTGCGCAAATGACGATTCATATTAAAGGCATTTCCCCCCTTTATGGATATAACTTCAGAACAAAAGTTGCATTTAGCCTGGTAAACCTCATCTTCCTTAAAATAAACCCATATTTCACTTTTCTCTCTCGTTGAACGGCCAGTCATAATTTTAGGTAGAGATTGAAAGGTATGTTTGTAAGCTGAGATATTATAAAAGTTCAACAAAATAATTCGTTCACAATTCAAAATCACCAAAAAACACTCGGAAAAACTAGTGTCGTATAGACAAAACATGCAAAGAAATCATAAGCAAATGTCACGAGTACGTGCGAAGGAACGGATAACTAAAAAGATACTTCATTGCTTCATTCATTCTTCGAACTAAAATCGAAGGAAGAAGGGAATGAACAATTGAACTGTGGATGATGCAATATTTCAGTCTTTCGAACGAATGAAAAATTGAAGTTCGAAGTAGATGCCATAGATTGTTCAATCGGAAGTACCAACTTAACCAACTTCAATTGAAGTATTTGTTCAATGAAAAATGAATGAAGTTGGGACTGCTGTCAAAAGAAGTACTTCTTTGAAACAGTTCTTTCAAAACTGTCACAACGCTACATCTAGCGGTATACTTACGAAACATCGTGGCAAATATTTTAAAGATTTCGCTACATATGGCACGAGAGCCGTTACGCCACAACTTCGAATTGAAGTAGTTGTGATTAAATACATTAAAGTTCATCAAATAATAATTTACAAGCCAGACGGCGTACATTAGATATCGAAAAGTGTTTTAAAACTTTTTATTTTATTTTAAGTGTCATCTAGCGATGAATATAATAATAATTAAACTAAGATGACGTAGATTAACAATAAGTGGCGAAAACACCAAGCTTTGAGTAATTTCTCAAGTACAAAAAACAATAATATTTGGATAATTTGTGGAGCGCCGTTTTTGTGCAAAATCAACTCAAGGGCGCTGTAAAAAAAAGACGGCCAACGGCACGCGATGTTCTCAAGCGGTCACCCATCCAAATACTGACCGCGCCCAAAGTTGCTTAATTTCGGTGATCGGAAGAGAACCAGCGTTCAACATAGTATGGTCGTCGACTATGGCATCTCCAATTGGGGTATATTGTGAGCCTGAAGGGAATGGGGAGGAGAAGTAGATGGGGAAGAGGAAGGTTGGGAAGTACCTGGCTATTCATATCTGGTCACTAAACACGGCTAAAGCCATTTCAAGCAACGTTTCGATTCTGAATGGTGGTCTTTCACCAGGACGATACTTAGGGTATCTACCACTCTGAAACGGGCCGAAAATATACTATATATTATATTATTTGAATTGAATTGTTTTGACACATGTTAATTAAATAAAAGATATTTGCGCACGCCGGGTTTGAACCCGCGACCTTTAGATTCGTAGTTGAGCGTCTTACTACTCGATCATGGAGGCCGTCTGTTATTTTATCATCGTATTTGTATTTAACAGAAAGGTTGATGGAACAGAGATTGGGATTCTCTCGTTTTAGTACAGAGTCAAGAGTTTTTATGGTGTTATTATGGACTCCAGTCCAGAGGTGGCTTTCAAACTTCTCAGTCGGGTGCACTCTGTATTATAATATATAAAAATATATTAAATGAAATTCGTTTAACGGACGTTTTTTGTAGATTTTTAGGTTGGGTTATTAAGGGTGAAGAAATCTTTATTCCCATGTTTATCGTTTTTGATCTCAAGTTTAGTTTTAGGACACGGAGAGAACACATTAAGAGGAAGCTGTCAATATGGTCCCTTTTTGGCTTTATAGTACAAGAAATACCACAAATGATTTATCTGTAAATTCTACACGGGTAGTTAGTAAAATATCTAAGGCTCCCTGTGAACATTTTTAAAAAATTATAATATTTTAAATTCTATATGAAATACAAACTACAATTTTACGAAGAACGTTCGAAAATGCCTTTTCCGGCTTTCTACCTGCGCCTATTACAAACATTTTTACTTAAAATCCTTCCATAATCTCAGAGTAAATAAAGTAAAGTATTCTGTAAATAAATTTAAAACACTCCAGAGTAACTAGATTTTTACTGTAATTAGCTCAAACTCTCTGCATTTTTAAATTCTCGTCCGCCGTACTAAATTTGTATGGAATTCTAACGCCGCGTAATGTCTCTTATAAACAATGGAATTTCGCTACTATCTTCAGTAGCGTTGGGAAAAACTTCAATGTTTTGTGAATGCTTCACGAATTGTTAGTTTTTTAAAATGAACCCTTCGAAGTGAACCCTTCAATTGAAGTCGAACTCGCGAAAAAATAAGATTTGAGAGAAGAAGGATTGATCCGCCTGTTTAGCGTTGGGAAAAACTTCAGAGTTTTGTGAACGCTTCAGGAACTGCTAGTTCTTTGAAATGAACCTGTCGCGGTGAACACTTCAATTGTAGTAGAACTCGTCAAAAGATAGTACTAGTCGGCAGAGATCCCAAATCGAAAAGTGCTAGCAAATCAACAAAAATTCCTCTCCGAAAAAAAAGCACTAGTCGGTAGAGATTTGAAATCGAAAAGTACTAGCAAATCGACAAAAAATCCTCCCCAAAAAGTGCTAGCAAATCAACAAAATTTACTAAAAACGGAATTGCAGGTCGGAATCGACGAGACCACTTTGGGAATCGTCCTATAGACTAAACAAGCACAGAAATCATAAGCAACTGGTTCCTTCATTTTGAAATGTCAATGCCTTCAAATCGGTGCTGCTTCAAAAGTACTTCTTTCAATGGAATGAAGTTAATGAAATGAATGAAGGCTAAAATGAACTACCACCTTCAATTGAAGTGTTGGTTCAGTGAAATGAAGTTCATGAAATGAATGGAGGCTAAATTGAACTGCCACCTTCAATTGAAGTATTTTTTCAATGAAATGAAGTTATTAAAATGAATGAACGCTAAAATGAACTAACGACTTCAATTGAAGTATTTGTTCAATGAACAATGAATGAAGTACGAACTGTTGCCAAAAGAAGTAGTTCTTTGAAGCAGTTCTTTCAAAGCGGTCACAACGCTAGAACATAGTAAAAAGTATATTTGCGGAACGTTCCAGAGTGGTAGATACTCTAAGTATCGCCCTGGTGAAAGACCACCATTCAGAATCGAAACGTTGCTTGAAATGGCTTGAGCCGTGTTTGGTGACCAGATCTGAATAGCCAGGTACTTCCCAACCTTCCTTTTCCCAATCTCCTTCCCCTCCCCACTACCTTCAATCCCACGACATACCCCGATTGGGGATGGCAGTCTCACTGGCTCTAGACGGTTGGGAGCAGTTGAGACTCTTGTGCGGTATTCATATTTTAAAAAAGGTTCAAATTCGGGATTACGGAGTTTGAAGGTGCGCTGAACTCGAATCTAATGTCAAAATGCATAATTTCGACGGCCATCTTGATTTTTTTGAGTTTTCCACCGTTTAGGTTAAAATTCGGGATTAGGGAGATTGAAGGTGCGCTGAACTCGAATCTAATGTCAAAATGCATAATTTCGGCGGCCATCTTGAATTTTTTTAGTTTTCTACCGATTAGCTTCACAAACGGGATTAGGTAGTTTGAAGGTGCGCTGAACTCGAATCTAATGTCAAAATGCATAATTTCGACGGCCATCTTGAATTTTTTTAGTTTTCTACCGATTAGCTTCACAATCGGGATTAGGTAGTTTGAAGGTGCGCTGAACTCGAATCTAATGTCAAAATGCATAATTTCGGCGGCCATCTTGATTTTTTTTAGTTTTCTACCGATTAGGTTTAATTTCGGTATTAGGGAGATTGAAGGTGCGCTGAACTCGAATCTAATGTCAAAATGCATAATTTCGGCGGCCATCTTGAATTTTTTTAGTTTTCTACCGATTAGCTTCACAATCGGGATTAGGTAGTTTGAAGGTGCGCTGAACTCGAATCTAATGTCAAAATGCATAATTTCGGCGGCCATCTTGAATTTTTTTAGTTTACTACCGATTAGCTTTACAATCGGGATTAGGTAGTTTGAAGGTGCGCTGAACTCGAATCTAATGTCAAAATGCATAATTTCGGCGGCCATCTTGAATTTTTTTAGTTTTCTACCGATTAGCTTCACAATCGGGATTAGGTAGTTTGAAGGTGCGCTGAACTCGAATCTAATGTCAAAATGCATAATTTCGGCGGCCATCTTGAATTTTTTTAGTTTACTACCGATTAGCTTTACAATCGGGATTAGGTAGTTTGAAGGTGCGCTGAACTCGAATCTAATGTCAAAATGCATAATTTCGGCGGTCATCTTGAATTTCTTGAGTTTTCTACCGATTCGCTTCAAAATCGGGATTAGGGAATTTGAAGGTGCGTTGAACTTGAATATTTTGTCAAAATGCGCAATTTCGGAAGCCATCTTGAATTTATTGAGTTCCCTACCGATTAGTTTCAAAATCGAGATTAAGGATTCTTGAATGCTATTGTAATTTAGTCACAGAAGCTATCGGCAAACACGTACGTTATTTTTCTAGTAAATAGACAGATTAAATTAGTAGTTGATTTGTGGAACTTTTAAAACTCACATAAGTATATATTAAAATATATTAGCCTTATGCATATACTTGCTATAGTGACCTGGTATTCTTTTTTGATGTCAACGTTTGTTTTTGCACAGGACGAACATGTATTTTTGGTGGAAAATTCAACGGAAAACCAAGTTCCAGCCGAAACGAAAATCAAGGGTCGACGACTTGTGGAGTTGATGTATTTTATGCAGAAATTACAGAGTATAAGTGACCATGCCCCACAATTCGGATGTAATTTCAACTGTCTTGAAATTATTTCCGAAGTTCGAAAAGGACTGGACTCAAAACTGATCATTAAATGCAGTCGGCGACATCACCAGTGTTGACTTTGTGGATATTTAAATGTATGCATTTAAAAAACGTTTTTTCGTTCGCTTGTTCCTACTTTAGCCGCCTGCAAAGTTAAGTCGGTCAAGCTGTATCTATTTATTTTCATACAGCGAATAAATTAAAATGTTACAGAGCAAGTGTATTTTTATTTCGTATTTGATCGAAATGCTGCGTCCTTTTTTAAATCCATCATCGTCCCAAGCAAAGTTAGCGAGCGAGCGGGCGCCGGCCTTAGCGGCGATCCGCGTTTGTCTATAAGTACCAAAAATACCTAACGGCAGCAAACACTTAGCTTGGATGCCTGCTCTTAAATATTATACCCCCAACCGCAATCTCATGATTTAATTTAATATCCAGGGTGTATCAGATAGAACCAAACAAGACAAAATGTAGATGCTTTAGATTTTTGCTCACCGACATTTTTTATTTGTTTTCTTTGGAAAACAAAACATCTGTCGGGTTCGATACGATACATTCTGCATAATAAATTATTACATGGAGCGCCTATTTGTATACAATTTGCATAGCACCTTTGTAATAAAATTGATGTTTTGAAGGAATTTTTCAAGAGAATCAATTTTCAGAACATATGCACTATTGCTTATTTACGTGGCTTACACTTTGGTTTTTCCTCAACGCCTGGGTGCGAACCCGACACTTTGGACCTCTCGGGCACTAATTAATCTATCAGGATATTTTTGCCTTTTAAGTTTGGATTTCAACAAGCAGAGAGTAATACCGTTTTTAAACTTATTATGGTAGCCGAAACTATCATTAGTATCATAACCTTACCATTTTCCAATAAGAGTTTTTAATTTTTGTCTTGATTCCTGACCTACAGTGGGTAGACGTGAAACAACGAACATTGGAATTCTTTTCTTCCGGTGCCCTCTCACATCGTAGGTTTGCTATCATTGCAGCAATCCTTAGACGAACTGCACCAGTTTTATAAGTTTTAAAGTCATCTTTTCACATTTTCGATGGGAAAAACGAGAAAATAAACAAAATTTACGTAGAAATCGATCACTTTGAGGTTTGACATATTTGAACAAATGAAAAAATAACTTTGTATAACATTACGAATATTTTTATATTTTTATGACCAACCGGTTTCACTTAGTTTAAGCATCTAAGAAGCACTAGAAATAAAAAAAGCCATATAAATTAATAGTAATATTCTTAATAATCAGGTAAATTTGTCCAGCAGTCCAATATTAGGTATATTTCCTGTAAACTCTAAAATGTCTCATTATTCTTTAATCACCTTCTCAGTTGACGTTTCGTCTCTTTCAATTCATATTATCTGTCTCTTTCTCCCTGTTGCTTTATTATATTTTAAATGTCATTCTATTGTTTTCTCATTGTTTTGTTATTTTAATTTTTAATTTGTTCTCCTTCTTTATGTATGTATAACCGCACACGTTGTATTTTTTGCTTATTTTATGATCATTAGGCTAAGCAAAACCGGTCAGTCATAAAAATAAAAATAGTATTCGTGGTCTAATACGAAGTTATTATTTCATTTCTTTTAATAAATAAATCATGTTTGAAAACATTGTCTGTAAACGTGCTCTGGGTGAAAGGGTGGAATAATGTTATTACCGAATCATTCAGCAAACTGAAACATCCAATATTTCAGCTTATTGACTTCGTATTTCAATCAGTGATTTTATTTGTGTGAAAATTGGTCCTATTATTTGAGCTAAATAACACTGAATAAACCATGTTATTGAAATAAATGTGTGTTTTGGGAAGCTGTTGTTTCACCATCGACATGCAATCAATGTTATTTCAATAGGTTACTTTGGACAAGCCTTATAACAGTCATCACCTAACATTAGCAATTGATATTATTCAATTATCGAAGGAAGCAAATAAACTCCCATCAGAAATAAGACCAGCTTTTTACACCAACAATAATTTAGGAAAATTTTTAAGCAATTCTAAAGATATAGAAGATTCTTTAAGCCATTCTGGCATATATAAACTTAACTGTAACGATTGCCCGGCAATTTACATAGGTAAAACCGCGAGAAATGTAAACATTAGAGTCAAAGAACACATTAGATGTTTAACAATTATAGGTTTTTCCGAATTTGCCGAACATTTAATTAAAACTAACCATACTTTTAATAAAAATACAGGTGTACAAATAATTCATAAAAATGGAATAGGTTTGCGCCTTAACAATCTAGAAGCATTAGAAATTTCAAAATCAAATAATAATAATAATTGCCAAATTTTAAACAAACAATTAGAATTAACTAAAAGTCCGATTTTAAGAATGTTCCCCTTCTCTTCCCATCCCCCTA
The DNA here is from genome assembly GCA_022651775.1 of Drusus annulatus. Taxonomy (NCBI): domain Eukaryota; kingdom Metazoa; phylum Arthropoda; class Insecta; order Trichoptera; family Limnephilidae; genus Drusus; species Drusus annulatus. The sequence goes on from JAGWCC010000033.1 coordinate 98,579, forward strand.
CCTCTCTACCTACTCCATTACCACCCCCTCTCTGATGCTTTGTCCTGTTTATATTAATGTTTTGTCTCTTTCACTAATTTCTTTGTCTACTGTATTACTCTATATTTAATCTTAGTTTATACTTATACGTTCCTGATGAAGGTTAAGTTTAACCGAAACCGGTCGAATTTTTATATGTGTATAAATAAAGTGGCTTAAAACAAAATTATTTTTTATTTAAATTATAATATTATTCAACCGCTTTTATACAATAGTTTCACCAAAACATGATTTATTTATAGCAACAAATGAGACACATTGTATTCTGAAGGAGGTCGATAGTCTGGTGGGTCGGGATCTCGATTGGCAATCAGATGACTCGATCTCGCAATAAATTGCAGGTACAAACTTACTCGTTTTTTAAATTTCACACTTGTTGGTTAGGATACAAATAACTTTGGTATTTATGAAAGGAATGGCTAAAGAAATAAATCCAATCAATTATTTGACTCATTCCATAACAATGTTTATTCTGTTGCAATTTAATCGAACCCTTAACCCCTGACACTTGTATGGCAATTCATATTTACTTATCTTTGATAGTCTAGAGGCCTTCAAATGTTTATGAATTTAGAAAGAATTTTTCGTTAAGCGCCGAGTTCTACGCAATTTACATAGCACAAATGTAATTAAAATGTCGTTCGAAGGAGTTTTTTAAAAACGGTCAATATGTTCCACATTTTCTCGGTTAATACATAATTATATACGATTTAAAATGTCTGAATGTACTTTATGTAAAGAAGAGATATGTTGAGAGTAATCTATGCTTTAGGATAAGTGTACAAACAGGGGATTTAAAGAAACATCCTAAATGAGAATCAACTAAAATATCAACCTCGTAAACCAGTTTGAATGAATGTTTGTAGATAGATTAATGTTTTACTTCCTTGGAAATAGAACTTAAGACTACCTGCTCAGTTTCAAAAATATAATTTATCGTTTGTACCGACATAGATATTTTCTAACCTTAATAAAGATCACTTAATTTTTCCGTAAACGTAGGCAGAAAAGCTGTAACTCCACACAACTATGTTGTATACTCCTTGCCAAAGTCACAAAATAACACTGTTCCATACCCGATACAAGTATTTCATTGATCGTAACCTTGAATCCACTTTTCTATCTTACTATTTCAACCTTGATCCTATTAACCTAGTTTAAGAAAGCGTCTCGACCGAATAGGACAAGGGGAAGAAGATGCAATTAAAAGAAAGAGTTAAATATTTGTAGTAATTCTTATTTCTTTATTTCTATCCCAGAGTGGTTGATACTGAATCACCCCGGTGAAAGACCACCATTCAGAATCGAAACGTTGCTTGAAATGGCTTTAGCCGTGTTTTGTTACCAGATCTGAATAGCCAGGTACCTTCCTCTCTTCCTCTTCCCCATCTCATTCCCCTCTCTTCTACCTTCAACTTCACAACATACCCCGATTGGGGATGCCCACTGGCTCCAGAGAGTTGGGAGCATTTGCGACTCTTGTGCTCCATCGAAGCCAGAGTAAAGTTAGGCTCTCAGAACCTGGGTGTACTGTACAGGGCCCGCAGATACTTTGATAGTACAATTGCTGACCTTATACACATATTATATTTTACAGCCACCTCTGATCTGAAGCCTCAAAATACTTGAAAAAAAATTCTAAACTCTTTGCAGAAACAGGCGGTCCGTTAGATTCCTCTATCTTAACAAACGGATCGCAATCTTTGGAGCACAGACGTCAAGTGGGAATTCCGTCCCTGTTCTACCGGTATTTTAATGGAAGAGACTCCAAGGAACTTGCGTCATTCATCCCTCCGGCAGCAGTGCACAGCCGGAAAACTCGCCAAACACGCGCTTAATATTTGTACTCGGTTGATATTTGACACATGAGAACGGGTCACTTCTACGACTCGATATTGCGTTCAAAGGCTCGACTGTGAAATTATCTATGAATTAGTTATTTATTTTATTAATCAAAAAACAGGTTTACTCCTTATTTTCCTCAAAAAGAACCTTCAGACAGAATCCCCGAAGAGTACATAAGCCCCTAGAAAAATGATTTCCTGTCTGAAGAAAGTGTTATCAACAGTTGTGGCAGTAATGTAACACAAGTAAATCAGCGATGAAATTTCAAAGCACGTATCCTTTGGCAAGACCTCGCCTAGAAAAACCATATACTTGTTGATTTCTTAGGATTTCACTAAAAACGTGAATAGGTTCTAGTATGTATAGCCTTAATACATAAAACATTCAATGGGCACTTGTGACCTTAGATTTTCAATGACTTCTACGAATGAAAATTGTACCTGTATAATAATTTTATTCTAACCATTTTCTGACGAATAAATAAAATTATTTTCTAATGCATATTATAAAAACACGATGATATGGATGTAATCATTTAAATAGTTCATTCGAAGCAGTGGCGCATTGATTTTTTATGTGAATACCGTATAAGAGTCCCAACCGTCTGAAGCAAGTAGGACTATGGCATCCCTAGTCGGGATAAGTTGTGCGGTTGAAGGTAGTGGGGAGATGAAGGAGACGGGGAAGAGTGAAGTAAGGAAGTACCTGGATATTCAAATCTGGTCACCAACCACGGCTAGGGCCATTTCAAAGAACGTATCGATTCTGAACGATACTCTTTCATTAGAGCTCTACTAGTATCTTCCACTCTGTAAATATGGGTTGTGAGAAAAAATCTAGAAGCTTGGGCTTAGAAGGTGTTTAGCCAAAAAAATGTTTAAAATGTCTGGCGGCCTCCATGGTCGAGTCCTAAGATGCTCGACTACGAATCCAAAGGTCGCGGGTTCAAACCCCGGCGTGAGCCAAAAACTTTTATTTAATTAGTATATGTCATAACGCATTTAATTAACGCAAATTTTATTTGCAGCACGTTCCAGAGCGGTAGATACACTAAATATCAAAATGTTGCTTAAAAATGACGTTAGCCGTGTTTGGTGAGAAGATCTGAATATCCAGGTACTTCCCAACCTTAATCTTCTCCATCTCCTTCCCTCCCCACTACCTTCAGCCTCACAACATACTCCAAATTGGGGATGCCAAAGTCTCACTGACTCTAGACGGTTGCGAGCAATTAGGACTCTTGTGCGGTATTCACTGTAAAAAAACACCTCATAAACGATCACCTTCCCATACTGTGTTAAGTCAGAGACAGTGGCAACTCGTGAATTTTTAGGGTACCATAAAAAAATACAACGTTATTGATTTTTTTAGCTGAAAACGTTTTTTTTTTGTTAAGATTTTCAGGTATTTTTCAGTTTTAGAGGTGGTTTTGAATTAATAAAAATCGTTTTCGGCTGCCAAACCACCAATAATGTTGTTTTTTAATCTTAGGACAATAATAATATAATAAATCTCCCGGTTGGGTGACGTTGTAAGGCTGGCGAAAGGATTTGTCAATTTGCACCCTGAAAAGCCGGAAGAACTACTCGTTCTCATGTTGCCGATATCAACTGTTTTCCGTTCTCGTCTGCCGACTTCACCAGACCTAGACCTGAAATTAAAATAATCAGACTTAAGAATAATCTTTTCAAATCCCTACCTACCTAACACAGTACCTATCTATAAAGTTTTTTTAGCAGACATTTGAAATAGGTGGATGCAACTAATATTTTTTTCTTTGCAAGTTAAGTTACATCCCGTAAATGTTCACGGTTAACAACTAGTTATAACATAGAAATCGATAGAAAAATATTGAATTGTATATTAGCTTTTATTGCGATTTATAGCTGTGTAAATCTCATCTTGCGCAATATTTTTACACGGATTCTGCCAATAGCTAATAGGGTCGTTAACCTTAAAGATTTTTTTAACCAGAAATTACGATGCATTGGAATCGAAATTGTTGCATCACTTAATACATGAGGCCCAGAGGGTATCTTATTGGGGGCAAATTTACAATTTGATTGATGTGCCAATAATTCAGATGCAGCCTTCGACACCTTAAAAGGTCAATATACTGAACCAAAATTAGTATATACATATATTTAAATATATTTTTTCAATAGCTTTATTTAAACCGCGGATATTTTTTTTATTTTTTTATGACCGACCAGTTTCGCTTAGCTCAAGCATCATCAGAGTACAAAATTAAACTAAACAAAAAATACAAAGTTTGCGGTTATATATGCGGACCAGTCGGTAGCTGAGTGGACAAACGCGTCGAATTCCCACCTAGGCGTCGTGCGTTCAATTCTTCTGTTGGATAAGTCCTCCATCATTGCAGAAGTAACATCTTCCGCTTCTTATGATGGTAGTAGAAGTTTTTTTAAATATTACCAGGTTATTCGTAACCCGGGAATGTTTTTCTCACTTTATAAAAAATATATATAAATATATATATATATACATATACATATACATACAGAGGGAGAACAAAATATAAAATAAAATAACAGAACAATGAAAAAACAATAGAAATACATTTGAATTATAACAAAGGAATGTAGAAAAAGAGACAGATAATACATATGAATTGAAAGAGACAAAAAGTCAACTGTGAAGGTGAGTAAAGAATAATGATAAATTTTATGTGTTTATAGGTTATAAAAATTTTAATAATATGCGTGGTCTTTTACAAAGTTATTTTCTCATTTCTTTAAATATGTCAAACCACAACGCGATTGCTTTCTACGAAAATTTAAAATTAATTTACACAACTGCTTTAGTTAAAATTTCCCACTCGGAATTCCAATTTCTACTGAAGGTGCCAGGGCTAATGTCCATTTTGAATCGAGCGCAACAGTTTTCCTGGAAAAGGCTCGAGTCAAGAACTTTTGCCCTTAAGGCGTGCCAACTAAATACATATTAATGTAATTTCATCCATTTATATGTTTTATTTTGTGACGTTCCATGTAGTAAGTCAATCAACGGCAGACATGAGACGAATGACATAAGATTAAGCCTTGTTACTCCAAGATTAAGCCACATCTTACGGTGGTAGCGAATTCAAGTTTCCATAAACATCTGATTTCGAAATGTACATCTTTACCGCAGAGTTCGTATTATTTATTGTATTGTGCCGTAGGCAGTTGACAGAAAAACATGATGAAAATTAAATAATAACTATGTATAAGACAGATGTTATTTTAATTTTTATGAGCGACCGGTTTCGCTTAGCCTAAGCATCATCAGGGTACAAAATTAATCTCAACAAAAAATACAAAGTGTGTGGTTAAATTGAGTATGTACATTTTATTTACATTTTTTTATAAATTTATGCTTCTTATTTTTTTGTATTTTTATTTGATTTGTATTTCTTTGAAATTTTATCTTAATTTCTTGTTATTTTTCAATTAGATTCACTTACTTAATAAATACCCAAGTGAAAACCTATAAATGGTCGTATTTATACTACCCATGTAATATTCTACCTAATTTCTATGTAAACTATTGGTCTCACAAATAAAATAAAAATACAGAGGGAGAACACAATATGAAATAAAACATGAGTAAAATATTAATTTAAGGGTTGTATTAGAAAGTACGTATTTTTATTTATGTATTTAGGTTATATTTAATAATAAATTAAAATAAACAAAAAATAATCATTTATTAATTGTATTGCAGAAGTTTACTTTTATCGAGACCACATTTCTCAAATAATATTTTTGATATAACCTCATACTCGAAGGTACTTAAGATACATTTTTTATTAACCTTTTGTTTAATTCGTACGCCAAGCTCAAAGGCCGCCAGTTCTCCTATTTAGCGCAGAAATACTAAAAAACATCAAATGTGCACTAAACTTTATTTTATGTTGTTGATACCGTTGAAATAAAAGTCACATAAAATATTGAAGGTAAATTTTAATATATATCATACTTGCATTACATTTCCTAGAAAGAGTTACATTAATTTGCTTTTTTTTTAAATCTTATTCTCCATTTCAAGAAAATTTGTAGAAATTTTTTTTTTGAAATATCAATAATTTTTTGATAAAATCTAATGTCAAAAAAATGTTGATATTAGATTTTATTTGTCATAATTCTACTACGAGTATAATTTTCCAATAAAATAATAATTTAAATAACAAAAAAAGAATTAATAAATAACATTGCAAAATTATAGTCGATTTTTTGGGCATGTAGAGCGAATGAACTAATAAAGGAGTATGAAAAGAATGTATGATGCGAAAGTGAACCAAATACTTGAATCAGGCCATGTGAACAGTCAGAATAACAGAAGAGTATGTATGAATGTAAATTAAGTAAGGAGTGTGTGCCTAGACGGAGTTGTATGGCAATCCGTCCTCTCTGCCTACCCCTGCGGAGAAACGGCGTTATGGATAGTTAGTTAGTTAATCGTCATTCTCAATAATTATCACCATAATATGACATGGTGGCAGATGTGGGGTGATAACAGATATGAGCGGTTAGTAGCCAAGTGGACAAATGTGTCGGGTTCCCACCCAGGCGTCGTGGGTTAAATTCTTCTGCTAGCTAAGTCCCTAATTGTAGTCCTACTTTGCACAAGCAACATTTTTCGCTTATTATGATGGTAGGAGGAGTTGTTTTTCATCTTCAATTCTTGTTTTTTTTTTGTGATAGTCGACTAAGAATTTACTAAATTGGATATCCCTAGGTCTGGATGTTTACAGTACCTACCCAGTCGTTCTTCTTAATCATCTGTCAATCAACGATCGATACGAAAATAACTACGGCTCGTGTAATCAAAAGCTAAACGATAGCAAAAGTTATATCGAAATATTGTAATGGCATACGGTCGAGGGCACGTTGTTTGCGTAACAGTTATTGGGCAAAGCCGATTACATTACCGCAACAGACGTACAGACGTACAGACGTACAGACGTACTATTGGGAGCAATCACACCAAATATGAAGACTTGTCGACCGGGTTAGCCCGATATGGGCACAGTCTTGTCGCTTGCAAAGAACTGCGGCTGTCTGAATGGAGCGTATTATTCATAATTTAATCCTATAGCTTACAATACTACAAACTACGTGGCGAGGGTCGGGGGTCGGTATTTTGAAACAATTTCAAATTGCGATTGGTCAATTCGCTGTGTGGATTATTCTATTTTTAAAACATTTTGTGTTATTGCTAGTGAATGTTATTGTGAATTGATGGTGCAGCTACAATGTTTTATTTTGAGAGACATATAGTCGCTGGAAAGGCAAAAGGACTTAAGCGACACTTTGGTCAAAATGAGTTCAGCATGCAGTATTGATCAATTTTATTTCTGCATCGAATGCTCTGACTCTCTTTTGATTCTGAAGACTATATATTTCTGTAGGTATGTGCACAGTCAATCCGTCGTTAGGTTACGGTCGGTCAAAGAGATTTCGCAATTAGCGAGCAAGTAGCGATAGATTACCGCCCTTAGAGCAATAATATACAAGAGGTATAGCTGTAGATCGATCTGTAGTCAGTTTTTACTAGCTTTTACCTTGAAGTAACTGACTCGGTTGGAAAAGGGCGTGGCTAAGACTGGGGCTACGGTATTTGTATATCCATTCACAGCACATGTCGACATAATGTTTTTGTTTATTCGTATAGCCACTTTTTCACAGTATTTTTATCAATAAAAATATAGCATATAAGCAAATAAACCGTTTAGTTGTGTCAAGTTTAGTGCCATAATAAAAAATGTGGGCGGAGTCCCGCGGTTGCCCGTAGCTTAAGATCATTGCGTCACTACGTAAAAGCGGGGAGTTAAATTTGTTGTCTCTTTCTCTCTTATGGTGTACGATGTAAAATTCCGGAGAAAGTGTTTTTTCGCAAGTTTGTGTAGGTTGGGTAAAAATAATTAGCTATCCCTCCATATATTGTTACTTCAAGTTACCGCCTTTAGTGGGTGGTTTGGTGTTTAATATAATTTCTCGGTACCATCCTGTAACTTTTCTTATTATTATGTGTTTCACTTGTATGGTTTTCTAGAGTTTCCAGACTAAACAATCCAGCCAACTCTATATACAAAGATAGGGATCTAAACCCAACATGGTGGATATGATGTTTTCTATTCTTACTTTAAGATATAGATATACACGTGTACGAGTATATTCGTAGAAAGTAATCACTTTGTGGTTTGACATATATAATGAAAATGAAATAATAACTTTGTATAAAACCACAGATTTTATCTTAATTTTTATAACCGACCGGTTTCGCTTAGCCTAAGCATCATCAAGATACATAAAGAAAGCCATTAAAATTAAGAGTCCAGTAGTCCAACATTAGGTATATTTCTTGTAAACTCATAAAATTTCTCATTATTCTTTAATCACCTTCTAAGTTAACGTTTTGCCTCTTTCATTTCATATTATCTGTATCTTTCTCTTTGTTTTAATTTTAAAAGTTATTCTATTGTTTTCTCACTTTTCTCATATTTTATTTTATATTGTGTTCTCCCTCTGTTCGTTTATATAACCGCGCACTTGTTTTGTTTTTTATTTAGTTTAATTTCGTACCCTGGTGATAATTAGGCTGAGCGAAACCGGTCGGTCACAAAACTTAAAATAAAATATGTGGTCTTGTGCAAAGTAATTATTTAATTTTCAATATATATTTGCATATTTAATTTCAATTTCGGATCTGAAAGTTATTTTGACCTCGATATCAAAATTTCCATTTGTTTCTGTTCTTCTACGGTAATAATTATTACCATCCAAAAATTGCAGTCAGAAGATGGTTTTCTACCCCGTATTTACATCGTAGGAATTTCATTTTTTGATACAAGGTGAAATAATGCCACAGTCGCAATGCACACCATTCCACACCACACTACCACACCATGCCTGATGCATCTCCACGTCTGGACTGTGACAGTTAAGGTCAGATCTCAGAGGATAATGTATTTAAATCTACATCACGTTGTACAAAATCATTTTATTATATCGCCTTTATGTAGGAGGCTTTCGTTTTTAGGGATGCTATGGAGTATGATGGAGTAACCCTGGTGTTGAAAATACCCTTTTGAAGGACGTAGAAGACACGATCCACAATCGAGCACAGTGTACTTGTTGTACACATTGTTTACAAATACTGGGCACGCGTTCGGCGTATCTACCAGCTGTGCACCAATGCCGAAATCGTTAAAGTTTGCACCATCGATAGAATAAACTATCTTCATTAGGGTGTAGAAACATCGCCTTCTATCGAATGCAAGACCACGAAAAACCAAGTCTTTCTTCGCACAATATCTCCAACTTTATAAACTTGTTCTCGCATTCCGACTTTTGCTCTTTGGCGATGTAAACGTAATGAATAGAATCATGAAAGCGACGCTTATATGTTTTGGGCATGTAGAGCGAATGAACGAAGAAGGAAGTGTGAAAAGAACACATGACGCCAAAGTGAATGGAAGAAGAAGTCGGGGATGTCCGAGTAAGACATGGTACGATCAAGTGAATTAAATACTTGAGTAGGGCCATGTAAAGAGTCAACTTAACAGAAAGGTGTGTATGAGACGATGCATGAATTTGACTGAAGCAAGGAGTGTGTGCAATGACCGAGGTGTTTGGCGGTCCGTCATCTCTGCCTTCCCATGCGGAGAAACGGCGTGATGGTTAGTTAGTTAGCTAGTTAAGTCTGGGTGAATTTATTATTCCTAAGGTCAAGTCTTTTGAACCCTGCCAATAATGAAGTTAGATTGGGGAAACGGCTTGATGGTTAGTTTGTTAGTTAGTTGTTTATGTATCAGGTATTATCGTTAATTGACCTGTTTATTACAATAATTGGTGTTGGTAATAATAGATTCTTGCTCGGGTAAGAGATTAAATTAGCCATATCTTATCTGTTATCTCTCTGTTGATTAGTTGTGTCCAATTTGAGATTGTCTACGCTTTCTCCTGTCCAAAGTTCAACATCAACAACACCGTCTGATAGACCATTAACAACACCGACGGGCGCCTAAATCGAGATTTTTTTTTATACCATATTTGGATAGTGTGAATATACGTACATGATAATTTTCACCTCCATAGAGGAATGATAAATTAAATGATTGGCGTGCTATTACCAAAACTACAGTCCAGTGTCTGAAATTGATGCTTTAAATTTGTAGGTTGGTTGGTAAATTACCAATGATTACCTAAAGTTGTTAATTTGCTCTGATTAAAGGTACGAAAGTAATGGTGTATGGTTAATTTAATTTATTAAGAAACATACAGTGTAATACATATTTTGATTAACAAAGATATAAGTGTCTTGCATGTAATAATAATAATAATTGGCTGATTTATATAGCGCCGTTTTCGTGACAGAAATATCACCTCGAGGGCACTTTACAGCATAATTAACAAATTAACAAATTAAAACTGAGAGTTATTACAAACTTATGCATAATACTTAAAACAAGTGACTTACAACTAACATATTTACATTAACACACATATATATATATATATATATATATATATATATATATATATATATATATATATATATTTATATATTTATTTCAAATTTTCCTTTTTTTAAAGTAAAAAATCTAAGAACACACAAAAACGTGACTAACCTTTTCAGTTGTCAAAAACAAACCACTAATCCGAAATGGCTGATAATCCTAACATATGATAAACATATGTGTACCAACATAACAACAACAAAAAATCGATAATCGAATGTACACCGCCCGCGAAAATTCAAAATTCACCTATTCTTTTGAACAGGCCTCGTATATATATATATATATAAATATACATGCGAGTATATATATTTATATAAATAATGGTTGTTGCCCGTGTTGTCGGACCTAGGGTGGAAAAAAAAATAAAGTAAGCAATTGTAAACTATATATATAAACTATGTATAGCACTCGGACTGAGTGACCAAAACCATAGTGAAGTAAATTGACGTTATTGTGGTTGTGATAATTTAAAAAGGTGTGTCTTTAGTTTTGCTCTGAACTCAGTTAAGCTGTCGATTTAGCAGTGAAGTTTCCGCTAGGATATATATCTAAACAAAATGGAAAAAAAGTAATAATAATAAAAACAATAAGTATTATTATTAAACAACATATTGATAGTAAACCATATAAAAATAAAACACCTTAAAATAATGTAAGCCAAGTGATAAATACAAACAAAATAAAATAAAGAAACAAAACATAATGTTTACAAGATAGAGAAAAATAATTAACATAGATTAGATCTATAACGCACAGCAGGGGTAGGGAGTTTATAATTGACCTTGTGAGGCTAAAGGTAGCGGGGAGGTGAAGGAGATGAGGAAGAGGAAGGTTGGAAAGTACCTGGCTATTCAGATCTGGTCACCAAACACGGCTAAAGCCATTTCAAGCAACGTTTCAATTCTGAATGGTGGTCTTTCACCAGGACCTTAGAGTATCTACCACTCTGGAACGTGCCGCAAATATACTATATATTATTTTAAATCAATTGAATGTGTTACGACACATATTAATTGATTAAAAGTTATTTGGACACGCCGGGTTCGAACCCGCAATCTCTGGATTCGTAGTCGAGCGTCTTACCACGCGACCTTGCGGGCCGTCTTCCATTTAATTACATCCCGTATGCATTTATCAAACTGACCTGTGGATAAATGGAAAATATCAGCGTCTGAAAATATAGAGTTGTATTTTGTGCATGTTCTGTATAAAATGGAACCTACAAAAAAAAATAACCTTTGAACTTGAAAACAAAAATGTGATTTAGGTGGAGAAAGAATACCATATTAATGCCAGAAAGGCAAAAGGGCTGAAGGGCTATGTTTGGAAGGGTAATATCTTAATTCTGTTTTTGCAGCACTTCTGACATTTTACCGAATTAACTTTTTCAGACTAAATAAACATCAACGACAAGTCACATTCATTAAGAATAGGGCACCTGCTGTATGTATGTAGAGTGCGTTGAAATATCAACTCTATTTTTTGTGAAATATAATCATATCGTCGCTGGAAAGGCAAAAGGGCTTAAGCGACACTTTGGTCGAAAATGAGTTGAATATGCAGTTTTGATCAGTTTTTTTGCATCCAACGCTCTGACTCTCATTTGATTCTGAAGACTTGTGTTGCCTTTCAGACATCTAAAATATATTTACCATTTGGGAGAAGGTTTGACTCAAGCGACACAAATTTGGGACCTTTTTTAGCTTTTTGTCGCTTCGGGTAACTCTATGAGAGCATTAAGTTACCTGAGTTAACTTTTTTACTCAAAATCCAACCAGGTACTGAAGACTAAAACAAAACAAAAAAAACTTTAAAGTGCTCTTGTGCAAACTTCCCAAAATGCCTTTTTGCCTTTTCGGCGACGATTTACCAATTAAAAAATAATTTTATATTGTATTACAATCTAGAATAATTTGGACGACTCGAAAGAACAATCCAATTATTTTTTTTAAATACCTGGCTTTATAGACAGAGGTCAAAACAGCCTTTGAATTGAAAGATCTTAAACGATATGATATTAGATACTATTTAATTATTTAGTTCAATTTGTATGTTGTCCGAATATGATAAGCCTCTTTTTTATAGCTAATGTTATACCGAAATGAGTAGGTGGGTACCTATATATCTGGATAGAATTATTCGTAAGTCACCGTGCTATTAGTTTATTTCTTATGGATATCAATCAGCAGGTTTCCTTTTTAGATTTTCAATCACAACGAACCAACGCAACGCTTTGCAATCAGCTAGCCACACATCATAGGGTCACTCAGTCGACACCTCAAAAACTAGTATTGCGCCACTGTTTACACCTCTTTCGTAAACCATAAGCGGTATATTGATCTACAATAGAGATTTCGGGCTTGCTCACAGCCAATATTACAAATGTGAAACGATGGTAAAAACGAGAAGAAATATAAATTTCACCATGTATATTATTTCCAATATGTAAATAAATATTTCAACCGCGAGCATCCGAAGGTTCTCATGTAATGAGACAAAGTCACGATTTGAAATATATTTTTTCAACGAAGAAGAGAAACCTCTTTCATCTTTTAGTTTCATTTTGGAAACATAACTCAATATTTCAGGGTTAATACATTATTACCTCAATATTAATTGAAGGTTACTTCAGTGTTTCTTTAATGTTAATTGAATATTACTTCAATGCTTCTTCAATGTTACTGCAATATTAATTCAGTGTTACTTCAATGTTAATTCAATGTTACTTCAATGTTACTTTAATATTTATTCAGTGTTACTGCAATGCTTTTTCAATGTTACTGCAATGTTATTTCAATGTTACTTCAATATTATTTCATTGTTAATTCAATGTTACTTCAATGCTACTTCAATGTTACCTCAATATTAATTCAATGTTACTGCAATGATTCTTCAATGTTACTGAAATGTTACTTTAATGTTACTTCAATGTTACTTAAATGTTACTTTAATGTTACTTCATTGTTACTTCATTGTTAATTCAATTTGACTTAAAAGCTACTTAAATGATACTTCAATGCTACTTAAATGTTATTGAAATGTTACTTCAATGTTAGCAAACCACACCTTCACCTACCTCAGAACAGGTTTTATCTGATATTTATTGATAATACTAATTATTCCAACTTATTAGCTTTAGTAGTCGTTTTTTATGTTTTAACTTTTTTTTTTACAATGCGGAAACAACTTGCCGCTGAGAGCTCCATTGTAACCTCTCCTTTTTAGATGTGCGTATTTGAGAAAAAAATAGGTTACAACGGACCTATCAGTAGTACACCTATGACTGTTCACACGAGCCTCTGAGCAAAACATTGATCTACGTACAGGGCCGGTCCAGTGCAGGCGCAATTGGGGCAGTCCGCCAAGGCGCTGAAAGTATAATACCTAAACGCAGTGCTTTATATATACGATATAAAATGAAAAAAACCACACCATTAATGGACGGTAATTGAACCCTTTGGTTCCCGGCCCGACGGCGTGGAATAAAAACCCGCAAAATCGCCTTATTCTTGATACGAGTTGGTACCAATATTTTGTTTGAAGAAAAAAAAAATCTGCGCCAGGCGCCATTTGACTCAGGGCCGGGCCTGTCTATGTAAATAGGACTGTGCAAAAACATGTCATATGACATTATCACCTGTGTTAATACGAGTAAAAACAAGTAAAGTTCAAAACATTGCACCCACATTCCTGCCAGAAGATAAGATAAGAATCTCGTTGGATGATTTTATGATGGAGTTTTTCCTAGAGACATGGAGGTAAATATCACCCAAGTTTGCATCGCCATTATATTTATTATTCATTCACAACATTATATACTATTATAAATAGTCAGAAGATAGGACAGTGCCGGAAAAAGAAATTGCCGCATAATTGCAGAACAGTATGTCTGGAAGTACCCCAACCTCAGAGCAAGAATATATATGGAGAGAGAGCTACATATTTTTACCGAACCTATACAAATTTACGATAAATCACTTTCTCCGGGTTTTTACGTCGTACACCATGAGAAAGAAAGAGACGGCAAAATTTCCCAAATTATCACACCGCTTTAAAGTATTCTAATGATGTTATTTGTGTCCCGCGTCTAGCATTCGTAAACCGTGAGAGAGAAAGAGACAAGGCAAATTTTTACATAATATCGCACAACTTTTAGGTATGTAAGCATGTTTTCCGTCTTCCGCGTCTCCGGCGACTCCGCCCACTACGTTTTGTAATGCGACATAGCTCAACGGTTTTTGAGACTATATCCTATATTTTTGTTGATAACGATACTGTGAAGAAAGTGGTCATACAAATAAACATAACATGACATGATGTCGTCATGTCCTATGAATGGATGTATAAATACCCTAGACCTAGCCCTAGCCCTAGCCTCACCCGAGTCAGGAAAAAATCAACAATCCTGACTGCACAAGGTATCCCTCCTGGTATATTATTGCTCTGAGACCCCAACTGTACTTTGAGACGTGCTGTACTTAGGTTTGTTTATTTAAAATGAGTGGGGACGTTTCGATTGTGAATGACGACATTTTACCTTGATGATACTAAAAGTATCTGTCGCTAATAGATGAGACATCATCTCTTTTTGTGTAGAAAAATTAATATGTGGGTATCCCTTTCCAACTGAAAAACTTTACTCCATACCTTGGAGTAACAGTATATGGAGAGAGAGCTAATTGTTTTTACCCAACCTATACAAACTTGGAATAAATCACTTTCTCTGGGTTTTTACGTCGTACACTATGAGAAAGAAAGAGACAGCAAAATTTCCCAAATTACCTCACCGCTTTAAACTATTTTAAAGACGTTCTTTGTGCCCCGCGTCTCCGTTGACTCCGCCCACACGTTTTGATATGCGACATAAATGGACATGAGCCAACGGTTTCTTAGGTTATATGCTATATTTTTGTTAGAACAATATTGTTAAAAAGTGGTTATAAGAATAAACAAAAACATTATGTCGACATGTGTTAAATAAATGGATGTACAAATACCCTAGCCCTAGTCCTAGCCACGACCAGGTCTAGTCGAGTCCGGCAAAACTCATCAAAACTGACTACAGCAGCGCTCTCTTTTGTATATTATTGTTCTGAGCTCCATACCCATATTGAATATTTTCCAAAAAAATGCCTAAATGTGCCCGTGTAGTCATTTTTACTAAATTTTAATCTGATTTCTAAGAAAGTGAAATAAGGTATGTACTGATGTTCTTAATTAATTGTATACTTATTAGCAAAAAAAAACTATTAAATATATTTATTTTTTCTATTATTTATTTATTTATGCCCGTTACAGGCTTTTACATACATGTTAACATTTTTTTTTAAACAATAACCTCATAAGTGCAAAAAATTATGTCAAATAAAATAAAAAAAGAGTATTGAATAGCAGATACAAAAATAATTAATAATATTCAATAAATAACAGGTTCAAAATATTGTAAAAGAAAAGAAAAAAAAAAATACTAAGTAACAGGTCTAACTATTAGTTTAGCTCTTCCAGATGATAACAACTGTACTAAACTAAACTTATAGTTTGATATTGACGTGTTAAATATATAAGCGACATCGGAGTGTACGTTTCCTAAATGTTGTATTCGTCGCATAGGCGTGTTGAATTGTGAGTTCGAAGCAGAATTGCTACAATAGTACGGTAGGTACTGCCTTGTAACCGTCCTGCTTGGAACATGAAATGAAATCAAGTTTAATAATTCAGGGCTGTCAATCATTGAATTTAAAACTTTGTATAAGCAAATCAAGTCGGTAATTATTCTCCGCTCAGACAATCGTCAATAAATTAAGGTGACAAAGAAGATAATCGTAATTGATACATTCCCTTAATATGCCCATTCTGAAGTTAATAAATCTAAGAATTTATTTTGAACTCTTTCTATTGTAAGGGAATGAATAACATAACTTGGCGCCCACACTGTAGAGTTGTATTCAATTTGACTCCTAACTAATGACATGTACAATTTTTTAAAGGTATGAATGTTTTTAAATTGATTACATATTCTTAACATAAAATCCAACATTGTGTTAAAACAAAATAGAAATAGTATTGGCGAAAAACTAACCGTGTAAATTTTAAAATCATAATTCTTTTAATAAAAATGGCAATGTTGCGTAATAGACTTCGCTGTGTTTCTCAAAGATAGTTAAATATAGGGTCCGCCAAATAACTTTTTTTTTTTCAACTAGTGCTTATTTCGTGAATGTGTAGCTTCGGCTGTGTGGCACGTAGCGCCGTCCTGTTGAAACCAAATGTTGCCAATATTCTTCTCTTCAATTTTTGTGAACAAAAATTCGTTCAACATGGCCCGATAACGATCGCCATTGACTGTAACGGCCACTCCTTGCTCATTTTCAAAGAAAAATGGCCCAATTATGCCTCTGGACCAAAATCCGCACCAAACAGTGACTCGTTTTGGGTGTACCGGCTTTTCAATGTATGCGTGCGGGTTTTCTGTGCCCCAAATACGACAATTTTGCTTGTTTACATACCCGCCAAGATCAAAATGAGCTTCATCCGAAAAGATGATTTTTTGGCAAAAATCGGCATCTTCTGTAAGTCGATCGCAGGCCCACTCAGCGAAGCGAAAACGCATTGATGGTCAGTTGGCTTCAACTCCTGAACCAATTGACTTTGTATGGCGTCATACCAAGGTCTTTATGCAAAATTCGTCTCAATGATGTCTCCGAAATGTTCAATTGTTGAGAACGACGGTGAATTGATGTTGATGGCGCTTCACGCACACTTTCTGCCACAGCATCGATATTCTCGGGTGTACGCACTGTTTTTGGCTTTTCACGCTTTGGTTTATCGATGAGGATGCCAGTTTCTTTCACTTTTTTCACAAGATAACGAACATACGGAGCTGACGGTGCTTTCTTCTTCCAAAAACCGTACGCAATTTTCGCACACATTCTGCAACATTACCATGATTTTCAAAGTAATGTCGCAATATTTCCAGCGTTGTTCAAGCGTATACACAACCATATTCGCTCAGCGGAAGGATAAAACTAATTATCTGTCAAATCAGACATGAGCTAAGTGTTACCATTCACGAAATAAGCACTAGTTAAAAAAAAAAAAGTTATTTGGCGGACCCTATACAAATTGGGAGCGAAATACACATTTTCCCCAATTTCATATTGTCTATTTATGCAGATTATCACAATGGCTGAATGTTACTCATGGCTGAAAGTGCCTCTCTAACCCCTATTACATTGTATAAAACACTTTTGCTTAAGCTTAAAAGTAAGCTGAGATAAAAACAGAGGGCGAAATATAGGTCATAACGAAGCACTAAGAGTTAGGGGTACACCTGTGTATTTTTTTACTAAAGAATGACACAGGCTTTAAAAAATAATGAGAGGTCTCGCTCTAGACCTTTACAGCTCTAGAGACAAAATGAGTGAGCTGTATCTCATTGGTAAACCATGTAAGATAATGCCCTCAGAAGGCGAAACAGCTGTCACGCGTAAAAATAATTACATCGCAGAGCTTTTAACTAAAAATTGTTTTAAAAAAAATTAAAATAATAAATTAAAATGGAGTTCTACAAAATAAAATTAAAAAACCTAAAAATTAAAATGGAGTTCTAAAAATAAACTTTAAAACCATAAATATATATATATAAGTATATATACATATATAAACACACATATTGTTAGGTTGAAGGTAGTTGGGAGGGGGAAGGAAATGGGTAAGAGGAAGGTTGGGAAGTATCTGGCTATTCAGATCTGGTCACCAAACACGGTCAAAGCCATTTCAAGCAACGTTTCGATTCTGAATGTTGGTCTTTCACCAGGGCGATACTTGTCATAGTGTTCCACTCTGGAACGTACCGCAAATATACCATCCATTATTTTATACAAACAAAATGTGTTATAACACATGTTTATCAAATAAAAGTTATTTGCGCACGCCGGGCTTGAACGCGCTACCTTTGGATTCGTAGTCGAGCGTCTTACCACTCGACCACGGAGGCTGTCACTTGGTCGCTATAATATTCAAATATTAGATAAGTGAAGAAATATGAGACCTACCACTCTTGAACGTGCCGTAAATATGCTAACTAACTAACCATCAGGGAGTTTCCCCGACGGGGTAGGCAGAGAGGACGGACCGACATATAACTCTGTCTTGGAACACACTCCTTGCTTCATTTACATTCATACATCGTCTTATACATACTCTTCTGTTATTCTGACTCTTCACATGAGCCGATTCAAGTATTTGATTTACTTGATCGTGCCGTGTCTTTCTCGGGCGTCCTTGACTTCTTCTTCCATGCACTTTCGCATCATATATTCTTTTCACACTCCTTTCTTCGTTCATTCGCTCTACATGCCCAAACCATCTAGAATATAGTAATATAATATATAGTAAACCATCTAGTATTATTTTATTTGAATAAAATGTGTTATGACACATATTAATTAAATTAAATATTTGCGCACGCCGGGTTTGAACCCGTGACCTCTGAGAAAAAATAAAAATATATTGTAACTATTTGAAATAAAAATATATGTTTTTGTTATAATTCATTGAACCTGCAGATCAGCTATTTGCAGTTTTGCTCGACTATGATATCAATTTCTACCTTGTTCATTTTATCTAGTTTTTTTGTTTATAACTAGAATAAATCTACGACATTCTGTCTGGGATTACTCTGTCTCCTCTGCTCTCTCACCTACAGATTCGACCTTCCGATGCTTTGATGTTGTCTGTCCGCTGTATGGGGCGTCGATTGCGTCACATATTAAATCTGTTCATTATGTCCTAGTTGTTTAATAATGGTAAAGCAGGGGTGACAAATTTTTCGTAGCAAACATTTCGGAGTCTTATTTAAGCCGTCATCGTCAGTACACGCTTTTCATCATTGCTATTTTGTTTAGTGGCAATATTCTGAAATTTCGGTCTAGAAGTCGGGTTTTTTACCAGAGTGTAATTAACTATGCATTATGTTTATTGGTTTACGTTTTGTTCGTATTTTGAGTTATGGAAAAAAAAGTACCGCAAATGAGTAGACGAAAAACGGGAGATTTCCCAGTTAACGTTCCCGTTCCCAAGGGGAGGTTATAATGTCACCCAAAACGAGGGCTTAGTGCGATATTTTAGATAAAGAGTACTGAAATATTTTGAATATACTATCTATATGTATTACCAAAAACAAATTTCCTAAGATTATGTCATGAAAACGCTTATTTCTTCTTTTTTTCTCTTTTTCCTAAAATTAAAGACAAACGTTCCCGGGTTACAAATAACCGGACAATATTTGAAAAACTTCTATTGCCACCATAATAAGTGGAAGATATTGCTTGTGCATGATGGAGGACTTGGCTAGCAGAGGAATTGAACCCACAACGTCCGAGTGGAAATTGAGTATCCGACGCGTTTGTCTACTCAGCTACTAACCGGTCGTAATTGACCCATTTGATCTTGTTTTACTAAGCAAGATCAAATAGAGCAATTACGTAAGCCCTCTTCGGATCGTACGTTTGATTTTTACCTTAACAGTTAACAGTTTCGGAAAGGTTTAACGTATTAAAAATTGGACAGAAATAACAGCATGAGATAACACAAGACTAAAAACACAGAAGCAAACAATACCAACTCAGTTAGGTTTGGTTATCATTACTTATTATGCTTTTTTTATATGAATACCGCACAACAGTCTCAACTGCTCCCAACCGTCTAGAGCCAGTGAGACTATGGCATCCCCAAATAGAGTATGTTGTGAGGCTGAAGGTAGTGGGGAGGGGAAGGAGATTGGGAAGAGGAAGGTTAGGAAGTGCATGCGTATTATTATTTGCAATCGGTTCTGTTATTTAATATTTTACCTAGTATTAATTTTGATTTGTTTTTAATATGGTTTTTAAATAATTTTGAGATATTGAACTTAAGTACTATTTGTTTTTAATATTATTTGAATTTATATATTTCTTTTTGATTTTTTATTGTTATTGTATTGTGAAATAGATTAAAAACGTTAGGTTTTTTTGACAAATTAATGTAATATTTTCCAAATTGTGTAGCGACTTACGTGATAGTCTACACATCAGGAGATTATGGAACTACACATTGAAATGAAAACCAAAACGAAAAGTCAATCAAATCACTATTTATTGCACCGTCTAATTATTTCCACTACAGGTGAGTCAACACCAAATCTAGAGTCAAAATCCTGAAGAGTATTCTATGATCGCGACCTTGGCGTTGTGTTCTCCTGCCGGCAGGACCGATGATGCTGCACAGCCCACACCTTTGATCTCACCCACATCTCCCGGCGGCTTCCATTCCCACTGCTTCCATATCTGACGGAAACGAGGAGGAAGTCACTGCTAATAACTAGCTGTTTATGATAAAATGTGTTGGGTACTTCTGGCGATCTGCCTCCAGGATTAAATCAATAATGTTTTTTGAAAATACTTTTATAGCCTTTGAAACAATTTGATAGTATTTATTTTATTAAGTCATTAGTATTGCTTTTTGTCATATAAAGACGTCCAGTCTTTATTTAGTGCTAAAAAATAATTTGTGAATTTTAATTGTTTTATTGTGTAATTCGAAAAATTTATACGTTTTAGTATTTAAAAAATGTTACAAAATCCTTTTAGTATGGTGGACGAAATTTGAAAAGGGGATATTAACTATTCAAAGTAGATCTAAAGTTGCCTCGGTACCACAAAGGCCCTACACTACGGGGAAACTAAAAAAACAACGAGTTTGAAACTCAAGTAGCTCTTCTGTGCATTTCAATGAGAATCCGCATACGACGCAACTAGTTTTCAACGACGCAACCAGTCTCTGGCAACTCGCCATGCTAGTCGCCTGCACGTTGCCGTTTCCAGTTGTGCCGTAGTTGCGAGCTGTTTTCGAGAAATTTACAACATTTCCGAGCAAGTGACATTAAATTGGTTTAGGAGGTTGAAAAAAAACCCTCAAATTTATGATAATGACACTGACACAAATTGACACCGTGCACTGCAAGATGAGATAATGGCTGAAATCGTAGCAACTTGGGTAACATCGTGAGCGAAGCTTGGTCGCCAACCAGTTTCCCACTGCTGTCGCCAACTAGTTTTAGCTGGGTTGCGGTTGCCCCGAATGCGTAGGCCCATAGCAATCAGTCCCGGGGTTTTCCGTTATTTTGCAGGTGCGGTTTTTCACGTGTACGTGTAATTGGAGTCGGAATGAGAATATTAAAAGCTGAGTTTTTTTGTGGTTTTCACGACGAAACCACAGTTCTTTTTGTAAAAACAAACAGCAGTGTAAACATTTTAACAGTGTACATTATCCTGAATCACAATCTCTTGGATTATTAACTCATTAGAATCAACCTCTTCTGTCAGAAATCTTACCGCGTGTTAAATAAAAACTTGTCAACTAATTAATTAATTATGCATGCCAGCTTCTGCATCTTGAAATGATGTTTCCGATAACCTTTTCTTTCCATCTTCAAAACAATTATTTCCACATTATGATAAAATTAGGAGAAAACCGGTTTTTATCCACAGTGTTCTGAATGTTTTTAATATTCCTATATCACCATCATAATACACATTTTATTCGACAAAATGACTCCAGACCTGACCACTATGCAGTGACCTATCCCTCCTCTCAAAGCCTGGTATGTATAATAGATCTGAATAGCCAGGTACTTCCCAACCTTCCTCTTCCCCATCTTTTTCCCCTCCCCACTGGCTTCAACCCCGATTATGGATGTCATAGTCCCACTGGCTCTAGACGGTTGGGAGCGGTGGGGACTCTCAAGTGGCATTCACTATTAAAAAAAATATCTCTCTAGGGATACCAAATACATCTTTTTTTTCTGGAACTTTCGAAAGACCTTGTGTTTCTCGAATGTATGCCCAAGCTATCTCATCTGTTTGACGCAGAACGTTTCTGCAATATTTATTTGGTCCCATAGTTTGATATGACTCTTGCTAAGACTCTCAATAATCTCCTTAAGAGAGCATTCTAGAATCCATACAAACTAGGTAAGGTTCAGATACATATCGACGCCGGAAAGGCAAAAGGGCTGAAGCGCCATTTCGGGAAGTTTACACCCGAGCACTTTATTTTATTTATTTTTTTACAATAAAATTCATAAGTCTTCAGTACCTGGTCGGATTTCGAATTGAAAAAAGATAACTCAGGTAACTCAATGCTCTCACTGATTTACCTGAAGTGACAAAAAGCTTAAAAAGTCTCAAACTTGTGTCTCTTGAATCAAGCCTTCTCCCAAATGGTAAATTCATTTAAGATGGCTGGAGGGCGTTCAGAATCAAACGAGAGTCAGAACATTCGATGTAGAAAAAAAACTGATCGAAACTGCACATTTAACTCAGCTTTGACCAAAGTGTGGCTAAAGCCCTTTTGCCTATATTATGACAATAATCAAATTCAAATGATTTCCATCTTTTTCTGATCATCTTTCTGCCCCTTTTTATAAAGGACTTTCAGTATTATGGCACTTATTGTTACTGCAATTTTTTTGGTGAACTACCACGCGTGACGCGTGTTTCCCTTTTCTGTCCAACAAAACAACACCTAACAGTAACCTGTCAAAAAGTCCTTATTTATGTTTCTAGTTCATATAAAATACTAAAACATTTATTTACATAAGTTAAGAAGGCATCTGTATTCAAATAGTGTACAGTTAAACACCCACGCCTCGCAAATATAATCCGCTGTCGCAAAAACGAATGCAAATGAAGAAATTTAAGCGGAGTAGGTAGGCTTTTTTGTACTCTGCGTTCGGTGCCTTTTTCGTCTGGTCAGTGAACGGAGATCAGAGAATTAATTTCTCTTCTCCCATGTTTATGTTCTCATTTTGGCTTCTCGGATTTTAGCCATTGTTCAGTCAATAAGATCCTTTTAAGGTTTATATTATGCAGAGGGGTCAAATGATCGACGACCACTGACAACTTTCACCTTACAAAGTTTTACATGCATACTCAAAACTTCATTACTTTTTTGTTGTTGTGAAACTTATTTGACAAAATACAAACCTTCCTGATCAAGGGAGATAGACAGACTTCATCAATATGAAATGGGATATAATTCCAACTATCATGTCTTTAAGAAGTCCAAGTAAAAGACGTGCTCGCCTCGCCAATCCTCGCGTTACTCACCTGTGCTCGGTTCCTTGTCGGTGTTTTGGGCCCAAGTCAAAGGACAAGAGTTCCACAAGCTAACAACTACACAATACAGAGAAATAGAGACTCCAAGTACTATATACGAAACTCACCCGGGCGTCGTGAGTTCGATTCCTTTGCTAGCTAAGTCCGCCATCATTGCACAAGCAACATCTTCCGCTTATTATGATAGCAGTAGGAGTTTTTCAAGTATTTTAGCCCGGAGATATTTGTCTTTCTTTAAAAATATAATAAAAATACATAGCCCTTTTTTATAGTGAATGCCGCACAAGAGTCCCAACTGCTCTTAACCGTCTAGAGCCAGTGAGACTATGGCATCCCCGATCGAAGTATGTTGTGAGGCTGAAGGCAGTGGTTAGGGTAAGGAGATGGGGAAGAGGAAGGTTGGTAAGTAATGTGAAATACCACCATTCAGAATCGAAACCTTGCTTGAAATGGTTTTAGCCGTGTTTGGTAATCAGATCTGAATAGTCGAGTTTTTCCTGACCGTCCTCTTCCCCATCTCCTTCCTGTTCGCACTCCCTCCAGCCTCACAACAACAGGGAGCAGATAAAAATCTTGTGCGGTATTCACAAAATTTAAATATATTTTTTTAATCATTAATAATAGTAATACTCAAAGGTACAACTGCCCGATATGTGAGTAAAGAGTGCATCTCATGTTTACTATTGCATTGGGTAAAATCTTGCCGAATATCTCGGCTTCACTTTTTTCCGAGAACATGTCAGAAAGAAAACAGAAATAAAATACGTGAGAGGACAGCAGAAGGTGTATGACAAGTGAGTTTTTTTAATGTTTTGTTTACTTTACATGTTAACGGCTCAAAATTACATACCTGGCCTCAGTAAATATGCATAAAGAATGGCTGTTATTAAATTAACTATAATAATGTATAAAAAATCTAGCCATTGTTCGTTCACGAGGTGATAACTCGATAACATTAATCACGAATTTCACGGCGCCATTGTTGCTAAACTGCAAGCCAGGGCATATTGCGCAATACGCAACCTCCAAGCCGTTTTACAAACAAATTTTTAAACATTATAATGGTCCGAAACTTATTTTGCAATTTGCTCGCAATGTATAAAGCATACACATAAACGTCGCAGTCATCCTTTACCGTGAATGACTGCTGCTTTTGTAAAAATAATTTAAAATTAATCGTAATGCAATGTCTCATAGATCAAAACATGTGACGTCAACACCCTCTCTTCCCACACATGTCATGGCGGGACTCATTTTCTCGGTCATCTGCATATTTTCCGACGCAAAAACGCGATAATTAGATCATTTACCACGCCATCTTACGAATTAATACGTTAGAAAAAGGATAATATTTAGATAAGTACCGTTAATCTTAGTTTTTAATATCGGCTGCGTTTTTTCTGTGATGTCAGCCAGTATTGCGACCTCGCGCCAATCTACGTTCTGCGCATGCGCACGTCACGGCACCTGTCAAAGTTTGCCGCCAAGCCGCCATGTTAGATGTTTACTTTTCTAAAGGTTCTTCCTCGCGTTTATGGTCATCGGGAAAGTGATCGAGATTATTAACGAATAACAATTATTTCGAGATTGTTGGAGGTTACGTAATTATTTTCTTGCGCAACAAATATGCATTAGTTAAATTTGAAATAGTGCACTAACAATTCGTCGCCAGTTTCTTGTATGTTAATAGTGGTGAAAATACATAGAGGTGTTATATTTATACATCTGTTGGAAGTTTGAAAGTGCTAGGTGGTAGAAAGTGGTACCATTCTGCAGTTATTCGTGAACTAATTAAGCATTATTATGACATATTTATATACAGCGTGTACCACCACAAAGAATATGTCATAATTCATGGATAATCAGGTAGATAATTTAAAATATGATAAACTTTTGTAATCCTAGAACTTGGTTGTGTATATCAATTATTAATTAACATAGGCTCTTTTTTAAAGCGCGCTCGAGCAGGCGGGCCGATAGAGTTGATTTGTTGTTTTCGAAATTTGTACACAAGTCTGCATATTTATCTGTACAGGCAGCCAAAAGACTAACGAACTATGTTTTTTCATTAGTATGTCCATCTGTCCTTTTGGTTTTTAAATCTTTATGTTGGCCGCCTGTTTATTGGCTAGCAAAAATATAAAATGGGAAACTTCGATTGCATGTTGGACAACGTTTCATTTAAATATATGAACACATGGCCCGAGGTTGGTAAGCTTGAACTGGGCCGAAAAAAATATGCTTATTAGAAAGCATAGCTACAATCTTACGACGGTTAAAATGCATTACCTTGTAAGATATAGATCTCTCAACTAGGGTTGAGGCAAACATAGTACTCACACAGATGCAGAGCTTACACACAGCGTGTTTCATTTTAAAATTAAATAAAAACAAGAGAAATTAAAATTAGTTTACACTTCGGAGATCGAAACCATAGCGTGTTGCAGTCAGTTATATAAAACGTTTTTTTTAAGATGACATGTTGTTTTATTTCATCATTATTAAAATGCTGAAGGTTCTTAAAATACAGTTCTGAATTAAGGACTGAATTCAAAGGGGTATTGAAAAAAATGCAATAATTCTTAGTATTCCTTGATTTGGGACATTCTGGAGCATGTCATTTAAGATGATGCTAATTACAGTTTATACAATACAAATCGAATTATTTTTACAACACCCGGTCGAACCGAATAAATAAGACACGCTGTAAGTGTACTTTCAATATTCTAGAAGAATCATCGTAAACAATTGCTGTCCCTTTTCCACTAGTGCCAATAAGTAGGCGTAAATAAGACAAAGGGTTCTTTCTTTATGACGTATCGCACATTACCACTGGAGCGTATACCGATACACAATACACACAACGTTAAGCATGTATTGCTTGTCTCAACTCTGGTTGAGTTCTCTATATATCTTCTTCTACTTATCAGTTAATGGATAAGTTATGGTAACTTGCCGTAACCTTGATCTACTTGCATTCCCAGACTCGCAAAGATATCACGTTCTCAGATAGAACGATAAATTCACCATTGATATCGCTGCGGACACATTGATGTGCAGTTTGCTAAATATAAACAATGATGCCTGATACATGACCTTTATAGTGTAATATGATCCTGCCGCTGAGAGCTCCGTTGTAACCTCTCTTTGTGTTTCATGTGTCATTTATTAAAAAGAGGGGAAAGTTACAAAAATCGGTACGTCTATATGAACTGCAATGTAGAATTAACACTATATCAGATGGGGAAAAGGGAGGTTGGGAAGTACCTGACTATTCAAATCTGGTCACCAAACACGGCAAAAACCATTTCAAGCAACGTCTCAATTATGAATGGTGATCTTTCACCAGGGTGATACTTACAGTACCTACCACTCTGGAAAGTGCCGCAAATATACTATATTTTATTTTATACCAATTAAAATGTGTAGTGAAATGGTTGTCTTTTACCGGGGCGATACTGAGAGAATATCTAGCAGTCTGGATGCAAAATTTTATTGAGAAACAGCATTTTGTTTTACATACCCCTACTTATTGTTTTTTGAAATAGTAAATTGTAAAAGTTCTGCCAAGAGTTATTTTTATCATTTTAAAAATCAACTTTACTGAAAATTCTTTTACTAAAGTAAAATAACATGTTTGAAAAATGCTATATGCAAGCAATGCATCATGTGAGTACTGACGTTCGACTCTGGTTGCGATATTCTATACCAGAGGCCAAACTTTAAAAAATAATAGTTTTGTTATCTCATTCGACTGCTCCAAGCTCAATACAAAACTATATTATTTCCTAAGCGCCCTTGAGGTGATATTTTACAAAAATGGCGCTATATAAATAAGCCAAGTATAATTATTATTTATATAAAACCTGCTAACATTCCCGACAACCCGAATGCACCTTTTTTGTTTTTATTTATTAATTACAATTGTCTTTTTAATGTCACTTTGATAGCAGCTGCCTATTGACATATTGAGGTGAGATTTGGAAAACAAATGACCATTGCCTGTCACACACGAGTCCAACAACTGAAACGTGAATATTAAAAATTTATTTTTGAAATTATAGTTATAGTTTTTCACAATATTAGTTGGCGACCTCCGTGGTCGAGCGGTTAAGATCTCGGCGGGCGCAAATACATTTTATTTAGTTTAAGCATGTGTTAATTCACCTTCAATTAATTTGAAATAATATATACGAGCAGTATATTGGTTTCGGGTTCCATAGTGGTGAAGTACAACAATTCAGAATCGAAACATCGCTTAAATTGGACGTAGTTATGCAGAAAGCGTCTAACCAACAATTTTCCAAAATCGTTTTAACATTTTTCCTATATATATGTAAATACAAGATGTATCTGCTAAAAACATCCAAGCTCCAAATGCTAAATTTTTTTGGTTATTATTTTTTTAAATAACGCACATTGCAGATATTTGACTTAAAATGAAGTTTAAAAACATTATAAAATATAGAATAACATAAAAAATGCATTTTTTTTTTCAAATAAATTTATAGATAGATTATAAATTACCTATTTATAATAATGCTCATAAAGAAAAAAATACTGATATTCACTTTACAAATGCCGATGATGCATATTAAAAGTTTTTTATCGTCATATTTACAAACGCCTTTTTTCCAGTTTCATCTTTTAGGGTTGGACGCTTTCTGCATAACTACGTCCAATTGGCAATAGCAGTGTTTAGTGAACAGATACGATTAGACAGATATTTTACAACCTTCCTCTTTACCCGCTTATTTTCTTCCTCACTTTCTTCAGCCTACTAACATACCCCAACTGGGAATGCCATAGCCCCACTGGCTTCGGTCCCATTATTTTAAAGAAGTTATATCACTCCAACTATCCCATTTTTAAAACACGATACAGAAAAAAAAACACAAGACTGTGCTAAAACGGGCGGTCCGTTTGATAGATTACGCATTACAATCTTTGGGGCAACAAAGTCAACATTTGTACACGGTTGATATTCGACACACGAGGACGGGTCGCTTCTACGACCCGTTCTCGTGTTCAACAGTACGACCATGAATGATTTGCCGACCTCTATGTTTCATTATTATCTTTTTCCTTTTTATTATTGTGCACAACCTAAACAGTATCTTTAAAATGCAACCTCCATGTAATAACTTTGTTCTAATTTTAATCTAATTATATCTTTCATTTCTTTTCTTCTTTCTCCTTTTTATTTATTTTTATTTTATCTTTATTAATATTTACATTTAATAATATTTAATTTATATACACTACGTCTGTCTCGACACAGGAATATCCCAGTGAGACAGACATGGACCAAACCCATGTTTTTTTTTTTTATATTTTAGCAAGAATAAATAAATAATTCAGAATGGAAACGTTCCTTGAAATGGCTTCAGCTTTGTTTCGTGACGAGATTTGCATTTCCAGGTACCAATTTCCTTTTTATCTTACTTGATCGAACTTTATAACTTACCCCAAATGGGGATGCCATAGTTCCACTGACACCGGGCAGTTAGAATGCTTGTGCAGTATCACACAAAAAAATATTTCATTCAATTGAGTCCGGCAAGGGGAGGAATAGTTTGAGGGTGGGTGGCTGTATTATTATCCGAGACCTCGAGTGCAGCTGAGCAAAATCTGGATCGGATGGCAATCAATACAGAACATATTTATGCATAGATGAGGGTGTAGGGTGGCCAGGTAAGGGGGAGGGTTTGCCTATGTTTTCCACGGTGTGCCCTTTTGCCCCTCAGTGTGCCCTTTATGTTTCATCTCGCCAGGCATCGTCTGGTCGCATCACTATACTATAATACACATACATATGAACATAGTATGAACATGCATCAATATATTGTATATTTACCTACGTTCAGTGGAGATACGAGTACATTGAGCATAGAATGGAAACTATTTTACAAAGAGTAATACTGTTGTATATGGGCTTGTTTCATTGGTTTGTTACATTGGCACACAACATGGTGTAAAATACGTTGTAAAATAATTAATAAATAAAACAAGCCTGTAAACTCATTCCATATATATTTTTATCATAAACCGACCAAATTTCACCTAACTTAACCTTATCTTATAGCCCAACCGAACACAACCTAACCTGATCTAATATTCTTAATAGATCATTATTTGAGTTAGAGCTCAACAAATAAAGTAATTCAACTAAAGAATGTCCGATTTGTAGCTTAGTGGACAAACGCGTCGGATTCCCACCCGGGCGTCGTGGGTTCAATTCCTCTGCTAGCTAAGTCCTCTATCATTTAAAAGCAAACATTTTCACTTATTATGATGGTAGTAGGATATTTTCAAATGTTGTCAGGTTATTCGTAACGGGAATGTTAGTCTTTATTAAAAAAAAATGCAGATGGCCCATCATTTACTGCGCAGTAGTGAAGGGCCGATTTTTACCGGCTTACCCCACCCCCTACCAAAATGCGTTTCTGCGCATCAGCCATCAGCCGCATTCTTTCGTTTCTCAGACTCTACTTAAACATTTTTTAATGGAGCATAGAAACAACCTAATAATAAAACTTGCTAATTTATATAGCGCCATTTTTGTGCAATTTCACCTCAAAACCTATTACGGAAAACCAATTTAACAAGACATCAATTTATTTTGCTTGTCCTTGCAAGTGTTTACTGTAAATAATATATTCATAGTGTAGTCAAAAAAAATATCAAAGAACGACTAATTGTGAAATAAACTAATTACACTTTAGAAACATTTCGCTTCAGGTAATTAATTGAGGAAAATGTAAGGGATTAAGATCTTGATAATATGTCTCATTATGAAGATAATATCAGAAACTCAACAAAATTATATTTTTGATTATATTATTTAAACCTGCTTTGCACTGGTGGTTTCATTGCGTTACTGGATTTTGCAAGAAATGTTCAAATTTATATGTTTTATGTGACTGTTGAAATATAAACATCAACATATTATACCGGATAGGAATCTCTCGCTGGTGGGGATGGTAACAACACGCATTTTTAAACCACTCGTCTTCGATGTCAGTGCAGTATTTGAACCATTATCATAAAATATTTATTGTTCTTTGTTACTTGTTATATTTACACTGTTTGAATTTTTATAATCGTTTACTAATAATATTTGAATATTAATGTTTTGAATACCAACAAATTAACTGTCCTCAATCTAATTTCCTTTTCTTTGATTTGACAAATATGTTAATATGAATTCATACGTTTCATCTGAATTTTTATAACCTTAGCTTCTGGTAAATTGTTTTTTTTTTTATCTGTTGATGTACACATGCACTGTTATGGTATACCCATATCTAAACCTTTTTCTCTCATAATTTATAATAAAGATCATGATTTTAGATAGTTTTAATTTGTATACATATTATATATTATTTTCTCCTTATTAGTTAGTCTTATTAGCATAATTAATTTAGTATGAAGCGCACTTGAGGTGAAATATCACAAAACTGCGCCATATATACTTATATATTCCCCTGTAATATCCCTATAAGTTCACTGTTATTATTATTATTACTGAAGATACTCCATGTTTGCAATATTTTTATACCGGTGTTTACCGGTGGTTAGCACAAAGTTTTTGATTAGGCTAGGCAGTAGGAAAAACAGCGGATCAATTTATAATAGTGATATGTACCAATAAATGTCAGTGATTGCTATTGAATTTGTTCTGTAAAAGCATTGCCTTTCACACTAATAAATATACTAACACAATACTGAAGATACTCCATGTTTGCAATATTTTTATACCGGTGTTTACCGGTGGTTAGCACAAAGTTTTTGATTAGGCTAGGCAGTAGGAAAAACAGCGGATCAATTTATAATAGAGATATGTACCAATAAATGTCAGTGATTGCTATTGAATTTGTTCTGTAAAAGCATTGCCTTTCACACTAACAAATATACTAACACAATCGAGCCACTTGAACACCCAACAGCTCTCAGCATACATATTTTGTGTAGTCTAGTGAACATAAAATAATCTAGTGTGACGTTGGCGGCGTTTGAGCATGTGTTGTTACTGCTTTTGACACGTTTTAGTAGGAAGGTCAGTGAGGCGCTCTCGGCGGTGCGATTAGCTAAATTTCGCGCGTATTTTTGAAAATCTAAATTTATTTTTTGCATTATTTTCATCATTTAATCTATTACACATATTTTTATGTGAGTATGGCAGGGTAGGCAGTGCTTATGTGCCTTTACAATTACAATTTTACGCTCGTTTAAGCGACTAGATACTCGCCATCCTTTTCATTATTTAACAATACGAGACCTAATATAATTGTGTTTTTTTTTTTCAATTTTAATTACAACAAAACTGGCAAACACACACTCATAATCAATAACGGCCTAAATAATGTTAGTAAGACCTACGTGCACAGGTGACTTTAGTCACGGCAACAGTTTCGTCACCATCTCCAACTCTATTGGAGTGTATGGAGGTCCGCGCACGTAACGACGTGACATTATGGTGACTTTTTTAGTTCCACTAGCCGGTGACTTTTGAGTGACGAAACTGTAACCGTGTCTGTAGATAGTACTTTTGTATGGGCGTTCGCGCACGGATGACAAAATGTCATTCGGTGACTCATCCGTCTGTTCGAAATCCATTGTCGAAATGAAAGGGTGACGGGTGACAATCACTCACCGTGTGCGTGCCGTGACTAAAGTCACCCGTGCGCGCCTGGCCTAATTTATTAAAAAATATTTTGGAAATAGACAAATTGGACTCTCAATTTTGTGTAACCACGGTATTGAGAACCAGCGTCCCTGTGACGCCACTGTATATTACGCCATTGGCAGTTTACAATATCGTATCAAAGAAAAATAATATTTCATCTAATAACAGAGAAGAATCATAGATTTCCAATAATTCTGCGAAGTCATTTTTCTTCGTAATACACGTTTTTCATTACGATTGTTTTTTTTTTGGTTTGAGTGACATCACTGAATTTCCCTTTTAAGTTTCCGGTCAGCACAAGTAAGCTTTTAGGTTGCCTGTGTATTTTTTTACGAAGTAGAAAATAATGCAGCCCGATCAATAATGATTACTCTGCATAGATTGCAAGAAGGTCACCTCAACTACTTTTGGCACTTCAATATTTTGTACTTCGGCAGCACATTTATTCTGTGATAAATCTCTTGTCAAACAGTGATTGTTTGACCAACATAATAAAATGAATGATATTCTGAAATCAATCACAATCTGATGACCGCGCGTTGATTATTTAATGTCAAACTGTGTTTATTATGTGAGGCTGTGATGTCAACGGTACTTGACAATCTTCAAACTAATCAGTCATCAATCACATATCTATATTAAGATGATTGCCTCAAGTAAACTTTGAGAGGTGCATCTCAACGATCATTTGATCGCAAGGTATATTTCCTATGATATTAGAAGTGTATATTTATTCAATATGTTTACGCCCATTAGGCTTTAACGGTAAAATTTATTATCTTAGAAAATAAAACATCACATAGTAAATTTAGAACAAAAACTATAACCATCTGTTTGTAAACATGAATTTGAAATATTGTTTTTACATTTTCTTCTTGTTATTGACAGTTTGTTTTCAAGTTATAAATACATCAGATATGTGATGGATGCTTTATTCTTGAAAAGTTGAATTTCTATCAATTCCAAATGCGGAATTATAGTTCATAGTTCCTACCAAAAAATTATTACCGAAAAATATCTATTGTTTTCCGAGTCTTTGGATACAAGCTTCATCAAACACGTGAGATGGAAATTACGTTTTTTTAATTTTGATTATTTATTTTTTAAAGGAAGACAAACATTCCCGGATTATGAATATCCTGATTTTTTTTAAACTCTTACTTTCATCCTATTAAGCGGAAAATGTTGCCTGTGCAATGATGGAGGAATAGAACCCACGACGCCCGGATGGGAATCTGACGCGTTTGTCCACTCAGCTACTAACCGGTCAAATGTAACAAACAGATGGAAACTTGGTCAGATAAAAGACCTATGTGACTCTAAATCTATCCAATCGTGTTAAAATAATGAGGAATAAAACAACGTATTTTTCATAAGACTTCTGGCGTCCAGCTTCGCACATAGGCGTCCATCAAATAATGTGTTTAGTTTTGCCGATTTTAGAAGCCTCACACACAAATTCTCTCCTTAGGACGTAATCCTTACGTACCTCACCATTTTCACCGTATCGCCGATTTGAACAAAACGGCGATCATTCGAAACAGTTTAGACAATCGAACAGAAAAGTTTTTGTGTGAAAAACCGTAGTTGCTCCTTAGATGAATTAAATAATGTAGATACGTTACTGAGACAACGCGCGTGACTGCGCGAAACTAAGCCAACGTGGCACACCTGAGATTCACTGCGTTTAGTCTCGCATAAACATTCGTTTGACAAACAAGCTGTCACCAGCTGCCACAAACGCATCGCTGTAAGCTCTTTTCTGAGATAAAATGCCTTCCTGTGCTTTTGACAAGTGTAAAAATCATTCGGGAACAAAAAACAAATCTCATAGAGTTTCTTTTCATGCGAAGTACACACAAATCATTTATTATTTCACTTAATACAATTATTCACATACAAATGGTATAAGTGAGACAGCGAATGCAGAAATACATAAGTGTGTGGAAGACAACCTAGCGACAGTACACGAGTACGTCGCATGCTACTTCACTCGTAAGTTCGTTAGGGAAGAGAAGGCTTGTAACGCGGAGAATATTACGCGGGACGTTCATATAGCTATCTCATTCATACACACATATTCTGCTTGGTATTGCTATCCTTTTCATGCGTTACAAGTTTTCAAACCGATATCAGAGCGTGCCAAATTTATCGTTCAATTTGTATGAATATGACGTGTCTTGTATTTTATGTCTATGAGTTGCTCGTCCGTTTCGCTACATCCGACGATATCGAATTCAAGTCTTCTGTCAGTTCTGCAATATACACAATTCCACTTGAGTATGCAGATTGTGATTGTGGTCACTAGTCATATTGTGAAAAACAGTCCATAAATCCAATCATTGACAATTTAAGAAAACTCTTGTGACAGTATTCTTGTTTATTTATCACCGCATACCGTTTGCCTGTGACGTGACATGATCTGGTAAATATTGACGGACTTCAGTGGCAATATACAACTCGCCGGCGGATTATGTCAACAGATCAACTCTCAAGTATTCATTAAAGGCACGGACCAGATTACCATCAGGATTAGAGTATCACGCAAATGTCACGATTGGCGGAGTCTGGTGAGACTGCAGTACAGTGCACACCTCCGCACTTCCTTGATCTTGCGTGGGCGGCGAACCCACAGCACGCGTGATGTCACTGCCTGGAAAAGGAACCACTAGCCTACTTTAAACTAAGTATTCTGGGCGTATCTACCATTCTATGCGCATGTTTGTTTTCGATAGTCCAGCTTAGGTTAGAAAGTTTTCACCTTTTACCTCACCCAATATCATCTGTGTTATTCTTCTGGTACTGTCTTCTATCGAAGGTTGGCTGTCATCTGGGTAATGTTTACCCTGCAGACTGCAGCTCGGAAAAGCTTAGCGGAAATGCACGAACGAGTATGTTTTGAAATCATTAAATGTTGTTACGCCATAGTCACCAATCTCCCTCTGAATTTTTCACTCAAAGCTAAAATATCTATTACCAGTATCGAGTATTAGTTTTTTCCAGTCAAAATCATAAAAATGTCAACGTTTGTTTATGATTAAAAACAAACACGTTTTCGTAGAAAGCAATCACTTTGTGGTTTGACATATTTATAGAAATTAACAAATTAACTTTGTAGAAGATCGCGGATATTATTATTCTTCAATGACCTTCTTAGTTGACGTGTTGTCTATTTCAAATAGTATTATCTGTCTCTTTCTCTCTGTTCGTTTGTTATAAATTAAATGTTATTTTATTGTTTTCTCATTGTTCTAATATTTTATTTTATATTTTGTTCTCCCTCTGTATGTTTATATAATCCCACACTTTGTATAAGCAGTTAAGTTTATTTTTGTTCCCTAATGTTGCTTAGGTTAAGCGAAACCGGTCGGTCGTAAAAATTAAAATAATACAGCAATTTTTCCCAAATTATCATACCGCTTTAAAGTACTGTAAGGATGTTCTTCGTGTCCCACGTCTCCATTGACTCCGCCCACACCTTTTCAAATGCGACATAAATGGACATAAGTCAACTTTTTTTTAGGTTATATGATATATTTTTGTTTACAACAATACTGTGAAAAAGTGGTTATATGAATAAACAATAACATTTTGTCGACATGCGCTATGAATGGATGTATAAATACGCTATCCCTAGTCTTAGCCATGCCCAGGTCTGGCCGAGTCCGGCAAATCTCATCAAAACTGACTACAGCAGCGCTCTTTTGTATATTATTATTCTAAGGGTACACCGCAGAGGTTAACCTTTTACCTAACCTGGCGTTCGCTCAGTTTCAGTATGATAAGTCGTTAGTACGAGTACATCACAGTTATTAATGTTTTGATGTATGTTCATTGATAAATTCATCATATCTGCCCTTTCCTACAGATTCACACAGATGGCGTGTTATTTTTTATGTTATTTTAAACATACAATAAATCGACACAGTTCATAAATCACATCCTTGCGGTATTCCATAGGTATTTAAATAATGGTATTGCGTTACACCGAGAATAATCTCCTCATTCATTATTTGGCTGGAGCAAATAAAACTAAAGTGACAGGCTTCTAATAATATTTGGCGTGGCCATAAAACTAAGACTCGAGAGGAGGATCGGATGTGTTGGCGATATATTATAAAATTTAGCTGTTTTTTCCAACGATCCGGGAGAAAGAAAGATTTGTAACAGTCTGCGCTCCTTTTAAGGTAGCTCGTCTCTTATTAATGTTGGTTCATCGGCAAATGATACATTATTATTAGCAATTTATCCACTCCGTTCGTGAAAATAATACTACTCCCATTGAGGAATCGTGATGTTTGCAGAATACCATATTAAAAGACTCAACGCAATAGAGCTATTGAATAAAACGACTCGACACATGTTATTTTAATTTTGGCGTAGAAGTGAACTATTAATATTAATTGAACATGTCGGTGAGCTCTTTTATCACTCAACCAAAGATGGATGTTTTCAAACCCGGGATGGGCATCGTTTTTTTTCTAACAAACTAACCATCACGCCGTTTCCCCTCAGGGGTAGGCAGAGAGGACGGACCGCCACATAACTCTGTCTTGGCACAAACTCCTTGCTTCATTTACATTCATACATCGTCTCATACATACTCTTCTGTTATTCTGACGCTTCACCTGACCCGATTCAAGTATTTGATTTACTTGATCGTGCCATGTCTTTCTCGGGCGTCCTCGACTTCTTCTTCCATTCTCTTTCGCATCATATATTCTTTTCAAACTCCTTTATTTGTTCATTCGCTCTACATGCCCAAACCATCTAAGCGTCCCTTTCTTGATCCTATTCATTACGCTCACATCAGCCTTGCATTCTTTCCGGATATCCACATTTTTAATACGGCCATACATGGTTTTACCGCACATACGTCTCAAAGATCTCATTTCCACAACATTCAGTCTACCTTCATCCTTCCTCTGCCATTTCCATGCCTCACTGCCATATATCAGGGTTGGTATAAGCACTCCATTGTGGACTGCTAGCTTCGCTTCTTTGGACAATTTCTCATTTGCGCCAACAGTGTTCAGTCCTCCATTAATGGAGTTTCCTGCATTCACCCTTCTTTTTTTTCTCTTAAGATTGTTTCACGTAAATAACATATCGTCGCCGGAAAGGCAAATAAATTAAAATGCCATTTTGGGAAGTTTACACAAGATCATTTTAAAGTTTTTTTGTTTTACAATAAAATTATATTACAAAATAAAGTTTTCAGTACCTGGTTGGATTTTGAAAAAAAAAGTTGACTTAGGTAACTCAATACTCTTACTGAGTTATATGAAGCGATGAAAAGCTAAAAAGTACTAAACTTATGTCGCTTAAGTCGAGCCCTCTATCAAATGGTTAATATATTTTAGATGACTGAAGGTCCCCAAAAGTATTTAGAATCAAACGAGAGTCAGAGTATTCGATGCTGGAAGAAAAACTGAATTTTCAACTCATTTTTGACCAAAGTGTCTCTTAAGCGCTTTGGCCTTTCCAGCGACAATGTTTTTTGTTTTTTTTTTTATTGAAATTAACTTATTAAAGCTACTTTATTTCAATACGAATTATTTTCACCGAACATGTTTCGGTAGCTCAATTGAAAGAGATATTATTTTGACCGGTCGGTAGCTGAGTGGAGAACGCGTCGGATTCCCACCCCGGCGTCGTGCGTTCAATTCCTCTGCTGGCCAAGTCCTCCATCATTGCACAAGCAACATCTTCCGCTTTTTATGATAGCAGTAGGATTTTTTCAAATATTGTCAGGTTATTCGTAACCCGGGAATGTTTGTCTTACTTAAAAAAAAAAAAATACTCCCGGATAGAGTAAAGGTTCCGAGTTCAAGTCCCTTTCATATTATCAGTATCGCCCTGATGAAAGACCACCATTCCTAAATAAAATATTACTTTCAATGGCTTTATCTATGTTTAGTGACTAGATCTGCATAGCTGTATAAGTCTTAACTCTCCTCTTCTGCTTTCCTCATTTTATGCAGCCTTACAACATTCTCCAAATTGAGATACCCTCGTCACACTCGTTGTCCGGGCAACTTTGTCTATGATACCCGGATATGACTTCTTCTTGATTCTTCGATTTTCCATCATGCACCGTGATGATGGACGCTGCAAAACTTTCCGAAACGATGTATCTAGAAGCAGAAAGCGAAACACAGATTCACTCCTTGGTCGTAGTCAGAAAACATCGATGTGTAACAAATATCATACATATTATACAGTTGATACCGGTGAAAATATTAGTTGCCTTAATACCCATTTTAAGCATAGAATAATATCTGCTGAAATGCATTATAGGTAGGTACTTTCTTAAGAAGGTAAGAATTGAAAAGATTTATTTTTTT
Organism: Drusus annulatus; assembly: GCA_022651775.1. Lineage (NCBI taxonomy): Eukaryota > Metazoa > Arthropoda > Insecta > Trichoptera > Limnephilidae > Drusus > Drusus annulatus. Next base: position 137,183 of record JAGWCC010000033.1, read on the forward strand.
ATTTATGGTTTTAAAGTTTATTTTGTAGAACTCCATTTTAATTTTTAGGTTTTTTAATTTTATTTAAACAATATATATTATTATTTAAAATTTTTTTTAAAACAATTTTTAGTTAAAAGCTCGCCTTCTGAGGGCATTATTAAACTGTCTGCAAGTTTGATAATGCCCTCAGAAGGCGAAACAGCTGTCATGCGTAAAAATAATAACATCGCAGAGCTTTTAACTAAAAATTGTTTTAAAAAAAATTTAAAATAATAATAATTATTGTTTAAATAAAATTTAAAAAACAAAAAAATTTTTTTTTAAATTTTATTATTTCAATTAACATTCGTTCCAAATTTGAAAAGTTCACAGTCGTACGTACTCATAAGAGAAATTATGTTTGTTTGGTTATTTTATGCAGTGAATACCGCACAAGAGTTCCAACTGCTTCCAACCATCTGGAGCCAGTGTGACTGTGGCATTCCAAATCGGGGTATGTTGTGAGGCTCAAAGTAGGGGGAGAAAAAGATTGGGAAATACCTGGAAGTCACCAAAGACGGCTTAATCCATTTCAAGCAACGTTTCGACTCAGAATGGTAGTCTTTCACCAGGGCGATAGTGAGAGTTCCTACCACTTTGGAACTTACCACAAATACCGTATATTATTTTATGACTCGACTACGAAGTTCATGCTTAATAAATAATATAACTTGCAATGAACCTGTGAAACATAACACTTAGATAAAGATTAAAAATAAAGCTGCACCTTAACCAACTAAATTGAAAAAAAAAACTAAATTAACTCAAGGAACTAAATTGGCTAACATTAGACACATTGATATTCATACATAAAATGAAAAACAACTTGTTACCGAAATATTTTTCTGTCAAAATTATCTACAATGTTGATACTCACAAATATAACACAAGGGCATGCAAATAAATTAGACTCAGAAAAGAATAAAGCCAACACACAAAATAACTTACTATATAAAGGGATGAAATCTTAAAATGCTCTGCCGGAAACCATCATAATTATGCCTATCAATAAATTCAAAATAGCCTGTAAAAATTATTTAAATGCATATAAATCAAAATAATGAGTAGTATATAAGTTAAAATATAATTAGGTACTTGTAAACTTGAATGTACAAAGTAACTATTATAAAAATAAAATTAAAACTGTATAGTATCCCATATCTATAAGCAGTGGTTAGTGTTCATCTCAATTGACATAATCATCCTCCTCAGCACACAGACAAGCCTTTCTTTAATTTGTTTCTTTGTGTATTATAGCGAACATGGAGCGTTTGCGACTTCTTCGAATGTCTTGTAACTTGCTTCGTGGGAAATACGAGTGTATTCAAATCTTTGACTGACTAAGGAATCGCATTCGTGATCGGCAATATTATTTGTCATGAAGGTATTACCATGTAGTGTGACCTTGAAGGAACAATATATGGAGGGATAGCTAATTTGTTTTACCCAACCCATCCGAAATTGTAATAAATCACTGTTTCCGTGTTTTTACATCGTACACCATGAGAGAGAAAGAGACAACAAATTTCTTGGACGGCTTCTATATACTGTCGTAATGTTCTTAAGCTGGTTATTTTCGCTGGTTAACGGCAGGACTCCGCCCACATTTTATATTTTGCCACTAAACTTGACACAACTAAACGGTTTTTTAGGTTAGATGCTATATTTTTGTTGATAAAAATACTGTGAAAAAGTGGCTATACGAATACACAAAAACATTATGTCGATATGTGATATGAATGGATGTATAAATACCGTAGCCTTGGTCTTAGCCACGCCCATTTGCGCCGAGTCATGTTAAAATCATCAAAAACAAGTCCAATACTGACTTCACTGGCTTTGGCTTGGGCTACCTCTTGTATACTCTAAGAGTGTGACCATATTATGGAGTTTGAGCAAGAACCATATATAACCATGGCCTGTTCAAAAGAAAAAGTGAATTTTGAATTTTCGCGGGCTGTGTACGTTCGATTATCGAAAAAAAAAATGTTATGTAGGTACACATATGTAAGCATTATCAGCCATTTTGGATTAGTGGTTTGTTTTTGACAACTGGAAAGGTTAGTCACATTTTTGTGTGTTCTTCGATTTTTTACTTTTGAAAAAAATGGATCAAAGAATATGTATTAAATTTTGCGTTAAAATGGAATAAAGTGCTCCAACGCACTTAAATTGTTGACTGTGGCATTCGACGAGTCTACTTTGTCTCAAAAGAGTGTTTATAAGTGGTACAAGCGCTTTACAGAAGGCCGAGAAGATGTTAATGACGATGAGCGTCCTGGAGTTGTGGAAAAATAAATCATGAATTTTATTCTTTGATCCATTTTTTTCAAAAGTAAAAAATCGAAGAACACACAAAAACGTGACTAACCTTTCCAGTGGTCAAAAACAAACCACTAATCCAAAATGGTTGGTAATGCTAACATATGATAAACATATGTGTACCAACATAACAACAACAACAAAAATCGATAATCGCATGTACACAGCCCGCGAAAATTTAAAATTCACCCTTTCTTTTAAACAGGCCGTGTATATGGTCTCAACTGCTCCCAATCGACTAGAACCAGTGAGACAATGGCACCCCCAATTGTGGTATGTTGTGATGCTACAGGTAGTGGGGAGGGTAAGGAGATGGGGAAAAACCAAACAAAAAACGATTTCATGCAACGTTTCGAGTCCGAATGGTGGTCTTTCACCAGGGCGACTCTTATGAATATAACGGTTTTGAATGGTGAAATGGGACATCCGTACCGCCTCTAAATTAAATTGCTTTTTTTAAATTTGGAAACATATTTAAAAACGTCTCAACTCATGATAAAAATGACTTTAAAATCTCAAAAAAGCTGCGTCGACCGAGAAATTCAAACCGGAAAAAGTGCGCGTGAATTGCTTGATAGTTATATAAATTTTTCATTTAGATTTTGAACGGTTAGTAGCTGAGTGGACAAACGCGTTTAATCCGGGGGTCGTGGGTTCAATTCCTCTGCTTGCAAAGTCTTATTGGCAATAATTAATAATCCTGTATTTGGAGGGCAATAACCATTAGTAGCACCCAATTCGAAAACCAAAACACAGAAGATAATGACACTATCATTTCAGATAAAAAGCATTTTATTCTTAATTGGCAACACCTTAATCTGTATTGGTCCTACTTTGTAACTTCGACCGTACCTTGCCACTAATAAAAATACAAATCAATTTTATTTGCTGGAGTGAAAGATTTATTCCAGATAGCTCCGCGATAGAAGTACTGTGTGGGCAACCAGTGTTGCCATTGCCTGATTTGAAGGTGTTTACTCGCGAATGGTGCTAGGTACCTAACTATAAAAGGACCAGGTGACTACGGGCCATGTTTTAATATGAAACTATGTTCAATTTAGCTTAGTCTAGATTTATTATGCTTATTTTGGTCATATTTGGTGGCCGGCTCCTATCCCGACGGACGTTGATGAATTAACGATAATTAATTCGATCAGCATATTGATAGCATTGGTGTTTTGGGTGGATTCAAATCCGAGCGCTATACGCGTTTGTACAAAATTGTACTAATTTAGTTTAGAATTCATGTAATAAATTATTAAGCAAAGGGAAAGGACACAAGAGAGAATAGTTCGTAGCATTTAATTTCAATGATTCCGAGTGATTTTATCTAACAAAGACTGAAATGTTTTCATATATTTTTGTATATAAGATTCCTAGTATACTGTATTACCCGAAGCAAGTGTGACTAAGGCATCCCTAATTGGGGTATGTTGTGAGGCTGAAGGGAGTAGGAATGGGAAAGAGATGAGGAAGAGGAAGGTTAGGAAGTATCTGGCTGCTCAGATCTGGTCACAAAAACGGCTAAGGCCATTTCAAGCAACGTTTCTGAATTATGGCTTTTCACCAGGGCGATACTTAGAGTATTTACCACTCTGTAACGTGTCGCATATATTGTATAAATATATAATTTTTTTTAAGAAATGCAAAAATTCTCTGGTTACGAATAACCTGGCAATATTTTTTAAAAACTCCTACTACCATCACGATAAGCGGAAAATGTTGCTTGTGCAATGATGGAGGACTTCGCCAGCAGATGAATTGAACCCACGACGGCCGGGTGGGAATCCGACGCGTTTGTTCACTCAGGTACCGACCGGTCAATTATATTACAATTTATTAATATATGTACAATTTATTAATACAGGTACATTTTTAAAAAATGTATTTATAAAATGAGAAATAAATAAATGCTATTTACTTGAAGAGATTAGAACCCGTGACCTCTGAATTCGTAGAGAAGTATTTGAGAGTGGTAAATCTAATTAAAACGTTATTTGAAGAAATGGAAATCAAAGAGAGGTATCATCAAGATGGATTTGGTTCATGCTTAATTGTTTGACTATCAAAAGAAAGGAAGGTAATTGCAAGAATCGATAACAATTTACTTCATGACTATGGACGCAACTCTGGGAGAATCCTGGCTCCCTCCACTGAAACTTATCCTTAATTCCTTCATATCGTTCTACCACCTAAGTTTAGATCTAAGTGGTTGAGTGGTAAGACGTTCGACTACGAATCCAGAGGTCACAGGTTCAAACCCGATGTGCGCAAATAAATTTTATTCAATTTATATGTGTCAACGCAAGATATAGTTTTAGAGTGGTAGATAATCTCTCTTTGTATCGCCCTGGTGAAAGACCATTATTAAGAATCGAAACGTTGCTTGACGTGGCTTCAGCCGTGTTTGTTGAACAGATCTGAATATCCAGTTATTTTCAAACCTTACTCTTCCCCATCTCCTTTCCCTCCTCACTACTTTCAGCCTTACAACACAGGCGGTTTGAACAAGAACACAATTAAGAAGGTTGAGAACAGTTTGGACTCTTGTGCGATATTAACTGTACAAAAAATATTTAAAAAAACCCTACATCCTGCAGACTTATTGTACAGAATCTTGTTCGGAGGTTTCCCATCTTTTTATAATGAGGGTGCTTTTTATAGGATATTTCGTTCAGATTTATTTTGCTAAATATTAACGTTGTGACCGCTCCGTAAGAACTACTTCTTTTGGCATCAGTTCCCACTTCCTTCATTGTTCATGGAACAAATACTTCAATTAAAGTTGGTAGTTCCGCTCATATGTTTATTTTAGCGTTGTGACCGCTCCGTGTGAACTACTTCATTTTGGCAGTTCAAACTTCATTCACTTAATTTTATTGAACAAATACTTCAATTGAAGTTAGATTACAAAGAACTAGTTTATTTTGCGGCAGTTCAGTTGCGAAGTTGCACTTCAAAGAAGTCGGTCACGGGAACCGGTTCCAGTTCTTTTCGATTTCAATTCTCTGCCGACTAGTAAGTGTTTTTTCCGGCGAGGAACCAGTTCCAGCTCCAGTTCTTTTCGTTTATCTTTCGTATCGACTAGTACTTTTGTTTTGGCGAGGAACTTTTGCCGATTTGCTACCACTTAAATCTCAAGGAACCGGTTTCAAAAAGAACTGGACAAATAACCGGATAAATTCAAATCTCTTTTTGCGAGTTCGACTTTAATTAAAGTGTTCACTGCGAAGGGTTCATTTTAAAGAACTACCAGTTCGTGAAGCATTCACAAAACATTGAAGTTTTTTCCAACGCTACTAAATATCCTGTTTAGTATAACCGTCGCAGCTTAATACAAAATATTATTAACCGACAAGGTAAATTGGTATTAGGTAGCTAAATAACAATACATTACTTGGATTAAACCTGCAATGTTTAATGAAACGATTTGACATTTTAGAGAGAATGAAGATTTGAGAGCTACGCATTAGTAGTTCTTTGGATTATGAAGTTGGAAAGCAGAATTCTGCAACCCCATTCTAGCATCTGCAGAACACTTTAGTTGCTCTGTAATTATGATGTTAATTAATTCCTCGATTGCATCCATGCACTCCGCCGCTTTCCTGTGATGATAAACCATATTTTAGGGTTAGTCTGTTTTCGTCTATTCCTATAGAGCGTCCATCTTGTAACTCCTCCGCGAGTCTGGTTGTTCAAGTGTCTGGCCGTTTTTTCTATGACATTTCTTTAAATCCTAAGAAAACATGAAAAAATTCGGTAACATTCAAAATTCCCACGTACATAACATGCCATAATTGCATCATGAAAGTTTAATTTGAAGAGTTGACATCTTGCCGATAGGTGGTCTCTCCATAATTTGAATTTAGAACTGCTCAGATAAAAACTAGCTTAGATAGCCAACTATTTGGATTTGATAAATGACTCATTTGAGACTTGTTATTATTTGTGATGCTGCGAATATTCTAGAATCTATGATGTTGCTAGCCAAACTCTATCGATTTAATGTGACGAATTAAGTATGGCGCTGGTAAATTAATGTGTTACGAGTTATCTATTGTAATTAATTAACGTCATTTTAGCAGGCAATTGACAAACTTCCCAGACTAGACAAACAATTACCATAGTGAAATAAAAAAATTGGGTTATTGAAATTGTTTAATTTTATTAAATGGTGCAACCATTTAAAAAAATCTAAATATTTCAATTTTATATCACAGCAGTTTTGTTCATTTTTATGCTTATCCTTCCTCTTTTTATCGTTGGAAAGAAAGTGTTTGTATTCGGAATAGTAGGTGTGTATTTGGATTTGAAAATGTTAACAATGGAAACACTCTTAAAATACCTTTATCTCTATCCTGCGTCGTGTTTCTTCATCTCATATTTTATTATTTATCTAATATTTGAATATTATAGCGACCAAACGACAGCCTCTGTGGTCGAGTGGTAAGACTCTCGACTACGAATCCAAAAGTAGCGCGTTCAAGCCCGGCGTGCGCAAATAACATTTATTTGATGAATATGTGTTATAACACATGTTTTTTATATAAAATAATGTCCGGTATATTTACGGTACGTTCCAGAGTGGTAACACAACAAGTATCGCCTTGGTGAAAGACCACCATTCAGAATCGAAACGTTGCTTGTTTTTTTTTTGTGACCATATCTGAACTGCCAGGTATTCTCAACCCTTCTCTTCCCCATCTCCTTACCCTCCCCACTGCCTTCGGCTTCACAACATACCCCAATTGGTAATGCCATAATTTCATTGGCTCCAGACAGTTGGGACTCTTGTGTGGTAATCACTGTAAAAAAATAAAAAATAAAATTCATGATTTCATTTCTACTTACGAATTGAGTATGATTTAAAATGCATTTAATGTGGCCGAGCGACTAAGATCCTCGGCTACAAATACAGATTTACTTCAGATATTCGTTAAATAAAATAATTTATATTACACCAGAGTAGATACCATATAGGTAGATTGTATTACACTGAGGAATGACTACCGTTGAGAATCGAAACATTGATTAAAATGGCAATATCTTTGTTTAGAAACTATATAATATATGAATAGCCAGGTACTTTCTAAACCTACCTCTTCTCATGTCTTTCTCTTCCTCACTTCCTTCAGCCTCACAACATCCCCCGATTATGGATAACATAGTCCCACTGGCTCCGGAGAGTTGAAACTCTTGTGCAATATTCAATTTTTTTTTAATAAATTTTAAAAAGTCATAAATATAAAACCATTAACATTTTTCTTGTACTTTATTAACTCCTTGAATATTCATTTTTCGTTTAATGCAATAAACCTATTAATCAAACGCATGTGAAAATAAAGTGTCTAAACTAAAACATATATATCAAAAGTAATAAAAAATATGACACTCAAGACAATACTGAATATTGATGTCTTTATAAACTTATAACTAATGGATATTTTATGTTTACCCACTGCTTTTAGCGACAATAGATTCCAATAAAAAATACAACCCACTCAAAAATTCTTCCCAATTCGTCACAGTTTGTTCTTAGAGCAATCTTTATCAAATATTTTTTTGGCAATTCATAAATTAATTTAATTAAATATCACTGTATTTATGTTTATTTTATCTCCGGTCAATTAAAAAAGCCCACGTGATGAGCCACAGTGTCAAATTATCCGATTACTACTAATTATTATGAAATATAATACAAAAGATTTATGTAATAGGCATAATAAATTTAAAGGGCCAATCTCGATGAGTAGGCAACCATTTTATTGCTTTATCAACAGTCAGGTATATGAGTCGATGAAGAAAAAACCTACACAAAACGGTTGAATGGAGGAAAATTAATTTGGTTATTTTCGTTTGATATTCCTCGGGACGGTTTAAGTTCAGACTGCTTGCAAATTTGTTCACTTTAAAGTATTTTAACTGACTCTATACCTTGGTGTGTCTTTAATATCGACTACTAATGATAATATTGAACCCAGCTAAACAAGTACTACTCCAGAAACCCGATTTTTTTAAATTATTATTTATAGTTAATACCACACAAGAGATGAACTGCTCCCAACCGCCTAAAACCGGTGAGACTATGGCATACCCTTAGAGTATATAGAGTGGTATCTATCCAAGGCAGTGTAGTCAGTTTTTGATGATTTTCACCGGACTCGGCGGACCTGGACGTGGCTAAGACTAGGGTAAGGTTAGGGTATTTATACATCCATTCATAGCACATTAACATAATGTTTTTGTTTATTCGTATAACCACTTTTTCACAGTATTGTTATCAACAAAAATATAGCATATAACCTAAAAAACCGTTAAGTTGTGTCAAGTTTAGTGGCATAATAAAAAATGTGGGCGGAGTCCCGCGGTGACCCAGGAGCCCAAGATCATTGTGACAGTACATAGAAGCGGTGTATTATATTTGTTGTCTCTTTCTCTCTCATGGTGTACGACGTAAAAACCCGGAGAAAGTGATTTATCGCAAGTTTGTATAAGTTGGGTAAAAATAATCAACTCTCTCTCCATACATTGTTACTCCATGGGCATACCTTAATGGGCAGTGGCATGCACAGAGTTTTTTTTTATTGATTGATAATAGAGATATGTACTAACAGATGTCACTGATTTTAATTGCATTTGTTCTGTAAAAGCACTGCCTAGACACTAATAAAGATACTTACACAAACGAGCTACTTGAAAGCGCACACAGCTCACAGCATAGATGCGTACATCTTTTGTGAACATTTTATTATTTTATTTATGTATAAATTAACGGAATAAAGTCCAATTACACTTAGAATAATCTACTGTGAAGTCGGCGGCATATCTAGTTACTGCTTTTAACACATTATAGTAGGACGGTCGCGGCGGTGCGATTAGTTGAACTTCGCGCGTATTTTTGAAAGTGAAGTTTTAATTTTTGCAATCATTAATTTTATGTTATTTAATCTAATATAATGGATGTTTTATGCGAGTACGACGGGCTAGGCAGTGCTTATGTGCCTATAGGGAGTGCACGTCCCTGCAATTGGAGTATGTTGTGAGGCTGAAGGTAATCGGAAAGATAAGGAGATGGGGAAGATGAAGGTTGGGATGTGATAGTCTTGGCTATTCAGATCTGGTCACCAAATACGGCTAAAACCATTTCAAGCAACGTTTCGATTTTAAATGGTTATCTTTCACCAGGGCGATACTTAGAGTATCCACCACTGTGGAACGCGCCTCAAATAAATTATTTCATATTAATGAAATGTGCTATGAGACATATCAATTAAATAAAAAAAATTGTCCATACCGGGTTTGAACCCGCGACATCTGCATTCGTAGTCGAGCGTCTTACCACTCGACCACGGAGGCCGTTGAGTTATATTAAGGAACATATACATATTTATTGAATTAGAGCAGACGCTTTCTTGGAGCAAGCAATATCTACATGTCTTATTCATTCAGACATTAAAATCTGTGCAATTTTAAATTACTCGTTTTTCTGCCTTTGTAGATAGTTTCCTTGCTTTGTTAGAGAGATTTTGTGTCAATTTAACCATCTTCTTCTGTTTTTTGTGCTGTGTTGTTTGTCCTGAGTCGAAGCCCTATTAGCCAATAACAGTTAACGTAGAATAAAACATTTATAAACATTTTTAACGTGTTGAAGGAATCGAGAAGACAAATTGATTAGGCAGGATACAGTAGCAACACTTACCAACTAATTATAATATTACCCGGAGAATTCTTCGTGTAACAACCACTTAAGATACCGATAGACTCACGCATTCTGGTTTGAAAATAAGACTAGATAAAGTTTGATGATACAGAATATCCATGACGTAAGCTGCAGCATGATTAAAGCAGACCTGCATCCCATGCACATGCATTTAACACCTTACGAAACAAGATTTGCTTGCAATAAAAACGTTGACCTCCTGCGGCTTAAACGTAAGGAGAGCTTAAAGCTTAATATCACACATTCTCGAACTTTCGATCGTGAAAATGGTATGTCCTTCAAAGGTTGAAATATAAAATTATTGTTAGGTGTAAAAATATTTTATACCGATCCAAACATAGATTTTTTAAATTACTTGTTTTGTTTGACTTAACATTTAGTAATGAAAGAGTTTTGAAGAGTGTATATGTTTTCTTTCGATTCGTTTAAAGCTTTTTGTTTTTTCAGAGTTTTATATAATATTATGTGGGAGTATAAAAAAAAACAAATATTTGTACGAATCACTGTCAATATCATTTTAATACAGACAAGCGGCACTGCTTCGTCGGGAATATTTTTGAGAACACGATTTTATGAATTACTTTGTAGATACCTGATAATCTTTTTAACCAGTTATAAATCAATATTATTTCATTGCATTTATAAAATCAACAATTTGGCACTGGCTTTTTAATGCGGCTGGCTTTATTAATAGAAAATAGCTCTTAATATGTACAAATCTGCAGTCGGCAATGTGTTAAAATATGGAAAAAAGGTTTTTTTTTTAGTTATTCTCTACTTTAGGATGGTTTATGTGCAGAATGATTTAATGACGAATGATCGAAGTCATGGTATTTAAAAGAGAATCCTTAGAGTATGTTTGATGATTCTGGATGAGTTCGTGTATTGGGGAAGTATGCTCACGAAATATGGGACAGAGATAAAAAAATACACCCCCGTAGAAATTCTATTGATGTAGGACAGAGGCAGTATTTGTTACAGAAAAAATGTTAATTGAAGCCAGGTTGGCAGCCTACAATTATGTTCTGATTCCAACCATGATGTAAGACTGACAGAGGAAGGACACAAGTAGATTGAAAACAGTAGAAATGTGTGGTAAAACCATTTGCAATCATAGTTCGAATGAGGGGATCCTAAAATAATGTAAAGCGATTTAAATCTAACGAGCAAGATTAAAAATTTACGGTTAGATGCTTTAGACATGTAGAGCGGATAAACTTAGAAAGGAGTTACATGGAAATACGTGACGAGCAACTGCAGAGGACGCCTCAGGAAGGCATGACACAAAGTAAATCAAAGACTAGATTGGGTCATGTAAAAAGTCAGTATAACAAAAGTGTATTATGAATTATTGATTGACTCACCTTCTTTATTGCAACTCATCCAGTTCAACACTCTTTGCCCTAGACTCCAATGAATTGCTGTTCCTCAATCATCACTCTACTAATTATGGGTATCATTCTCCACTGTCTGGATGTGGAGTCTTGTTAACTCTAGCCATGGTCTTGAAAATTTTGGTACCAGCCTAAATGATTTGTGTCATTCTTTACGACTCTACCAAGACTTTGACTTGACCTTGGGTTTGATTTGAATGTTTTTTCTTATGTATATTTTGTCATTGCTTCATTATAATATTATGTATGTGCTATTCTTTCTCTGTTGCTCTTTTCTCCCATTTCGTGTTGTGTATTTTTTTTTTTGTTGTAATTGGACAATGGTCCGTTAATTTATTAATAAATAGGTAAATGAAAGCGAATGAGTACCTAACCTACCTACCAAGAAAATCGTACGGTGTTTAATCTGCTTACCCTTGCAGAAAAAGCCCCGAAGCTGGTTATTAAGCTATTTCAATTTGTTCAAAGTTATATCGATCCAGTTAAGTTTTTTCGTGAAACCAAACAATTAACTTAGCATTATGACGAGAGCGAAAACACAGTTTGTGGTTCCGCGGCACAGGCTGCATTACAACAGGTTACAGCCGTCGGCTGCGAGTCGGGGATTGAGATCGCGTCCCGGCCACGAACACGCCCAGGGTCAAATACCTCCAGCAAAAAATCAAGCGAATCAATAATTGTTTTGTGTGATACGAATTGCTCTGAATGTATGTAGCATAAAGAAAAAGTACAAATCTGAAAGGAAGCTGAAATGTTGTGAACCTACAAAAGATGATCCTAACATTATGTGTTATCGATCTTTAAGCTATTTTAATATGTTTTTGTAGAAAAAAAAACACTTTGTGGTTTGACATATTCAATGAAAATGAACTAATAACTTTGTATAAGACCAATTAATCAATATTAGGTATATTTCCCGTAAACTCATAAAATTTCTCACTATTCTTTTATGACGTTCTCAGTTGACGTTTTGCCTTTCATTTCATAATATCTGTATCATTATCTCTGTTCCTTTGTTATAATTTAAATGTTATTCTTTTGTTTTCTTCCTGTTCTCTTATTTTATTTTATTTTGTGTTCCCCTTTTGTATGTATGAGTATATATAACCACACACAATGTATTTTTAGTTTAGTTTAATTTTGTACTCTTATGATGTTTAGGCCAAGCGAAACTGATCGGTCATAAAAAATATAATAAAACCTGTGGTATTTTACAAAGTCATTATTTCATTTTCATTATTTTTCACTTTTTTGTGTTTCTTTCTTTTATTTCGTTTGTATTAATCAATTCGCTTGCACATTTTTTTATATATTTTTTTTTACATACTTTTTATTTAACTTCATCTACGTATATACCTTTAATTTGTTTTACGTAGTGTTTTTTTAGAAACTAAATGAAAAGATCATTTATTTTATAAAATACCTGGAAGAAAATTTATTTGAGTGTCAAACTTCAAATTGCCGAACGTTTAGCTCTGGAGTCATGCAATTTGTATAGCTTTTCACTCTGCAAGTAGATCGAGGAAGAAGTCAATTGATTGGTGACTCGCAACCACATTTTGATTAAGGACTATAGAGCTTTGAAATATCAGCTCTCTAAAAATGAAGCATTTTCTTTAATCATTTGACGAGTTATAATAAAATTATATATATTATTTTATGATATCTATTACATGTTATAAATTGCTGTTTAAAAAAATTGTAACCACAGTATGTGATGTAGACACGCATTTGAAGATTGTTTTTCGGAAATCTGCTGTTACAGAAATGGATGACACCACTACGCAGTATATTTGGAGATCTTTATTTGTTTCTTAGTGACCATATGTCTCCCATACGTATTTCAGCTGCATCATGTACAATTAATTGTTTTCTGTGACAACACAATACAAAGCAATTTTTATTTTATCTTTGGATATCAAGGTATATCGTCGCTGGAAAGGCGACAAAAACCTAAAACAGTCCCAAACTTGTGTCGCTTGAGTCGAGCCTTGAAATGGTAAACATATTTTAGATGGCTGAAGGGCCACAAAAGTCTTCAAAATCAAACAATAGTCAGAGCATTCGATTCAGAAAAAAACCTGATCGAAACTGCATATTAAACTCATTTTTTACCAAAGTGTCGCTTAAGCCCTTTTGCCTTTCAAACGACGATATATCTCACATACGTATTTCAGCGGCATTATATATAATTAATTGTTTTCTCCAACACAATCCATTGCAACTGTTATTTTATCTTTGAGTATCAGGGTTTATATTTATTAATTTATTTATTTGTTCACGGTACAAGTACATTTGAATACCCAAAAGAAATCGGTCAAAAATTAGAACACAATTTATAAAATATATAAACAAAGCTACCAAATGATTATTAATTAATTACATTTACAGTGTGGCATTGGAAACAAAGATATTTATTAGTAACTGCTTTTAAAAAATATGTGTAATACTTTTTTGTAAGCTGTTTCAGTGCTGTTGAAAATATCAGCTACTTTAGCGTATTGGTTACTCAGGCTATGTATGCTTGGTATGAGAGTTTATGAACGAAGTAGTTATGAAATTGTTACAGTTAAAAAAAATTGGCTCGCGTCATTATTTTAGGAACATATATGCAACGAGATAAGTTGCTGTAAGGCTCATTATCTGCGACTTTCTTTTTGGTCTCAATATCCGAAAGAAATGCTGACTGCAAGTAACATTAACATGTTTGTGGCTCAGAGGGAGGCCTCGCTTGGCTTGCCAATATGTGAGGCGGCATACTGTTCCCTTGACCCGACCAACCGGTTCCTAGCAGTGTTCATCTTTCTTACTCTACCTCCTTCTCTCTCTCCTTGCCCACAGAGGTACCTACTTCCTCTCCTTTGTTGGTTGATCATCCAATTTGGTGGCTGCTCTATTTGTGCTATTTAGCTGCAGCGATTTGTACGATACTGACAAGATCTGAACAGTGAGAATGCTCCATTTGCCAGCGAGATTTTATCTTTCCACTTTGAGTGGCTAATAAAATGGAATAGACTCTTCACATTGAGAAACACACTTACCATAAAATAATAATATACGCAATTTTGTTAGTTCATGAATTATTTTATACCTAGAATTTTAATTAAAAATATACCAAGTTAGTATGTTGTCGCCCTGGTAAATATCATTACAAAAATTAAAGCATTGATCAAATATCTTTTGCTATATTTAGTTGCCAGGTCTGAATAGGCATGCGGTATCATATAAAATGAACTAACCATCTCGTCGTTTCTCCGCATGGGTAGGCAGAGAGGGCGAACCCCCACACAACTTTATCTTGGCACACACTACTTGCTCCATTCACATTCATACATCGTCTCATGCCTACTCTTCTGTTATTTTGACGTGGAACGACTCAAGTATTTGATTCACTTGATCGTACCATGACTTCTTCGGGCGTTTCCGATTCCTTCTACCCTACACATTCGCTACATATATTCCCTTAACACTTCTCAATTCGTTTATCCGCTCTACATGCCCAAACCATCTAAGCGACCCTTTCCTTATATTATTCATCGCTTATATCAACCTTGCATTCTTTCCGGATACCCAGATTTTCAATACGGTCACACGTGGTTTTACCATATATACGCGTTGGGAATCTCATTTCTACAGCATTTAGTCTACTTTCATTATTCCTTTGTCAGTCTCATGCTTCACTGCCATACATTAGGGTTGGTATAAGCACTTCATTGCAAATTGTTAACTTCGCTTAAAATTAAGTAAAAAATTATTTGTGTGTATGTCAACGACTCGGTTATATAAAAACAGACACTGAAACGGCCTTGAAAAAAAGAGTTCAGAAGCTCGAGTAAAGCCAGTAATAAAATCAGTTAATAGTAAAACACTCAAAACTTAGTGTTAAGACTATTGTCCAATTACAAAAAAAAATACATTACACGAAATGGGAAAAAAGAGCAACAGAGAAAGAACAGCACATACATATAATATTAAATGAAGCAATGACAAAAATAGGACAAAATATACACAATAAAGAACATTCAAATCAAAGCCACGGTCAAGTCAAAGTTTTGGTAGAGTCGTAAAGAATGACAAAAATCATTTAGACTGGTACCAAAAATTTCAAGACCATGGCTTGAGTTGACAATTCTCAACATTCTGGACGGTGGAGAATGATACCTATAATAAGTAGAGTGATGATTGAGGAACAGCAGTTCGTTGTTTAGTGAGTGTTGTTCATTGAGTTTACGGAAAGGAATCTTTAACTGGATGAGTTGCAACAAAGAAAGTCAATAATACAATTCACAATTTAAAATGCAAGTTAAATCAAAGTCTTTTTTAGGCTTCTCTAATGAAGAAATGTTCAAAAATTCATTTGACAATACCAAATTATACTATTAACACAAACAATAGCCCTCAAATCTGAAAAAAGAATCTTAATTTTCAATTTGTTCTAATATAAAACAAAAATCTGTCTACGAATTTGCGTAAATAGGTCAGCCATCTTATTCTCGAGTTACGACTGGTTGTCCCACATTTGTCACTTGGCTGAGTCCTTTGTTTTAATCAGGCACAAACACTCCAGCAACTTATCCAGTATCTACCAACTGGTTTCTGGAATAGTTTATTAAAAAGAAAATTTGTAGACAAAGGAAATTATAGATGAGTAAAAAGGTGTTAAATGGCCACCGAAAATATCATTTTTTTAACCATTTTGGGTCATCAATTTTAGGTGAGGTTTGGTTAGGTTGGTAGGTATTTTTCCTTGTTGTAATATCAAAAATAGAAAGTAATTTACGACTTTTAATAGCTTATACCATATATTATGTGTTAGGTGTGTGTTGATATTTTCCTGCTGGAATACGTTTTGTGGTTGATAATATTTTAACATTGGATGATCACATTTAACAATTTCCAGATTCATTGTTGCCCAACTTTTGGTGTTCAACTATATTTTTGATGGAAAAATATGAATTTGTAGAAATTAAATCATTACTTATATAGTGATCGGTTAAAAACAACACTTTAAAAATATCAAAGATAGTAATATTATCTCCTGTAAAATACCTGGCGTTGAATTTCAAAGTGATAATTTGATGGGTTCTTACCTTCATGTTTTTCATCCAGTTCCCACCTTATCCAACCATTTCGCAATATCGAATTCCGTATGGAACAACATGGTGTTCGAAACAAGTGACAATCGAAACAGAAGAGTATAATGTGAAAAAAACGTGTTTCGTGTTGTTTGTTGGTCTCTCGCTTGTTCTTCAGTTTGTTGTTTTTCACCAAGTAATATAAAATTAAGTGTACTGTTTTTTTGTGATTCGTTTAGTTTACAATATAACTGTATTAGAAAAATCAAGAACTTCCACATCAACTACATTGGTCAGTGAAAGGTTTTCCATTTTCCCTTCATCCCAATAATCTATCCACGTTCATAATTGGACACTTCCATCAAGTAGTATTGTTTATCGTTTTACAGTCAAGTATTTTTAAAATTCATCTGTAGCTGAAAACACATTCGGTAATTTATCTCAGCTTTGGATCCAACACCTAGCAACATAGAAAATCCATTGATTATTGATATTTGATTAAAAAAAAGTATTTCGTACCCGCCATTGCAATAAGTTTATTATAATTATTACAATATAGTATGTGTAGTGTGTATATACGTAGTACCTATTGAATTTAGCATACAAAACGTGTAATCATGTACTACATTGTGTTCAAGTGGCAACAGATAAGACTGCGGAGTTAGAATTCAGAATAACCACGCCCTTTATGTTTTTTGTTGGTAGACACCAATTCGAAAAATTGATTATCTTCCTCTATTATTTGTTCCGCACATTAAACATCCATATAATGCAAAAAGGTGTGGAAGACAAAACCACTCGGATCTCCTCACCTAGGTGTTGATTGATTGATTTTGAAGTATTGTCTTGCCATCTTTGGGTGTGCTAAAATTGATTGTTTCAAATAATTGATCAAAGCTGCAAGTCCATATTGATAGTACCAATAATTCATCAGTTACGAAGCCTTCGATGTCGAGTATAAGAGTTATCTATATTTATTTATTCCTTACGACAGCTTAATTCATCAAACTAAATAATTCTTCTAAAATATTCTAGAGATTCAACTAGCACCTAAGACTAAAGATCTGACAGGCCTTCGATCGATGTCCGTCAAATTGTTCCAAACCTTTGGGGATTAAAAGAGCTTTAATAATAATGAATTTCGTTAAACAAAAAAAAAACAAAAAAATTATCTAAAACACAAATATGAAACAAAAAAGCCAGAAAATAAAAAAGACAATGGTCACAACCGAGACTCAAACTCGGATCCTCCACTCTATCCAGGAGTAACCCCATAACCAATTCAGCCATTGGGACCTTATTAGAAAGTGGCATTTAATGGATCTCATATTTTCATTGAAAATAATGATCATTACTTTTTTAATTTCTTCCGATTTTTGGTAGCCATATTTGTAATGTATTCAAAGCTCAACCCATGTTCATTGAATACCTAGATGGTGTCTTGGATAAATATCCATTTTTTTTAATACGGAAAATCCTTTGACTTTTTACAAAGTCTCATAATAATACAAATAATAAAAGTTTTATTCCAAAAGCTATGCAGGAGTAGTGCAATGCAACACGTTCCATAATTGATAATAATACATAGTAATAATAATAATAAAATAAAAGTTGTAATACACACAACAATAAAGAAAACATTAAACAAACATAAATTCATAAGAAAAAAATTAAAACAATATATGTAAAAAATATTAATCGAGGACATTAGGTCTCATGTCTCCAAAGGGCCATCAAGAGGGAGTGCATCCCGGTAGCATTAAGATTAATGAGGCCAATAACTTACTCCAATGAGCTTCTATGCTAGAATTCGGGATCTGACGGGATTCCATGATGAGGTCATTTCTAGAGTTGTAGATCCTTTCCCTCATTCCTGCTACCCTGGTTCTCATAAGGGCGGCATATCCTGGAACTCGCCCCTGGGTGAACATACCGGAAGCACTGCAGTGCCTGGGAAGACTGAACATCATGCGGTAGGCGTTGTTGTTCTGGACCCGAAGCCTTTCCATGCTACTCTTCTTAGAATGGGTCCAGAGCTCGCACGTGTATAGAGTAGTATAGAACCCCAGGAAGAGTGTCCTTTTCGCTGGTGGACTACAGAGCCGAAATCTCCTACTGAGCATGTTTGATTTCACACTGAGTGCTCGCCTTTGCCTGTCGATGTCTTAGTCATCCATTAGCTTACTGGAGATGATGTGCCCTAGATATTTGGTTTCTTCTACCACCCTTAGAACCTCACCATTCAAGATAGCTGGATGAATGTTTTTCGGACCCTGCCCGTGTCTGATAACCATCAGTGCCGTTTTTAGCGGATTGTAAATCATGTTGGTTTTATGTGAAAACACTTCACAGATATTCAAGAGGATACGTAGCCCTCTTATAAACGGTGTCATGGGTACCATATCGTCTGCATAGCTCACATTATTAAAACACTGTCCTCCGATATGGCAGCCCACCCTAGCATTATTTAATCTTTGGGTAAGTTCTTCCATATAAATGTTAAACAATAATGGGGACATGCATCCTCCTTGTCTAACTCCGCATTTCGGATGAAAGGGTTCGGATAATCCATCTTTTCACTTTACCAGGTTTTCTTGTTGCCGGTGCCAAGTGTTGAGAATGTGGACGACCTTCGATGGTATACCCCTTTCCATGAGTTTAGTCCATAGTAAGGGGTGATGGGCTCTGTCAAACGCCTTACTGAGGTCAATAAAACACCCGTAAGTAGTTGTTTTCTTCTTCCTATAGTATAATAACATAAGCATTAATGCTTTAAAGTTATTTCCAATTTCAAATATTTCATAACTGGCTTTATTTGAAAATTCGATTTTTCTACGAAGTCTTTATAGATCAGAAGTCATTTTCTGATGAATAAATGAGAGCGACTATTCTTCCACCAAACATGATATGTATTTAAGAACTTATTATCCATACATTTAATCTCCTACCCGTGTCCCGTGGGACGACTGAATTATTTGTAAAAATATTGCAAACGCTGCTAAACAGAAAAAGCGCCCACTGCGGACCACAAACTCCCCAAGGTTACTCCGTAATTGCCTACTTTCTGCCTTCACTGGCAAACGGCAAACACTGACTTGGTCATGTTTATATTGAAGATGAAATAATGTTATTGTTTCACAGAGATTTGTTATATTGGTAACTGTTTTTCAATGAAACTAAAAAAAAAATAATGCGACCTTTTTCTACTTCTTTGTGTTGGCCTAATTTTTAAAGGATGTTCCCGACCATCCTGCGAAACTTCTCCTTATCATCGACCAACTGAAACAGCTTTTTTAACACCTTGAACATACGTTTACTGATAGACATTCCTCAGCCATGAAAATTCCCACGTCCTACACACTGCGGCCTTCCATCCCTTATTTAAAGATCAATGTCGGTATGTATCACTTGTTGCTTCATACCATGTGTTCGAAGAAATCCATTTTATTTTCTTTATGCTTTTCGGGGGCTCTTTTTTTATTGTTGCCCATACTGCCTTCAGCAATCTTCTGTACACCTATTTACAAAACCTTATGTCCTATTCATGTAGCTTACTTTCAATTGGTGCACCATTCAAAGATGTACACTAAACACAACAAGGAGGTACCACCCTCTCCTGTTCTGCGATGAATCCCTTAAAAATATATGCAAATTTTAGATTTGATCTTCCAATTTGTCTAAGATTGTATTGGAACCATAGAAGACAACGAAAACAGACAAACATATTTTCAATTTAATAAGGACTGATTTATGGTATGTATAGTTGTTCATCGGGTTTCTGCAACCTCTGTACTTAACAAATAGAACAAATCTGTTGTGTAGACACAGCATCTCGTTCTGCACTCTTTGTTTTTATTATTCTTTGATGTTTTGTTTGTCCGATCCAACTTTTCAGTTCGTGGGTTGACAGATGTGATCTTCGAACAATGCGACCCAGGGGTCCAAACAAATTAAATTTCTCAATTAAACCGCTTATGGTTGTGCGTTGAGTTATGTGGGAAATTTTCAAGGTGGTGTGATTGACAAGGGACTTTTGATGCCAACTAAAAAAATCACGTCAATTCTAGTACAGGTGTGGCATTTTGAATGTCAGATCTAAAATCCGACGAACTGTTAATATTATTTAGTTGGTCTCAGCAAAAACTCTCTAACGATGAACCCAGCGCTTCATGAAAATGCCATAGCTAATTATTCGTAAATTTCTAGTTCAATGTAACCCATTTCATCTTTAAAGTCATTGCCATCTATGTGGTTAGTAAATTAAAAGGGTAAAGTGGCATTACGTTGCCCAAATTAAAAATAATTCTATTAGGACAGGAAGAAGTTTATTATTGACGAAGAAATAGGTGGAATTAGAATTAAAAAGTCAGATGAAAAGATAGAATCATGTTATTAAATTTTGAACTTGCTCCTAAAAAACCGCAGAACAAATTTGAATACATCGTCAAATCTACAATAAATTGCGCTAATCAATAACTAAAATAAATTCATTTGTTTTTTCTTTGTAACACAACTGTGAACTTAACATTAAAATAATCATTTTCTCGCACTCCCTGAATCTTTTAAACAACCACAGTCGCCATCTATTTATTTCGCCTTGTTTAACGATGCACAAAAACAGCTGTTCTTTATTGTTGACCAAATCATATTTTTTCGTGGTCTCACAAGTCAAAGTATATAGTGTCTATAAATGTGCATGTTATAGCTCAAAACAAATAGCAGCTATCGCATTCAGCAGATGTGCTAGTGGATGTTATTCCGCACCTATTCGAACGATGCGAAAATTGATAGAAAAGCCGTAAGGCGAGGCGGAAAGGCGTCGTTGAAAATAGCACTGATTTAATGGAATTACATGTGTGATATGTCACCTGGTTATGTCCCAGTCCTCCAAGAACATTCCTCCTACGTAAAATCGGCAGATCAGAGAGGAAGCAGAAAATAAATTATTCGTTTGAAAGGCAATTGATTTCCCGGAAAGGTATTATCATTGTAAAATGAAACCGCTTCACATAATGAAATAACCTTTCATAACATACCCTGATAGGAAACTGTTACTGAATGTATTTTGTGACGCTGAAAGTAGTGGGGAAGGAAATGAGATGGGAAGACGAAGGTTGGAGAGTAACTAGCTATTCAGATCTGGTCACCAAACACGGATAAAGCCATTTTAAGCACCATTTTGGTTCTTAATTTTGGTCTTTCACCAGGGCGATACGAGTATCTACCACTCTGCAACGTGCCGCAAATATACTATATAAAATTTTATATGAATTAAATGTTTTATGACAGATATTAAGTAAATAAAGTTTATTTTCGCACACTGGGTATGAACCCGCGACTTGTATTACTTACTACGACATATAACATATACTTTTTATTCGAAAGGGATATTTAGATCAATTGCATAACACCATTTTGAAAAAAAAACCTCATAATATGTGGTATTTTTATATTATGTGATTATTTCTTCTAATATATTTATTTATTTACCCCCGTTAAAGGCTTTTATACAAATGTTGACATTTTTTTAAAAAACAATAACCTCATTAGTGCAAAAAAATATTGTAAAATAAAAATAAAAAAGAGCATTGAACAGCAGATACAAAATATTGTAGATGAAAATAACCAATTTAAAAATAGCAGGTTTAAAAATATTATAAAAGAAAAAAAAAAAAAAAAAATTAAATAACAGATTCAACTATTAGTTTACCTCTGCCATGTGACAACAACTGTACTAAATTAGACTTGTAGTTTGATATTGAGTATGTGTTTCCCAGCTGTTGCATTCGTCTCATAGGCGTGAAGAAATCGCAGCACGCAAGTCAGCTCTCGTGCAGGTATTAAAAAATATATATAAAATATCAACTGATATTATTCAATGCTCAGTAGACAATTGACGAATATAAGACTCAAGTGTTTAGTATCCAATTATTGGTATACTCTCTACTGGAGACAAAGCAAACTTTATAAAATACAAAAAAAACTAGCCTTATTATTTTTGCTATTAAATGGAAAAATTGACCCCACAGCTCTCGAGACCTAATGCAGACACTGCGTAGGACACTAAACTATAAATTAATGATATAATCTATGGTAGTTAATATCCAAATACAGCCCTGGACACCCACACAAGAGAGCAACACATCATCCAACTAATTGTTTTCAATGTTAGTAATTTTATTCATAACCAAAATAAACTCATCTGACTGGAAGTCTACTGGGATTGAGTGCGTGCGGTGTCTGATGACAATTTAAACTTCTGCGACTATTTAGTAGATGATTTGTTCAGTTATCAGGTTTTTTTAAATAAAAAAATGTTTGATGTTAGTTATTTATTAACGTAGTTAGTTAATTTAAACAGCTTTTCGATTGTGAATGTTGTTCTCTCATAAGGGGCGCGAAACATCGATATAGATTTTATCGACAATGTCGGCAATTTTGAATCGTTCCCGAGCCCGACTGATGATTGCCAACGAACAAATGACAAGTCGACTAAACATGCTTACTTTAGTCTATGTAAACTAACGTTTGTTCGTTGGCGATCTACAGTCGGGCTCGGGAACGATTCCAAATTACCGACACTGTCGATAAAATCTATATCGATATTTCGTGCCCCTTATGTGAGAACAACATTCACAATCAAAAAGCTGTTTAAAATAACTTTGTAAATGTTCAGTGATCAGATCTTAATAGACAGGCACATCCCTACCTTTCATTCCCCTTTCTCTTCACCTCCCAACTTCCTTCAGCTTTATAATGTTGCCATAGTTCCAATGGCTCCGGGCAGTTGAAACACTTGAGCTATATCATACGACCATAAAAAAATTAGATAAACCAATGAAAACATTATGAACAGTCCGACGATCGATAGATTTTAAGAGATTGTGTGTTTCATTACTTAATTAAAAATATTTCAGCACTAAAAAACCTTTTTACTAGGATGTATATTCTTGCTGTTCTATTTAAACGAATGTAATCAAATCTTCATATCAAAGGTTTTTTTTCTTCCGAACATAATTTT
Source organism: Drusus annulatus (assembly GCA_022651775.1). Classification (NCBI taxonomy): domain Eukaryota; kingdom Metazoa; phylum Arthropoda; class Insecta; order Trichoptera; family Limnephilidae; genus Drusus; species Drusus annulatus. Next base: position 160,736 of record JAGWCC010000033.1, read on the forward strand.
TTTTTCAATAGTGAATACCGCACAAGAGTCCCAACTGCTCCTAACCGTCTAGTGCCAGTGATATTATGGCATCCCCAATTGGGGTATGTTGTGAGGTCGGAGGTAGTGGAGAAGGTAAGTAGATGGGAAGAGGAAGGTTGAGAAGTACCTGGCTATTCAGATCTGTTCACCCAACACGGCTGAAAAACCATTTCAAGCAACGCCAACGTTTCGATTCTGAGCGGTGGTCTTTCACTAGGGCGATACTTGAGTATCTACCACTCTCGAACGTGTCGCAACTATACCATATATTATTTTATGTTAATCAAATGTGTAATGGCACATACTAATTGTATAAAATATATTTACGCACGCCGGGTTTCACAAACGGCGATCTCTGGATTCGTAGTCGAGCGTCTTACCATTCGACCACGGAGGCCGTCAATTAACAAACTAAATGTTGTATTCCACAAGGATCTGAATTATACCGTGATATACGTGACCTTGCATCCATAACAATTCAAACTTAACTTATTTTAGCTGTGTATCTCCGCTATTAATTACAATTCGTTCGTATCTTGACGTTATCAATTATAATTAACAACGTTAATCAGTGCTGTCGTTCCTTGTGTCATTCACGCTAATCAGAAGATGGACACAGTGAAGTTTGCATTCTGAATATTCTCATTTGTTTATGTGGTATGTGTCAGCACGCTCATTGTCTGCAGTTATTAATGAGAACTTAACAGGGAACAATCGTATTGATAACACTCAATTAGATCGAGGTTTTCTTAACCCGAATACTTTAAGTTTAAGTTTTGTTTTTAAATACTATATTATATTATTCCAAACCCTTTCTGCTAGCATACAATTATTCTGTGAAATGTGTTCTTCCTTCTCCTTCCTACGTAATCTTTATTTTAAGTTGCTGGCTATCGTTTTGATCTATTTTTATTGTCCTAACGCTTTTGTTCTCTCGTGGCTAAAATATAACCGCTTATGTAAATTCATTTGTGGCAAATCAATCTAATTAATGTATTACCAGCGCTGTGCTATTTAGAAAAGGGCCATTTTAACCAAAATAACTAAAATAGGTCACGGTGCTGAAGAAGATCTCAGCTTGGTTTGCGAACCTCTTTCCCGTCTTTATTTTTCTGCAGTAACAGGGTTAAATACTAACTTTTCTCATATTGTCGTTGGAAAGGCAAAAGAGCGTAAGCGACACGTTGGTCAAAAATGAGTTAAATATGCAGTTTTTATCAGTGTTTTGTTCTGTGTCGAAAGCTCTGACTCTCGTTTGGTTATGAAGACTTTTGTGGCCCTTCTAATAATAATAAAATGTGTTTACCATTTGGGAGCAGGCTTTACTCAAGCGACACAAGCTTGGACTTTTTTAGATTTGTTGCTTTACTTGTTCGTAAGTGAGAGAATTGAGTTGCCTGACTCAACATTTTTTTTCAAAAATCTAACCAGGTACTGAAGACTTTTGAATATGTTTATAAAATAACAACAAAAAATAAAGTGCACTGGTCTGAACTTCCCGAATTGGCGCTACGGCTCTTTTGCCTTTACGGCGATGACATAATAATTATGTTCATACATTTACATCATATTTGAAACTTCCTGTAACCAACGATTGTACTTTATTTGGTACTTATTTCTTCTTCGTGTGCCCTTTCCTATCGCAGGTTGTATATCATAAATCTCCCCCCCCCCCCGGATTATCAATTAGATAAACTTGTTTTTTGCATTCCTTATAATGTGATCAAGATGTAGGATTTTTCTCTTTTTCGCTAGTACAATTTCACAATTTTTGGTCTATCGACGAAGAACTTCTAAATTTGTTCCCCTGGACTGAAAAGGGGTATCTGTGTCTTTATAATGTGGATATATTAAAATACAATCTATTTGGAGGATGCACCCATATATCACAAGAATTAACTATTGACTACCGAAATCACGGATTAAAATAGAAGACGATCGTTTTATTCAATTTTATTACTGCCTCATCCGTACCCTCAGAGCAATAATATACAGAAAGGAGCGCTTCTCTAGTCAGTATTGATGATTTTTGCCTGACTCGGGCGTGGATAGGACTAGGGATAGGGCATTTATACATCCATTCAAAGCACATATCGACATAATGTTTGTGTTTATTTGTATAACCACTTTTTCACAGTATTTCTATCAACAAAAATATAGGATATAACCTAAAAAACCGTTGAGTTATGTCCTGTTATGTCGCATAAAAAAACGTAGAGACGGAAAATATGCTTACATACCGAATGATGGTGCTATATTCATAGACATAAAATACAAGACACGTCATATTTATGCAAATTTTACGAAAATGTAGCAACACTAGTACCGTCTTGTTTTCCGTTTCACCCGCTTATGAAAAGGATGGCCATTCTAAGAATATGTGTGTACGGATGAGATAGCTATATGAACGTCTCACGCTACTGTTATAATCGGCTATCGCACCACTAGCCGTGGTTGTCTTCCACACACTTATGTATTTCTGCATTCGCTATCTCACACCGTTTTAGAGTAGCTGAAAACCTTGTGAATAATTGAATTTATTGAAATAAAAAAAGTGATTTGTGGGTAATAATTATGAATGGAAAGAAACTCCATGAGATATGTTTTCTGCTCCCGAATGTTTTAACACCTCAAGGCATATTTTCTTAGAAAGGAGCCTACGGCGACGCGTTTGTGACTGCTGGTGACAGCTTATCTGTCGGATGAATGTTTGTGTGATACTAAATGCAGTGTATCTCAGGTATGTCTCGCGGACACCGGTTAGTGCATCCACGTGCGTTGTCTCAATAACGTATTTACATTATTTAATTCATCTAAGGCTATATTATGTGAGAACTTGTCTTGTCTCTTTCTCTCTCATGGTTTACGACGCAAACACCGAAGAAAGTGATTTATCTTAAATTTGTATAGGTTGGGTACAAATATTTAGCTACCTCTCCATAAATATTCTTGCTCTGAGTCCGTACCTTTACACAAGGTCATGATTTTACCCGCTGCTGGCTGCGTTCTACCAAGCCCTCACAAAGAGCCATCTTTGAACTATACGTACATCGTGTGTAATTATGTGCCTCTTTAAATTTCTGCAACACGATACTTAATACGAGAAGTCTACCTTAAAACATTGTTGGATAAAATGAGGAAGTGGATAAGGAAACATAACCTTTTCACAATAAAGATACGAAGATGCGGGCGGATGTCTTGCGTACGAACTCTGAAAATAATGATGCGGGTGCTAATTGGAGAAATTTCGCAGCGGTAAATCATTATCTAAAGAAATTGATCTATACAAATACAATATATATATATATATATATATATATATATATATATATATATATATATATATATATATATATATAGTTTCGTAGAAAGTAATCACTTTTGGTTTGACATATTTAATGAAAATGAAATAATAACTTTGTATAAGACCACAGATTTTATTTTTAATTTTTATAACCGACTGGTTTCGCGTAGCCTAAGCATATGACTAATATTTTTTTTATTTTTTATTATCAAACATAATACATAGTAGATAATATAAAACAGAGATTATACATTATAATGTAAAGTGTTATATATATATATATATATATATATATATATATATATATATATATATATATATATATATATATACGTTTACCCTCATAAAAAAGCTGTGCTTGTTTGTATGAGGGGGTGATATTTATTTGGTTACTAATAATTTGCTGTAATGATGTTTCAAAAATATTTATTTTAAGTTTTCAGTACAGTTTTTTAATTGTGTTTTGAATTCTTTAAGATCATCATTAATTAATCTTATTTTTTCCGGTAAACTATTAAAGAATTTTATTCCTAGATATTTATAACTTTGCTGACCTATTGTTTTTTTTTACATATCGGGATTGGTAATGTATTTTTTAATGTTTTTTGTATTTTTAAATGGATCGGTTTTATTTAAAATTTATTCTTTGTATATTTGTAATGTGGCGTGGTAAAATAAAGGGTATTTAATTTTCTGACTTTAAATTCTTTAAATAAAAAAAATAAAATTTAAATAACTTTCTTTATTTCTGAGTGATTCTAGATTATTTAATCTGTTGCCTAATAATCAGTTAAATTTGTCCAGTAGTCCGATGTTAGGTTTATTTCCTGTAAACTTATTTAAAAAATCTGATTATTCTTTGATCAACTTCTCGGTTGACGTTTTACCTCTTTTATTTGATATTATCTGTCTCTTTCTCTCTGTTCCTTTGTTGTAATTTAAAATGTTATTCTATTATTTGTTCTCTTATTTTATATTTATTTACGCCCGTTATATTCCTCTGTTTGTATATATAACCGCACACTTTGTATTTTTCGTTTAGTTTAATTTTGTACCCTGATGATGCTTAGGCTAAGCGAAACCGGTCGGTCATAAGAATTTAAATAAAGCCTGTGGTCTCATACGAACTTATTATTTAATTTTCATTAAACATAATATGTAGAATGACAATGTATTTTTAAATATTTATATTTATGAATACTAGTCAATGATCGAGACTACGAACCTAAACACTCATGGAGAACCGATAATTATTTTGATGTTGATTCGCCTAAATAATATCATAATTTTATAAAGTGTCGGAAACTCTAAGTTCATGCGGTAATTTGGTCAAATTTAATAATTCAATGGCTTATTAAATAACGCTTCAATTGCCAAACGACAGTGAAAACACGTTTTTGTTTGTGAGTACTAATGACACAACGGCACCAAAAGGAAAATAAAAATAGAGAACTAATAATTTGATTCAAGTGTTTTGAAGATGTAATAAATTATTCTATTTTCGTGGAAAGTAATCAGTGTAATCACTTTTTGTTTTGACATGATACCTGTATTAAATGAAACAGTATCTTTGTTTTTACCACTTATCTTACATTACCACATACTGGTTTCGCTTAAGTTAAGCTTTATTAGGGTATATCTCTTTGCTTATGTATTATTTTTTTTATATGAATACCGCACAAGAGTCTCAACTGCTCCCAACCATCTAGAGTCAGTGAGACTATGGCATCCTCAAATAAGGTATGTTGTGAGGCTGAAGGTAGTGGGGAGGGGAAGGAGAATGGGAAGAGGAAGGTTGGGAAGTACCTGGCTATTCAGATCTAGTCACCAAACACGGCTAAAGCCATTTTAAGCAACGTTTCAATTCTGAATGGTGGTCTTTCACCAGGGCGATACTTAGAGTATCTACCACTCTGGAACGTGCCGCAAATATACTTTTTATCATGTTTTATATGAATTAAATGTGTTATGACACATATTAATTAAATAAAAGTTATTGGCGCACGCCGGGTTCGAACCCGCGACCTTTGGATTCGTAGTCGAGCGTCTTACCACTCGACCATGAAGGCCGTCAGATGTGTTTTATTAGGTTTCACACACTACACGAAGAAACTTTACTAATAGTGATAATATTAAAAATACAACCAGTTATTAAGAACAGAGTTATTATTATTATTTTTCGGTAGAAAGAAATCACTCAGTGGTTGCTCTGGTGTAAACTTCACAAAATTACGCCTCAGTCCTTTTGTCTTTCCGGCGACGATATGAAGAAGGAGAGTTTGATTGCCTCTTATTATTAGTGATAAGGAGACAGTCTGTACGGGTCACGTGAGCACCAAGGCTATAGGCTATACATTTATTTCTCAAAGTCAACATTTTCCTTTCTGGTCTCTTAAATGATGTCACTGGTTGAGCAACGTGGAATATCCATGTATATAAGACGTCTTCCCATTAAAGTAGGACATGTGCAGGCTCCAGAGATGAATAGGTGTTTCTTCTTTCTCTTAAAATTTATTACAGAGTTTTTTCATCCACTTCCAACAGCTCCGTTTGTCTCCTGAGGTGGTAAAGTCCTGCTAATATTCCTAATAGCTCCTATTGCATCCGAAGCTGCGATTCACACCGAATGTGTTTTCAGCTTCGGATGAATTTATAATAGTGGACTGTAAAAACGATAAACTAATACTACTTGAATTGTGATTTTATACGAGTATGTGGGTAGATTAAGGATTCACTAAGCCAATTCACTCACCGATGAAGTTATGGTTTAGAATTCTTGAAATCTTCGCGAAACGTTAATTACGAAACCAAGTTTATTTTTAACTTATTATTTTGGGAGCAACAACAAAAATTGACGACAAAGAAGCAAGAGCACCAACAAGCGACACGTAGTTCACCTAAAACTTTTTATTTTTCCTTTTTATATTACAGTGTTGTTAAATAAGAAACCGAATGGCAAAATGGCGGGATAGGTAGGAACTGGATGAAAAACAAAAAGGTGAGAACCTAATAAATTGTCTATTTGAAATCCAACAGCTTCTTTGTTGAGTTTCTTTTCACATTGAGTTGAGTTTCATCATCAAATCCATGGTAAATTATATGATCTATGTGTTATTTTTCACTGAATATGGTAAATTATATGATCTATGTGTTATCTTTCACTGAAATTTGTACCGATGCGGAATTAATGAACGATTAATAATAAAATGTCTTGGAAAAGGTGTAATTATATTGTTATCATGCTTCATTTATTGTGGGCGTTTGATTGTCACTGAAATTTGATCGTGAACTTGAAATTATAGCAAACTGGATTTGAATAATGGCTCTCACTCTGCTTTTGGCGACATGATTGGCAATTAAAACATTTTAGCTTGTAAAATTTACGTTCTACAACGATGATATTTTAATTCAGTTTGATATTAAAATCCCAAACAATAAAATGAATATTGTGTATTAATACACAATTGTGTATGTAATTGTGTATTAATACACTTACTCGCTCTATTTAAAAACGCCTTAAAATAAAAATTTTGTAATGTTTTTAAATTAATAAATAACTGAATACTGAATAACTGAATAACTGAATATAATTTACATTAAAAAAAAGCAGGCACAAAATAAAATTCTGAGGAATCCGTTTGACAAAAAATCCTGTCCACACACAGTTCGGCCCTCGAATACTTTTGTAACGTTAATGTATATAAATTTATAAATATTATTCTTTTTATTTTCGCAGAAAGCAATCGCTTTGTGGTTTGACATATTTTATGAAAATGAAATAATTACTTTGTATAAAACCACAGATTTTACACCGGTGCTCATATTCTCCATAAAAACGGTCATGGCAACAGATGAAATAATTTAGAAGTACTAAAAAAAAAGAAAGCCATTAAAATTAATAGTCTTATTCTTAGTAATCAGTTAAATTTTTCCAGGAGTCCAATATTAGGTATGTTTCCCGTAAACTCTCATTATTATTTTATCAATGAAATTTCTCATTATTATTTTATCATCTTCTCAGTTTACGTGTTGCCTCTTTCATTTCATAGTATCTGTATCTTTATAATTGTTATAATTTTATTTTCTTACTGTTCTCTTATATTATTTTATTTGTGTTCTCCCTCTGTATGTACGAGTATATATAACCACACACTATGTACTTTTTAAAGTTAAATTTTGTAACCGGTCGGTCGTAAATAAAAAAATAATAAAATCTGTGGCCTTATATAAAGTTATTATTTATTTTTTAATAATTATTATTTTAGTTATTGATTTTTCTTCGTGTTTCTTTACAAAATTTCTGTGCAGTATTTTTAATCTGAAAACATATAAAAAAAATATCTATCAAATATTTTTATGGATTCACATGTTCGATTATAGCTATTGGATCTTTAATCGACCCCGCACTAATAGTTAATATAACACATCTTATATCTCATGTTATACACATTGTGTCGCAATAACGCTTACGTTATGATACAGCTTTAAGCTATATTTAAGCTCAGAGTTCACTCAGTTTAATTGACGAAATCGGCCGTTAGTCATGACATCGTCAATATAAAACAGTTTTAAATACAAAAAATAACAGCTTTAACAATATGCAATTATTTATAATCTTTGTTGTGATTTTTTTTATTCTTCGGGCACCACAGACCGGCCGGGTTTTTTTACCGCCGCAGCTCTAAAGTACGACCGGAGGCCGTTTTTACGGCATTATCTTTATCCGCGCGGATTCTAATATTAACTGCCTATAAACACCTCGGAGGTTTATTCTTTTCGATAACTAGACATCGTTCGAAAGAATTCTCTCACTTCACCTGTTCTACAGGTAGGTACAGACATTTTCTCTCCAAGGAGCCTGAGCCATCACGTAACAATTCTTACATAGAGCCTTAGAGTAAGAGTGGTAGATACTCTAAGTATCGCCCTGGTGAAAGACCACCATTCAGAATCGAAACGTTGCTTGAAATGGCTTAAGCCGTGTTTGGTGACCAGATCTGAATAGCCAGATACTTCCCAACCTTCCTCTTCCCGATCTCCTTCCCCTCCCCACTACCTTCAGCCTCACAAAATACCCAATTTGGGGATGCCATAGTCTCACTGGCTCTAGACGGTTGGGAGCAGTTGAGACTCTTGTGCGGTATTCATGTAAAAAAAAAAAAAAATATATATATATATATATATATATATATATATATATATATGGAGGAGAGCTAAATATTTTTACCCAGACTATACAAATTTACGATAAATCACATTCTCCGGGTTTTTTACGTCGTAAACCGTAAGAGAGAAAGAGACAAGACAAAATATCGCACCGCTTTTAGATATGTGAGCATGTTTTCCGTCTCTCGCGTCTCCGGGGACTCCGCCCACTACGTTTTGTTATACGACATAACTCAACGGTTTTTGAGGTTATATCCTATATTTTTGTTGATAATACTGTGAAAAGTGGTTATACAAATAAACAAAACATTATATCGACATGTGCTATGAATGGATGTAAAAAAGTGTGTCCATGAAAACCCTAGCCACGCCTGAGTCAGGAAAAAATCAACAATACTGACTATACTATTTCGAAAAATTATCCCTTCTGGTATATTATTTCTCTGAGCATAGAGCAGAATCCATCCAAATCTTTTCTGTAGCACCAAATTTATTTCCTGTGAAGTGACGTGATTTGTTTTCCGACCTCACTGCAAAGGGTGGGCGTATTTTTATTGCTGTTAAGTGGATGTTCAGTTGTTCCGCGGTGAGGAATAAAGTATTTATATACCTACCTGAGTATCATTACAACTGGGTGTTGTACCGAAATTGTTCATTATGACCAACATACCTATCTGTGCAGTCGGAGGTGTTACTTCTGGTATATAGTAGAGTTCCCAGCACAAAATCAATCTCCCTAACTAAGGCTTTGTACTAAACTATTATCTCATTAATCTAATATATAATGAAAATGAAATAATTTTAACTTTGTATATGACCACTGATTTTATTTGACTTTTTATGACCTACCGGTTTATGCTAAACCAAACCGTTCGGTCATAAAAAATAAAATAAAATCTGTGGTCTTCTAGAAAGTTATTGTTTCATTTTCATTAAATATGTCAAAAACCAAAGTGATTGTTTCATTTTCATTAAATATGTCAAACAACAAAGTGATTGTTTCATTTTCATTAAATATGTCAAACAACAAAGTGATTGTTTCATTTTCATTAAATATGTCAAACAACAAAGTGATTGTTTTCTACAAAAATATGATCTAACATGTTTTATGGTTTAAGTATTTTATTGAAATTCACGCATGGATTAATCACACATCATCGGTAAACAAATTTACGAGTAAAACAGTGAATACACAAACAGTGTTAGATGATAGGTATTATCGATGCCTTTCATAGGTTTTCAATGTTCACCTTTAATAATAATAATATTTGGACGATTTGTATAGCGCCGTTTTTGTGAAAAATCACCTCAAGGGCTTTATTTCTAATTTCGTAACTGACAATTCGTAGTGCAATTCCATTTTCATATTATTTTATGATTTAAAAAACTTTATAACTTGAAACGTTGTTTGAAATGGCTTAAGCCGTGTTAGGGGACAAGATCTTAATAGACCTTTCCAACCTTATTCTCACCCATATCCTTCCCCTCACCACCCCCTTAAAAGCTGATTCACACCAACGTCCGGATCCGCTCAGTGCCGATATTGTTCCGCAAGAGAGCTTATTGATATGGTATGAATATCAATCAAGGAGTATGTGCCAAGACAAAGTTGTATGGCAGTATATCCTTCTGCCCACCCTTGTGATATTTAACTACTTATTTACTTAAATAATTATTTTGAAGTTTAAAAATACTTACAACGCAGATTTTTTTTTTTAAACTTATTTTTTATCACTAAATAATATTTTTAATAATTAAGAATTAATAAAAATATTATTTAGTGATAAAAAAATGGTTTTCGATAAAAAAAAATCTACGATGTTAGTATTTTTACAATTCAAAATAATTATTTAACTAACTAAGTAGTTAAATATCACAAGGGTGGGCAGAAGGATATACTGCCACACAACTTTGTCTTGGCACATACCCCTTGATCGATATTCATACCATATCAATAAGCTCTCTTGCGGAACAATATCGGCACTGAGCGGAACCGGACGTTGGTGTGAATCAGCCTTAAACCTCACAAAATACCCCAATTGGGGATGCCATAGTCCCACTGATTCCGTGCAGTAGGGAACAGTTGGGATCCTTGTGCGGTGTTCACGTTATAAAAAACACTTATAATAATTTGACAAACACAGCTGAAAACATGGCGTTTTTAGTTCCTCCTTTGGCCTTCTAAACGGATAAATTTGTATAGGTGCAGTCATATTTGATGAAGAATCGCCAAAGTTCCCACTGGCCCACGTTCGACATTGACACATTGCAAACAATCATTTAATTTTGAATATTTTTCGTATTTTAGAATTGAAATATTACGTGTCTGTTAAAAATAATATTTATCATCCTGCCTCGGCTCCAAGCGCCGAGAAATACAAAATGCCAAATACCAAATATCGTAATTCAAACAACGCTAGTTTGGGCTCTTCTTCTCGCATGTGGCATGGACATTCTGGGTGGCGCAGGTGGGAGATTTGTTGAAGGATGTGGATAGTCTTTTGGTGGCCTTTTTATCTTTTAATCTTTGGTCATATGGTGGCATTTTTTTCTAATGTCTGAACAAACAAATTATCTTCAAAAAACATCCTGATTAACTTCAATATTTTCCCTCACAGATACTTTGTACATTCAAGTTTACAAGTAGCAAATTATTTCAGTTTATTTTTGACTTTTTATATTTTTACTTGTATACTACCTATTATTTTGATGTATATGCATTTTAAATAGTTTTTACATGCTATTTTCAATTAATTGACTGGCATAATTTTGATGTTTTCGGCAACGCATTATAAGATTTTATCCCTTTATATGGTAAGCTATTTTGTGTGTTGGCTTTATTATGTTCTGCTAGTCTAATTTCTTTGCATGCCCTTGTATTTTATTTGTGAATATCGACATTGTAGATATTTTTGTCTGAAAAATATTTTGATAACAAACTATTCATTTTATGTAAAAACTATATCAGATTAATAATAATTATTATTACATTAGATTTGGAGAAGGAAACGCTGCAGATATCTATCTTAGCACACAATCCTTGCTTCATCCACATTCATACCAGCTCGTACATACTACAAACATATTCACTCTTTTATTCCGACTCTTCTTGACTTAACCGAGCTCATGTTTTTTTTTTTAATGAAATGGAAAAATAACTTTGTATAAGACCACAGATTTAATTTTATTTTTTATGACCGACCTGTTTCGCTTAGCCTACGCATCATCAGGATACAAAATTAAACTAAACAAAAAAGGCAAAGTGTGCGGTTATATACACATACAGAGGGAGAACATAATATAAAATAAAAGAATAGTGAGAAAACAAAAGAATAACATTTAAATTATAAAAAAAGAGACGGATAGTATGAAGAGAAATAGGCAAAACGAAACTGTGGTCTTCTACAAAGTTTTTTTTCCATTTCATTTAATTTGTCAAACCACAAAGTAATTGCTTACTACGAAAATATTTTTTATTTTTTATTATTATTTTGAAATCTAGCTACATATCAATCCCGATGAGTTATAAAAACTCACTCTGGGACAAGGGATATTAACATAATATGAGTAACTACAATTAAATACAATACAGTACAGAGTAATCAAACTTATACATTTACATAAAAAAAAAAAAATACAAAAATGTGGTAATTAGCATTGAGAAGAGAAAATACAACTAAATTATAAAAAGAAACAAAAAAACATTAAGGAAGTTCGACAATAATAATCAGAGGCCCAAAGTAGGAATTCATTTAAAAAATTAGTAGAATAATTAAATATGCATGTGTACATAAGACAATTAAAGAGTAGCAAACTTAGAACGAAAAGGAAGATCATGTTTTATTATAAAGTAGTCGAGACGAAAACCCGACAGAAGTGTTTAATTATACCGACAAATACAATAAATATATAATAAACTAACTAACTAACCATCATGCCGCTTTCCCGCAGGGGCAGGTAGAGAGGACGGACCGCCATACAACTCTGTCTTGGCACACACTCCTTGCTACATTCACATTTATACATCGTCTCATACATACTGTTCTGTTATTCTGACTCTTCACATGGCCCTACCCAAGTATTTGATTCACTTGATCGTGCCATGTCTCCCTCGGACGTCCACTACTTCTTCTTCCATTCACTTTGGCGTCATATGTTCTTTTCACACTTCTTTCTTCGTTCATTCGCTCTACATGCCCAAAACATGTAATCGTCGTTTCAATGATTCTATTCCATTCACTTTCGCATCGTACATTCTTTTCGCACTCCTTTCTTCGTTCATTCGTTCTAGATGCCCATACCATCTAAGCGTCCCTTTATTGATACTGTTCAATATGCTTACATCAGCCAATAAATATCAGCAATACAATTTGTAATTTAATTAATTTAATTTGTGAGAAAGAGAAAATGAAAAAAAAATCAACACAATAATCATTAATTTGATATTATTTTGCTTGATCGTGTTATGAAATACATCATAATTATATTACTTGTTCGCTAGACTGCCAATTCAAACCAAACTGACTGCATTTTTTTAACGAACATCCTATTTGGAAAATACGCATCATTCTATGGATTGTTGGAGTAAAACCGTAACAAAAACCAACAAGGAAATGTCATAGTTGAATGAACCAATAAACTGATAGTCATATAAAAAATCCACTTTTTAGCATGACTATGAATGTACATAAAAAAGGTTATGGTTTTGCGGTGAATATCCATTTGAGGATGAATAATGGATAGAAATTACTTTCCTCAATTACTTATTATAAAAGACTTTTTCTTTTGTTTTCTATTCAAGAAATAAGTCTGAATTTTAAATATCTGGTAACGTAATAAATTTATAAATACAGCATTTCCCAAACTCTAGTACGAACAGCTTTACCAACGTATACAGTTTATGTTATGTTTGAAGGAGCATATTTTTTTAAATATGTGTCTTACTCCTATTCTCGAAAACAGGTAAAGCTCCTCCTTTTCGTTTTTGTGTTTCTGTGATGCCGTAGAGAAAATACAATATCCGCATTATCGAATTTTCAAAATTACAATAGTTGGCGTACCAAACACTTATGTACCCCTAAGAAATCTAAAATATTGACACAAATATCTGCCTATCTTGAATTTAAAACTGTAAGTTCTATTAAAATATTAAGGTTTTTAAATAAAATAAAATATAGTAAATATCGTACAAGAGTCCCAACTGCTCCCAACCATCTGGAGCCGGTAGGACTATGATAGTTTCATGGCATCCCCAATCGGGGTATGTTGTGAGGCAGAAGGTAGTGGGAAGGGAAATGGTAAGTAAGGGGAAGGTTGGAAATTACCTGGATAAGCGCCCTTGAGGTGATTTTCCCACGAAAACGGCGCTATAAAAGTTATCCATTTATTATTCGACCGGTCGCTGGCTAAGTCCTCCATCATTGCACAAGCAACATCTTCCACTTCTTAATTTTTGATCTCGTTTTATTATGCGAACGCTTTTTGAGGTTACGTCCTATATTTGTTGGTTTGTAAAAAAAGTGTGTCTATGTAAACCCTAGCCACGCCTGTTCAGAGAAGTCAGGCGAAATTCGTTAAAAACTGACTACACTGCCTTAGGTAGGTAGGTCTCTATGTACTTTAAGGGCCCGATCCACCGAGCAATAATTGCTGCGCCACTGGTTTCTACACATTATAATATAATATCACAATAGATTAAAATATCACAAACAAAACTGTTAGCGAGCCGATAGTCAATACGAAATTCACAGTAAGGCCAAAATCACTGACGATTGTTCCGGAATAATTAAGGTAATCATTGAATCTCATCATTCAAGTCATGCTTGATCTGGTCGTGTCGCACGTCTTGTGTGGAGAGTGATTTAAAATGGCATAAAAATCAATCAATCTGGCACCTTGATGAGTGCATTCAAGTATAATGCCTCGTAATTTCGGCAATGTCGTAGAACTTCCGGTATGGGTTAAGATGATCACATCACTGCCAAACTAGGGCGCGTCGCTTGGAGTAAGAATATATATGGAGAGAGAGCTAAATATTTTTACCTAACCTATACAAATTGCGATAAATCACTTTCTCCTGCTTTTTACTTCGTATACCATGAGAGAGAAAGAGAAAAGAAAAGTCTTCACATAATATTGCAGCACTTCTAAGTATGTTAGAATGTTCTCCGTCCGCGCTAACTTCACATAATCGAGTCGCACAACTTACTTCAACGGATTTTGAGGTTATTTCCTATGTTTTTGTTGGTTAAAAAATACAAATAAATCAAACATGATGGTGATATGTACTATGCGCGAATGTTCAAATAAGACCAAACAAAGATTATAAAACATCACTTTTTAGAGGTATTTCGAGAGTTTCAAATATTTTTGACCGAACTTAAGAACAAAAAGCTTCCATCATTGTGCAAACCTTCTGTTATTAGTGTTTGTGTGATATTTTGACTTTATAAATTATTTAATTGGTGTATTGATATTGTTTTGTTTAATGTGTTCAAATATGTTTATTAAAAATGTCCGAATTCCATGTGGGCGGTAACTAATACGCTATCTCACATCTTTTAACACATCTTTGTCTCTTTCTATCGAGTCAGTATAAAGGGAACCGTCCTGATTACACTGTTTCGCAAAAGTACCTCTCCATCTTAGAGTACATAGAGTAGTATCTATCCAAGGCAGTGAAGTCAGTTTTGGACTTGTTTTTGATGATTTTAACATGACTCGGCGCAGTTGGGCGTGGCTAAGACTAAGGCTACGGTATTTATACATCCATTCATATCACATATCGACATAATGTTTTTGTTTATTCGTATAGCCACTTTTTCACAGTATTTTTATCAACAAAAATATAGCATATAACCTAAAAAACCGTTTAGTTGTGTCAAGTTTAGTGGCATGATAAAAAATGTGGGCGGAGTCCCGCCAGTGTTACTTCAAGGAACCAGCACCTTAAGATCATTATGACAGTATATAGAAGCGGGCCAAGAAATTTGTTGTCTCTTTTTCTCTCATGGTGTACGCCGTAAAAGCCCGGAGAAAGTGATTTTTCGCAAGTTTGTGTAGGTTGGGTAAAAATAATTAGCTCTCCCTCCATATATTGTTACTTCAAGCTCTCCATATATATTCTTACTAAAAAGCGCGTCGTGACTTATTTTTTTGATTTTCGCGAGATTGAGATTAATAAAAATATTTCTTTTAAAATGATGGAGTATATTAAAAAAAAAAACATAATGGAACTTTTAACAAAAGACATAAAAATGTGTCACCGTGGTTTTTCAATTTGTACATGGATAGTTGTATGCAAGAATTGAAAGGTATGGGCTTGGGCGTGAAAATGAACAATCTAGAAGTATGTTGCCTATTGTATGCTGATGATGCTGTGCTGATTTTTGACAGTTTGGAAGATCTACAGTTTCTCGTGTCTAGAATAAACCAAGTATGTATGCAGAATGAGTTGATGATGAATGTAAGTAATTCCAAGGTCATGGTGTTTGAAAGAGAGAGTACGAGAACAGCGTGCAATATAGTTGTGAGTGATGAATACCTGGAGCAAGTGGATGAGTTTATGTATTCAGGAAGTATGTTTACGAGAGACGGAAAGTCTGATAAAGATATTGAAAGAAGGGTGAATGCAGGAAACTCCATTAATGTAGGACTGAACGCTGTCGGCGCAAATAAAAATATGTCCAAAGAAGTGAAGCTAGCAGTCCACGATGGAGTACTTATACCAACCCTGATGTATGGCAGTGAGGCATGGAACTGGCAGAGGAAGGATGAAAGTAGCCTGAATGCTGTAGAAATGAGATCCCTGAGGCGTATGTGCGTAACACCATGTATGACCGTGTTAAAAATGTAATGAATGCAAGGATGATGTAAGCGTAATAAATAGGATCAAGAAAGATACGCTTACATGGTTTGGGCATGTAGAGCCAACGAACGAATAAAGGAGTGTGAAAAGAATATATGATGCGAAAGTGAATAGAAGAATAAGTCTGGGACGCTAGAGAAAGACATGGCATGATCAAGTGAATCAAATACTTGAATCGGGCCATGTGAAGAGTCAGAATAACAGAAGAATATGTATGAATGTGAATGAAGCAAGGAGTGTGTGTCAAGACAGAATTGTATGGCTGTCCGTCCTCTCTGCCTACCCCTACGTGGAAAAGGCGTGATGATTAGTTAGTTCGTCAGAAAGATAATGGCATTTCTGGCATACTAAAATATCCGTACAAAAAGACCTAACCTAATAATCATCCCGTTATTTCTCTTGAAGGGTAGGTAAAAAGAATGGAATCATATAATTTTGACTTGGAACACACCCCTTGCTTCTTTCACATGTATTTGTACTCACGGAAGAGTGTTGGAGGCCCGTACATAGATTGCTGGATTGTGTGGAGGGGAACACTGCGTCTTTGGGCATAATATACTGGAGGAAGGCAACAAGGAACCGGCAGAAGTGAAGGTGTTTTCTACCATAGGTGTTAACAGGACTCTCCAAAGATTGTAGCGCAGAAATACGACAGGTCTGAATGTGTTTGGTGTATTAGCTTAGTTGGTAAGCACAAATATACGTTTGTCGAAAATACAAAAAAAATAAAAAACAAACTATGCATGTTTTTCTAGACCCTAATTGAATAAATTCGGAAAGTCCTTGACAAGAGCCGTAATGGCCTCAGCTGCCATCGTGGGTGCTTCTGTAAAATTGTACCACCGCTTGCTTCAATCAACTCCCTACCTTTATGTGCCATAAAGCCATCAACTTGCTCTTATTAGGTAAGTTATTGCTTTGGTTTCGAGAATTGCTGTAATTTGAATCGGGATTGTGCATTAAGTTTATAACATAATGGGTTGTTTACAGCTGGATAAGACTTCGAAGAGATACTAACGATATGTATTTTGTAATTGCTAACTTTACCCTGCTATTTCATAATACCTGCAAATTTTATGTGGTAAACCTTTATTTGGAGAGAAAGGATCGTTTCCATCTTTATCATCATCGCTACAACCATTGGAGAGTTCTGGCCTCAGAGCAAGAATATATGGAGAGAGAAAGCTAAATATTTTTACCTAACCTATACAAATTTACGATAAATCACTCTCTCCGTGTTTTGTGTAGTAAACCGTGAGAGAGAAAGAGACAAGACAAGTCACATAATATCGCACCACTTTTCGGTATGTAAGCATGTTTCCGTCTCCTGCGACTCCGGCGACTCCACCCACTACTTTTTGTTAGCAGCAAAACATAAATAAGTTAATAGAAATATTATAATGCACTAAATTAGAAGTAATATTTTTCAAAGAGGTATGCCTTCTTGTAACTAGATTCAGTGCAGTTGAATATATCTATTATTTCAGCGAAAGAATTAAGTATAAGCGAGTATCTACATGACGACATAACAGGACATAACTCAACGGTTTTTGAGGTTATATCCTATATTTTGATAACAATACTGTGAAAAAGTGGTTATTCAAATAAATAAAAACGTTATGTCAACATGTGCTATGAATGGATGTATAAATACCCTAGCCATGCCCGAGTAAGGAACAATTATCTTGACTACACAAGCTATCCCTCCTGGTATATTATTGCTCTGAAATTCCTGACAGTCTTTGGGAAACTCCAACTGGTCTCCATTTGTCTCACTTATAGTCTTAATACCCACGTGTATTCTACTCCCTTATATTTGTTGCAGTACTGTCCACCCATCAAAATTAAATCACTCTTGTACATTCTTAAGAAGACTCTTTCTCTTCCGTATCTGCCATCTTTGCTACATGCCCTGCTCAGCGGAGTCATCTTGGTTATATAAATATTGTTATTTAATGTACTTCAAAAATGTAGTATCTACAAATACCAAGATTATGGCTACACTATGGATAATTATATATTTTTAAACTACCCAATCGATATACCCTATCAATGACCAACGGCCTCCGTGGTCGAGGGTAAGACGCTTGACTACACATGAAGAGGTCGCGGGTTCGAACCCGGCGTGCGCAAATAAATAACACATTTAATTCATATAAAATAATACACAGTAGAGAGTGTAGATACTCTTAGGTCCACTTAAGTATCACCCTGGGGAAAGACCACCATTCAGAATTGAAACGTTACTTTTATTTTTATTTTTTATACGAATACCGCACAAGAGTCTCAACTGCTCCCAACCGTCTAGAGCCAGTGAGACTATGGCATCCCTAAATAGGGTATGTTGTGAGGCTGAAGGAAGTGGGGAGGGGAAGGAGATTGGGAAGAGGAAGGTTGGGATGTACCTGGCTATTCAGATCTGGTCACCAAACACGGCCAAAGCCATTTCAAGCAACTTTTCGATTCTGAATGGTGGTCTTTCACCAGGGCGATATTTAGAGTATCTACCACTCTGGAAGGTGCCGCAAATATACTATTATTATTTTCATATTAATTAAATGTGTTATGACACATATTAATTAAATAAAAGTTATTGGCGCACGCCAGGTTTGAACCCGCGACCTTTGGATTCGTAGTCGAGCGTCTTACCACTCGACCATGGAGGCCGTCAACTGAAATGGCTTTAACCGTGTTTGGTGACCTGATCTGAATAGCCAGGTACTTCCTAACCTTCCTCTTCCCTATCTCCTTCCCCTCCCCACTACTTTCAGCCTCGTGAAATAATATAAATAATAGTCTCACTGGCTCTAGTCTGTTAGGATTCCTGTGCAATATTCCCAATAAAAAATATTATAAATATCTTGTTATTATGTTATGTAATCTTTTTGCCGAGTACGTCTGTCGTTTTTGCATCATGTTATTAGCATTTGTAGATAATGACATGAAATGCGCGTGCAATATCTGAAAACTGCCTTTCTTCCACTGTTACCCGTTTCAAACTGTTCCATTTGCTGCATCTACGGGTATTTTCCTTGATTGCAACCCATTATAAGCACTTCTTGTTAATTGTATACAAGATTCCTTGCAATACTGAGCAAAATGACGCTACGCGGAATCCTCGGCACAAAATGAACCAAATGTTTTAGACATGTAAGGTAAAAAATAATTTACGTAGCATACAAAGTAGAAAACTAAATTCAGCCTCAATGTTGAGAGTAATAGAGTTCTTAGAAAACAACAATATAAAAAGATGCAGCCCGCAAAATCAATTTGTAATAATAGTGATTTAGCAATAATTCGCATCTTGTCTATGGGTATATCATAGACTGGTGACGCTATTGGGAGTAGTCTGCGACGCCCACGCCGCCCATGTTGCCTATAGAGCAGAGTTAAGGTCGCTTATAAATAATGACACCTCTGCTGTAGGCAGGTATCTACTTTAATATCAATACTTATTGATATTACTGTACCCGTATACATACATTAGAGATGATATAACTGTAGAGATGAAAAGGGGAATTTGTTGTAATACTGCTTAAGTGTCCTAACTGACCGAAGCCGGTGTAATTATAACAATCCTATTCAGGGAATGTTATAAGACTGAATAAAATGGGAAAGGGGAAGGAGAGGGAATGAAAGACAGTCTAGAAAGCATCTGGCCTTTCATATTTGGCTATTTTATATTATTGGACTCTCACAAAGGCCTTTGAAAAAAATGAAAATATTTAAAGAGGATTTTATAAAAAAAAACTAGCGAGTACGGCATGCTTTGCATTGCCACTCAAAAAAAGAAATTGTTTCTTTTTTAATTTTGTTTTTTTTCCGTCTGATGCGTATATGAATAAATCAGAAGGTTTTCTGACACATGAGTAGGCCATCTACAAATGTCCATGTGAGAAGCACGGATTTTATAAAAAAAGTTCAACACATCTTCTGAAATTTTGTCACCATTGACAGATAAAATTAATAAACGTATACGATCGGCAAGGCCCTGTAAAATGGCATACGCTTTGCATTGATGCTGCAACATGCGACTTGTAATTTGATCTCGCTACTGCACTTGAGTTACTTGTATATTACTTGGTACCACTATTGGAAAACAAGGTTTGAAAGGGGTTTCTTCGAAGCAACAAATATTAAAATTTAACTTCTCATAAACAACTTTGCTGTTGGCATTGTTAGAAAGCCATCTTCATATAACTTTATTTTATAGACTGGGAGATTGTAATGAGTTTATATTCCAAGACTTCTTTTATTTATCTATCTCAAATCCTACTAACTTTAGTGCGATCTTCTCAACTTTAACTTGAATGGTTTTTTAATGTATATTTTGTCCTATTTTTGTCTTTGCTTCATCATAATATTATGTACGTGGCGTTCTTTCTCTGTTGCTCTTCTTTCCCATTTCGTGTTATGTATTTTTTTTGTTATTGGACAAAAGCCCGTTAGTTTATAAATAAATAAATCTCTAAATTAGATTTGATTCAAATCCTATAATATTCATAGACAGAAAATACAAGACACGTCATATTCATACAAATCGAACGATAAATGTGGCACGGTCTTGATCTAAGTTTCAAAGCTCATAACGCTTATGAAAAGGATAGCAATACTAAATAGAATATGTGTGTATGGATGAGATAGCTATTTGAACGTCCCGCCTTACTGTTATAATCTCTCTTCCCCAACGAACCTACTGAACGACTAGCCAAGTAGAGTACGGCGTACGGAAACGGTTGTCTTCCACACACCTATGTATTTCTGCATTCGCTATACATTATTTCGGTTGAAGAGCTCCCGTTTTCCCGTGACAGCTTGTCTATCGAACGAATGTTTGTGTGATACTAAACGCAGTAAATCTCAGGTATGTCTCTCGGACTCGGTTTAGTACATTCACGCGCGTTGTCTCAATAACGTATCCACATTATTTAATTCAACTAAAATAAAGTTATGCTTAAAAAATGACACATTTCCCGAAGAATGATCATCTAAATATTTTAATTTTTGGATTAGCTTTATAGATAGGTTCTCGAACAAGTTCAATATCAGAAATATCTTTATAACTGGACAACTCTCCTCATTTCCGAACTATTCTAATATTACAAAGTCATAATATCCGGGCTGTTTCAATATGATTTTCTACAACTAACTAACTAACCAAATATCCAAACTGAACTGCTCCCTGTGGGTAGTATCGAACTCCATACGAAGCCATTCAAATTTTCCAACGAACATTATAGCTGAACTACCTTTATCCAGCACTGGGTCTGTCATAGAAATTAGTAGTAGCTGCAGGATGGAAATTCGAATCATTTCACAAAATTTTCCGTGAATGGCATGAAATCTCGTTATTTTTTAATTTATTATTTTTTATCAATGCCATCAACGACGAACAGCGCAACGGGTGCATTTGGGATTCAGCAATACAGTACAAAGCATAGTTTTTCAATATCAGTCTCGCCTTTTTAAAACTATGAATGCAATCATTTTTCTTACGTGGCAAGTTTCTAAGTGCCACAATTAAAAAAAAAAAATTGACATGACTGATGTAAACTGGGTGATAACTATAATGTACCTACGTAAAGTCGTAGTTTAAAGTCGATTCTATAATAACTTATTTAATGGGTAATTGAACATGATTATTATAATTATTTTTTTATTATTCGAACTCAGATTCAAAGATTACGGGGTTACTAGTGTTTTACCGATTGATAAAAAAAAAATTTCTTTACTGAAAACATAATATTAGAGGTCCGACCCTCCTTTTAGCAAAACTTTTCTTATATCCAAACCGTTCTTATATCCAAACTGTCCTTATATTCGAAATATAATTTTAAGTAAAATAACTTATCAATCTTCCTCTTACCATCTGCTTCCCTTACCCGCACCCTTCAGCCTCACAATATACTCAAATCGGGAATTCCCTTGAAGTAACAATATATGGTTTGTTGGGTAAAACAAATTTATAATAAATGTATAAATTTGTTTTACCCAACCTATCCGAAATTGTAATAAATCACTTTTTCCGAGTTTTTACATCGTACACCATGAGAGAGAAAGAGACAACAAATTTCTTGGACAGCTTCTATATACTGTCGCAATGATCTTAAGCTGGCTATCTTCGCTGGTTAACGGCGGGACTCCGCCCACATTTTTTATTTTGCCACTAAACTTGGTATCTGGCTCTAGTATACTCTAAGGGAATTCCATAGCCCATAGTTAGTACTCGTGTGCCGAATCACCAAGTAAAAATAAAAAATAAAATCAGAACGACGTTCGTGCATTAAAATTTTCACCGCTAAATAATTTTATGTGCAGTCATGTCTGATACAGCCCTATCAAAAGCGCAGCTTTTTCCAAGTAACGCAGTCACTAAAAAGGTCACCATTTCTGTCACAGACACTAGTGCCATTGAAGTGTGAATACGGCCGCATCGTTTACAGGACTCAAAGCTGTCAAGGCTTAAAATAATATTCTAAGTACACGTTGATTATTATTTATTAGAAGCCAGATTGGTAAGATTCAATGCCGAACCTACGCAGGCAACGCCAAATTAAGTCATACTATTTTTATAGACGACTTATGCCCGTGTGTTATTATATCAATTAAAGCATTTCTGAGTCATAATAAATCATATTAATTAATAAAAAACTGTCTCGTTGTAATTGCATTACGCATGCATTATACTGCTTATCAGTGGCGCAAACCTCAAATTGTCGGGGAATGTGACTAGCCGAACTCCACTCCTGTCCAGTAAACGAATGTGAAATTTTTACAATTAGTCAATCAATAATATGTGGAAACACCACCTTTTTGGCAAATAAAAATCAATATCGTTTGTCCGAGGAACCGGTTCCTTTTTTGGGCACAATATTTTTTTGGCGGAAATATCCCTTTGACGAGACAGTTGCAGTTTTTTTCGTCCCCTAAACATCGCTAACCCCCCCTCACTGATAAAATATAGGAACCGGTTGCAGTTCCAGTTATTTTCGTTTTCGAAACCACTAGCAACCCCCTGCCCTCCCCACGGAATAAAATAATTCCTCCTTTTCAATAAAAAATCTCCTTCGCGGAACTTTTCTGGCACCAGGAACCGGTTCCAAAAAGAACTTTATAAATAACCGGTTCCTCGCCGGTCACCGGTAACTGGAATTGCAGATACACCCGATTTCCGATATTAACCACCCCTAATAGAGAGCGTTAATCATCCGCGTACGGACGCTTCGCGCTGATAAAAATTGTAAAATTTATGAAAGTATCCCATTTTCGTATGTATCGTAGAAGCAGAATGTGTAGATACCTATTTATAAATCATTATAATGTTCTTGTGCGGGTCTCTTTAACCCGGCCTAGGCCCCGAGAGATCGCCCATGTTAACCACACAGTAACTACGCCACTTTAAGTCACATTTCACCATATGAGTTATGAATTTGAATTTCTCTACAGAGTGTTTAAAATTAGAAAGAATTGCGTGGTGGAGCAATTAAAACAATTTCGCCATTTCATAATGATGAAGGGCCTTATTCGGATTATAGGTCACTGACTCTCTTGTAATCCAATAACAAGGTAATTCTTTTAGAGCAATTAAAAATGCCGTTTTGATTTTGTATGGAATTAGTCAGAAGTGTTCAGGTAAAAGTCTATCCCAGCGATTTTGTCGAAAGTTTTTACCCATTTTTGTGTTTTTTAAATTAAATAAATTATTTTTCTCCGGGCCATTGGGTGTTCCTACGTTATGGCGGAGCATCTACTGAAATCTAATACGGACTTGACTGTGGTAGACTAGAAAAATAAGCCAGGAGCTTTTTTACTCTCAGCATAAACAGTAGGTCAATGCAACGAAACAATTGAAATTTTCATAATAAACAAACACTTTGTGGATTGGCATGATGAATTAAATAAAAATACACTTAGTTTGAATCCACTTTATTTGGTATAAATACGTCAACAAGTTTCGATTCAACTGAATCGGAATCGGACTTAAAAATATACTGTTATAGTATAGTTTTGAGTCCCGAAGAAGATTCAGTTGAATCGAAACTAGTTGACATATTTATACCAAATAAAGTGGATTCAAACAAAGTGTATTATTATTTAATTCAAGAAACAATTTCAACTGAATCGCTACCGTGGCAATGAGTACACGTATGTGGTAACTTCAGATTTTTAAGGTTAATCCGCGCTTTTATAACATTGAAAAAAAAACAGTTACCCATTAATAAAAAAAATATTGTGGTTGGGTAGGTACCTTCTACTCAAGATGCTAATACTTCGTTAACCCTTAAGTGACTGAAGAAAATTATATTTTTTTTAAATTGATATGAAGGTTTATTTTACAGTATATCATTTGCTGAAGTTTGCTGACCCCACTTTTATGACGTAATATATTTCGACTCAGTTCTAGACTTGGGTAAGTGGATAGAAATTTCACCCAGTACCATTTTTTCTTGGGGTTTTTAGTTAAATAGGTGATTAAAAATAGTATTAAGGATACAGGTGACGTATTTTGAACACAACAGTACATCATATTTATCATTTAAAATAAGATAAAATGATTAATTCAGATGGACAAGCTTCAAAAAATCATATAAAACACATGAGGGTACCCGGGTACTCTTTCATTCATCAGAAGTTGTAAATTAAACTTATTCGTTTTCCGCTAACATACCACCCTCCACACATCCAACTGTTATGTTCAATTGTTTATTTTCGCTCTTAGAGTACATAGAGTAGTACCTATCCAAGGCAGTGTAGTCAGTTTTTGATGATTTTTGCCGGACTTGGCAGACCTGGGCGTGGCTAGGACTAAGGCTATGGTATTTATACATCCATTTAAAGCACATGTCGACATATTTTTTTTATTTATTCGCATAACCACTTTTCCACGGTATTTTTATGAACAAAAATATAGCATATAACCTTAAAAACCTTTTAGTTGTGTCGAGTTTAGTCGTCTATGAAAACATGTGGGTGAAGTCCCTGGAGACGCGGGAGACCAAGATCATCCTTACAGTACATAAAAGCGGTGTGTTATTTTTGTTGTCTCTTTCTCTCTCATGGTGTACGACGTGAAAACCCGGAGACAGTGATTTATTGCAATTTTGTATAGGTTGGGTAAAAATAATTAGCTCTTTCTCCATACATTGTTACTTCAAGTTTTCAGTTTTGTGGAGAAGTCAGAAAGTTTCAGCCGGTTAGACTTACTGGAACATTAGAAAAATCTATGTTGAAAACCGAAGAGGGTACGCGGGTACCCTTTCAGTCACATAAAGGTTAAGCAAACGCTTACCTCTCTATTTGGAGAGGCAGATATGATTGATGTCCCATACAATTAGTACCAACTGTAGTTAGAAAACTGGCCTCACAAAATCATTCCATATTTATTATGCATGTAAAAATTGCATTATATAAAATTAATGTTTCATACCAAAAATAGACTGACAAGGCCTTGCATTTCCATTTACGACATATTAGGTTATCTAACTAAAGATTCTTAAAATTCTAGCCATCTGCCATGAGCTAACATTCACTATTGGCAACACTTGCATGATGATGTTTATTATTATAATGGTGCAGAATTTCTAATGCTGGTGTCACAATCAGGATTCTGGATACTCGAGACACTGGCATATATCCCGTGAGATCGATATATCGATATGATCTTCGGTCCCTTATGTTATGACATATTTAATTAACGTTTTTGCAGAAGCATGTCTTAAAAAGTAAATGTTATTTTTAAATTTAAGTTATCCTTTAAAACGTTACGCTTTATTGACATTTTGATACTGAAAGAATATTAACAGTCTCCAAAGAATATGAATATATAGAAAGACTCAGAAGAAAAAAATTGGCTGCTACCGAGATTCGAACTCGGAACCTTCACACTATCCGCGCGTCGCTTCGTATAGAACTTTGATCATAAATTATAATAAACAAATAAAACTGTTTGTATTAGCAACTAAATACTAATTTATCAAATAAATTATTTGTAGCACAACTTTTGAAAAAATGATTTTTAATGTTAATCTCGACAGTTTCCATTATTTAAAAACTTTAATTAGTTTTGCACTTCTACAAAATAAAATAAAATAATAAAATGTCAGTTTATTTTAATTTTTTGGTACATAGCGCCTTAATCAATACATGTGTTTATGGTTGCTTAAAATATTGAGAAAAATTATAAATAAGAATATTAAATTGAATTAATAATTTTCAAGATATTGATGGATGAATTAAAAATTACGCCAGGGAATTGTTTGTGATAGCAGAATAAATAGTCGCGCCACTCCCGGATAGTATGGAGGTTGCGAGTTCGAGGTCACAACCTAATATTTAATATATATGTAAAATAAATATAAATAAAATAAATAAATAATACATATTTATATTGTGAATACCTCAAACGAGTCTCAACTGCTCCCAACCGTCTAGAGCCAGTGAGACTATGGCATTCCCAATCGGGGTATGTTATGTGGCTGAAGGTAGTGGGGAGAAGAGGGAGATGAGCAAGGTTGGGAAGTACCTGGCTATTCAGATCTGGTCACCAAACACGGCAAAAGCCATTTCAAGCAACGTTTCGATTCTGAATGGTGGTCTTTCACCAGGGCGATACTTATATAGTATCCACCACTCTGGAATATTATTGTCTGTGTCTTTTTCTATTTTCGTATTCTCTGAAGATTTTTAATATTTGTTTAATAGTAAATGTAATTGTTTTTACCTGAATTTATTAATAATAGGATGGTGACGGGTTTTTTTGCACAAAAGATATATTTTTACAATCCATTATCTACCACAATGACCAACGGATGTATGGTTTTCATAGATCCCAGATATGTGTGGTCAATTAGTTTTTAAGTAATATAATATAATACTTGCATTTCTCGAGAACTACTTTTAGCACTAGGTGAATCGGTTTATAAGTACATATATGTTTTTTTTTATAGTGGTAACGATGGCAGGGCTGTCAGTTAGGTGGTCAATGATAATTCCCCCCCATTGAAACCCTTGGAAATCCGCTGGAAGATAGCTCTGTAAATAGGTACTTTACGTATGTTATTGTTCTCAACTATCAAATTAGATTCACCTTTTATAGAATTAATAATTCATACTACACACCTAGCTATTCAACATTATATTCTACGAACTAAAATAGCACACCTAACTACAAAAACCTTATCCAATTAAGCTGAAACAAATAAACAGAGCCTTAAGTCTGTATGAAGTTCATAAATGCATCAAAATAAAACGTAGTATGGTTGTTTAAGCTTTATACTCGTAATAATGCATTCCACGATTCATTTTTACACATGAATATCGAGGAAAGATTTCTTCATTATATCGCTAGTAAAGTGAAGCCTCCGAGTAAAAAATACTAACTCCAACATTTTTTACGTGTAAAAATAAACCACACTTTTTCATAAATATCTGCTAGACCAGGAAACATATACTAACCTGTAATTTTAGGGACGCTCCCTTATCTGAAATGTCAACGAAACTAAAGAAATGCACAATGGTTCGACTGGAAATCACAAATTACAACATATTAAGTCAGATGAGGCAATAATTCAAAAGAATAATGTACAAATAGTAACAGTTTATGATTTGTCTGAAGATGTTGGTCAACCCTTTTACTCGGGTGTAAATTTAGTGTTAATTTTCGATCTGTCTTGAGGATGTAAAGCATAATGCAAGATGATGAACGAAACGTTCGAATGAATATATTAAGTCGAGTTAATCAGGTAGTTTAGTGGTTAAACTTCGTGCTCAGGTGATCGGGCTGGTTGCAAGGCGTTGGAGAGGGGAAGGGGAAGGGATGAAGAAGTTGGAACCTTTCTGCCGAATGCACTCGCAGCTATCTGTATCTGCTATCTCTTTTACCGACCCAACCACATATGGCTGACTCTCAATGTGTGGGCCGGGCATATTATAGGCGTACCTCAGATAGCTTCGTAGTGACTTGTCCGTCTTTCTCTTAAGCCTCTCACATATTATCGTTCATATGTTAGCAGCTTAGTCTTCAACACTTTCTAAAAAAAAACCTCAAAATGGCTTACCCTATAAGAAGAACGAATATTTATTCATAAAATCAGTTCAGGCTTTATATTCTGACTTGAAATCATTTCCCACAGACGTTCACATCGTTAACCCTCTAAAATTTTATTAAAGTTTCGGTCAAGCCATGCAATATATATTTTACATTTAATTGCTAATTATTCATTACAATATTTATCCGCGGGAGTAGACAGAGAGGGTGGACAAGCAAGCAGATGGTTTATATTATTTTTTTATCAATAGTTAAACAAATTTTCCCAAAACATACAATCCATAAATTGAAATTCTTATTCTTATGGCAACAAAATCAAGTATTATTTTTTGTAAGGATAATTCATCCCAACGCACAAATATCACAAAAGTTTAAAATCGATAAATTAAATATGTATAAGCAATGTCATTGATTCTTTACATTTGACATATACCGCACGAGAACGAGTCGTGGCTCAACTCAGCTATCCATTACAACTTTCCGGCTTGTTTTTTCTCCCTGCTGCATCGGAACTCTTCAATATATTTATTTTAAAGGAATACTCATTTTTTTCCTTTAAAAAAACCCATTCGATGACAATATACAAAAAAAAACAATATTGCTATAAAAATCCTGTTTTTTTTACGTTTGCCTATTTATTATATTGCAAGAATTTTTTTTTTTTTCTCAAGTGACCTGCTAGGTAAGTATGCTTCTGATTATTATATATGTACACAATATAAACAAATAATAAAATTCCTTTTATTTATGTAGATAGTAATAAGATAGAGCCTAGGAATTGAGATTTGTACAGCGCTTTTCAGGTGATTTTTAACATAAACGGCGCTATAAGAATTATTATTATTGTAGTTGACTAATGGATCACATGTTTGCCTATTTCTAACAGTCAAATACGCACTTTTTAAACGTGTATTATAAATATTACTGAATACTCACTTCGTCACGTAAAGCAGTGGCACAGATGTCAAATAATGCACCATTGTTTCAAAGATAAGTACGAAGTGTGTACAAATATATGACTGCACACAATAATGACTTTTAAATACGTTGATAACATAACAAGCCATCGCTAAAACCTGGTGACCAGATGCCCGATAATTCGCAGAATAGACGACATTATCACGTTTAGATATTTAAACAAATAATGTGTCAGTTTATCATTTATAAGTCACGTTCCGTACAAAGTACGTGCTGATTTACTTGCGTTAAACAAGCATCAACATCATCAGTAATAATTTCTGCGTTCCGTTGTGTTGTTATTGTGCACGCTATCTATGTTTGGGGGCCTTCAGTCTGTGACGCATAGCGTAGGCTGCGTTCTCGCTTGGCGTTCCTCAGGTGTCCGGGGTAAATCACGGCCAGTGTTTGTGCGATCGTCGGAGAGGTGACACTGTCGCGCGACTCACTATCGAACAGCCTATAGCCGGTACCTACTCACCACTGACTAGAAAATTTAACAGTCGAATAATAATAATTTTAAAAAATAACGGCGTCGTCCGAACGAACTGAAATAATAATACAACATTCGAATAGCTGTCAGATTTGACAGCAGTGCGTTCTATTGTGAACTTTTAAAACATTTAATTTAACACTCTTATTATTTAATTGGATTAATTTTTAAAATGTTTTTCTTTCAGTTTAACTATTAACTTGTAATTGTAATCTTTTCCGAGCTTGTATTAATTATTCTGTGGTTATTCAAGTGATACGAACATTGTTTCGAAGTGTCCTTTTTGTGCCTACGGGTTGAAGGTAAGTTGACTTTATGTTATGATTTTTGAAATATACATATCATTGCTTCGGGAATGGGGTTGGAAAATCTTAAGCTCTTTGTATTCTATAATACCTATGGGAAGTATAAGGCTTAAGCTATTGTTCACGGGATTTTCGTGCTTATTTTAATCCTACTGGAATCTTTTAGAAATAAAGTTGGAATTTTAAAGTCTGAATATCTTTCAGCTAATCTAGTTGGGTACTTTTTTATGGGCTTTCCAGCTTTTTATGGATAAGCAATATTCTAGGTACCTTTAACCATGTATTTTTGTAAAATTGATTACGATTTTAAGATATTGTAAGTACAATTCATAATGCAAATAGTTCGTGCGTTTCATTTCAAAATCAAAAATAATGTAACAGTAAAAAAGAGTTTATTTCTCAATAATACTTTATTTATTTAAGATATTTTTACTAATTTTCGTAATTATGACAGCTGTTTAGTAATTTCAAATAACCCTTAAAAATTACAACATCCACACTGGAAGCTTCCATTTAAAAATGAAATAGTACCCACTCGCTACACGGTTTCGCTTGTTTTTTTTACGTATGTGCGGTAAAACCATGTATGACCGTGTTAAAAATATGTAAATTCGGAAAGAATGCAAGACTGATGTAAGCACAATAAATAGGATTAAGATAGGGACGCTTAGATGGTTTGGGCATGTAGAGCGGATGAACGAAGAAATGAGTGAGATAAGAAGTCAGGGACGTCCAAGTAAAGCATGGCAGGATCAAGTGAATCTAATACGGGAGTCGGACCATACCACGAGTCAGAATAACAGAAGAGTACGTATGAGACGATGTGTGAATGCGAATGAAGCAAAGAGTGTGTGCCAAGACAGAGTTGTAAGGCGGTCCATCCTCTCTGCCTCGTAATGGTTATTTAGTGAGTTATCAATTGTACAAATAATATGCGGCTTCCCTTTTTGCAATTAATATTTTAAAGCTGCATAGCTCACGATGGAAATGATACTGTGAGCTGGAAAAAATTGACCTTTAAATAAAGGTAAGTGAATTTCATGACGCCAGCCTTTACTTTTAGAAAGTTTTTAAGCCTCAAACAAGTGGGTTTCTTTATGCTGTATTTAAAATTAAAATTTAATTCAAATATCAGTACTTTGTTCTCTAGCGTGAATTGAACCCGCAACCACCTGACTCAAAGTCAAATGCTTAGAGCTTATACCATTACGCTTTCGAGACCATCGCAATCCACAAGTACAATTTAATGATTATTATTGTAATTATTTGTTAATTTAAAATGCTTTGCTTTCTAAAGAATTCCCAGGTTAATTGTTTTGCGCAGTAATTATTTTGTGTGTTGCATCTGTTATCATTAGCTTTTCTGTTGTCTTCTGGAGACCGTAATCTGACATGAATTCCTTA
This sequence comes from Drusus annulatus, assembly GCA_022651775.1. Classification (NCBI taxonomy): domain Eukaryota; kingdom Metazoa; phylum Arthropoda; class Insecta; order Trichoptera; family Limnephilidae; genus Drusus; species Drusus annulatus. The sequence goes on from JAGWCC010000033.1 coordinate 192,299, forward strand.
CCGTAGTTACTTAGATGTTATAAACATTTCATTAATTAATAAATAAAATATTAAAGAGCTCATAATAACAACTCTGTACCTACAATCCATAGAATATATATTTAACCCATATATTACAAGTTGGTTAAGAAACACAAGCGTAGATATTACAAGAAAATTCAAGTCCAACACAATATTAACACAGATGCATTACTTGCATACAGCATTTTTTGAAACTTGTTATATTGCTTTAGAAAGAATAATTCCAGTGAAATAAAAAAGTTTTTTTTTATATAGTGAAAATTATACACTGTAAAACTTTTCAATTAACGGTAAAAAAAAATAAAATGGATCGTATGCCTACATTTTCCCGATAATAACAACGTATATGCGTAAGCTAGACAAAATACTGTATCTATCAAGGACATCGCTGTTGGAAGTGTATATTTATGTAAATATGCACCAATACACACAATCCTAAGTGTGTGTTGTTTGAATGAAAAAATGTTGCACAATGTGCAAAAACAGATGTCATTTGCAATCCATAATTAATGACACTGTGCATAATGATATTTTACTGTGGTATTATACCAACCCTGATATATGGCAGCGAGGCATGGAACTGGCAGAGGAAGGATGATAGTAGTCTGAATGCTGTGGAAATGAGATCCCAGAGACGTTTAATAATAATATTTGGATAATTTGCATAACGCCGTTTTTGTGAAAAATCACCTCAAGGGCGCTGTACAAATCTTAATTTCTACTTAATTATTAATACTTAGTTTACATAAATATACAGCAACATACTTACCTGGCAGGTCACTTCTGGCAGGACACAATCACCATATCAATAACTTAAAATTTAGCTGATTCTTACATTTATTTTTTAATGTTTTATCATTCTTTTTTTTTCATTTTAAGGGCACGAGAGCAAATTTAAAATATAGTGTATCGGAGGTATTTTTTAATTTTCCGTAGTGAGGAACAGATAATGGTGAAAATCTTCTGTGGGTATGTGCGGTAAAACCATGTTAGACCGTATTAAAAATGTGGATATCTGGAAAGAATGTAAGGCTAATGTGAACGTTATGAATAGGATCAAGAAAGGGACGCTTACATGGTTTGGATATGTAGAGCGAATGAACAAAGAAAGGAGTATGAAAAGAATGTATGATGCGAAAGTGAATGGAAGAAGAAGTCGAGGACGCCCGAAGAAGACATGGCGCGATTAAGTGAATAAACTACTTGAATCGGGTCATGTGAAGAGTCAGAATAACAGAAGAGTATATATGAGACAGTGTATGAATGTGAATGAAGCAAGAAGTGTGTGCCAAGACAGAGTTATATGGCGGTTTGTCCTCGCGGCCCACCCCTGCGGGGAAACGGCGGGATGGTTAGTTAGTTATGTAAAATATATATACCTTTATATAAAATGTTTTTTTACTCTATTCACGTTCATGTAGATCTTCCTACTCACCTTTTTTTTATTCTACCTCCATGTAATCTGGTAGACGGCCTCCGTAGCGTGATGGTAGCGATGCTTCATTTTGGGTTGGGAGGATGTGACTTTCATTCCGGCTGCAGCACAAACATATGACGTTTTTTAAAAATCTATTTTAATTTTATGGGCGCTGCAAGTCTTTGTGTTGTAATGTTGATTGTGACGGTCGATGCATCTCACAAAAAAGGCTCACCAGCTAATATTCAAAGTAATATTATCAATAAAAAATAAATATTCAATGCTGCAAGATACCCTCGAAGAATATTAATTCTGTGCCCACGAAGCATGATAGTGGGAGTCAGTCACAAGTGACTAACTTTACACCGGAGAAAATATTATAGGTACCTACCTATTATTTTGGTTTTTATTTATTTATGCACATTTTACATGTTGTTTAGTATATTTATATACACTAGCAGATAAAAACCCGCTCCCGCGTTGTTTAGTCACGACACACACATCGAAAGGAACATAGTGAGTAAATCGTGAAGAACCGTAATCGGAAGAAAATTTCAAACTTTTATATGTATGAGCAATTTTTCCATCGAACGTGGCAGAAGACGGCTTACGGTATTAATACTATCCGATGTAGCTAGTGTTTGAAGCATTTTTCTGTTATTTGGCTGTACAAAAATAACAACTTTTAAAATATTTCAAAGAAAAAACATTGTGTTGAAAAGTGGACTCCTAGTCATTCTTATTTGCTTTATAGGATTAGGATTTCGCATTCGAAACTTGGCTCATTGAAATCTAATTACATCAGTATGAATACCAAGGAATAGTTTTCAGTTATTGTTTTCAGTGGCGTAAAAATCGGCACCCGGGCCCCGGGGCCAACCAGTTAATGTTTGTGAATACGTGCGATAGACATGATTCTTCTCATATGCCAATATCAATAATGTTTATGCGGTTTTAATACAGATGAATTCTGCGCTGCGGGCCTAAATTTTATTTATATTTTATCTTTTAGATGTGTATAACTTTCAACCAGTCAACGACCGAGTAGTAAGGTTCAACATAGTTCGTTACTTTATCACAGAATAAATAATGTCACCAAGCAAACCAGTCTTTGATTAGTCGAAACTCGATGCATCCGTTGATAAACATTTACTATTCGTATGCGAAAATAATAATACTTGGCTAATTTATATAGCGCCATTTTTGTGAAATCTCAAGGGCGCTTAAACTATCTGGTGATCAAGGCGTTTGTTTTAACAATAATTTATAAAGAATAATTCGGTGTTATTTTTCAATCTCGAGGGAAAAATTGAAAGTAATAATTAAGCAAACTGTAACCTAGAAATAAATATCAAAATGTGTACAAAAACGTTGAATTTTGTTTTAATAAAAATAACACTGAATTTTTGTAGCGCAGTTTTGTGATAGTTTACCTCAAGTGCACATTACACTAAATTACATAAATTAATAAAACAATGAGAAAATAATATCGTTGCTGGAAGGCAAAATGGCTAAATCGACACTTTGGTCAAAATGAGTTAAATATACAGTTGTTATTAATTTTTTTTTTCTACATCGAAAGCTCAAATTTTCATTTGATTCTGAAGATTTTTATGGCGCTTCAGGCATCTAAAATATATGTATCATTTGAGAGAAAGCTTGACTCAAGCAACACAAGTTTGGGGCTTTTTTAGCTTTTTGTCGCTTCAGGTAACTCAAGTGATCTTTAAATCATCTGAGTCAACTTTTTTTTCTAAATCTAGCCAGGCTGGCGTAAGCTTCCTAAAATGGCGCTTCACCACTTTACCCTTTCCGGCGTTGATATGCATGCAAGTTGAAACTTTATACTGTGTATAACAGAGCTTGTGTACATCAACAGATTAAAAACAAAGAAGGGTGTAAAAATTCAGATGAAAATTATTTATAAATACGATCAAATTTGTTAAAGCAAAGAAAAGGAAATAATATTGAAGACAGTTAACGTGTTGATACTTTATAACGTTGAGAAAAATCTTTACATGCTTTAGTATTTAGTTTAACGTTTTTACAAAAACCGTTAAGCTAAAACACTTGCAACCAAGCTTTTTACTTATTGCATTTATGTAAAAAGATATACATTTTGTTAAAAAACACTTTCATTATTTGTTATGTGATATTTGTGTTAATGTATTTATTTTTTCTTACAAAACACTAATAATATTAATCTAAGCAATTTCGACCCTGGCTTATTTACCAGTAGTCGTCGTCCATCCGCCATGTCTTTGGTATGCTGTATACATCGATCTTTTCTAGTTTCAAATGAGTTCAGTAGGATTTAAGCGCCACAGGTGAAATTGTTTCTAACCTAGTAATCGTAATTTTGTGCATTCTTTGGCCTCCTGTCGCGGACCGCTTCAAGTGGCCCGAACTTTCGTTACGCCACTGGCCGTATTGATAATCACTTGTGGTCAAGCTAAACCAAAGCATCGCAATGATTATAATTACACGGTGACCGTCTTCTTCAAAGAACTTATTATTTTTTTTTTAAATTGTAACTATATGAGGTCAGTGGTCAGATTTAGGTCACTTCTCTTTTATAATTACATACCTACCTAATAAGAATCTAATGCAGCAGAACATCTGTAGCACTGAAAATTCTCAAACGGAAAGCTCTGGCGTCATGCAATTCGTACATATTTTTATCTCGCAACGCCATTTCCATCATTAGTTAAAATTTAAGCTATTGTTTATTCCTGATTTTTCAATTGTTCAATAATGTCTCGGGTGAAGTCGGGTATATAGTAACTACAAATGCCTAAAAAAATGCCACAAATGCATTGTGACTATGCGGTTTTCATAGATTAGGTATCAATCGCTCTATTTACACTTCCGTTATTTATTATTTAAATTAATAATACACACATTTTATTTTATTTATTAACTTTTTTTTTAATCATTTTTTTTACATTACCTATCTCACTAGGTTATTGAAACCTGTTTTGAGGTAGTAATAAAACATTAAAAAATATTATTTTTAATACGATATTCCGAATACATTATTTTTAATACGATATTCCTAAAGAGTCAGAAAAAACTGATTCCGATTGAATTTCTTTCGACTTTCGATGCCATATTTTTTAAATACACGTTTTAATTTATATTTTGTATCTCTCGGCGGCCTCCTCTTCACTTTGATTTATCTTTGTTTTCACCTGGTTTTCATTAGATGGCTAGATCACCGCATTGACAGAGAGTTGAATGGCCATTGAGATGTCCGACGGAATCTTATTAATGGTCCTCTGAGAAATGAATTTTGCCTTTGACCATCGCCGTATTTGCATTTCTTGAGTCGTCTTACCATACTTCATATGAATCAGATCTCGAACGTCATCAATCATCTGACGTTCACTAGATTGCGATAGATATTCGCTTGGTGGATCAGATTATTTTGAACTATTTTCAAAATGATTTTTATCTTTTTTTTTATGATTGTTGGTGTTAGCCATAACGGTGCTTTAAATACGCTATAATAGCCAAATACTTGTATATGTGGGCTTCTTCTAAATAAATATGTTTATAATCATTATCTTTTAAAATTTTCAATGTCTGCTGCAGACCTCAGACTATGCGGTAGGTTATTCCAAAAATGTCCTTTTTCAAACTGTACAGCATTCATGCGGGAGGGTTCAACCATTCTCTTTGACGCATCAACTTCTTATTCTATAAGTCATAACCTCAGAGCAATAATATACAGGATGGATACCTTTGTGAAACAGTGTAGTCAGGATTGTTGACTTTTTCCTTAATGTTTTGTTTACAACCATTCATAGCACATGTCGACATAATGTTATGTTCATTCAAATAACTGCTGTTTCACAGTATTGTTACCAAAAAAAATATAGAGTATAATCTCAAAAACCGTTGAGTTATGTCGCATAACAAAACGTAGTGGGCGGAGTCACCGGAGACGCGGGAGACGGAAAATATGCTTACACACCTAACAGTGGTGCGATATTATGTGACAACTTGTCTTGTCTCTTTCTCTCGCGGTTTACGACGTGAAAACCCGGAGAAAGTGATTTATCGTAAATTTGTATAGGTTGGGTAAAAATATTTAGCTCTCTTTCCATATATAATCTTACTCCAAGCTTATAACTTTATTAAAATCGGTTGCCTTGTGTTTGTATGATGCATTTTATGGCTGTGCATATTCTACCTGTACCTCTGAGCTCCAGACGACGGTGAATAAAATTTGGAATGTCACTGAATCGTGGTCGCAAATCCCTGCTGACTAATCTCGAGGAATGTGTGAAACGGAAATAACAAAGTGGAAACCACAGTTCTGTGTTTAAATTCACATATTAAAATTGTCTATTTACAAAATAATAGTTTTAAAAGTGGTTTTAGTAGACTTTTGGACTTTTATTTTCAATTCTTACAATTATTGTGTCGGTTATTTTTTTAAAAAATTTTAAGCTAATTGACTTCAAATTCGACTGTTGTAAAATAATGGTTATTGTATTAAATTAATATTTTTTGGCTGTAAATATTTGTTACATAAATGATGCAATCTTGGTTTCATATACGTTTTCACAGTAATACGTTTAAAATATTAAATCAGTTACAATTCCTCAGATTTATGGTATAGACCTCTATAAGCATAACTCGTGTAAAGAGAGTTAGTCAGTATTAACCAGTGCCTCATTGACTGCTAGTCAATCGCCCTAGCCACCAGGCTATCGACCACACCCTCAGAGCAATAATATACAGGAGCGCTTCTGCACTATCTGTAGTCAGTATTGATGATACTTGCCTGACTAGGCGAGACTTGGGCGTGGCTAGGACTAGGGCTAGGGTATTTATACATCCATTCATAGCACATGTCGACATAATGTTTTTATTTATTTGTGTTACCACTTTTTCACAGTATTGTTATAAACAAAAATATAGCATATAACCTAAAAAACCGTTGAGTTATGTCCAATTTAGTCGCATATCAAAACGTGTGGGCGGAGTCTCCGGAGACGTGGGAGACGGAGAACATTGTTACCTACCTAAAAGCGGTGTGATATTTTGCGTAATTTTTGTTGTCTCTTTATCAGTCATGGTGTAAGACGTAAAAACCCGGAGAAAGTGATTTATCCCAAATTTGTATAGGTTGGGTAAAAATATTTAGCTCTCTCTCCATAAATTGTTACTACAAGACCACACCTTAGTCTGAATAGGTACTTTAGACTATTTAATGTTGTGTTCTTTTCTCACTTGCCAGAGGTTGTTTATCATCCTTTTAACTTTTTTTTCTTGTTGTCAGATAGATTTTTTATGATACGATTTTTTACTTTCTTTTCCTTACTTGTCTAAGATCTCTGTGATCTTCCTATTTATTATAATCTTATTTTTTATATAGGACAGCTTAGAAGAGTTGTTCTCTTGCTAACCCATTCTTTTTTTAACAATCTACTGGCAAATTTCATTCGATGATGGCTCTTTCAATACACATTCAACACCGTTTCGTTTCAATTTAAATAGTCCTAGTTTTCACTTTCACACTTTCTGTAATGCATTAAGTCTTCTTCGATATTTCCAATCGAGTCTCCGTGTCAAGTACTTTTAAATATTGATATACATGAAAACTATAACATAATGCTGTAATTATTGTTGTAAACATTACTATGAGAACCAGGTGCGAGGTGATTGAATGCAATACGTGTCCGTGTGAACGCAGAGACGTAAATAGTTCTTTGAACCCATCAACAACTATGAGAATCTCATCTATTACGAAGTTCGAATTCAAAGCATCGACTTATTTTTTTTGCGATTCCCGAGACTGCGAATCGGCACAATTTTAATTTATTAATTTAGTCTCATGGGTATCCGTGAACTTTAAAACAGCCCAAAGTGAAAGTTCACGTCCGCTGCATCCATTGTCCATGCACTCGCCTCTGCCAGAGATCTTCGATGCACTTGGCAGCGAAAGGATGAAAGCAGAAACTAACTAATCTCGGTCACTCGAACGAGTGCGTGTAGGTACCTACACATGGGTAGATTTATGTGCGAGATGCAGCCTGCACTTTTACACTGTCGCACTGAATGGGCTAAATCAGTGATTCCTCAAGTGCTCGATGGCGGAGAGATCCAGTGAGGCTCTTTTTGCCACATGAACAACAGAGAGGCATAATAGTGGTGTGAGGGTGCGAGAGCAATAAAAAAGCACTGAATACATTTGGTTGACTTAAACATTTTTCAATTATTTTTCAGGCATCATCGCAAAAATCGTACCAGAGTTTCTGGCGCACTAGAGTTACATTGAAATTTATCTACGTTTTTATTTTATTTTATAGTGAATAACACACAAGAGTCCCAACTGATCCCAATCGTCGAGGGCCAGTGGGACTATGGCATCCCCAATCGGGGTATGTTGTGAGGTTGAATGTAGTGGGGAGGGGAAGGAGATGAGGAAGAGGAAGATTGGGAAGTACCTGGTTATTCAGATCTGGTCATCAAACACGGCTAAAACCATTTCAAGTAACGTTTCGATTCTGAATGGCGGTCTTTCACCAGGGCGATACCTGGCACTCTGAAACGTGCCGCAAATATACTTCAGAATCGTATTCATATATTCAGAATCGAAACGTTACTTGAAATGTGGTTTATATATATATATATATATGTGTTTAATTTTAATGATGTGAAAAAACACATATTCGTAACACAACAAAAATTATTTGCTAACGCCGGACTTGAACCCGCGACCTCTGGATTCGTAGTCGAGCGTCTTCCAACTCGACCATGCAGGCCTTGAATTCCGTAGTTTTACATGCGTCGTTTATGGAAAAGGGGTGAGGTTGCAACAGAGCTATCAGCGGTATGCTTTTATGAATAATCTTTATTATTTTTATTTATGTACTTACTTTAATTCAACACCGCAAGTCTTAACAAATGGGCGTCTGACTTACTTTGTATCTTCCAAGTCCTACGTTCAGCGATAAGAATCTATGGATCCAAGACTTTTTCTTCTCTCTACGATACCATACATACGTGAGAAGCATGATATCACTTGATGATTGTTTCGAAATATATTTGTAAAAACTATGGTGCTGATGATAAAAGTAGAAGTGTAGGAAAGTCTTTGATTTAATTTGCATTTTCAAAATTATTAATTGTATTATTGACTCACCTTCTTTGTTGCAACTCATCCAGTTCAACATTACTTGTCGTAGACTCAGAAACAATGAGTTGCCGTTCCTCAATCATCACTCTACTAATTATGGGTATCATTTTCCACTGTCCAGAATGTCGAGACTTGTTAATAATAATAATAAATGGATAACTTTTATAGCGCCGGTTTTGTGGGAAAATCACCTCAAGGGCGCTTAAATTAACTAACTCTAGCCATGGTCTTAAAATTTTTGGTACCAGTCTAAATGATTTTTGTAATTCTTTACGACTCTATCAAAACTGTGACTTGACCTTGGCTTTGATTTAAATGTTCTTTTTATGTATATTTTGTCCTATTATTGCCATTGCTTCATTTAATATTACGTATGTGCTGTTCTTTATCTGTAGCTCTTTTTTCCTATTTGGTGTTAGGTATTTTTTTTGTAATTGGACAATAGTCCGTTAGTTTATAAATGAATATCTTTAGAAAGAGGACGATGAACCAATATGTTTTTTTTGACGGCCTCCATAGTCGATTGGTAAGACGCTCGACTACGAATCCAAAGGTCGCGGGTTCAAACCCGGCGTGCGCCAATAACTTTTATTTAATTAATATGTGTCATAACACATTTAATTCATATAAAAATAATAAAAAGTATACTTGCGGCACGTTCCAGAGTGGTAGATACTTTAAGTATCGCCCTGGTGAAAGACCACCGTTCAGAATCGAAACGTTGCTTGAAATGGCTATAGCCGTGTTTGGTGACCAGATCTGAATAGCCAGGTACTTCCCAACCTTTCCTCTTCCCAATCTCCTTCCCCTCCCCAGTACCTTCAGCCTCACAACATACCCTATTTGGGGATGCCATAGTCTCACTGGCTCTAGACGGTTGGGAGCATTTGAGACTCTTGTGCGGTATTCATATAAAAAATAAAAAATGTTTGGGAATCTCTGGTCTAAATCTTTGCCTTCGTTGAAGGTCAAGCCTACCCGATAATCATTCAGTTAATTTACAGTTTTTGATGCATCTGCACGTAATTTGCATTCCCTTTTCATCAGCGCTGATGTATCAAAGATGTGCCGCTTCGTGACCCTAAATAAGTGAAGCAGACCGCTTTATCTCTTTTGACTCCTGGCCCACATTTATTATTGCCTTTTTTTCGTAGTATGTCAATAATATAGTACCTACATTCAAATTTTGTGAGGTTCTTTCTTGTGTAAGCCTCGTGGCTCAATTTATTTACATACCTAATTGATTTGTAAAACTGTTAGTTTATGTATCATTTTATTCATACGAACACGCTTACCAGTCGAAGCTGGTTGGCTTTTGTGGAAATAAAGTGATGCACATTGCGAATGCGGCAGTTCTTCGTTTAAAACGGTTTCATCTCGAAGTTTCTAATATCCAAAATCACAATACATATTTGTAAAAAACAATAGCTTTACACCTAAAGATTACAGTAAAGACCTTTTTACTTCATACTAATATGTAACTTTACCTAAAAAGCTGCTAAGTAAGTACTCGCGGTGAATTTAAAACTCGAACCGTCCGAAATCTAGCCGAGCGTCTCGGCTATCTGCCGTTAACTTCGTTTGGCGTCTTTCGACAAAAATTTCAAGGTGCTTTTTTTCTAATTTTCAAAATGGGTACCCCCGCACTGTTTATTGGGTTGGATACACCATCTTTAAAAAAAAGTTAATATGTTTTATCTCCATAGGCGTACTTGTTTTGTACATTTCCAAAATTTAAATCTTTGGATGTGTTCGTATTGTCCGTAACTAAAATGTAAATCGAAGCCTACAAAATTTTTGCTGTATTAGTTTTTTCATTGGTGCGCATTTTTTATCATCTGCACTAGCGTTGTGACCGCTTTAAAAGAACTACTTCTTTTGGCAGCAGTTCCTACTTCATTCATTGTTCATTGGACAAATATTTCAATGGAAGTTGGTAGTTCATTTTAGTATTCATTCATTTCATCAACTTCATTTTATTTAACAAATACTTCAATGGAAGTTAGATTATAAAGAACTACTTCAATCTGCAGCAGTTTAGTTGTGAAGTTGAACTTCAAAGCCTGTAAAGAAGTACTTCATTACAAGTACGTACCGACTAGTATAATCAGTTCGAGGAACCAGTTCCAAAAAGAACTGAACAAATAACCGGATAAATTCAAATCTCTTTTTTCCGAGTTCGACTTCAATTGAAGTGTTCACTGCGAAGGGTTCATTTTGAAGAACTGGCAATTCGTGAAGCATTCACAAAACATTGAAGTTTATCCCAACGCTAAACTGCACTGTAACATGTCACCTAAAAACTTCTACAACAAAGGTTCTTCGGATTTGCGATCCCTGCTATTTATCGCAACCCGCCCCCTCGCTCCACCCACTTCTACACACACAGTTGTGTTGTGTTGGGTGGTGTTGGGTGCGCATGCGCAGTATAATATTATGCAGTTTGACAGTTCCCAGTAACGGAGGTCTTTTGTTGCCACTACGTCATGGCTATTTATAAACGGAACCCCGAGCGCCAAATAAGGCGATTTTATTTGTACCGTCGCCTGTTTGTTTCTGACTTGTCTCATCACTTCTACCTGCTGATCTACTTTGAGCAGCTTGTATGTAGAAGCGTGGTGACAAGCTGGTACAGTAATAATATTAAAACTAACATTAAAATAAGTATTAAATATGGCAGCCTAAAATCGGAAGAAAATTAAAATATTAATAATTTTCAATATGAGTATGAGATCATTTAAGAATGCCGCATTCTAATGAGGTGTCGATGGCTTAATTGGAAGAGTGTTACTCCAGGATAGAGTAGAGGTTCCGAGTTTGAGTCTCGGTCATGATCATTGTGTTATTTTTAGTGCCTGACTTTTTTCAGTTTCATATTTTTGTTTCAGATTAATAATATTACGTCAATTTTAAAATACGTAATCACGAATTAGTCCACATTACAAATAAAATAAAAAGTCTATTCATCGCTTTCCAAAAACTATCTATTAAACAACTATCAGAGACTATGAGCGACGTACAATTAAATATGTATCTAGTACATAATATGTTGCCGTTGAGCTATGTCGCATAACAAAACGTAGTGGGCGGAGTCGCCGGAGACGCGAGAGACGGAAAACATGCTTACATATCTAAAGACGGTGCGATATTATGTGACAACTTGTCTTGTCTCTTTCTCTCTCGTGGTTTACGACGTAAAAACCCGGAGAAAGTGATTTATCGTAAATCTGTATAGGTTTGGTAAAAATATTTAGCTCTCTTTCCATATATGTTATTACACCAATATTGTATCGTTTGTCGGTATCCTGTCAAAACTATCGTTATATGGCTTTGTATTTTATTTCCGAAATACCATGACGTTTCGGTACTCTTGATTGATTCGGACCCAGACGACATTTACGATTTTGTGAGTGAAAGAACTTCCACCAAATATTTTCAAACTAATCGAATTGTTTCCATTATTTGAATATTTCATCATTACTCCTTACTACTTAAAATTAGAATGCATAAAACTCCTCTGCGGTACAAAACAATTTTGCATTCAAGGGGTGTGCTTTTTGTTTACATTCCGACACCAATGACCGACAAAATGCGTCACTACTTACAATATTTATGTGCATTTCGGAAAACTTAAAAACTCGGAGAACCATGATTTAAATACTTCACCAGAAAGACCGAAAGTGAGCTGGAATAATTTGGTTTGGTTTAATTTCGGAAGAAAGTAACATGGTCGAAAGTAAAAAAAATGCTGAAAATGTGTAGGAAGAGCGTTTTGTTTCTACCAAAAGGGGGAAAGGAGTAGACAGAGTAGTAAATGCTCTCAGTATCTCTCTGGTCAGAGACCTCTATTCAGAGCTTGAATAGGATTTGGCTATGTTTAGTGTCCAGATCTGACTAGACGCGTACTTCCTAATTAGCCACTAGCTTCGGGCAGTTTGAACTCTGGTAAGATATAACATTTCGACGGCCTACGTGTTCGAGTGGTAAGACGCTCAACTACGAATCCCGAGGTCGCGGGTTCAAACCTGGCGAGCGCAAATAATTTTTATTTAATTTATGTGTATCGTAACAAATTTAATTAATATAAAATAACATATAGTATATTTGCGGCACGTTCCAGAGTGGTGCATAATCAAAGTATCGCCCTGGTGAAAGACCTTTAGAATCGAAACATCGCTTGAAATGGCTTTAGCCGTGTTTGGTGACCAGATCTGAACAGCCAGGTACTTTCAAACCTTCCTCTTTTTTTTTTTTTTGAAAGAAAGGCTAACATTCTCGGGTAACGAATAATTTATTTATTTTTTTTATAAAAAAAAGACAAACATTCCCGGGTTACGAATAATCTGACAATATTTGAAAAACTCCTACTGCCGTCATAAGAAGTGAAAGATGTTGCTTGTGCGATCACGGAGGACTTGGCCAGCAGAGGAATTGAACGCACGACGCCTGGGTGGGAATCCGACGCGTTTGTCCACTCAACTACCGACCGGTCAATAGTTGAAAAACTCCTACTACCATCATAATAAGCGGAAGATGTTGCTTGTGCAACGATTGTCTTCCCTATATCCTTTCCCTCCCCACTACCTTCAGCCTCACAACATACCCCAAGTGGGTATGTCATGGTGTCACTAGCTCTAGATGTTTGGGAGCAGTTGGGACTCTTGTGCGGTATTCGCTTTAAAAAATAAAGTTTAAAAACTGATCTGCCTGCGAGCAATTCTGGACCAGACCTGAATAATAATAATAATAAATAATAATATTTGGACGATTTGTATAGCGCCGTTTTTGTGAAAAATCACCTCAAGGGCGCTGTACAGATCTTACTTTCAATCGTTACATATTAATTCCTAGTTTAAATAAGAAAATATACAGGAACATACTCACCTGGCAGGTCCCATCAGATAGACACAATTATTAACTTAAATTTATGATTATTTTTAAATTTTTTTTTATTTTTTATAACCAGGTTTTCTCAATCTGTATCTTCTCCTCCAATTCCCCCCTTCTTTCAGTCTGACAAGATTACATAAATGGTGATGCCTTAGTTCTTGTGGCTTCGGTTGGTTGAAAATCTTGTGCGGTATTAATATATAAATATATTGGTAACTGTTTTGCTTCTACCAGGAGATCGGGGGGAGACAGAGACGCTGCGTTATTAATTTTACCTGTAGAAGGTTCTGTCTCGGGCATTACTTCTCCTCTTGACGGTCAGTTAAGCATTACCGTTATTTTAAATTTATAATAAGCCGCCGAGATGCAGTATTAATAATATGTGATACCCGAGACGAATACGAACGAGATTTGAATGTGCCACAAACTACTGATGGATACAGTTAACCGATAAATAATATGATATTACTTACTATGGCTTTTGCCTGTGGATAGTCACAGGTAAACTTATAGTCAATTATAATAATACTTGGATAATTTATGTAGCGCCGTTTTTGTAAAATATCACATTAGGGCGCTTTACAAAACTTAAAACTATCGTTAAATGTAACTTAAAACTATCTAAATACCTAAAACTACAGCTAAACCCACCTTATTGATTTTTACAAATAAGTTATGTTCATTTGTTGCGGGCTGTAAAATTGACAAACTTTTTGTTTAGCATTAAATCGAGGACTGCGGATCGCGGATCACTGAATGAACAAAAATATATACTGGTGAGTTTAGAAGAAAGACAAACTTTCCCGGGCTACGAATAACCTAGCAATATTTGGAAACTCCTACTACCATCATAATAAGTGGAAGATGTTGCTTGTGCAATGGTGGAGGACTTAGCTAGCAGAGGAATTGAACCCGGATGCAATCCGACGCGTTTGTCCACTCAGCTACTAACCGCTTTTCTTACATTTACTTTTCAGAATCTCTATTTTCTTATTTAGTTACACTCTTAGAGTATATAGAGTGGTATCTACCCAAGGCAGTGTAGTCAGTTTTTGATGATTTTTACCGGACTCGGCAGACCTGGGCGTGGTTAAGACTAAGGCTAGGGTATTTATACATCCATTCATAGCACATATCGACATAATGTTTTTGTTTATTCGTACAACCACTTTTTCACAGTGTTGTTTTCAACAAAAATATAGTATATAACCTAAAAAAACCGTTTAGTTGTGTCAAGTTTAGTGGCACAGTAAAAAAATGTGGGCGGAGTCCCGCGGTGACCCAGGAGCCCAAGATCATCCTGACAGTACATAGAAGCGGTGTATTATATTTGCTGTCTCTTTCTCTCTCATGATGTACGACGTAAAAACCAGGAGAAAGTGATTTATCGCAAGTTTGTATAGGTGGGGTAAAAATAATTAGCTTTCTCTCCATTGTTACTCCAAGGTGACACTAAAAATGGCCAAAAACATAAAGAATGCGAATGGTTTTTTGTTTTTCGTTCTTACTTGGGAAGTAGACAATCCGTACAGTGGTGACGGGCGATCTTTTCCGACTGACCCCGCCTCTTACCAAAGTGCGTTTCTGCGCATCAGCCGCCAGCCGCATTCTTTCGTTTATCAGACTACTTACTGGTTTGTGACCCGTTGTACTGACCATGGTACCATTTATACGGCATCTAAATACTAGAAGTATAACCTGCACGGAACGACAGTTGTAGGTTAATACGTACCTGCATAATGTACGCGCTACACACATGGTTAATAGAAGTTAAGCAATCTTATTAATGAGCTTGTTGACGACCATGCGTCTAATAGCTTAATCCGATTAAAAAGGTTATCTTTTAATGCAATTATTCATCTAGTCATGTTTTTTCTTTTTATTCAGCTTTCACCGCTTGCTTGGTTAAACAAATTAGTAGCAATTCGACGATGAGTCTCGTATCTATAAATTTGATACTGTTCTACCTGAATATTAATCAAAAATACCTTTTTTTTAATTTATTTATTCTTAAAGGGTCAAAAAAAAACAAAATTACAGCAATACACTCAACTAACAGTTACTTTGAATGCCCAAATTTGCGAATTTGTATCTGTTAAAAAAAATTATTATTTATAAATTAACGGACTTAAGTCCAATCACTAAAAAGACACATAAAACACGAAATGGAAAACAGAGCAACAGAGAAGGAATAGCACATACGTAATATTAAATGAAGCGATGACAAAAATAGGACAATATAAACATAAGAGAGAACATTCAAGCCATGGTCTAGTCAAAGTTTTGGTAGAATTGTAAAGAATGACAAAAATCATTTAGACTGCTACCAAAAAATTCAAGACCATAGCTTGAGTTAACAAGTCTTGACATTCTGGACATTGGAGAATTATACCCATAATTAGTATTGTGATGATTGAGGAACAGCAATTCATTGTTTCCGAGTCTACGGCAAGGAATGTTGAACTGGATAAGTTGCAACAGAGAAGGTGAGTCAATAAAACAATTAATGATTTTGTAAATGAAAATTAAATTAAAGTCTTTCCTACGCTTTTCTAATGAAGACATTTTCAATAATTGTTCAATTTCATCATATGAATAATCGCCTCTTTCTCGCCATAATCTCCATGCAATACCGCGTAAGAAGCGATGTTGTACGGATTCAATATGATGAATATGAACAATACAGAAGGGGGACCAAATTATATGCAATATAAGATAACCTCCCTGATAATTAAAAATAATACGGCACAGAAAAAGACGGTGCGCATTGAAACACGCGTGACTGGTACAAGTGCAGTTCCACTGACTTGTTCAACGCTGCATTTCGTAGGATGAAGATTGCATTGATGTTGGCCAACTTTCGATAAGAGAAGACTATTATAACTGATGATTGCATCCCACCCACATTTGCCTGGACTTACACTCCTTGCGTCATTCAATTTCTTACAAATTCATATATTTTGTTATACCGGTATGGTACATTCTTGGTATTATATCAAGAATGGACTTTGCATCTCTTATTCTCTTTGTTCTTACCTAAATCACAATAAATAAATTTGTTCCATCTGTTGTACGCAAATAATCTAACATAATGCAAGACATTTTAAATATTTTTTTTATTTTAGGAACACAAACAAAATATTTACAGGCACATATTCAGAAGTATTATCTTAATATAAAAAAATATGCGTGTAAATATCTCAAATTAAAGTGTTCACGATATACATGATATCGACGGCCTCCGTGGTCGAGTGGTAAGACACTCGACTACGAATCCAAAGGTCGCGGGTTCAAGCCCGGCGTGCGCCAATAGCTTTTATTTAATTAATATGTGTCATAACACATTTAATTCATATAAAAATAATAAAAAGTATATTTGCGGCACGTTCCTGAGTGGTAGATACTCTAAGTATCGCCCTGGTGAAAGACCACCATTCAGAATCGAAACGTTGCTTGAATTGGCTTTAGACGTGTTTGGCGACCAGATCTGAATAGCCAGGTACTTCCCAACCTTCCTCTTCCCAATCTCCTTTCCCTCCGCACTACCTTCAGCCTCACAACATACCCTATTTGGGGATGCCATAGTCTCACTGGCTCTAGACGATTGGGAGCAGTTGAGACTCTTGTGCGGTATTCACGTAATAAAAAAATGTTATCAACAAAAATATAGCATATAACCTAAAACACCGTTTAGTTGTGTCGAGTTTAGTCGCATGTGAAAACATGTGGGTGGAGTCCCGGGAAACGCGGGAGACAAAGATCATCCTTACAAGTACATAAAAGCGGTGTGTTATTTTTGCTGTCTCTTTAATACTCATGGTTTGTCTAGGTTGGGTAAAAATAATTAGCTCTCTCTCCATACATTGTTTCTCCAAGCCGTATACTTATCTCCGGGACTTACGTCAGATACATTCAAACATGTATCCTATTTAGTTGGTCGTATGGCTTGGAAACGATTCCGCCAGCAATATTAAATGATCCAGTTTCCAGGTGGCGTTAATTATTAGCAAACAAGACAAGATGCAAAGCAATACCGTTGAGGTCGCGTATGTCGTGTGTTGACAAGTTTGCAGTTTGCGCTCGGTGTGTAGTAATGCTTGTATCGGTATCTTCTTACATAGACCAGGATATATTTCAATATCTTACGTACATTGCAAAAGTAGTACTTGCTTGCTAATTTTATAAAATACATTATTATTTAGTGAAAATGAAATAATAACTTTATAAAAGGCTACAGATTGTTTTATTTTATTTTTTATGACCAACCAGTTTTGCTTAGCCTAAGCATCACCAGGGTACAACATTAAACTTAACAAAAATGCATAGTGTGTGGTTACATATACTCATACATACAGAGGGAGAACACAATATGAAATAAAATAAGAGAACAGAAAGAAAATTGAATAATAACATTTATATTATAACAAAGGAACAGAGAGAAAGAGACAGCTAATATGAAATGAAAGAGGCAAAATGCCAACTAAGAACGTGATAAAAGAATGATGAGAAATTTACGGGAATTATTTTTATTTTTTTTAATTCTTTATTTTTATTAAGAAATATAAAAAATAAGGGTTCAGTCCAAGTCTGTCTCGCTAGGATAGACCTGTGTTGAGACAGACGAAGAGTACATACATAAAAGAATATTAAATGTAATATATTGATAAAAAGTAACAATAAAATAAAATAACAGTAAAAATAAAAGAAACATAAACTAAAAGTACCAAAATATACCCAATATTTGACTACTGGACAAATTTAACAGATTATTAAGAATATGGCTATTAACTTTATTGGCTTTCTTTATTTCTAGTGATTCTAAATTATTTAATTTGTTGTCATGACCATTTTATGGAGAATATGAGCACCGGTGCTTTTATTGAAGGTATGATCTTATTCAATAAAATGATTGGCGAATTCTGAAAAAACTGTGATTATTGAAACATCTAAGATGTTCTTTGATTCTAACATTGACATTGCGGGTTGTTTTATCAATATAAAATTTAGATCAATCACCACCCTGATGGTGCACAGGCTAAGCGAAACTGGTCGGTCATAAAAAAATATGTGGTGTTATACAAGGTTATTATTTGATTTTCATTTCATTTCGATCCACAGAGTGATTGCTATCTATAAAATTACTTTATTGTTTGTCTGGTTATTGCATGTGGCTAGCGTCTTTCTGCCCAAGTGTTTAAAGCACTGAACGCTTTGGTTTCATCATGAAGGGGCAGTATTAAAGGCAACTTTAGGTCGGGTCAGCTAAGGCTAATTAATTTGTCTGGTAGAGCCATATCATGAATGTTTCCATTGAGTATTTAACGTATTGAACCCACCTTCTTAGAATTCTACTCCATTGAATTAATTGTAATACTAAAAAGGGTAAATTCATCATTTGATTGACTTGAAGAACGTCAATTTCAATTATTAGCCTTCTTCTGGTTGCTTCTCGTATCAGAGGTTGGCTATCATCACAGCTTTGGCTGCAGCTCGGAATAATTCAGCGAAACTGTACTCCTACCAGCAATGGCGTACACAGAGTTTTTGATCAGGGTAGACAATAGGAAAAACAGTGGGGCGATAATTGATAATAGAGATAGATACCAACAGACGTCATTGATTGCTATTGTATTTGTTCTGTAAAAGCACTGCCTCAGCACTAACAAAGATACTAACACAAACCAGGCTCTTTAACGGGCACATAGCTCATAGCATACATGCATACATGCATACATATTTTGTGTAGTCAAAAGAGCATGGAATTATCAACTATGATGTTGGCGGCAATTTGACATAGTAGTTACTGCTTTTGACACGTTACAGACGGTCGGTAGGGCGCTTGCGGTGGTGTGATTAGCCGAACTTCGCTCGTATCTTTGAAGTGCAGATTTTTTTAAATCCAATATTTTTATGCGAGTACGGCAGGGTAGGCAGTGTTTATGTGCCTTTATGGAGTGCATGCCTCTGCCTATCAGTCATTTAAGTTTTGAAGTAATGCAGTGTGGCCTTTTCCTATATAGCTTCGTCTATACACTGCGAGTCTAGTGTATGAGCCATGGTCCAATCCCAACTAACAGATAAGTTAATAATTAGTTGAACAATAATGGAAAGGCTCTCATGTGCTATTACAGTCACAATTTATATCAAACACTTTATTTTGCCTTTTTACTTCTAAATTACTTATTTGCTAGTTGAGAATAGCTCACATGCGTTATATTTAGTCATTCGACGTCATTTCAATAACCGAAATCAAATAACGCAACAGCTGGTTAAAAGCCTTGGATAAAAGTGTTCTTAGTGACAAACGAAACCTCCTAACAAGCCACCACTCAGTTATTGTCATCATAGTGAACTCTGATTGTATGGTACCAAAGGCATAGCCAAACTTAGTCAGCTTAGTGTATAGGCCAAAGTCTATGTTGAAATGGGCGGTGAGCATTTTGGAAAGCTCTCAATGAATAATGAAATTGTTTTTATAATATAAAAGCTTAGTTTTTTGCGTCTCTAATACTTCTTGGAAAGTTTCGAACGGCGGCGACCGTATCTTTTCTTAGAACTGATAAAATGCGGTGTTCTTCCCGTCCACAGCCGACAATCAAGCGATGGTGAAATCATGCACAGAGGATCATGTCTTTTGAATCGTTTTATAAATTCAGTCATTGCATTAAGCTTTAAGAAGCTGATTCAAATTCAAATCAAATTATGGTGTTTTGTAATTCAAATTTAGTCGGCCGAAAAAGGTTTATCGATTGCGATATTTTTTATATCCTTTTTTTAAGCTGTTTTTTGGGACTTTCAAAAATGTATCGCTGTATTTTACTTAATACCACTATTTGATCCCTCCCAGAAAATATTTTATTAGATGCGTAATTCAGAACCTGAACTTATCCTTGCTGTTGGTTTTTCTTATCTAAGAAATGGACTGCAAATTTACAGATCACCACCGAGGGATATCTGAATGTGAATACGTGTGGGAAGGCTAAATGATACAATAGGTGTTTGCTGCTTCACACAATCGATCAAACTATTGTCTTTAAAGGATCTCTCTTCGATTTCTGTTTGTACTGTTCGGTTCTGCATTTAGTGTACGCGGCAGAAAATCACTTGTCAACCACTTGTCGGTTTGGCTCTTAGTGAACTGTAACATATCAAATAAATTGAAACATTCATTCATTCGACCGCTCGGTGGCTGTGTGGACAAACGCGTCGGATCCCATCCGGGCGTCGCGTCGTGGGTTCACTTCCTCTGCTGGCTAAGCCCTCCATTGCACTAGCAACGTCTTTCGCTTATTATGATTATAGTAGGAGTTTTTCAAAAATTATTCGTAACCCGGGAATGTTTGTCTTTCTTGAAAATAAAAATAAATGTTTTAAACAATAAATACATGGATATAATTTAAGGTTCTCCTGGCCAAAAGTGTTATGGTGGTTGGTTTTTGGAATAATACGCCGTGTTGCGCTTTCTTCTCCTTTAGCCATCGTTTCGGACAGCTTTGCAGTGTTCATCGTCAGGGCAGATGTCCGATGACGTCCGAAAAGGTTGATTTTGTCAATTTATCAATCTTAATAATTTGCAGAAAAATTGCAACAATTGGCCCAACTACGTACCTTTTATTTTGGTCGATCTGCAATACCCTTAAAAATCTTATTGTAATTGTCATGATTTAAGCTGCCTATCCAAATCCAGTTTTATGATTGATGTGCTCAGCTCAACCGACGCTAAGTGGTTTGCTTTACTCGTCATTTTCGTCAACTGATCTTCATTTGTGATTTTATCATAATTTGATATAATTCATTACTCATTGTCACAGAATTGTTAACTTCGCTCAGCTTAAATTCGATCGCGTAGCTAGAACATAGTACAATAAGTATCAATGAATCTTAGATCAGATTTGTATAAGTGGCACTTAATATTCTCGGCGCGCTGGTAGCTTTTCACAATGCGCACTGAAGTTCGTACGCATGAACTGATCCCATCTTCACCATAATGCCATCGCTCTTCTTTTAATGTTTGATTCAATTTCTACGTGCATCTCTAGGTTTCTCGACAAGCCATGGTAGAACGTGTTTTATGAGCAACATTCCCATGCCTACCATATACTTCTTGGAGTTTCGTTTTCTCGTTGTTTGTATTTTGTTCTTTTGTTCCCTTTGTTATGTTTTATTTTTTATATTTAATTGTTAACGTGTTTCTTTTTATACTTCTCTTTAAGGTGATTGATTTAAAAGTTATGATTTTTCGATTGTTCGAAATACTGCGAGTAATATCTATCTCTTATTAAGCTTTTTTTATTTATTATAACACCTTTCATAAAACTATAAATTCAAAAAAGTATTGAATTTTCTAATAATCATGGGACAAATTTAAACCTAATTTTTACAGAAAAAAAAAATTTACTCTGGCAACTTTATTTTTATTTTAAATAGTGAATATCGCACAAGAGTCCCAACTCGTCTAGAGCCAGTGAGACTATGGCATCCCCAATTGGGGTATGTTGTAAGGCTGAAAGTAGTGTGGAAGGAAATGAGATGGGGAAGAGGAAGGTTGGGAATTATCTGGCTACTCAGATCTGATCACCAAACACGGCTAAAGCCATTTCAAGCAACGTTTCATTTCTGAATGGTGGTCTTTCACCAGAGCGATACTTAGAGTATCTACCACTCTGGAATGTGCCGCAAATATACCATATAATATTTTATATGTATATTTATTTATATTTAAATGTGTTATGACACATGTTTATTAAATTAAATTTATTTGCGCATGCCGGGTTCGAACCCGTGACCTCTGGATTCGTAGTCTAGCGTCTTACCACTCGACCACACAAGCCTTCAAAACTTTATCCGCACCGGGGATATTTGTTAGATAAATTTCAAGGTCGTTTCAGAATATGAATATTCTTATTGAATATCAATGTATTAACACTATTTTATGTAGTCTATGTTTTTAATTTCCAAATAATATGTAGGTATAAAGCCTTTCTTATTTACGGTTTCTTCTGCTATGCGTTTTAAGTTGAGTAACTTCGTGTAAAGCCCACTTGAAGTGAAATTTCACTAATTTGCGCTTTAATACACATCTAATGTTCTTATCATTTTTAACTGAAACCATATTCAACATAATGACTCTTTCAATTTCTACGTGCAGTTGTTCACTTTTCTCAGCATACCATCACAGGGCGTGTTGCACCAACACATCTATGCATACAGTATGCCCTCTGTTGGGTTGGGTTGTTATTCGTTGTAATTATTTGATGCGGAGTTCCCAGGAGCAGAGAAGTAGCTAGTAGTAGCTAGTACCTACTGATATTGAAGATTCAACAACGGGTTATGTTTGCATTGTTCAGCTGTTGACATAATAGACCATTGTCTGCTGCCTTCTTCTGTCGCGTTACACCTCCGCGGTAAAAACAGAAAACAGTGGACTGTTATCGAGTTCGCCAGAAGCGTCAGTTCAACCGATGAACAAAGCGCCATTTCTAACACTTTTGTTTTCTAAACCGCCGCCGCCGAGAAGTTCGCCGTGTTTGACAAACAATTCCTCGGATAATGTGTTAAGATGATACACACAACTTTCAGCTAGCATAAGTAGTGGTTTAATAATAACTTAATTATCTTATCAGATTACTCGATTATTATACTCTAGAGTCTAGACAATGCGGCGATACAATGGACTACGCGTCGAAGTGAACTGTCGGGTCGTACTTTTAGGCGATTCTTTAATAATACAAAAAGTATATGCATCATGTGCAATACAGTTGAATTCTTTTGGTGTCTATCTTAGGTTGGCTATTATCAAAGTTATTTTCAACCCAGTTATAGTTTGGCAATGACAAGGATATCCCATCAAAATCTTTCTGTAAACAATAAATAATAGTGAATACTTGGTTTTTACCTCTGTTTTTAATAATAAATTATCAACATGTTTCAGAACTGATAGTTCTTATTTTAATACCAAAATTTTAATTCATTTTATTTTGAGGATAATTTGTATCATGAAGAAGGAACCGTTGTTTCTGAACAATGTATTATTAAAACAGTGGTTAAAACTAAATTAAATATGGTGCCACAAAGCACTTTATCAATTTTTGAAAAAAATAACAATTTTAAAAATTTTTATTTTGTCTCTATTTTCGATCATTTTTTCCTCTCAGATTATGCATGTATTAACAAAAACAAATGGCGGTCTAACCTTGTATTTTTTATTCTTCTCGCGGACCCTTCTCCTATCGCATATTAGCTATCATGAGGGCAATATTTACCCTGCAAACTCTCGCTTGAAACAACTCGGCAGAACCACACTAACTTGTTTCAGCCAATTTAGCCACGAGGTGCAGCATCTTCTTCTACGTCTTTCAACAATCTTCCCCTGCATAGTCAGTTCGGTAATATTATATTAGTCGCCCCTCATGATATGATCTAGATATTGGAATTTCATTTATTTTTAATCGTAACATAATCAAATTAAATAGCTATTGATTTTGATAACGTATTCTTCTTTCGATAGTCCACTTATTCAAATTCGTGCTTCCAATGGGTGAAAACGGAAATGTTTTCTTCGTTGTTTTATAATTCAATGCTTAGTCCTACGAGCTCATGCTACCAACAAATTAAATAATTAATCAAGTGTTCTCTTGTAGACTCAGGCACGACCCGGCAGACTATCGACTACCAACTTCACCAAACTATCGTCTTCACATTCCACTTCTATTGTTCCCCTACCAACCTCCTTCCCCGAGCACGCTTTCTGGCAACACTCTAGTCACGGTGGCTATTGTTAATAATGTACCACCGTTTACAACAAATTATTATTTAAAGATTTCTGTCATGTCTACGCCGGGAAGGCAAAAGAGCTGAAGCGCCGCTTTGGGATATTTACACCAGACCACTTTAAAGTTTTTTTTTTACAATAAAATTCCCAAATCTTCAACGTGTTTGGGTTTTGAAAAAAAAATAACACAGGTAACTGCTCTCACCGAGTTACCTGAAGCGATAAAAAGCTAAAAAGTCCTAATTTGTAGCGCTTGAGTCAAGCCTTCTCCCAAATCCTAAATATGTATATTAGATTGCTGAATGGCCACAAAAGTCTTCAGAATCAAACAAGAGTCAGAGCATTTGATGCAGACAAACTGCATATTTAACTCATTTTTTACTAAAGTGTCGCATAAGCCCCTTTGTCTTTTCAGTGATCATATTATGTCTTAGTACGTTGGCACATTTTTGTTACGTCAAAAGATATGCTTTGGAATTGTGAGAATTTTGGAGATAGGTCAAAAATGCTACAAAAAAATTATGTCATCGATTCGCACATTTCTCAAATAACTATCGAATCGTCTTATTCGAGAGTGAGAAATCCCTTGATGTAAGCGTTTTTATTCTTCTTTTGGTGCCTTCTCATATCGAAGGTTGGTCAATTTTTGCGAGCTACAGCCTGGAAGAACTGGGAACTACAGTCTCACCAGTTACTTGGGTTTCAAAAGCAAAATAATGCGTTATCTTTCTCTACTGAGTATTTTATCCGACTCTCCCTGGATTATCTCAATTAGATAGTTTTATTATTTGAAACAGTTTGGTAAATTACATTTTTCCCTCTTACTTTATCACAAAATGTATCAATTAATTATTATACGCGTCCAGAATGGCTGCAGATAATTTAAAAGCAGCCTCATTTTTTATCATTTAAAACGAGGTTTTAAAAAAACTTTATATGTCGACACGACGTTTATATGTAGCTTATCAAACTAATTAATCCAGCTGCAGAGATTAATATGTCAAATAACTTTTTTTCACGATTGCATTTCAATAACTGCCAATAGTGCATGTGTGTGTGTTCGTATGTTACTTCTTGGGAATTCTTCGATCAAACTAGTTTGCGTCGCGTTAAAAACTTCTGTTGGACTAAATTTCACAGCAATCGTAACTGCTACGTAACCACGAAGCAATGGTTTCTGCTGTCGGGAGATCTCTCGATCCTCGATCCCCCATTTTAAGACGTTTATTTATTGCTAAAACAATTACTGCCTTAGAGTAGGGCTAAAGAAGTGCCAACATAGGCACAAACACCGAGTCTGACATATCAGCGGGGATTCGATTGAGACTTGCATAAAGCGACAATTATTTAATAAAGGATTCCTATTTTTGATTAATTTTGAGGCATTGATTACTCGAATATTGCGTCTTACCGGTAAATCTTTATTTTTCGGATACTTCGTGGTAATTTTTTTTCTCGTTTTGTTTTGAGACTGTTTATTTCCTTCTTCGTTTAAAAACATATCGTTAACTTAAAGGCATAAGGGCTGAAACGCTATTTTGAGATGTTTACACCAGAGCACTTTAAAGTTTTTTTTTTGTTTTACACTAAAATTCATTTTCAGATGGTTGAAGGGCCACCGAAGTTTTCAGAATCAAACGAGAGTCAGAGCATTCGATGCAGAAAAAACTGATCAAAACTGAATATCTAACTCATTTTTGACCAAAGTGTCGCTTGAGCCCTTTTGCCTTTGTAGCGACGATATCATGTTATTGCTTTTTCTGGTTTAATAAAAGTAAATAAATAGAAATAAAACATTTACTGGCTCACCCCCTTGAAGTAACAATATATAATATGGAGAGAGAGCTAATTATTTTTACCCAACCTATACAAATTTGGGAAAAATCACTTTCTCCGGGTTTTTACGCCATGAAAAAGAAAGAGACAAAAAAATGTCCCAAATTATCGCACCGCTTTAAAGTATTGTTAGAATGTTCTTCGTATCCCGCGTCTCCGTTGACTCCGCCCACACATTTTGATACGGGAAATAAATGAACATAACCCAACGGTTTATTAGGTTACAGGCAATATTTTTGTTTACAACAATACTGTGAAAAAGTGGTTATACGAATAAACAAAAACATTATGTCGACATGTGATATGAATGGATGCATAAATACCCTAGCTCTAGTCCTAGGCACGTCCAGGTCTAGCCGAGTCCGACAAACCTAATAAAAACTGACTACAGCAGCGCTCTCTCTTGTATATTATTGCTCTGAGTTCACCCCCGTAGTTTTTATTCAATCAAAATAATACAAAATGAACAGTTTTGGACGATGCACGACAAAGAGCTAGACGTCTATCCAGGAGTCTCTCAACGTTGTAAGGTCCAACCTCAGTTCTCGATCATTGTACTATCTACCCGCGCTATAACGATTACAAAAATATGCATTTACGGTAAGATTAACGTATCATCTTTGATCAGGCGGAAGATGACTTCCAAAAACACCATGTATCCGATGCAAACAGATAATTAGATTCATCTGTTGCTGATGAAAAAAGGATGACTCGGAAGAATCTCAATCAGAGCTAGCTGAGAATATCTGAGCGAATTGGCGTGACCGGAAAAGTGAAGTTCTTTACGAATAACATCGAGCGATTTATCAAAAGATTAAACCATGTAATTGAGATGATCTGCAAGTGTAACACTCTCTGAAAATCATAGATTAGAAAGACTGACATGCGGCTATATCCGTATTTAATATCTCGAACAAATTGTTCAGTGAATCAGCTATATTTTCGCTCACTTTTCAATGGTCAAATCGTTTTAATTTATTTAAGGCTTCTTACCAAAATCTATTCAAGTGATATTGGAACTTCGGGCGAAAAGAATCCCAATGACGCATCGATAAACCGTTTTTTTTAAATTATAATATTTAGCACCGATTGCTTTGAAATTTCACTCTAGTCATTTTTTTATAGACCAACCAGTATGCAAAATTTTGAACAAAAGAGTAAAAAATCCATTCGTTTTTCCTTTGAATCAATCATTTGGTTTCATCGTGTTTTACTTCGAAACGTTATTTTAACTATTATACTCCATTGTAAAATAAGTTTAAAATACCCTGAGCTTTTCCTAAAAATAATAATAACAGTGAACTTACATAGTGCAGTTCTGTGATATTTCACCTCAAGTGCGCTTCATAGTAAATTAATTATGCTAATAAGATTAACTAACAAGGAGAAAATAATACATAATATGTATACAAATTACAAAACTATCTAAAATCATGATCGTAATCATAAATCATGAGAGAAAAAAGGTTCCGTAGGTACATCAACAGATTAAAAAAAAACAATTTACCAGAAGCTGAGATTATAAAAATTCAGATGAAACATATAAATTCAATCAGATTAACTCACTAAGGAGAAATGAATACATATTTAAAACTATCTAAAATCATGATCGTTATCATAAATCACGAGAGAAAAAGGTTCAGATATTAATATAACAGTGCATGTGTACATCAACAGATTTTAAAAAAAAAATTACCAGAAGCTAAGGGTTTACAAAAATCAGATGAAACATATGAATTCATTCAACATATGAATTTCCTAACGACCAATGTCGTATTTAGGGTTGCTGTGCGAGGGATCTTTTAAGAAACAAAAAGGCAAACCTGAGTCTTGAATGAATATATGTTGTAGAATTCAGGAATAAAAGACAATAGTTCTTTAGAGCCACTTTTATTGAAATACCCTGGCTCTATCCTACCGACTTTCTCATCGGGTATGCTTTGAGCATACCATCTAGGGGTCAGAAGGGATGTGTTCATTACTACAAATTTATTCAGATTGATTCGTGTTGTTTGTTTTTATTTATTTTTTTATTACTATTGTAAACAATGTATACATTATAATACACCCTTACTCACTTTATAAAAAAATACCCTGAAATGTAATTTTTGTAATTGAATTAAATTTTATAATTTTATAAATAATAAATTTATTTTTTAATATCATTGCAAAAGCCACATCCTCCGCTTATTATGATGGTAGTAGGAGTTTTTAAAATATTGTCACGTTATACGAGTAACCCAGAATGTTTGTCTTTCTTAAAAAAAAAAAAACGTTACAAACTATCCGTTGAACGGAGGAATCTTTCAAATGGATGGCCAATTTTTTTCGAGGATCTAGGGACTGCAGACCAACAGATTGGCGCCCTTGTCATTCGCACAAGGTCACCGGTAAAGTTGCATACAGGCGTAGTGTATTTTACAGCTGTCCGCGTTCAGCCTTCTCGAAGCTGACTGTGCCACATAAGGCTCGATCAGTACTGCCTCTGCGGTGATTGTGAATTGCGACCATTCAGCTTTTTGCCCCGCTCTTTTGGGCTTAAAAGAATTGCGGCAGAATTCAGCGCCGCTTTTGAGCGAGTACTCTGAATACAGATGAAGCGGCGGCGGCTGGTTGTGGCCATATATGGGTGGCGACCGGCGAGCCATATGGCGCGGTGGTTGGGGATCCGGGACACTTGCTCACCTTGGGGGCTCCGTTAAGGAGACACCCCTTGGCCTAGTGGCTGGAGTCTCGAGTCTTGCGCAATAGCAGCGTTGCGCAAGCTTTGTTTATCTCTAGAATGCAGGCTGTTGATTTCGGATTTAGTATAACCTGCTACCATTGGCGTGCGGTCACACCCATCGATGGACATTGTTAAAACTGGTCTTCCTCAAGGATCTGCCAAGGATCGTTTTTCATTATTAATAATTTTGTTAAAACAACAGTAAAAATACAGCCTCGAGTATCAGTAATATTATATCTATCGTGCTAGGAATATTTTTAAATTTTTTTATAGTGAATACCGCACCAGAGTACTGTTCCCAACCGTCCAGAGAGTTGTGAGACTATGGGATCCCCAATTAGGGTATGTGGTGAGGCTGGAGATAGTAGGGAGGGGAAAGGAGATGGGAAGAGGAAGGTTGGGAAGTACCTGGAT
Source organism: Drusus annulatus (assembly GCA_022651775.1). Taxonomy (NCBI): domain Eukaryota; kingdom Metazoa; phylum Arthropoda; class Insecta; order Trichoptera; family Limnephilidae; genus Drusus; species Drusus annulatus. The sequence goes on from JAGWCC010000033.1 coordinate 221,523, forward strand.
ATTCAGATCTGGTCACTCAAAACGACTTAAGCCATTTCAAGCAACATTTCGATTCTGAATGGTGGTCTTTCACCCGGGCGATACTTAGAGTATCTACCGCTCTGGAACGTATTGCAAATATACTATATATTATAAATATGCAAATCAAAAACAGTAACTTCTCTTTCTAGACTTATACTGATAAAAATGTATGAATTAAAATGTACTTTTCGGTCATTCTTTTATGGCCTTGAAATGAGATTCATTTTATTTTATTTACCTTACTTTTCTTCTTTGTGATTACTTGGCTTTTCTCAAATATATCCAGTTTTCCGATTCTTGATGGCTCCCACACATCCAAAGCCTGAAATTATTTTAAGGTCGTTAGTTCATTTCATTTTGATTACCTCTGTTTATCTTTCGTTGTGCCATGTGCACTGCAAATTTTCACTTGAAACTTGCTCCTATTCCACTGTTACTTCACAAATATAATATGGTGCACAAAATCGCTATGCAAACATGGTCAAAACCCAAGTGACAATTTTTAGCTATTGGTGCTAGATTTAATCAGGAAAATAAAACTTTTTAAAAAAATTCTTTAACAAAGAAATAAAATTATTTTTAATCATTAACATGACGATATTCTTGCTAACAAAGGGGGGAGGAAATAAGAAATTATTTTTTAAAAATGCCATTAAAAATGGCGTTAATATCTATTTACATGTATTTTGTATAGTGATATTGTTTGTAAGCCTCAAAATGGTATAACATTCTGCAATGTAAAACGTACATTTACAAACACATGTAGATATATTTTGTCCGAAATGATTAATGCAAATAAAAATCCGTTACTTTGGGCTGCACGCCACTGCATATAGTGCACGCTACATCCCTGACATTTTAACGAATGCCTTTGGGTTTTTCGACGTTATAGTTAATCTTAATTATTCGTGTTTGCTTTGATGTAATGCGCCGCAAGACGCCTCGTTTACGATCGCTTGGTAGATTTTTACATGGCATTAAACAGCAGGTGATGTAATTCGCAAAACTCGTGAGCTTAATGCTTTTTTACAGTTTTTTTTTTAATAAAATGGTTTAGAAAATTAATGCGTTTCAAAAATTAATGCGTTTCAAGTTCTTGACATGACTAAGTATGAACGCTATTCTACAATATACTTCTTACCTTAAAAAATTAACAATGAATTTTAAAATATCATCATTATTGGCGCTATGAACCTTGGAGAGTCTTGATGGCCCCTAGGTGCTTTTACTCCTGCCGACGTCCAGCTGTTTCCCTCCAGTTCCTTATACACAAGGATGCGGTGTTTCCATTCACTTTATCCAGTTTCCCAATTATATGCCTTTTCCCCTTCTATGTTCTGCAGGCTCATTATAGAGAAACCTCATTGTTACTAATGTATTTATATATTATTAGTATAATACACGGTTGTACCTCGCTCTCCAGATACAATTTTTTGTATGAGTTCACCGTTTCGTTTTACGTTACATTGTTTGCATTACTCTATTTGAGTTTTAACAGCAGTTGTCATATGCCCCGAAGAAGGCACGATTATGTCCGAAACTAATTGGCTTTTAGGTCGAATGAAGGAGTGAATTCATTTTTTTGTATTGTTCCACCACAAAGTCATCAATTTTCAAAATATGACGAAACCTAAAAAAGTTTGATAAATTGGCATTCCACCAGGTTCTGCTAAAGGTCCTAGTTTGGCAATCAATAGCTTTGATAGGCAAACAAAAAAAACATTACCTCAAGCCTTGGTTTTAGAGTACTATGTAGCTATAAAAAGTACTTACAAATCAAAAACAGCAACTTCTATTCAACTAGACTTGTACCCCTAACATCGATTTAAAAATCATTACAGTCTTATTATGTGTTAAATTGAGCCTATTGTTTACTAATGTAATATTTTCAGAATTGTCATCTTGATCCCATTAATAAAATGATAATAAGACTGGAATAATAATATAGGCCGAGAATCAGTATTTTTTATCTCCTCTTTTCATACCTTACTTGAAAGATATATTGTGTAAGTTTCTTTTTTAATTGGTAGGTATTTTATTGGTACTTTCGACGATGAAGTATTTAATTTAATGTGTTACTTTTTTTTAGCCTAAACAATGTCACACTAATCATAACAATAATAGGTTTATTATTGTTAAATACCTTTGGCCTGTGGCCTTCCCTGTCAGCAGAAAAAGTGACTCAGCATGCCCCCATTACGCTGTTTTGTTTGGTTGTGTAGATAATAATTGTTCAATGTTAAACGTCAATTGTTTTGTATATTGTTATTATTAAAGAGCCTTTTGTTGTATAAAATATCTATACACTGTGCTTCGTAACGATGCCCTCAGGTATTGAGTTTTGATGGCTATTCTATCACACCAAAATCAGACGGTGTTATTTATGGGTCAAAATAAGTGCTCATTTGACGAATCTCCGTTTGTATTTTGTACCAGTACTATATTCAATATAAATGAGCTAGTATCAAGATGATTTTATATTATTTTTAATACCAAGTTGGCCTCTTTCAATGGCCGGTAGCATAATGGTGTTATTTCATGTTTTTATGGCATGACTTTTTCGCTGTTCCTTTTAACGTTTCTGAACACTTGTTGCAATACGCAATTTTAAGGGTGACGTGATGCCCGTAATGTCTGTTTTTGTTTTGCCTGCAATGTAATTGAAACGTTCTTAATTACGGTAGTAACAAGACTAGACAGAATTTGAAATTAAAATCATTATTATGGCATTTGTAGTTTTTTGTGAAGTTTTTATTCATCTAAAAATTAGCGTTGCCTAGGTCGGAACAAGATTTTTTGCCATCTCATAATCACCTCTGTTTGTTTGTTTGGCACTCTTCAATCCATAAAATGTGTTTTACGTGTTGTTTTTGGGTAGTTAAGCCATGTTGCACTGTTTCCTCCTACTTGAACCAACGATTTGATACGTAAACCAACTTCTATATGGGTCACGAAGTGCATTAGGTGCAAGATATACATCTAGACACTTTCTAGGCAATTACGAGGGAGGAGGTAGCGAAATATGGCTAAGCACTTCCAAAACAATAAACAACAGCGCCCTTAAGGTGTTTGAAGGCAAGGACAAACTACGTGGCGGAGCGGTTATGATCCTCTACTACGAATCCAGAGGTCACGGGCTTAAAACCCGGCGTGCGCAAATAAAGTTTATTTGATCAGTTTGTATTGTTTCAGAGTGATAGATACTTTAAATATCGCCCTGGTGAAAGACCACCACAATTAAAGCGTTGCTTAAAATGGCTTTAACCGTGTTCGGTGACCAGGTCTGAATAGCCAGAAACATTCCAACCGTCCTCATCTCTTTTTCCTCCCACTCCCTTCAGCTTCACAACATACTCGTACATATTATTTTTATTATAAATATAGATAATATAAGATAATAACGATAATTTACATGCTTTCAATAGTCAATTTTAAAAAAATACATCTTAATATAGTGTGTTGTTTCTTTATGAAATTTAAAAAAAAGCACTTCTTCCTGAATGAAAATTCGCCAAACTAATTCAATAAAATACTGCAAAATACCACAATTATTGTCTCTGTAATTCATTAGATATCGAAATATGATGACCTTCTTCAGCGGTAATCGTTGTTGCATTTCTCCGCGCATGAATAATGCAACCTCATGCAATAATTGTTTATATTGCTGCACGTATTACGGGCAGATAGTGTGAAAACTTTTTCGCAGCACGCGGAAGCGATCGCGAATAATTCTTGCTGCAGTTCTGTCCGGCAAACTGCCTCATGTCATTCTCCGATCATCAAGGCGAGGATCGGTTTTTCAGCCAGTGGCTTTTTGTGAACGCATTTAGTCTCTGAAGCGGAAATCTGTTTATCTGATTTTATCTGCAATTTCTAGATTAACGCGTTTATTCTCAGTCAGCTACGTAATTTCATTTCTGAGGCATGGAGCTTAAAAATAGCATTTTAAGTGTCAAAAAAATGTGTGTGTTTTGTTCGATTTTGAAACAATGGTGTTAAAACTGGAAAAGTTTCCGGATAGTAACTACAAGCATGTGAGTCGAAAAAATGAATGAGGAAATGCATAGCATTTGCATTATTAGGTACGTGCTTAGTGACAAGTATGAAGTACCCATCTACGTAACTAAAAAAGTGCGTTAGATGTGAAAAACATGTTTTAATTTTATTTTATATAATATAAACGTAGGCACAACACGGAAGTTTAAAATAATGCTTCACGTCACACATCTATACGAACTCAATCAACATCGCTTCTTACACGGAATTGCATGGAGATTAGGGCGACAAACAGGCGATTATTCATATGATGAAATAGAACAAACATTAAAAAATTCTTCTTTACAAAAGCGTAGGAAAGACTTGGATTTAATTCGCATTTTCAAAAATATTTATTGTATAATTAGCTCACCTTCTTTGTTTGCAACGCATCCAGTTCAACATTCCTTGCTGTATACTCAGAAATTGCTCATCAATGAATTGCTGTTTCTCAATCATCACTCTACTAATTATGGGTATCATTCTCCACTGTCCAGAATGTCGAGACTTGTTAGCTCAAGCCATGGTTTTGAAATTTTTGGTACCAGTCCAAATCATTTTTATCATTCTTTACGACTCTACCAAAACTTTGACTTGACCTTGGCTTTGATTTGAATGTTCTTTCTTATGTTTATTTTGTCCTATTTTTGTCATTGGTTCATTTAATATTATGTTTGGTAATTCAATTGTATCTTGCTTAAATATCACTTGTCGGAGTCTAAAACACTGTACTTATAGTTAGTTATTAAATCTAAAGATCCTGATTCTCCAAATATCTCTCAGCCTTTTCATTTCCCATCTACCTATTAATTTCTTTCACCAAACAACATTTCCAACTATTGGGGTGCCACAGTGTCACTAGCTCTTGCATCTCTTGTCTTATCTTTACATAAAAACAAATAACAAATTTTCTTTCGTCTTCCTACCATAGCCGGATCCGTTATACGTTCAAACTGTGCAAAAACATAGACGCCATCTCTGAAGGAGCGCCGAGGAAATAAAGATCTATTTTAATTTACTTCCCCAAAATCAAAAATAAATTCCAGAAATCGTATAAAAATATCTACATCATGGGATAATTAGGTTTTTTTTAAATTATTTAAATATCTACATCATGGGATAAATTAGGTTTTTTTCATTGGGCTGGCAGCATCACAATGCAATGTGCATTGAACGACTAGCGAAAGTGTAAGGAAAATAGTTTTTTATCACGGGATTTTTATACGAATTGCATAATGGCTACTTGTACGTAAAATATGTTTTTCTATGGAGTGTCGTACGTTAAAATCGACGCGATCCAAAGTCCTTAACCAATCAGCGTGTCCGTTTTTTCTTCCCGGCAGTCACACTGAACTGTTAGAGATGGTCTATATTCTTCTCTCGGTGACATTGTACCAGTGACTTGCCGTGGAGGAGAGAGGGGGGCAATTGGAACTCAGTACACAGAGCGCGAGATGTCGTGGAACCGGCCCTGCTTCCAACTACTCTTTCATCAAAATTCCTCATCATGAATCCTCATAATAAGTCATGGCATAAGAAAATCAATGGCAAAATCCACACATAATAAAAATACCAAATATGAGCAAAATGACTTAGAACGTGAGCGAAGAAGCGATGTTTTCCAATAAAGGAATGTGTGACAATGTTTTGATATGTATTCCCATAAAGATAGTGACGATAAACAAGTATCCATCAAGATAACAACTTTTTTTTTCGCACCGTTTGTTTGTTTGTCATTTGCCCTAGCGCAACAAACTCGTATTGAAAATCGGATCGAAAGTAAAGAGAAACTGGTCTGGCGGTTATCGCATGTTGCCTTTTGAATATTCTTGCATTCTTTGTGAATCGGGAAAGAAATTGAGTCTTCTGATGCTGAACTCGTTTGCTCGGACGGAGAAAGATGATGTTGCCTCTAGAACACGTTGAATCGGTGACAGGTCTTTGATATCGATTAATGCCAATCATTTTGATCTTCCTGGATGATCTTTAAAGAAAAATACCAGAGATAATAATAATAATAACAATATTTGGATAATTTGTAAAGCGCCGTTTTTGTGAAAAATCACCTCAAGGGCGCTGTACAAATCTTAATTTCTACTTAATATTAATTCTTAGTTTATATAAATATATACAGCAATATACTTACCTGGTAGGTCACTTCTGGCAGGACACAATCACCATATCATAGTAACTTAAAATTTAGCTGATTCTTACATATAAATATATTTTTATTATTTCTTTATTATTATTTTTTCATTTTTAGGGCATGAGAGCAAATTTAAAATAAAGCATAACGGAGGTATTTTTAATTTTTCGTAGTGAAGAACAGATAATGGTGATAATCTTCTAATGAATATATTTTTCGATAAACAATTTGAACCTTTTGAATAGGTTCCTAAGTTGAAAATCTCTTCGATTCAGTATTTTTTTTTTTTTACTAATATTTATTATTTTTTTAACCTTCATTGTGATATTGATTATTGAAAGAATATGATAATAAAAAAGACAGACAATTAAAAGATTATGTTGTGACCGAGACTCGAACTCGGGACCTCCAGTCTATCTTGAAGCGGCACATTTAGCAACTTTTTTCATTCCAACTCTAACTCATTAAGCGTAATTTTTATTTTAAAAAAGGTATTAATAATTTTCAATTCAAGTATGAGATCGATTAAAAATGCCGGTTTTTTATAACGTCTCGGTGGCTCAATTAGCAGAAGCGTTACTCCCGGATAGAGTAGAGGTTTCGAGTTCGAGTCTCAGTGGCGACCGTTATTTTTTCGGTTTCATATTTACGAAGATTGATATATTATTTCAATAATTAACATAAAAATAATAAGCATAAAAGCTTTAAAGTTAATTCTAATTTAATATTTATTTTTATTTCGATTTTTATTTGTTCGCTATATTTTGGTAACCATCTTTATAATCGTGGGCAAAGTCCTATCCGAACACAATCGCAAACATATATCACGATTGTTTTTTTTTTTCTATTTTCATATTCTTTGAAGATTGTTGATATTCTTTCAATAAACAATGATAAGTTTGTGTTTAAATTAGTGATGGAACGTTTTTACGTTGACAATAACGACTATTCACAAAATAATCGTTAAACAGGTGACGTGACAACATGCAGTTACTCAATGCATAAAAAATACAATATCATATTTATAGGTATGTAAGTAAATAGTCATTATAATATAATACTGTTTCTACTTATTTTTCATCTTGAATCAGTATTGATGTAAAGAGTGGTTTTTCGCTGTCTGTAACTCAACATTAATATTGAACTAATGTTAACAATCATCTAATCACATGCATTAGAAAAAGACAAAAGAAAAAAAATATTCCCCCAACCGGCATTTGAACGCCGGAATCTTCTGCTATTCGGAGGACTGCTGTAACCACCTAGCAATCATTTCAGTTAGACTATGAGAATGATAAGAGTTCAATTGAAAGTTTAAGAACATCTACTCAAGGCGAAACCGCTCTCACAAATAAATTTAAAAAATAAATTGAAATCGGCCTCTATAAAACAAGTCATGAATTAATTTAATGAAGCTTTATGCCTTACTGTGATAATAGTGATTGAAACAATATCATTAACTTGTACTAGTCTGTCTACTTTCGTGCTACCTACTTACGTGAAATAATTGACACTGACATATTCTGTGTCATTATTGTACACAAATAGTTCATAAATAATCACAGTCCTTCAGTCCAGGTTATTGACCTTTGAGGTATTTTCGTTGTTCAAGTATTCTCAGTATCACCAATATTATCTTCAGGGCTGTAAATCAACCAGAAAAGTTGGGTCCCTTTACTTGGTGTTTTACCTATCGGTACGGGAGCTTAAAGTTACCCAGAGGTGAGGTGCTTTAGGTCGAAGTCACTTAAGTCCACTTCAAAATGCTTTGAACTCAATTCCGAGTATTTTTACCCGAACAAATCTCAGAGTGCTTGAAGTGATTCATACCCTTGAAAACCTTATGCATACATCCACACATGTCATGCTTACATAAATAAATTTTCAAAATCCACACTGTTTTTCTAATTCTTGTTTGTCTGAAAAATATTATGAGTAATTCTTTTCAGAATTTTGAAACCAAATGTTAGATCAATTGTCGGTTAAGCGAGCAACCCAATATCCAAATATTTTCTTTTCTGTATTCTTACACGTTCGAGTAGGTACCTGTTTTTTTATAATTTTGGTATGATTAATAATAACTTTAATTTAATTAATATGTGTTGTGACACATTTTAAAGTAAATACCGCACAAGAGTCCCAACTGTTCGCAACCGTCTGGAGTGAGTGGGACTATGGCATCTACAATTGGAGTATGTTGTGATGCTAAAGATAGTGGGGAAGGGAAGGAGATGGGGAAAAGGAAGATTGGAAAGTACTTGTTTATTTAAATCTGGTTACCGAACACGGCTAAAGGCATTTTAAACAACGTTTCAATTCTGAATGGTGGTATTTTATCAGTCCGACACTTAGAGTATCTACCACTCTGGAATGTGCCGCAAATATATTTTATATTATTTTATAAGAAACAAAATGTGTTATGACACATATTTATTGAATGAAGATTATTTGCACACACCGGGTTTTAACCCGCGACCTCTGGATTCTTAGTCGAGCGTCTTACTACTCGATTACGGAGGTCGTCATGCATGGTTAATATTATTCTGCTCTGATGAAGCTACGGTGGTAGCAAAACCAGGTATTAAAGTTGTGTAAAACCTTAGAGTATATAGAGTGGTATCTACCCAAGGCAGTGTAGTCAGTTTTTGATGATTTTTACCTGACTCGGCGGATCTGGGCGTGGCTAAGACTAAGGCTAGGGTATTTATACATCCATTCATATCACTTTTTTTATTTTACGTGAATACCGCACAAGAGTCTCAACTGCTCCCAACCGTCTAGAGCCAGTGAGACTATGGCATTCCTAAATAGGATATGTTGTGAGGCTGAAGGTAGTGGGGAGGGGAAGGAGATTGGGAAGGGGAAGGTTGGGAAGTACCTGGCTATTCAGATCTGGTCACCAAACACGGCTAAAGCCATTTCAAGCAACGTTTCGATTCTGAATGGTGGTCTTTCACCAGGGCGATACTCAGAGTATCTACCACTCTGGAACGTGCCGCAAATATACTTTTTATTATTTTTACATGAATTAAATGTGTTATGACACATATTAATTAAATAAATGTAATTGGCGCACGCCGGGTTTGAACCCGCGACCTATGGATTCGTAGTCGAGCGTTATACCACTCGACTATGGAGGAGAAATGTTTTTGTTTATTCGTATAACCACTTTTTCACAGTATTGATATCAACAAAAATATAGCATCTAACCTAAAAAACCGTTTAGTTGTGTCAAGTTTAGTGGCATAATAAAAAACATGTGGACTGAGTCCCGCGGTATCCTGAAGTAAGTCCAAGATCATTGTGACAGTACATAGAAGCGGAGTATTATATTTGTTGTTTCTTTCTCTCTCATGGTGTACGACGTAAAAACCCTGTGAAAGTGATTTATAGGAAGTTTGTATCGGTTGGGTAAAAATAATTAGCTCTTTCTCCATACATTGTTTCTCCAAGTGTGAAACGAAGTAATTTTTAAAATTTTAAATCATCATACTGTTGTGTGCTAACAGTGCATAGTTATGTTGAGAAATGTAATTACTCCATGTATTCTTCCTCTCCCGTTCATTTTTTTCCAAATATTCTACCTACATTTGGCAACACTCGTCGGGTTTTCGTCACTTATTTGTACAGTAAAGAAAGGGCGGAAACGGTTGACGTTTGACGATTACAAAATGTGATTTGCAAATATTGTCTTTACAAAGATGTGTATTAGGGTTTAAGCATATATTACATGTTTCGGTCTTCTAGATGCGCCTCATTTATGCAATTGGTCGTTGGTGGCGATGGTAAACAGTGATATTTTATGGATTTATCTATACTTAGCATCTCTTTCTATAAATATTCCTGTCTTTGTTACACGTTCCATTTGCATCTAAGTCAAATTTTTACAAACTTGCTGACTTACCATCACGACGTTTCTCCGCAGGGGTAGGCAGAGAGGACGGACCGCCATACAACTCTTGGCACACACTCCTTGCTTCATTCACATTCTCATTCATACATTGTCTCAAGCATACTCTTCACATGACCCGATTCAAGTATTTTTGATTCACTTGTTCGTGCCATGTCTTCCTTGGGCGTCCCCGAATTCTTCTTCCATTCACTTTCGCGTCATATATTTTTTTCATACTCCTTTCTTTGTTCATTCGTTCTACATGTCCAAACCATCTAAGCGTCCCTTTATTGATCCTATTCATTACGCTTACATCAGCCTTGAATTATTTCCGCATTTCCATCCACATTTTTAACACAGTCATACATAGTTTTACCACATTTACGCTTCAGGGATCTCATTTCTACAGCATTCAGTCTACTCTCATCTTTCCTCTGCCAGTTCGATGCCTCACCGCCGTACATCAACTTCACAACTTTATACTTTAACCTAAAAAATATATTTATCACTTCTCTAAAATTTTCCAACCTATTTTCGTCGAATGAATTTTGTTTTTTTAGTACACTTTAAAATTAACACATTGAAATACTCCGTATGAAGGCAACAGTAAAGAATCTACTTTAATTTCGTTATAAATATTAAGCTTTGTTATGAATCATATTTTTTTGATTTAATGCCTAACAAAAAAGACCAACAAATTACTAATTAAGTTCCATTTGTATAGTTGATAAACAACCGGGTGGTCTGTTTCTACCGCTGTGTTATGTAATGAATTGGTAGGTTACCTTCGTAAAATAGATACATCGCAAGCCAATCTTGCGGAAATTCACGATGTTAAGTTTTATAAACGATCCAATGGATATCATTATTTATTTGTGTTATATGCAATCGATATATATTTATATAATGGCTGTGCCTTTGAAGTAACAATAATGGAGAGAGAGCTAATTTTTTTTACCCAACCCATACAAATTTGGGATAAATCACTTTATCCGGGTTTTTACGTCATACACCATGAGAAAGAAAGAGACAGAAAAATCTCTCAAATTATCATACCGCTTTAAAGTATTGTTAGAATGTTCTTCGTGTCCCGCGTCTCCGTTGACTCCGCCCACGCGTTTTGATACGCGAAATAAATTAACATAACTCAACGGTTTTATTAGGTAACATGCAATATTTTTGTTTACAACAATACTGTGAAAAAGTGGTAATACGAATAAACAAAAACATTATATCGACATGTGCTATGAATTGATATATAAATACCCTAGCCCTAGTCCTAGCCACGCCCAGGTCAAAACCTCATAAAAACTGACTACAACAGCGCTCTCTCTTGTATATTTTTGCTCTGAGATTGTGCCGCTTCGTACCGTTCATGAGAAAGAGGGAGAGATTCCAACGGAGAACCCCTCCCTCTTTCTCATGAACAGTGCGCGTATCAGAGAGGTTGCAACGGAGCTATCAACGGTTTGCCTTTAATTACGCATTCCAATGATTTTGCTCTAATAAGATATGTGATTCACTACGAAAGTCTTTGAGACATTAAGACTTTCTTTTCATTGCGATCTACGGTGTTAGCTAGTGCTGGCGTGCCGGATTTTCCGCCTATTATTATCACGTGCTCAAACAGCACGCGCGAGTTAACATGTCGCAGCGCGCATGCAGACGTGCGAGATGGGCAATATGCTCGTTTTTTGCCGATGACATGGCTAGTTTTCTGTATAAATGATTATCGTCAATAATGTTACAAAATATCTCTTTCCTTAGGTTGCGATGTTTCAAACTTTCGCTACATTTGAGATCGTCATAATTCAACGATCAGCGCTATTTTGTTTTTTTTTTTTACATTTTAGTTTTTCTCGTCGATTCTAGACCCGTTTCAGCTTCTACACAAATTAAGATCAGATAAAAAGCATCGCAACATACTTTTATGCTTTTGAGCTAATCAACATTTTTTAAATGCAGAAACGGACCTATAATTGTCGTTTAACGAGGACCGTTCGGTCGAAAAAAAATGGCGCTTCTAAAAGAAATGTGACGATGTCAAATGTGATGAAAGTTTAAAACAACCTCAAACTTAATCTAAGCTCCTTCTACTCTAAATTTCAAAGACTACCCTACTAACTATCACGGCATTTCTCGGCATTGATAAGAGAGGATAGAACTCCAATTAACTTTGTACAAACTTCTCTCACACATCGTCTTATTTTTACTGGCTCAAGTATCTAATCTACATAATGCAGATGTTTTCACTAAGCATACCTTGTTCTAAAAACGAAGTTAATCAGCTATTCTATCCGCCCGAATGCTAGCCGAGCGTCCTACTCAGCCTGCCACCAACTCGTTTATTTTAGCATACCTTGTCTTCCTATGGCGTCCTCGTTTCTCCGATTCAGAGACAGGTCGTTTTTACGACTAATTCTTGAGCGCAACAACTCGGCGGTGAACTTATTTGCTAGTGTTTATATTTTTCTTCTCTCCTACAAAAGAGTTCCAGTAAATTTGCTTAAAAAACACATATTATTTGCATATGCACATATGCATTAATGCAATATCCGTTCCTAACTGATAACACCTGTATTAAACCCATGTAGGTACCTAATACAAAAAATAAAAATTAATTCGACGTTTATATTAACACTGGAACTTCGTGTACAGTTCTATCTGTGCACTTGTGTCTGTGGGCAATTGTCTTTATACATTCATCTTGTGCGCAGTTCTCATACTGTGTGCAGTTATCTGGTTACCTTATAAAATGGTTAACGGCCGTCCATTAGCGGTCAAATTTACCTAAAAGTATGGCAAAATATGCGATTCAATTGAACATTTCAGCTATAAATCGCCAATAATCTGAAATGCAGCTTTGCTACACTAACATAAACACATCTTTCTTTTTGATTTCCATGTTCTAGTTTCTAAATAATATTTGTTTAATACCTTTTGATAATTACCAACCTTGTTTTAACACCTTAGCCGACTATGTTTTTGTAGACGCTAGCGCCCCACGCGGCGATTAATCGAACCATGTGCGACACACGCCTATCGTATTAATAGCATCAGATACACCAAATGTAAAGATGAAGGCGCTCGTGCGTGTGAGGAAAAGGCACGATAAAATGCAACTGATGATTACAGCATGCTTATTGCGACGCGAAAGCCTTTCTTGGTTCTTCAACCTTAGAACGGCTCAATGCAAATGGTCTTCCGTGCTCAGGCGCGGCTGGCCGAGGCGCTCTCAGTGCAGCCGCGCCGCGCTCGGGCGGGGAATTACACGCATGGCCTACCCCGGTGCGAACCGCTTTTTTACCCATCCGACGTAAATTGTATATAATTAGTGTTACAACTGTATCACACATCTGGGCTATGTAACCAGGGGTCGAGACTTGATAATGATTTTCATTTGATTGAATTCATGGCTATATAATGTATTATAATATAGAAATGTTTGATCTTGCTGGGTATTCTACCCAGGTTGAGACCTTTAGTTTTGCAATCGTGTATGATTAGTTGTGTGTAGGTTAACTTAGATTAGGTTGTGCGTTTTGTAGGTTTTGTTGTTTATATATCGTCGCCGGAAAGGCAAAAGGGCTGAAGCGCCACTTTGGAAAGTTTGCACTAGAGCAATTCAAAGATTTTTGGTTTTACAATAAAATTCATAAGTCTTCTGTACCTGGTTGGATCTTGAATAAAATAGTTGACTCGGGTAACTCAATGCTTTCGCTGAGATACCTAAAGTGACAAAAAGCTAAAAAAGTTCCAAACTTGTGTCCCAAATGGTAAATATATTTTAGATGGCTGAAGGGCCACAAAAGTCTTCAGAATCAAACGAAAGTTCAAGGATTTGATGCAGAAAAAAGAAAACTGATTAAAATTGCATATTAACTCATTTTTTACCAAAGTGTCGCTTAAGCCCCTTTTCCTTCCCAGCGACGATATGGCCAGTGACCCAATTGGATCCGTTTTCGTCGAATGCAGCTGCCCCTTCGTCATACCCGCTAGTGAAACATCGTTCCAGTTACAGTTGTTCCATACAATAAACCCTTTATGGAAGAAATCAACATTGAACCTTCAAACAAGGTCCAGTACAATAAAACAAAATATGGCTCAAGGCCATCATTTTATTCAGATTTGTCTTGAAGCGAAAAATACTTTTTACTTCTTGGTTAAGCGTGTTATTTTTTGTAACGTTCACTTTCTTCATCTATCTGCTCTCCGTGTTCATTTACCAGTTGGTATCCAAGTGAACAAATGCGTCTGGTTTCCAACCAGGCGTCATAGGTTTAATTCCCTGCTAGCTAAGTCCTCTGTCGTTGCAAAACATTTTCAAGTTATAAAGATGTCACAAAAATTATAGATATCCGAACTCCATATAATTTTGTGAACACCGAATGACAGAGGTAGTTTAAGATTGCAAGTCACTTTAATTTTCCCATGATTAAATTCCTAAAAAAGAAAAGACAAGAGGCCAGATGAGCCTTAATTTAAAAGATGTCGCTTCCCCGGAGTGAAAAAACTTTAAAGTGCTCTGGTGTAAACTTTCCAAAATGGCGCTTCAGCCCTTCTGCCTTTCCAGTGAAGATATGTTGTCATGTATAAAAATTAAAGCTGTTTTGATAAATCCGGTATATCGAATTTCTTAAGACTGTAAATAAATAAATTTGGATTTTTTTCCTGATATCCGAAATAAATCTGAATTTATTTAAAATTTTGGTATTTTTTTAAATGACCTCTTTCAGCATGAAAAGACGTACTGATTTTGTTACATTCCTTATTCATATTATTTCTCTTTCTTACATTTAAATGTTTCTTTCGAATGCTTAAATATTTTTCTAACTATATAGTTAGCACATTCTTTGTAGTACATCTTGTATTTGTGCACAATGTGTACATTTGGTAACTGGGCAAACAATCAACTCAAAAAAGAAAAATAATATTGGGCGCTCCGATGGCCGCAAGTTTTAAAGATCACTTGTTTTGCTCATTTTGAAGAATAAAGGCTGAAATAGCATTAATGACCAAATATGCCATAATATGCATTATGCAAATCCGACGTATAATAATAATTTGAGTCCGTCGAGCTCTCAGAGCAATAATATACCAGGAGGGATAACTTTTTGAAACAGCGTAGTCAGGATTGATATTTTTTCCGGCTAGGGTTTTTATTGACACACCTCTTTACATCCATTCATAGCACATGTCGAAATAATGTTTTGTTTATTTAAATAATCGCTTTTTTCACAGTATTGTTATCAACAAAAATAAACGTTATAATTCAAAAACCGTTGAGTTATTTCGCATAACAAAACGTAGTGGGCGGAGTCGCCGGAGACGCGGGAGACGGAAAACATGCTTACATACTATTTATAGTTTTTGTGTTCAATTTGTAGAACTCCATTTAAATTTTTTATATAATTCAATTGAATTAAATTTAATATTATTATTGAGTTCTGCTATTTAAAAGTTTTTTAATTATTTTTGTTTTAGTGACAGCTGTTTCGTTTAAGGCCATTGTCAAACAGTTTGACAATGGCCTTAAACGCCGAAACAGCTGTCACAAAAAAAAAAACTTAAAATAGCAGAACTCAATAATAATAATATTAAATTTAATTCAATTGAATTATATACAAAATTTTTTTAAATGTTCATGTATGTCAAACTGTTTGACAATGGCCTTAAACGCTGAAACAGCTGTCACTAAAAACAAAAATAAAAATAAAATAAAATAAAACTTAAAATAGCAGAACTCAATAATAATAATATTAAATTTAATTCAATTGAATTATATAAAAAAATAAAAATAAATGCTTACATACCTAAAAGTGCTGCAATATTATGTGACAACTTGTCTTGTCTCTTTTTCTCTCACGGTTTACGACATAAAAACCCGGAAAAATTGATTCAGCGTAAATTTGTATAGGTTAGGTAAAAATATTTAGCTCTCTCTCCAAATATACTCGTATATTCTTACTCCAAGGTCGTCGAGCTGTAAATAAGTGTTCACACACCTGCGCAGGCCTACCTCTGGTTTATGTTGTGCCGGTGGACATCAACAATGATATAGTGGTAAGATTGCAGCAGACAACACATAAGAGTGCCCATTTCTAGTTTTTACACACTGATTGAGGCGATGTTTATCAGTTTACTTTCTCGGTGTAGAAACTGTTCTGATATGCATATTTTGAGGGAGTTCTGCTGATATTTTCAAAGAGAATCAATTATACCAGAAGGTATTGAGGACGTTGAATTTTTATCTTTATGACTAAGCTAAAGTACCACTTGCCTGGTGGAACATCTTCCTCCTTGTGTGACTATGTGTTGCTCGCAAGGTCTCTCTCTGATTTTGAGACACTTATAGGTAGCATTTAGTGTCTCACAATTTTATAAGGTTTGTCCCTTGTTCTTCCCTCATCTTCCCCTGATCACGTGTATCTTCCACCTAGTTTCTCCGGGCACTGTGACTGGAATACTGAGTCTTTAGGCAGAATGTAGCTTCAAGAAGATGGCAGAGAAGGACTCACCTCAATTAAAAAAATACCGCTTTAGAGTCCCAACCGTCTAGAGCCAGTGACACTATGGCATCTCCAATCGAAGTGTGTTGTGGGAGTTTTCAAGGTAGTGGGGAGGGGAAAGAGATGGGGAAGAGGAAAGGTTGGGAAGTACGTTGCTATTGAGATCTGGTCACCAAACACGGCTAAATCCATTTCAAGCAACGTTTCAATTCTGAACGGTGTTTTTTCACCAGGATACTTGAAGTATCCATCATTCTGGAACGTGTCGCAAATATAGTATATATTATTTTATATGGATTAAATGTGTTTTGACACATATAAATTTTATTTTATTTATTTGTGCACGCCGCGGTATATACGAGGCCTGTTTAAAAGAAAAGGTGAATTTTGAATTTTCACGGGCTGCGTACATTCGATTATCGATTTTTTTTCTTGTTTTGTTGGAACACATATGTTTATCATTTGTTAGCATTATAAGCCATTTTGGATTAGTGGTTTGTTTTTGACAACTGGAAAGGTTAGTCACGTTTTTGTGTGTTCTTCGATTTTTTACTTTTTGAAAAAAAATGGATCAAAGAATTTTGCGTTAAAATGGAATAAAGTGCTCCAACGCACTTAAATTGTTGACTGTGGCATTCGTCGAATCTACTTTGTCTCAAAAGAGTGTTTATAAGTGGTAAAAGCGCTTTACAGAAGACCGAGAAGATGTTAATGACGATGAGCGTCCTGGAGTTGTGGAAAAACAAATCATGAATTTTATTCTTTGATCCATTTTTTTCAAAAGTAAAAAATCGAAGAACACACGAAAACGTGACTAACCTTTCCAGTTGTCAAAAACAAAAAAAAAATGATAATCAAATGTACACAGCCCGCGAAAATTCCAAATTCACCTTTTCTTTTGAACAGGCCATGTATACGATTATTACCGATTTATTTTATAAAAGAAAAAAATGTAATAGGTATGTTACGGGAATCTTTAGCATTCGATGCTGACAAAATTCATCCTCAAATTTAATTTGTCATCTAATGAAACGTTTCGCTTAGTTGAAAAAAAGTAGACTTTTTCTTTTTATATTTCCTTCTTGTATCAGATGTTGATTGCCATGGTAGTAATCTTCACCCTGCTGACAGTCAGAAACAATAACATAAAGTGCGGCATATTCTTCACCGCGTCTTCATAGTACATTTATTATTTATTTATTTGTTTGTTTTTTTTAATTTTTTTATTTGAAACATTTGACAGAGCGACAGAGTGACAACATTACATACATACTGACAGATACAAAATAAAAGGTAGGTCATCAATCCATTAAATGTTCACACCATGCAATTAAAAATACACTGTATTACACTAATAAAATTTAAAAAAAAACAATAGAAAAATAAGGAAAACAACCGTTTAAAAAAAGAAATATCAACACAATTTCATATTTAGGATAAAAACATTTTAAAAAAATAAACACATATTGTTATAATAAATAAAGAGGGGTCATGTCATTGAGAGACTAAAACTTTTACATGGCACAATTATGGTGATCAGATGAAAGAGAAATTTGTTTTATTGTATTTAATTATTAGCAATGAACATACAATCTCACCCGCCTAGTTGTGTAAGGGGAAGATAATGTGCTCTGTCACTCTATAATTATAAAACTGTTGAATCCACAACAGATTGTGAGATCTCTTTTATTTTCTGTCAATCACCTCAACATCTACCGCCATTATGGCAATTATTGTACTGTTCCAAGAACGTTTAAAAGTTGATCATTCTTTGAACAATTAAACTAGAAACGAGACTAGTTATGTTATGATCGTAATATAATACATTAAAAATCGATTTTGCGATGGTATGTGTTTTTTTGTAGCAATGAATAAATCAAATACTATTTTTGGATCCGAAGCTGCGATGAAACACCGAATATGTTTCAGTTTATGATAAATTAGTATAATGGTGGACTGTAAAAGATAAACTATATTACTTGATGGAAGTATTTAAGTGTAGCTTGTGGAAAGATTATGGAATGAAGGAAAAATGGGAAACCATTCGCTCACCGATAATGTTGAAGTTGAAAGTTTCTTGAAGTCTTCTTGCACAATTGTATTATTAACGAAACGAATACACCAAGTATGGTAGATTTTATTATGTTTATTTACAAAACACCACAGCTATTTTATATTATTTGGGGAACAAACCGAACAAGCGAAAAACGAACGAGCCAACATGTTCTTTTCACATCAATACTCTTTTGTTTGACTGTCAATTGTTTCAAACACGGTGTTGTAGAATACTGAATTCGATACAGCGAAATGGTTGGATAAGGTAGGGACTTGGGTGAAAAAAACATCAAGGTAAGAACATAAAAATTATCACTTTGTAACTTATACAAATCAATCGCTTTTGATATAACTTTTCCATCACCAGTTTATATCTGCCCTGACGATGGAATGGTTGTGCCGAAACCGGTTGGCATGCTTTTGTAAATTAAAGCCATCTACACAATGTTACAGCGTTTCTTTTAAAGAAATAATTAGTTCGATCTCCAGCGGCCGCATTTATCTCTGGACCATTATCTGTTTTATCTTCCTTATTCATCCTGTCACGTCTCGCCGTTAAGCCCACACTCCGCACTCTCAACACGCTCACTCTCCGGAACCTTCTTCTAAACCTAAACCCTATAATCACTCTTATTATCTCGGGCTACGCAACAAGCTCTCAGCCGTTAGCTGTTAAGATATACTGCGTCGCTCTGTTGGCAAAATTTATCCTGTTGTAGGCTTCTTAGAAAACAAAGAAAACGATTCCTTCCTCTATGTATTGGATCCCTGGTCTTGAATTTTATATACCACGTTTTTCAGCGTCATTTTTGTGAAATAAATCCTCAAAAGCGATTTCCAAGTTGTGAACTGTGAATACTTGGAGCAAGTGAATGAGCTGTGAGAGATGGAAAGGCTGATAAGGATATTTTTTATTTATTTTTATTTTTTTTTATTATTGTACAACAGATATAAACCCAATAACAGTACAATGGAACAACAAGTAAGCAAATTCAAAGTATAATTTTTTTTAAATTAATAAGTTTTTTGAACTTCTGTAAGTTATCTGAAAATATATAAAGATGATGTATTTAACAGAATTATACCTCTTGTCATGCTATGCTGAGCCAAAACATCTGTCCGACCATAGGGTATTCTGAACATTGCATGATTTCTGCTGCGACAGTATTTTTCTGGTACGAATAAGCAGTAGCATGCCAAGAGGTATGGACAGTCGATTAAGTGATTTATAATTTTAAAGTCTATTGTCATGAGGCCAGCATTGCGCCTAGTCCCTAAGCTTTGATAATGTGTCTCCTCGAGTAGTTCCATGTGATGCATGAACATAGGGTATGTTCCGTGCCAACGCATGTACACATACCTGAGGATTTTTTTTTGAATCTGTCTCAACATATTTATGTATTTGGTTTGATGTGGAGCCCAGATAGTGCTAGGGTACTCCAACTTGCTTCTGATCACTCCATTGAAGAGGGCTGTCATCGCATTTGTGTTATTAAACTCTTTGCACCTTCTGATTACAAAACCAAGAAGTTTATAACAATTTGAAGTAAGCTGCACTATATGACTCGATAACGTTGGCCTGGGATCAAAAACCACCCCGAGATCTTTGATGGTAAATACGCGGGTTAAAATTTCACCATTCATAATATATTTGAAAAAAAAAACATTTTTAGATCGGCCATATGTCATAATGACGAATTTTTTAATATTAAAATTTAAATTATTGAATACTAAAAACAAGGGTGAATGCAGGAAATTCCGTTAATGGAGGACTAAACCCTGTTGGTGCAAATAAAAATATCTCCAAAGAAGCGAAGCTAGTAGTTTACAATAGAGTGGTTATACAAACCCTGACGTATGGCATTGAGGCATGGAACTGGCAGAGGATGGATGAAAGTAGACTGAATGCTGTAGAATTGAGATCCTTGAGGCGCATGTGCGGTAAAACCTTGTATGACCGTGTTAAAAATGTGGATATCCAGTAATAATGCAAGGCTAATGTAGGCGTAATGAATAGGATTGAGAAAGGGAAGCTTAGATGGCTTAGGCATGTAGAGCAGAAAAACTAAGAAAGGAGCGTAAAGAGAATATATGACACGACAGTGAATTGTAGAAGTCAGGGACGCCCGAGGAAGACTTGGCATGAACAAGTGAATCAAATATTTGGGTCGGGCCATGTCAAGAATCAGAAAAACAGAAGAGCATTATGAAACGATGTATGAATGTGAATGAAGCAAGTAATGTGTCAAAAACAGAGTTGTATGGCAATCTATTCTCTCTGCCTACACCTGCGGAGAAACGGCTTGACGATTGGTTAGTTAGTTGGAAAATATCTTCAAATAATAACATAAATTACGTCAAATAAGTTCTACTTGGTTTATGTTCGACTAGGTTTTCTTAGAAACGAAGACGTTTATTATTTTATTCTCGTCTGATTATGATTTTAAAAACCCATTATTATTACATATTACTCCAAGGGCGCTTTTCAAAACTAGGAAATAACTTTAAACTATAGTTAAAATTACCGTCAATATTTAGAAACCCTGATGATGAGTCTTATGTGTTATGCGTCGATTGTTCAGAACTAAGAAAACATATCGTCGCTAGAAAGGCAAAAGGGCTTAAGCGACGCTTTGGTCAAAAATGAGTTAAATATTCAGTTTTAATTAGTTTTTTTTGCATCGAATGTTCTGACTCTCGTTCAATTCTGAAGACTTTTGTGGCCCTTCAGCCATTTAATATATATAAATATATATATATTGTGACAAAGCTTGACTTAAGTCACATAAGTTTGTGACTTGAAGTAAAAAAATATATCGAGAGGTACTTTATACTGACTCGATAGAAGAAGACAGAGATAAATTAAATGATGTCGGATAACCTATTAGTTACCGCCTACATGGAATTCGGACATTTTTATTAAAAATATTTGAAAACATTAAACAAAACAATATCAATAAACCATTAAAATGATTTATAAAGTCAAAATATCACACAAACACTAATAACAGAAAGTTTTGCCCTAAATGGAAGTTTTTTTGTTGATTTTATGTCTTTATATCATTAAGAATTTGAAAATTCTAAAGTTCGGTCACAAATATTTAAAACTGTTGAAAAAAGTGATGTTTCACAATCTTTGTTTGGTCTTATTTAAACATTCACGGATAGCACATATCACCATCATGTTAGATTTCTTTGAATAACCACTGCAAGTTTTTTTAATCCACAATCCAAATATAGAAAATAACCTCAAAATCCGTTAACGTATGTTATATGTCTTGAAGATGTAAAGTTGCGGACGAAGAAATTTCTTATATAATTACTTAGAAGCGCTGCAATATTATGCGAAGACTTTTATTTTCTCTTTTTCTCTCATGGTATACGACGCAAAAACCCTCTGAAAGTGATTTATCGCAAATTTGTATGGGTTGGGTAAAAATATTTAGCTGTCTCTCCATGAATATTCTTACTCCAAGATATTTTACAAACGAATGAAAATGTTTCTGTGACAATAATTGTTGATGTCATCAATTTCCATAATTCTTCTTTTTACTGGGCCTTCTCCTATAGATGGTTGTCTATCATCAATGCAATAAGTACGCCCTGTTCTTAATTTGTTACGGCTTGTCTTTTTATATATCGTTTACGTCATTCAAAATGTCGCATCTGCATTTTGGAGTAGTGTGGGTGGTTACCTTAATTTCCTTCGCGTATTCTTCACGGTGCATCGTTCAATTCATTCTACAGTGATATCATTTCCGCAGCATTAAATCATTTTCCTTTATTATTTTGCGTCTTGTAAAATACAGGGAGATTAGATAAGTGATAATGTTGGTGGAGATTTGGTAAATTGTTAAAGTAATTACACTAACTCGCGGTTTGTAAACTCATATTTAAAAGCTCTTAAGCGTTCAAAAAATACTTTGTGTTTGTCCTATTTATTTTGACAGGCCAACCTGGAAATGAATATTAATTAAACTAAATAAATACATAATATCCTTAAAAGAAAAGAAAACTTTAAATAATTTCTCCTTTCGATGTTGAGTGTGTGAGTCATTTTAGTATTTATAAATATTAATTTATGTAGGTGTAGAAACATATTTTTTTTTTGTAGTGAGAATATTGTTTATTCATGTTTTAAGTATGATGCGATTATTTATATATTTTTTGATTTACGGTTGGCTCTGTGCCAGTGAGACTATGGCATTACCGATTTGGGCATCTTGTGAAACTGAAGGTAGAGGGGAGGGAAATGAGATGGGTAGGAGGAAGGTTAGGAAGTACCTGGCTATTCAAATCTGGTCACCAAACACGGCTAATGCCATTTCAAGCAACGTTACGATTCTGAAATGTTTTAGCGCACGCCAGAATTTGAACCCGCGACCTCTGGATTCGTAATCAAGCGTCTTAACCACTCGACCACAGAGACTTTTGTTTCTTTTTTTTTTTCATAAAAATGGCACTTTTAAATTTCTCAAATATTTTTATGATTTTTTTATTGAAAAAATGTGATGTGATCCTTTTGTCTTTTTTTAGCTTTTCATATTAAGAGGTTTTCTGTAAACCTTCTTACAGTCTGTCTACTCAACGCGTTTGATGCAAGTGAGACTTTTGGTAATAATGTATTTGACCCTTCTAACGCATTTTCCATAATAACTGGCTTTTACTTCTCTGATTTAAGTTATCCAATACTCTTCTTCGTGGTAATCAATTCTTTTGACACATTGTCCAAGCAGCAGCTAAATATGTCTTTGTATCAAGATACCTATCCAAGGTCGACCATTATTTTAACTGTTACGATGTCTCCACAGCGGTGAAAACAGCAAACTGTCTTTCAGCCGCCTCGTCTTATGCATTCGGCTCGTTTTCGTAAAGTAAACAAACTGGCATTTGTTCTTAAACGAGTATTAATTACCTTTGGAAACAGGTTGTGTGAAGTCGTTGCGTATAGTGTCATTCTGTTACAGTCGGGTATTTTCATTGTCCTCGCGTTAGACTGTGACAGCTATAGCCGCCCCAAGGTCATCCTCGGTCGTTATATTCACAATAGCAGCACATATCACCTGAAAGTGTCATCTTTTAGATACGCCTAATTAAAGATGCCCCAATTTTATTGTTGAATGAAAAGCGTTTGCAAAACGTGTTGCCTCGGTGGAAATCAAAAACAAGTTGCATTGTATAATAATAAAAAAAAACTAACCCGAACAATGTTGACAACCAACTGAATTGTATTGGCCGTGGTGTTCCTCAAGGATCCGCACTAAGACCACTTCCAAAAACACATAAACAACATTTATTATTACATAATAAATATAAGCAACGCATCTTGCAGTTTTCTTAATTAACTATAAATTTGTTTTCTCATTGATTTGTTATTTTATTTTATAATTTGTTCTCCCTCTGTACGTATATATAAGCGCACACTTATATTTAGTTTAGTTTAGTTTTGTACCCTGATGATGCTTAGGCTAAGTGAAACTGGTAGGTCATAACAATTAAAATAATATTCGTGGTCTTATACAAAATTATTATAAGTGTACGTAGGACTGTACAAGTGTGAACTTTTCCATTTTGGTACTGAAGTTAATTGAAATTATCAAATTTAAAAAAAAAATCTTTTTAAATTCCTACCTACCAAATAATTTACTTACCCATAATGTATTTTGACACACATTGTTTTAAATTTAAAATTGGCCGATCAAAGTAATTTCCTTTTTTTCTTGTCAAGTAAAGTTACATCCCATAATTGTTTCCAGCTAACAAGTAGTAATATCACTATTATACAGGCCATACTAATGAGGTTAGTAGCTGAGTGGACAAACGCGTCGGATTCCCTTCTTCTGCTACCTATGTCCTCCATCATTGCACAAGCAACATCTTCCGCTTATTATAATGATAGTAGGCGTTTTTCAAACATTTTCAGGTTATTCGTAACCCGTGAATATTTGTCATTCTTTAAAAAAAAAAATGGTCCAAGAAAGATATTGATGGCGATTAATTTCCACATAAACATGACGTTTTAAAAAATTTCTACGGACGAAATACCTCAAGAGGAGAAAATACTAAGTTACAAAGTTACAGTCAATTTATTGGTAGGTACTAAATATATAAACCTATATATCTTTGGAAAGTAAGCCCAAATCAGGGCAGCACACGTGCATTAGCTTCGCATTCCGTTTGATTTAAAGTCTTCTTCAGACATATTTATTATCTGGCTAGTAGGCAAGCGTGACGAATTTATTACGATCGGGTTATCGGGTATACAGATAGCCAATCCCACTCACTGAGATTAAATAATGTGGCTTAACCCCTTTTAATATGTAAATGCATTGAAACCACCAATCCGTTCACCAGTTACAGTCGCCGGGTTGATTTAGAATGCGTTTGATGAAATGATATCGAAACACGAGTACCTGCTTTCAAAATTACTGACCGTATTATTAATTACCTTTTCTGTTTTTCTTTTAACGACTTCGGTCAAAGCACTGAAAAGATACAACGAGAGAGGCGAGACCTGATTTGTTTCTTACTTCGAGGAAATTGATCAAACATTTTCAAATGTCTAAATTCTTTCTTGGGTAGATAATCAATTTAATTGGTATTTCTGGGGCTCTAATCGGTATAGATCTCACTTTTGGAGATAACCTGTTCAGTGTGTTATAGCAACTTGGCAAAAACTGGGATTCAAAAAATTACTTGATCAATCATAAAATTTTAACACTGAAACAGAAATCTTATTGCATGTAGCAGAGAAAACTCTCGAACGGTGAGCTCTGGCTTCATAATATCGTCGCCGGAAAGGCAAAAGGGCTGAAACGCTATTTTGGGAAGTTCACACCAGAGCACTTTAAAGTTTTGTTTGTTTTACAATAAAATTCATATGTTTTCAGTACCTGGTTGGATTAAAAAAATAGTTGACTCAGGTAAGTCAATGCTTTCACTGAGTTACCTGAAGCGACAGAAGTGTTCCAAACTTGTGTCACTTGAGTCAAGCCTTCTTCTAATTGGTAGATATATTTTAAATGACTGAAAGGCCACACAAATTTTCAGAATCAAACGAGAAGAGAGAAAACAAAACTGATCAAAATTTCATATTTGACTCATTTTTGACCAAAGTGTCGCTTAAGCCCTTTTGCTTTTCCAGCGACAATATGTGCCCAGCTTTTTCCGACTAGAATGTTTTAAATCAACACAACTGTTGTCAGCTCGCAGCATCAATTCCATGATGAGCTGGCATGGTGAGAGGTACATAAATAACTATGCAAAAAGAAGACAAAACGCTGTATCGTTTGCTACATACTTTTAATTTGTTTGATAAGAAAAAGGTTTTGAAAAATCGTATTTAAACTCTATATTAAAACATCTGTTATGATTCAAAAGGAAACGGTTTTGTTTATAGTCTTCTGAGTTAAAGGATTAATTTGTATTCTACGTACAGCGGTAGATGTCGGACCTTTCGGAAAAACGTCACGAAATGAGTGGCCGAAAATCGAAACATCTCCTTGCCCAATAAAGCCAAACTTCACGTCAGTTAAACTCATGCCCGAGCCACCCAGCTTTTCCTTTCGACGTCCGACAGAAGAAGATTTGTACGATATCACAATAGTATGTTCTAGCAAAATGAGTGCAATGAAAGCGGTGTATACCAAACCACCATCGTAAAAAATGTAAATATTTAGATCTGATTAAAATAATCGCAACATTCTTTACCGGTGTGCAATGTTAACATAAAAATGTTGTTTATAAAATTTTACACGCATGTGAAGATTCAAGACTGATAAATCTCGAGTCCTCCGTTATCTCGGACGCAGCATAATAATTATTAAATTGTGTTTTCGGGCGGTTTTCTTTACTAATTAAACTGTATAATACGCGGTAAACTTAAGACTGGGTACGTTTTACCTCATTATTATTATAGTTAACGCTCTGAGCATAGGTATATCTCTTATTAAACTCGGCGTCCTAACTGTAAAATATGCGCTATTCTATTTTATTTGTACTGGGTGTTTTGTGTTTTCATACCAAACAATATAATTATTTAAACATTAACAACCGTAAATGGATATAGCTCGAGGGTTTTTATTATTTATTTCCGATGCAAGGAGATATAATGGGCAGAACGGGCGTTGTAGTTTATGTTTCTATACAGAAATACACCCCACTTTTATTCGCTGTGGAAGAATACATCAGTTATTAATATTTTATTGCGGATGCAAGCGAAACGCGTCGATTTTGGGTTCGTAAAGCCGAATGCGGTATTCCACAAGGATCAGATTCGAGGTCAAGTTATTTTTTAACATTATCCTGAATAAAGTATATAATATGATGATTCAGGTTTTTGATCCTTTTAAAATTAGTGTTAACCAATATATTTTAATAATACAGATATGCCGAAGTGCAGGGGGAATATGGTAATTGGCATCGTGGAAAGAACGAGAAAGTAATCGAATAACTTGATGCAGTAGAAGATGGACGAGAGTACGCCCAAGTTACGAAAATTCTCGGTGATGGCCGCTTGGAGGCTATGTGCTTTGATGGTTCCGAGAGACATTACCAGGGAGCAGTGGCGTTGCGAGGGGGGGGATGCCGACCGCCCCGGGCGCCCCTATTAGAGGGCGGCAAAATTTGCTTATCGAAAAAAATGTGACGGACAAAATTGACTTGATGATGTTATTAATGATTTTGCTGCGCGTAAGGTCCGAAAAGTCAAATATTAAACATAAGTATCTAATTTGGTTTTGAAATAAATATTTTTCGCTCTTTTATATGATTCCTTTTTTCCACCAACACCAACCTCGTTATTTTTATGACGTCACAAGGGCGGCAAATTATGATTTCGCCCCGGGCGACGATGGCCCACGCTACGCCACTGCCAGGGAGACATCAATCTCATTAAATTACGTGACTGCTAAGATGCCAAGGCAGAAGTCGTCCTGAGGTACACATTTAACAAAGCTAGAAACATCAAGACACGTGGGAAATTTCCAGAAATCGTTCGGATGACGGATTTGACGAAGAATTCAAATTCGGAGATGAAATCAGTTCTGATAAGGGAGTGGATCCAGTAGACAACATTTAGCATTTAGACCCCTTAGAATAACAAGGTTTTATCTGACACCGCACTGCTATGCAATAATAAATTTCAAGTAGCTTTCTATAAAGCCCATTATCGCATGACATTGCTGTGTCAGATGGAACCTTATCTAGCAAAATAATTATTTACTGATGAGAGAAAAGGACTCTCTTACGAAAATATTGAATATTTAAATAATTTATGATGGAGCAAATAATAAAAAATATTGAATTTTTTCTAATTTTCGTAATTTTAAAAACAAACCCGTATTGTTGAGATGAAGTAAAACAAATATATATAGTTTATTTGCTGTATAATGTCAAAGTCGAGAGAATTTTTTGTTTACTCTCTGACCTTGGTATGACATCTATTAGTTCTTGACCTTTAAGTCCTTTTTGGTCCGTGAATAAATGCATTAGACGAGGGTATCGTTAATTCTCAAGAATATGTTATAAACCTTGTATTCTTTCGGTTTGTATTTTTTAAATTTATGATCAACCATTGTTAATTTGATATTTTTGTTATTTCAGAGCCCCCGCCATGTCGGAGGGCGATGTTTCAGCCATCCAGGATGAAGACATCCTTCGCCGCATGGTAAGCACAAACTTTCCTAATCGATATTCGCAAAAATCCGAAACTTTTCAGTCAGCGATAGTCATATGTAAATAATTATCGATTATAAATAGAACACATACACTTTGTTTTTTGCATTTAACCTCTTCCATCATCGAAATACAAAATACTTCATATTTAGGAGTTGGAAGGAGAAGGAGTAATTGAGGAGATTATGGGAATAACCGAGCGGTTTATTGGAAAATATTTAGGACTATAAGATAAATTTTATTTTATTTATTATTTTATTTTATTATTTATCTTATAGTCCTGATGATGGAAGGGTACTTCCGAAACCGGTAGTGGTTAAAAACAAAGTGTATGTGTTCTATTTATAAATATGGCAACCACAAAGTTAATGCTTTTACGAATATATAATTATCGATTATTTTACAAAACTTTTGCCGGAGTGTCCTATAGAACCCGGGCATTCTTCATTATATTTTCAGGAGTTTTTATCCTTTAAAACCTGTTTTTCGCATATTTAAATGAATCATAATCGCTTGTCAACAAAATAATCAATACATATAGAGATGTTTTGCATTGCGTTAAATTTCGGTACAAGTCGAGTAATAAATTAAAACCCAACGACAAAAACCTGTTAACTAACATTTGTTGTCAAAAATTAGTTAGTATTCTCACTAAACTAATTCTGGTACGCTCTATCCAATGAACACACTATCAGATCATGAAAATGGTACGAACATGAAAAATTAAAGAGATGAACATCTTAACTGCAAATTTTGTTTTAACTGAAATATTTTTTAATGGCAAGAACATGTTATCTACAATAATAAGATAATTGCAGAAATGCATTAAAATTTTAAATTAAATATTAAATTTACTTTGTCAACTAAACATTAAAAAAATTGTTTGTGGATTTGTGATGGTACACACTTTTTCTAACAAAACGCAAAAGACTAAATATAATGACTCTACTGTTAGTTAACAGGTTCTTGCCGTGGGGTCTTCAAATATGTTAAGTTTGCTTACCGCAGTATGTCTGAAAAAAATAGATTTTCAATGGTGACATTACTGTTTGTATTTACAGGAAAACCTCATGCATTTATTTTTTATTTGGGAGGACATGTATTCAGCCATACGAAAATACAATAAAACGACAAAAATATCTACACATTTCTTAATCAAACAGCCCCTACCCAATATTCCAGTATCACAGAATCTCCTATCTTCTGATATCATTTCTTTTCCTTAATGTTACAAGTATAACATGGCCTGCATACGGCCAAAAGAGGAACTAATGAAGGAAATAACCATTTTCAAAAACCATTGATTTTTTTTGTATTTACGATATCCACAGTACCAACACCACCAACTGCATAGTTAAGTATGTCGATGTGAAACAATCTGTTTCTTCTCTCCAGTGGCAGCAGACGGACGACTTCGGCCGCAAGAAGGAGATACGCGCCCACATGTACCGCCTGCGCGAGGAGCGGCTGCGCTCGCTGTACGGCTCCGAGGGCGGGGGCGGGGAGAGGGAGGGTCCCCCGGCGCCCCCCGCGCCCCCGTCGGCCGACAAGGGCGGGCGCAGGGCGGCGCACTCGGACTCCTTCGCCGACCAGTGCTTCCAGTCGCTGAAGAGCAAGGAGATCAGGGACTCGGAGTCGCCGACCAGGGATTATAACTACTCTGTCCAAGGTATGAACAATAAGATTTTTTCTCATATAAATTGTCAAGCTCTCACTATCTTCATTTTTTTGTGTAATACCGCACAACAGCTCTAATTCCCCAGAATCAGTTTAACTATGGCATCTCCGTTCTGACAGAATAATAGGTTACAATGTTATTCCATGAAATCTAAGTTTGACGGCCTGCATGGTCAAGTGGTAAGACGCTCGACTACGAATCCAGAGCTTGCGGGTTCAAACTCGGCATGCGCAAATACATCTAATTGAATTAATATGTGTCATAAGTCATAACACATTTAATTCATATAAAATAATAAATCGTATATTTATGGCACGCTCCAGAGTGGTAGATAGATACACATAGTATCGCCCTGGTGGAAGACCACCATCCGTTGCTTTGAACGTTGAAAACGTTACTTGAAATGGCTTTGACGGCCTGCATGGTCGAGTGGTAAGACGCTCGACTACTAATCCAGAGGTCGCGGGTTCGAACCCGGCGTGCGCAAATAAATTTTATTTATTTAATATGTGTCATAACACATTTAATTGATATAAAATAAAAATATATTTATATTTGCGGCACGTTCCAGAATGGTACAAGTATCGCCTTGGTGAAAGACCACCATTCAGAATTGAAACGTTGCTTGAAATGGCTTTAGCCGTTTTTGCTGACCAGATCTGAATAGCCAGGTACTTCCCAACCTTCCCCTTCCTTATATCCTTCCCCTTCCTTATATCGTTCCCCTCCTTTTATTTTATTTATTTTTTATACATCTTTGGATGAAAAATTATGTATTTTTTTATTTTTTACTGTCTTTACTTTGCATTCATTGCAATTTTTTATTTTTTTTAGAATTAATTGTTTTATATTTATGAATATTGTGTATTAATACACTTACTCGCTCTATTTAAAAACGCCTTAAAATAAAAAATTTTGTAATGTTTTTAAAATAATAAATAACTGAATAACTTCAGCCTCACAACATATTCCTATTGGGGATGCCATAGTCTCACTGGCTCTAGACGATTGGGAGCAGTTAAGACTCTTGTGCGGTATTCACGTAAAAAAAAATAAAAAAGGGTTGTGTTTGGTGTCCAGATCTGAATAGCTAGGTACTTCCCAACCTTTTACTTGTATCCTTCCCCTCCCCACTACCTTAAACCTCACAAAATACCCCGATTGGGGGTGCCATAGTCTCACTGGCTCTAGACGGTTGGGAGCACTTGGGACTCTTGTGCGGTATTAACTATAAAAATAATTAAAATAATCACACATTACAAATGACAACAATTTATTTATTTATTTTTATACGCCCTCATGGGCTTTTACATAACATAGGTATAAAATAAAATAACAGTGACATAAAAAATAACAATGACATAAAAAATAACAATGCGCCCAAAAACATTTGATGCGACGATTTGATTACGCCCAAGAAAATTAACACTAGTATTCAGTGCAGTTGAATATATCTACTATTTCAGCGATAGAATTACTCACTGCATGCAATCTAGGTACAAGCGAGTATTTAAATGACTCAGTCCTGATATTGTTGTTACATTTAAAAAGAATTTTGGATCGAGTGGATCTGTTAGGTACATAGAAGGTAATTAAGCTAAGTAAATCCGTGTCTATAATACCATTAACAATTTTAAAAATAAAAGTCAAGTCGGAAACAAGCCTCCTGTCTGAAAGTTTTAGTAATTTTAATTCTTTCATTAAAAAATTATAATTTATGGTTTCAGGGTAGACCGAGTTTATAGTTGATGTATCTTAGAAATTTATGTTGCAATTTTTCAATGGAATCAGAGTGGATTTTTTAAAGTGAGGGGACCAGACAGAAGAATTATATTCGACTTGAGTACAGGATTTTCAATGTAGAAATATTTTTTAAATTCATTGGCATTTACTTGTTATTATATTGATATGTGAGAGAAAATTTAATTTAGAATCGAAAGTAATGCCGAGATCATTAATTTCATTGACGAATGTAAGGGAAATATTATCAATTTTATAATCATAGTCGAGAGGGTGAGTAATTCTAAAAAATCTGATTGACATTTACTAATATTTAAAAATTGGTTAAGTTTACACCAATCATGGCTTATTTAAGTTAACGGAACAATCATCTGTGGTTTTTATGAGTTTGAAGAGTTTCAGATCATCTGCGAAAAGCAGCACATGCACATCGTTATCAAATACATTAATTATGTTAATTGGTGCACTATCTGTGCGGCACAAAATAATTTACCAAGTGATGTGTATTCACTTTATTTTTATTTTTATGTGATACCTGACTAGAGCGCCCTTGTCTGTATGGCGCACAGTCAGGGAACTATATTGCAACGTTGTTAGGCGGGTCAAAGAAGGGATTTGTTAATGCAGGCCTTGACGAGGCCCGGATTAAATGAAGGAGGAAAGATACATGCCAGTAGCTCGTTCCACATACAAACCGACTTACACAAGAAACGAGTTTAAGAAACGACCTTTTCTCATGAAGCCGACATCAACTGTGAACGGATGTTCCGTTCGCATCCGTCGGGTTTCACGCACATGCACCAGCGTACAGGGGATCAATGCTGCTAGGTCCTTAGACCAGGCTCCATTGAAATACCTGTAGAGCAGACTCAACATACCTATGTTGCGTCTGTGCATTAGATATGGCAATCGGTCTGCTGACAAAGGATTGTCAATCGGATGAATTCCCCTTCTTTGCACAGAATCAAGCAGGTTTATCAAGGTTTTTGTACAGACTGCAAGTTTTACAAACATATGTGACTAATTAACTATCACACCGTTTCCTCGCAGGGGTAGGCAGAGAGAACAGACCGCTATACAACTCTGTCTTGGCACACACTCCTTGCTTCATTCACATTCATACATCGTCTTTTACATACTCTTCTGTTATTCTGACTCTTCACATGACCCGATTCGATCGTGCCATGTCTTCCTCGGGCGTCCCCGACTTCTTCTTCCATTTATTTTCACATCAAATATTATCTTCATACTCCTTACATCACTTTGTTTATTCGCTCTACATGCCCAAACCATCTAAGCGTCCCTTTCTTGATCCTATTCATTACGCTTAAACCAGCCTTGCGAATATTTCCGGATATCCACATTTTTAACACGGTCATACATGGTTTTACCGCCCATACGGTTCAAGGATCTCATGCATGTATTTGAGTAATTTAGAAAATCAATCTTCAATTATATTTTTCTGTTTTTTTTTTTATACCGTTTCCTGTCGGAGGATGGCTATCGTCAAGACAATTTTCACCCTACGTTGATACATATAATTATATGAATCATATTTTCTGAAATTCGCAACAACTCTTTTTCAATTTGCAATACCCCAAAAAATACTGTTTCTATAAAAGATTTTATGTGTTTTCTCATTACAGATACAGACAATGCCAATACAGGATGGACTGTGGTAGCCAAGAACGAAGTGAGCGACGATGGTAATACCGTCTCCGAAATGACACTGGCTCACAAGTCCGGCACTAAAGAGATCGACGGAGGAAATGCCTGTTTCTCTGCCATCAAAGAAAACGCGCAGTCAGTCACCCAACACGAAGACGAAAACAGCAAGATGTACTGCGCAGAGAGCAAAGCCAAGAGTGTGGCTAAAGAACAGTTCGTCTCCAAAACTGATGATGGTATGATGACCTCGTCTACGACAAGTTCCGTCGGCTCTCAGTCAACAAGTCTTCATTCTCTCAGAAGCATGATTCCAACCCCAACTTCAGAAGTGGAGACAATGACTCGCCAAGACCCACCAGGGAATATCCTTCTTCTATCGATACTATTGATAACATGGCAACGTCGCATCACTCTGTCAATGAAAACATCAGGAATACATCTTCATCTGTGTCTGACCGAGAGGCAACCATGTGTACCGAGGGAGAATTAATCTCTAGAAAGGTACAACACCCTGATGAGCATACTACTGTCATTATTGAGAAAAGGTCCCTGCCCGATGGAACTATTGTAACCAGCACAAGCCGTGAAACGACGGGGTCTTATATGACATCGGGAAGGCAGACAGGCAGCCATAATATTACCACCGGGAGCGACATGACCTCATCCCAACGAAGTGTCAACAAAAGTTCGAGGCACACTGAATCTGATAACATTTCAGTTTCCAGCAGGACTTCTGAAAAACATCATACATCTGAATATGATTCTCGAGATACAGTGTCCGATGATGTGAGGAACAGCAGATACAATACCGATAACACTATCAACAGAACTCTCAATGTTGATGATTTCGTTTGTGAAGATGTCTCTCCAGACAACTATTCAGAAAAGGCAGAAAGCGTCAGTAAATACTCCGATCACAATGCGAGGTCTACCAAGGTTACTGATGACCGCACTACGAATATCACTGAGAGAAAATATTCTGATCAAGTTTCAGATAAGAACAAAAAGTTTGATGAAGAAGTCATCCAAGTTGATAGGAAAGTCTTGGAAACAGAGTACCCTAAACCAGAGGGAGAAGTCGTTGAAATAATAAATAATAAAAAAACAACTGGAGAATATCTCACAACATATCAATCAGATTATACGAGCAAGCGCGTCAGTCAAGATTTAAGTCCTACTCACGAGGCTTTTGCCAGATCTTTGAGGTCCAGCCCTGACAGTACCCTTCCAGGAATATCTCCTACTCGCGGCAGTAATAGGAGCCTGAAGACCAGTACCACCTCGTTGCGCAGTGTTAGTCCCGAAAAGTCCTCCAGGTCTTCAAGTCCCAGAAAGCAATCAGATTCTTCACCAATCAGGAGACCATCCGCGGATAGGCATACTACTATCACAAAGACAACCCATGAAAACAGATCTACGACAGAGCACCGTGTAGTTAAAAAAATCTGAAGCGAAAGATGGGGGCAAAGTCCCTCCAAACAATACAAGAGAAAGTTCTCCTGGAAAAAGTCCAGATAGGAAAAAAGAACCAAAACCCTATGGAGATACTTCTCCACAAAGGCGTAGCTATGATGCTCCACTAGACCGAACACAAAAGCCCAGAAAAAAAGAGAGAACCAAAAACCCATGAAGTTTCTTCTCCAAAAAGACAAGGCTATGAAGCCCCACTAGATCGAACGCAAAGCCCAGATAAAGAGAGGGAACAAAAACCCCATGGAGATACTTCCCCAACAGGGCGTACTTATGATGCCCCACTTAACCGAACACAACAAAGCCCGGATAGAAAGAGAGAACCAAAACCCCATGGAGATACTTCTCCAACAAGGCATGGCTATGATGCTCCACTTAACCGAACATCACAAAGCCCTGATAGGAAGAGAGAACCAAAACCCCATGGAGATACTTCTCCAACAAGGCATGGCTATGATGCTCCACTTAACCGAACACCACAAAGCCCTGATAGGAAGAGAGAACCAAAACCCCATGGAGATACTTCTCCAGCAAGGCATGGCTATGATGCTCCACTTAACCGAACACCACAAAGCCCTGATAGGAAGAGAGAACCAAAACCCCATGGAAACACTTCCCCAACACGGCATGGCTATGATGCCCCACTTAACCGAACACAACAAAGCCCGGATAGGGAGAGAAAACCAAAACCCCATGGAGATACTTCCCCAACAAGGCGTGGCTATGATACCCCACTTAACCGAACACAACAGAGCCCGGATAGGGAGAGAAAACCAAAACCCCATGGAGATACTTCCCCAGCAAGGCGTGGCTATGATGCCCCACTTAACCGAACACAACAAAGCCCGGATAGGGAGAGAAAACCAAAACCACATGGAGATACTTCCCCAACAAGGCGTGGTTATGATGCCCCACTTAACCGAACACAACAAAGCCCGGATAGGGAGAGAAAACCAAAACCACATGGAGATACTTCCCCAACAAGGCGTGGTTATGATGCCCCACTTAACCGAACACAACAAAGCCCGGATAGGAAGAGAGAACCAAAACCCCATGGAGATACTTCTCCAACACGGCATGGCTATGATGCCCCACTTAACCGAACACAACAAAGTCTGGATAGGAAAAGAGAACCAAAACCCCATGGAGATACTTCTCCAACAAGGCATGGCTATGATGCTCCACTGGACCGAACACCATCCAATAGAAGCTGTTCTCCAAGTAAATACTCCACAATCGAAAGGAATACCAAGGAAAGTACAACATATAGTGTTAAGGAAGATAATACCAGGACAACAAGTTCATCATCTGTGAAATCATCTCGCAAGAACACTCCACGAGACCCTTCACCAAGCACAGTGCGCAGCTCACCTTCGTGCAGTCCCACAAGAAAGCCAGCAGCCAAAAGTCCAACAAGAAATATCTCTTCAACATCTCCTTCCCGTCATTCTCCAAGCACAAGCCCAACTAGGGAACAGTCATCTCCCATTCCAACTCAGATTCTTTCCTCTCGCGAGCATTCCCCGGCTCCGAAAAGGCCATCAACCTCACCATCTCGTATCCCAACAAGAGACAGCCCTCCCCGTGGCTATTCTCCACCATCTTACCGAA
The DNA here is from genome assembly GCA_022651775.1 of Drusus annulatus. Lineage (NCBI taxonomy): Eukaryota > Metazoa > Arthropoda > Insecta > Trichoptera > Limnephilidae > Drusus > Drusus annulatus. Next base: position 258,023 of record JAGWCC010000033.1, read on the forward strand.
ACAAATCCCCAAGTCCCACCCGAAGACCACCTTCTGAAGAGCGTCCACTCAAAATTCACAAGAGCCGTGATAGCTCTCCAACCACTTCGGTTAGTGAAATTGAATTCATCACTTCCGATACAAACAGGCGTGTGGTGACCAACATTGATCAAGTGGAAAATGATTCAGAAGATGACATTGATTTCAAAAAGAGACCGAAAACAAACAACAGCTCTGTTACAAACTCTTCAACCAATATCGATTCTGATACATACAAGAAAGAAACAATTTCTTCCATCCTTAAGAAGTCATCGTTCGATAAAACCGCCGAGATTACCCGTAAGAGTTCTTTGAAGAAATCGGCTCTCTATGATGATGATGATGAAGAATCGCCACCGAAAGTGTTTGAAGTCTCTCCACCAGATGATTCAGAAGTTAATGATTTGCTTAAAAAAGATAAATCCCCAGAGAGAACTAATAAAACTAAATCTAAGGCACCTTTTGTCAGAAGTGAAACTTATGAAGAGCGTTGCCGCAAGATTCTGGGTATGCCCGACAAGAAAACATTGGTCGAGGGAGCTGAGAAGAACCTCTCTGAAATTTTGGGTAATTTGCCAACAGATCTGCACCCCGCAAGATCTCCCAGCCGTTCTCCATATTCCAGCCCGGAGAGGGAACTTACTGCCAACATTAAATCGGCAGAAGTTAGACAGCCTGAATATGCAAACACCACATATCCCAGGAAATCATCTCTGAAGAAGAATTCTGATAGCCAGTACATCAATTTGGTTGACGCTGAGTTCATCCAAATCGATAAAAGTGGAAGGGTCATTTCAGCTGATACTACCGTAGAGAACAAACAAGATATCACTGATACTCTTCTTAATACGACTATGTCGGAAAAGAAGCACGACGATTCAATGCGATTTATTGAAAATGAATTGAATTTTGAAAAAGATAACCGCACCACTCCTACTTATGAAAGGCAATCCCCACCAAAGGAAGTTTCTTCACCAAAGAAGACTAGTCCTGAGAGATATACTACAAACAAAGATGGTTCTTTAACAACCATTTCTCCTGATAAAATTAAACCGAAAGATTCTGTTTGCAGAAGTGAATCTCCTGATAAACCCAAACCGAAAGATATGCCTCTAGGGGCATTTCTCCTGACAAAATTAAACCAGCTCAAAGAAGTTCTTCTCCTGATAAAACTAAACCTAAAGATTCTTATCCTAGAAGTTCCTTTCCCGAAAAAGTGAAGTCTTCTTCTGGTAGAAGTGTTTCTCCTAACAAAATAAAAGAAAAACCTAATAGAAGTTTTTCTCCTGATAAAATAAACCCTACACCACAAAGAATTGCTTCTCCTGAAAGAATGAAACCGAAAGAATCACATCACAGGAGTACTTCTCCTGAGAAATTGAAACCATCGGTTCCATCACAAATTCAAAGAGATTCATCTCCTGCGAATTCAAAACCAAGAGATACATCTCCAGAGAAACTGAGACCAAAATATTCCGAAGCTAAAAAAGCACCAGTCAAAGAAGATTCAACCCTTGGTAGACGTACTTCCCCCAATACGGATGTGACAGTCAAGACTACACAATCAACCGATACCGTGTATAGCACTGTTTCCATGAAAAAACAAACATCATCTGATAAGTTGATAACCAGCACAGAAGTAATTATATCAAACTTTGACAGACACAGCCCTGAGAGAGTAAGTACATCTCCAACCAGGCATACTCTGTCTCCGGCTAAAGATGTTCCCAGACAGCAATCACTGCAAAAGAAATCACCAGAGAAGCAGAATCTCCCTCAAAATGTAAAGCCCAATGAAAAAACAACACCGAAGGTCTGTGCAACAGATTCTAAAAAGACCATCAACACCAAAACCAATCTCAAAACTGTGAGTGATAAGAAATATGAACCAACTCGTACCATTCTTACGACTCAGAAATATGATATTTTTAAAAATGATAAATCGCAAACTGCCAAAAAGACTGTTACATCCGCAGTAACAACTAAAAAGACGGTCAAAACCACCACTGATAAATTTACAACCATAGCCAGTAAATTCGACAAAGATAAGAAGAAGTGTGTTATTGAAGTTACTTCAGATGATGAAGTTGAGGTGACTAAACCCAAACCAAAAAGTGTCGAACCTAAGACCAAGCAGCCAGAAAATACTAAAACACGTTCACTTACTCCCAGTGCCAAGTTGACAAACACCAATTCAGATTCAAAGATTACAAGAACCACTAGTGATATCACAGTGAAAACAGCAAAAACATCTCCTACCAGGATGAGGTCCAAACCAGAAATAAACATTTCCAAAGTAAACACAACAAGAACGGCTTCGTCTGTTGCCACAACCATCCACAAGACGACCAACATCACTGCAAATAAAACAAGCACTCCAAAAGCAAGTCCAAAAGCACAAGTAACTAGAAAGCCTTTCAACGCCAAACCAAAGACCTCATACAATGGTCATCGAATTGATGAAGACATTTTGGTTGACATCCAACAAGCCAAGTCTTCCAGGGAAAACTCTCCTGACAGAATTTGTCCCATGCCTTTGGGACCCAACGAAGATACCGGGAAACCTCGTTTCCCCGATAGAGTCACTGAACCAGAAGATTATGTCCCCAAGAAAAAGACTCACCACCAGACCATACACGAATCAGAGTTACTAACAGACTTATCAGAGAGAATTGTTGAACTATCAGATGATGAAATCGAACTGCACCCCAGGAGACGTATAAGTGATAATGACAGAGTGAATGGTTCTGATGAATGCCTACTTAGTGTATCTGACAAAGTATCGAGGTTCGCTAATGTATCTGATACCAGAACTGTAAATCGTGGTCGTCATACAGTTGTGAAAGATTTTCTTAAGCAAGAAATTGACAGTAATTTGGAAAACGATGAGTGTCTTTTAAGCGTCAATGATAAGGTTTCGCGTTTCTTAAGTACAGCGGAAAAAATAACAGAACCCATCAGATTAACAGATCCAGCTCCTAAGAAGGAACGCCCTGACTTATCAAATGTAGGGGATGATCTAAGGACTGATGAGTGTCTGCTAAGTGTAACAGACAAAGTTACTAAATTCGTTAATACAGCCGAAAAGGTATCATCTGAGAAGTCTCCAGGTCTTGTGTCTAAAGCTACCAAAATGATAAATGATGTTAAAAACAAATTTGAACAATTCGAGACAACGCAACATGACGTTTCATTGAATATACAAAAAGAAACCGTCGCCTCTCATGCCAAGAAAACATCTTTCGAAAATAAACATGTCAGACAAACATCTCCGGAGAGGACAGTTCCCAAGTACACATCTCACTCGACCCCGGAAAGAGTTTCTCCTAACAATCATTTGGCTCCAGAGAAGGTCACACCTAAACGCCAGTCAACTCCAGAGAAAGTTGCGCCTAAATCTCAAACAGTACCGGAAAAGGTATCAGGCAAACCTCACTCTACGCCTGAAAAAATACTCAGTAAACCTCAGTTGACACCAGAAAAGTCACCAATTAACACCAGACCCATCACAACCATCCGTAGCTGTGAAGCTGTCAAAAAAGTAAAGGCTCTCTTTGAAAATATTGCCTCTCAAAATCCTGACTCTCAATCCAGCGATACTCCCTACAGAAAAACAACTAAACTCACCGACATAGGAGTATACAAAAAGTCTCCAACAGCAGAGTCTATACCTGATGTCATTCCCAAGAAAGAGGTTGATGTCTCTTCAGTTGACAGTGAAAGTGAAGTTGAAGTTGAGAAAACTGGTAAGGTTCCGTATTCAAATGGCACTTATGAAAGACCTAAGAAACACCCTAAGGCTGATTTAGGAACCCCAGCCAAAAAAGATATCACTGTCAACTACATGAAGCAAGCGATTGACAAACAGAAGAAAGACAGCTTCCATCTATTTGATAAACAAGAAAGAGTAGTCAAGAACACAGAAAAAATCAATGTTTCGAAACAGACTGATGACAAAACGAGTGAATACACCACAGCTGATGTGGTCAGCACTCGCAGAGGAAGCGGCAAGTTTGGGGTTGAACTCCGCAGAACAAGCATTGACCAGGTTTTCAACTCTGAAAGGAGGCGCAGCAGTGTGGAGGAGTCGCAGTTACAAGCCACTATTGAAGAAATCTTCGATCTTGCAAAATTGGAGCAATTGGTAAAACTCAGACTCATATTTTCGACCATTATTTTTGCTTCCTATATATTATTTTATTTTAATGCATGAATTCATAATTGTGGCCCTTCTTGCTGGTGAAAATTTCCTTATACTTAATGTAAGATACTTCAATTCTTAATGCAGCATGATGATAATTCCCCAATAAATAAATACACTCTGTCATGTTTCAGCTGGAAATAACCACTGGATATGAGCAAAGACGTCGAATTCGATCTCAAATGAGAATCGTCCGAATTAATTTGGAAAACACGGGAAGAACTGATAAAACTTTTGATAAATCAGAAAAAATGTCTTCTCAACAAACTACTAAGACTCATAAAACTTCAGTTTCAACAACTCAGCAAGAAACCAAATCAGTTTCTGAGTTTAGGAGATCATCTCATTGTGAAAATGAATCTATCTCTATGGATGTCGGAAGAAAACATTCTAAAGAATCACATACTACCACTGATAAAAAGAGATCTACTAACACTAAAACGCAACAAGAAACTTACCGTTCAAGATCAACAAGTCCTGAAAAAAGAAGTGCGGAAAGAAGGGAAAGCCCTGAAAAAATGGTTCCTATCAATGAAAGTCCAGCAAGAAGGCGAGAAAGTCCTCAAAAAATAACTTCAAATGGAACTGGGGGACGAAGGCGGGAAAGTCCTGAAAAGATCACTTCAAATGGTAGACCTGGACGCAGAAGTCCTGAAAAGCGGTATCAAGCAACAACAGAATCTGTAAGATCCTCTCAGACCGCAGTCAGAGAAAATGGTCATAGAACTTTAAGTCCAGAAACAAAAAATAGAAAACCCAGCCCCGATAAGTTTGGTACTTGTCCAAAAGTTCGAAGCTCCAAAGTTTCAGAGTACACAACAGCGTACTTGAGAAAGATTGGAGTGTCAAACAATTTGAAACCTGAAGCAATTCCAAAAATTGTTAATGTGAAAAAAGATAGGGAGGAGAAGGTTGAATCAGAATACCAATCCACATATTCCAGGAAGACTTCATCTTCCACAGAAAGAGTAGAAAAGAGTTTGTACTCCTCAAAGAACAATAGCAGAAGCGGCACTCGCAGCCCAAGTCCAGCCAAACGTTCTCCCAGTCCCACTGAGAAGCTGTACCGAAGAAGTCCAAGCCCAGATTGGAAGAGACCAAGGGACGAAGAAACCACAGATTCGAAAACAGAATACCAGAGTGCATTCTCTAACTTCAAGAGCAAACCATCCGCCAAGGATGTATTTAACACAGTAACAAGGAAGAAGGAGGAAGCTAAACCGGAATGGGCTACTACTAACATTCTGCGAAAAACGAGCGAAAACAGATCATTCACAAGTAAGAAAGTGGAAGGCAAGAAGACGGTGAAACGATCACAGAGCCCCTCCAAGGTGGTGAAGAAGCCACTGGATGTCATCACCTCGAGCTATGGACTCGGCCCCACTGATGACAATGGTAGGCCCATGTTTGGGCTGAAGGCTCTGAGGAAACATAGCGGATCCAATCAGAACTACGAAGGTATGTTGCATACTTACTGATTTACTGAAAACGCAACCAAAAAAACCAATAGACAACATCCATAGTTTTGGTATGACTTATGAGATGTATAAGAACATGTTCATGATACTTTTTTGTTCTAGGGTCGGTTACATCCTTTTTCAGTTGCCTCGTTCATTTGTTTCTCTTGGCCGACTGAACAAATATGTCTTTGAGTCATGAACACTTTCCTTTTTCAAGTCTTTAATAGTTGTTGTGTATATTATTTAATTTATATTGAATTATTAGAATTATTTGTTCATTTTTAATCATGCCGGACAATGTTCAGTAGAAACTATTGTGTTTAGTAATAAATACTATGATTTGAAGATTCTCCCAACCAAAAGCGTTGCATTGTTTGACTTTTGGGATACTAAGCATCCTTTTGCTTCTTTTCTCTTTGAACTAACGTTTCGTATCTGAAACAGTAAGTAACTAGTAAGGCATACAGTAGTATTCAATATCACATATTTGCTCTAATGATTGAAACTTTAAGGCTGTTCAAACATTGACTCAAGAGAGGAAGTTCAATACGGCTTAGTACCCCAACTTAACAAAAAAACTCAATCAACATAACAAAATAATATGTTAATATTTATGTACCAATCAATATCTTTTACATCCAATAGATGATACTCCGACCAAGTGTGAACCACTTGCTATGACTAGCGCTGAAGAAGGCGAAGAACTGTTTACAGAAATCTATATACCTTACCCAGACATAAAGACTAAAATACTTGGAGTACTCTTGTATTGTCCAATCCGGTGTTAATTTTAAACTGTTAATATGCTCCCTTTTCCCAGTAAAAGGAACGATAGTCCGCGAGGAGTTCCACGTGCAGAACGGCGGCGCGCCCGTGGGCCACGTGACGGTGACGGCCTACTCCAGCGACCCGGCAGACATCGCACCATTGGCGGCCGGGCCCGGGGGCGGCTGCGTGGCCACCACCACAACGAGGGGCGGCACCGGCGTCACCAGTGTTACCAAGACGAAGCGATACGGCGCCGCGGGGAATAGCATCTCAAAGATTTACAAAGTAAGTTATTAAATACAAAATATGCATTGTTTTTCACTTTCATAAAGCAAAACTTTAATGTTATCTATTAAAAAAATCTTCCTGAAGTTCCACAGTTTAGGGAATTAACGGTGTATATAGACTAAATACTATAACTGTGTAAAAAATGTGATTTTACTTGTTTAAGGTATCACAGAATAAATATAATTTGCCTTATTAATTAGTGACTTTTAATCATTAAACATTAACACTGGCGTTGACATGATTTAAAATGTTTGTTGTCTGTTTTTCCAGCAATCAAATCAGCCGAAAGCGATAGAGGGAATCCCTCAACTGGAGCACCCGAGAGTTGTTCGCAAGGGCTCTGTCAAAACTCTCACGGAAAAGTTCATCAAGAATGCTGGTAAATTAAATTCTTGCTCAATCATAATAATTCTATATATTTCCGTATAAAGCAAACACTAAAGGGGGTGACAATGCATTAGAATTATAAAATTGCTTTCAACACCAATATTTATGAATAATTTATTTGCCAAATATGATTCAATTGTACCCACACTCCATCAGGGCTGCATTAAGTGAAATATTTACAGCCCTGATGAAGCTTGTATCACTGAAATCAGATCGGCGTCTAAAATATTAAGGAAAAGTGGCTATAAAACAAGGCTACTGTTTTTTTCTTTATTTTATTGAATATATTACGTTCAATAATTGATTGTAATGAACTAGAGAAAAGTAAGCACATTATACTCAATCTCCGTCGAATAATAAATAAAAGATTTGTATATTTAAATTAACATGTATTTCTCTAATCATTTCTTTATGTTGATGTTTTTCCAGTTGAGACGGTTAAGACAGAGAAGCCTTCGTATCCCAAGGCCGGACTTATTTTGCGTTCCAACAGTTTGAAGGACGCTTCTGAAGGCGTATCAAGCCGGTCTACTTCTCCTGGTTAGTGTTTTAATCTACACAGCATAATATTTAGTTAAAATCTTATATACAGCTCATTAATTTGTTTACTTTTATACTTCCCTCATTGGCACGTAAACAGAGAATTTGCAATGCTAAATACATGCTAGATCAGTGCATAAAACTATGTATTCAATTATGTTATTTGACATGTTTTTGAGGTAATAAACCGTGTCATGTATCCTCCTCATTCTTGAGGAATAGTTTTGGATTGTAATCTGACAACATGGCCTAAAAGTCAAACAACATAATTGAATATTATATAGATAATACTATTGTAAGAATGAAAGATAATTGTATTATGCTTACATAAACAGTATGGATGTATAATAACTGTCAGTATATTCAATATTAAATAACAAAAATGCCAGTTCCCAATTACTTTCCTCTCCAACATTGTATTACACAGCTGCATTGAAATATTACTCCATACTAGAAATTCCCACAATTTTCATCACTGAGCAAATATTTAGGTTATGATGTAGTTCTATGGTTTTTTTAGTTATGGCTTTCGTAGATTGCATAATATCTCTACCAACATTGGTTACATTCTTAGCTACTTTGCCTGCCTTGATATCACATTTCCAATTTTTATCATGTGTTTGGGTCTAACCTATAAATATCATAGCAGGCTTTACGCAGAAGTCTTATCTTTACCATGCCATACTTTGCTTTTCTTTCTACCTTACACACATTGGTTACATTCTTAGCTATAATTATTGCACTTTAAAAAGCCTGCCTTGATATCACATTTCCAATTCTTATCATGTGTTTAAGGTCTAACCTATAAATACCATAGCAGGCTTTACGCAGAAGTCTTATCTTTACCATGCCATACTTTGCTTTTCTTTCTACCTTACACCACTTGGCATGACTATCCCACTGTGCACCTTCACCAGGCCTGGCCCGCTCCGACAGCAAGCGCAGCGTGGGTTCTTCCCAAGAGTCGGAAACCAGGATGGAGTACTCGACCAGCCAGCACCGCAGCAGTGGAACCACCACCACCACAACCTCGTCTTCCTCCTTCCTCGGCAGCAATACCAAGGTCTCGGGGGTGCAGGATATCATATGCAGGATGAAGAATGCGGATATCGGTTGGTAGATTTGAACCTATTCACACATTATGAATAGTTGTCTTTTTCTTTTCTTGACCAAACTAGATCAACTTTCTGTGCTGTTGCTATATTTTCTTTTTTGTTGGCTGTTTTGTCATGAGTTTGGTTTATTGTTACCTACATGAGAATACTTTTGCATAAAGTTTGTTGTAAATTTAGCTTTTCTTTCAGTGAACTTTTTATGGGCATTTTCTGTATTTTATAATGCCGTTTATACTACATAGAACTTTTTAGTGATGCCGATGAAGTGTAAGTTCCATGAGAGAGTTATTTTCATATTTTTCTGCTCCCTAGATATTGAATGCTTACTGCCTTTGTTATAATGGGGCAAGAACCAGTTAATCTCCTGACTACCATTACATCTTATGTGCAGCTGATAAAAGCATTAATTTGGGTGACATTCTTCAGAGACTCCAAGATAAATGAGTGGTACTTTACAAATAAAGTATGCAATTATCAATATACACGTATTTTGTGGTTTGACATTTTATTAAATTATTATTTTACTTGAACATTTTATTTTTTTATTGTTTGGTATATTGGCCATCCTACTAGGCATACTGTGTTACCTGTGTTGGGATGAAAATTTAAAATAGTGGTTTTTTTAGCTACCTAGTACATTTAAAAAATAGTACCTACATGATAAGAAATAATATAAGAAATAAATAAAAAATTTCATTTAAGTGAGTAATGATTTTGTCTTTAAAGGAGCTTTTGATTTTTAGATTACGTTAGGATCAAATTAGGATTGTTAGACCAATTTATATGCCTCCTAGGGGCCTGAAGATTGAAAGATATCACATCTGCAGTGGCTTTCAATTCAATTTCACTACTTTCACGACCAAAAAGGAGTTTAATGTTCTTAACGGTTTTGGTTTAGTTGTGGAAGATGGTGACAGCATGGAGGATGCAGAGGCTCGGGCACTGCTCAACAAGTTCCTGGGGGCCACTGTTCTGATGGCCGGCATGGAGGGACATATGTCCAATAAGCAGCAGAGCCAGGGCTCTCACTACAAACAGGTCAGTCACTCAGTCAGTTCATTATTGTTTTACTACTATTTCCCTTATTGCTTTGAAAATATTTTTGTTACATACATAATTGTATTTGGTTCCTGCTTATGCGATTAGGGTATCATGCCCATCAGTGTCAACATTATTGTTATTGCAAATAATGTGACATTTAAAAATTATGATGGGAACAAAACCATTTACTCTCAGCACCCAACAATGGCACTAAACGTTACTTTGTAGAATTCTAATACAAGCAATACTGCACATGACTTACATGACTTTTACACAAGCAGTTAGGAAAATGTCTAAGGTTTCCAGTGAATATATTTTTTAAGCTGTAATCTTTTCCATTCTATGAAAAACATACTAAAATGTCAGTAAAAGGTGCAGTTTGAGAACCAGTGAAGGCATTTTTGAATATTTTTACCCAAAGTTTCATTATGCATTTCATATTATAGAATTTAAAAGATTACGGTAAAATAATTTTATTCACTGAAAAGCTTAGACATTTTCCTAACTGCACACATAGATTTTAAAAATAAATCATTTGTAGTTTTGCTTGTATTAGAAAGCCAAGATGTGTGTATTTTTGGATGCTGACCCTTAAGCAACAAATTCTTTCCAACAAGCCTTCTATTGACGTCGTTAGTGTAACCTTAAGTGATCAGCTTAGACAAGGGAGTTCCATTGAAGCTAGAGTTAATGTAGCATCCCAGCAGCTGGGTAAATACTATAATAGTGCACAACACCCGTGGACCTCCGTGACTGAGTGGGTAAGATCCTCAGCTACGTATCCGGAGGTTGCGGGTTCGCATCCCACCGTGCAAAAGTAATTTATTTATGTGTTATTTACATTTAAATAATATCAAATATTAGGTGGTATATTTCCGGTGTGTTCCACAGTGGTAGATATATCACTATCGCCCTGGTGAAATACCACCACTCATCGAAACGTTGCTTGAAATGACTTAAGCCATGTTTGGTGACTAGATCTGAATAGCCAGGTACTTCCCCACTTTCCTCTTCCCAATCTCCTTCCTTTCCCCCACAATATACCCCAATCGGGCATGCCATACTGGCTTCGGGCAGTTTGACTCTTGTGCAGTATTCACATAAAAACAATATAATAGCTGGCCCTGTACAAATTGTAAGTAAGCCTCACTGTTGAGTTTGGTAGATACTTCTGCGAGCCCGACTGCAGATTGCCAACGAACAAACAACCGTTTAGATAGACAGACACTAGATACCTGAAAAATATTTCAAAAATGAGCAATCTTCATTTTAGAAAATAAACATCAGGTGATAGTGCTGTATTTGTTCTACTTGTATTTCACTGGAGGGTGCTTCGCAGAACTAGCTTCTGCGATACTTTTTGCACTGGCGCACAACCGGGAGTAAAGCTAGACGCGTTGCCAACATTTTTATAAGGTTGACAAGCTGCATTTTTTTATAGTGAATACCGCACAAGAGTTCCAACTTCTCCCAACCGTCTGGAGCCAGTGAGACTATGGCATACCCAATTGGGGTATTTTGTGAGATACAATTGGGGTATGGAAAGAGAAAAGTTGGGAATTACCTGACTATCCAGATTTGGTCACCAAACACGGCTAAATCCATTCCAAGCAACGTTTCGATTTGGAATGGTGGTCTTTCACCAGGGCGATACTAAGAGTATTTACCACTCTGAAACGTACCGCAAACGTACTATGTATTATTTTACATGAATCAGATGTGAAATAGTACATACGAGTATTAATTAAATAAAATGGATTTGCGCAGGCCGGGGTTTGGACCCCGGACCTCTGGATTCGTAGTCGAGCCTCTTAACCACTCGACCACGGAGGCCGTCAAAAATAAGAACAGGTTGTTTTTACTGCTCGTTATTGAGGTCGGCTGTGGAATGGCTTACATTTTTATGCATTTCTTGGAAAATGGTAAAGAAAAGTACATATAGTTTACCGTGTACCTATTACATTTGTAATGTGATGCAATTGTAATATCAATAAAAATTATACTCAAACATAAAAAAACTGTAATACATTATGTGATGCCGCCTCAGAGCAATAATATACAGGAGGGAGCGCTTCTGTAGTCAGTATTAATGATTTTTGCCTGACTCGGGCGTGGCTAGGACTAGGGCTAGGGTATTTATACATCCATTAATAGCACATGTCGACATAATGTTTTTGCTTATTTGTATAACCACTTTTTCACAGTATTGTTATAAACGAAAATATAGGATATAACCTAAAAAACCGTTGAGTTATGTCCTGTAATGTCGCGTAAAAAAACCTAGTTGACGTAGAAAAACGTAGAGTCGCAGGAGACGCGGGAGACGGAGACCATACTTAAATTTTTTAATTTTTTTCTTGAATACCGTACAAGAGTCAAACTGCTCCCAACCGTCTAGAGCCAGTAAGACTATGGCATCCCCTAATAGGGGTATGTTGTGAGGATGAAGATAGTGGGGAGAGGAAGGAGGAAGGGGAAGGTTGGGAAGTACCTGGCTATTCAGATCTGGTCACCAAACACGGCTATAGCCATTTCAAGCAACGTTTCAATTCTGAATGGTGGTCTTTCACCAGGGCGATACTAAGAGTATCTACCACTCTGGAATTTGCCGCAAATATACTATATTTTATTTTTTATATCAATTAAATGTGTTATGACGCATATTAATTAAATAAAATTTATTTGCGCACGCCGGGTCCGAACCCGCGACCTTTGGATTCGCAGTCGAGCGTCTTACCACTTGACCATGCAAGCCGTCAAATAACATACATAAAAGCGGTGCTATACTCTGTGAGAACTTGTCTTTCTCTCTTTCTCTCTCACGGCTTTACGACGTAAAAACCCGTACAAAGTGATTTTTCGTAAATTTGTATAGTTTGAGTAAAAATATGTAGCTTTCTCTCCATATATACTCTTGCTCTGAGGATTCCGCCGCTGAGAGCTATATTGTAACCTTTATTTTAGTTATACAAGAAAGAGAGAGAGGTTACAGTGGAGTTCTCAGCGGTAAGCCTCGTAGTTTACTATTTTCCGTGGACCACCCAGTACATCGTTAAAGTGTATTTACTTCACGCCCAATAATGAATTGATTCCGTTGACCGTTGCTTGGACTTATTGCGTCTCGTCAGACCCGAAACAAAAGGCGCGAACAGACTTCCAAAATTAAATTTTGAGTCACCATTTTGCATGAGCGCGCAACTTGCACATGGCTGATTGTTCTTTCTTACTAGTATTCGATAAATCTGTATAATATTATAACAAGGTTTTGTTTCTTTGTCTTTTTGTTTGTTTGTTCCTTTGTCACGAATCAATCACACGACGAAAACTGGTGTCAATATACATATAACCTGAAAATATTTTTACTGGCAATACAATAATATTATTTAGGTAGGTACCTACGTATTGTGTTAGAGATTTAGGTAGTGATGTGAATATCCGATACCGTATCCATTCAAAAAAATATATATTCCGAAACATTGCATTATAATATATCCCTAACTATCAAATATTATTTTTGTTCAATTTATTCGATTGATTGAATTTAGACATTACGAAATACTATTTCATTGGAATGAATTGCGTTACCGTCGCTGATCTGGGTGTAAAGATTCATAGCTTAGAGTACATAGAGTAGTATCTATCCAAGGCAGTGAAGTCAGTTTTGGACTTGTTTTTGATGATTTTAACATAAATCGGCGCAGTTGGGCGTGGCTAAGACTAAGGCTACGGTATTTATACATCCATTCATATCACATATCGACATAATGTTTTTGTGTATTCGTATAGCCACTTTTTCACAGTATTTTTATCAACAAAAATATAGCATATAACCTAAAAAACCGTTTAGTTGTGTCAAGTTTAGTGGCATAATAAAAAATGTGGGCGGAGTCCCGCCAGTGTTACTTCAAGGAACCAGCACCTTAAGATCATTATAACAGTATATAGAAGCGGGCCAAGAAATTTGTTGTCTCTTTTTCTCTCATGGTGTACGCCGTAAAAGCCCGGAGAAAGTGATTTTTCGCAAGTTTGTGTAGGTTGGGTAAAAATAATTAGCTCTCCCTCCATATATTGTTACTTCAAGATTCATAGCTAACATGCTGGTTCCGACATGTGTGGAGTGGGGGTATGCAAGTTGAAATGGACTCCATGCCAACGGCCCGACAACGGAATAATAATAATTCGGCTGGTGGTTTTGCCTACAGATTATCCAACATGTTGGACCCAACATGTGTGGAGTAGGGGTATGCAAATTGGAATGGATCCCGTGCCAACGGCCCGACAGCAGAGTAATGATAATTCAGTTGGCGGTTTTGCCTACAGACTATCCAACATGTTGAACCCAACATGTGTGGAGTGGGGGTATGCAAGTTGGAATGGATCCCATGCCAAGGACCCGACAACGGAATAATAATAATTCGGCTGGCGGTTTTGCCTACAAACTATCCAACCACCTTCCCTCACCCCATCTCCACACATGTTGGGTGCAACATGTTGGGCCATGAGTAGGGCCTCAATAACTATGGAGAAATTAATATATATAAATATATTATTATTGTTACAAAAACTGAAGCCGTCGGATGTCAAAATAATAATATTTATTTTTCTTTGAACTATGTTTTTATTATCCAAACAACAATCTGGAAATTTATGAACTTATTCATAAAAGAAAAGTAAATGAAACGTTTCGTGTTGACAAATAATGTTTTATAGAGTACTAGTTTATTACCCGTGAAAAATCACGGGATGTAACTTACCTTGCCAAGAAAAACTATTAGTTGCTCTAATCCACCCATTTCAAATATAGAATAATGTTTGCGAAAAAACATTATAGGTAGGTACTTTATTAGGTAGGTAGGGTTTTGAAAAGGTTATTTTTTAATTTAATAATTTTCTCAACACGGTTTCCATTTTGAAAAGTTCACACTCGTACTATGTAGGTGCTCACAAAGGAAATTATGTTGTTTAGTACGCAATTAATCTATTTATCAAGTTATTAGTTTGGATTTTTCCACTCGATAACCCTATTGATTACGGCATTAACCTATCAATTTCCTTTCAACCCTTTCATTGTATCGATCTTATAAACATGTTGACATTTTCTCAACCCCTTGATTACTCGTCGTGTTAATTGGCTACCCCTGCCTTTGAAAGTGTTGCTCCCTCCTGCCGCCTTCAGCAGGTCAGATACTTGAATTTAGGAGCAGTGCAACGCAACAGTTTATTTTGTCCTTTGGAGACGTTGCACTTTCCTAAAAAGAGTTCTCAACGTACAGGAAAATAATATATTTTTTAACAATGAAATTTGCGCATTAATTCAAAAACAACAATAAGCGTTGTATGCGCACATTTTCGATAGGTTTCGTCAAATAATATCACATGCTTACCTTGTTTAAAAAATCTTAACTTTTTGACTAAATATATATATCAGATTATTATATATTATTATTGTTTATGCCTCTGATATCGAAGTTTTCAGATAAAAATACAAATCGTTTACCGAGGTATTGGGGATGAAACGATATTACGCATGGAACCCGCTTGCACGCTTCAGGCGTAAACTCTACGCCTCGAGATTCTTGACAAAAAACATCAAAATTTAAGGACGCCAGAGCTCATTGTTTTAGAGGCTTAGATGTTTCATGCACACAGATTTTCTGCTTCATAATTAAGATTTTTGTAATGTTACTTTAAAATATTAAGTAAATCATAAATAAATAACATTATTTTTTAAATCTTAATGCATACATACGGATGAGTCTGAGATTTTCAAATTTGAAACAGATGTATGTGTTAAGAAAATAATCAAATTATTCAAATTTTTTTTCAAATCCAGACAAGTGATTCAGTACCTACCTATAATATATTTACCAGACGATTCTTTTTATTCTATATTTGAAATTAAAGTTACTTTTATTTTTTGTTTCCGTAGAATCAATTTTTATTTTTCATCTTTGGCAAGTTAAGAAACATTCATTTTCTACTTTCATACATAATTTTTAAATGTTAAAAATTAGTTTTATAATAATTAATTTTGTGAAAAACGAATAGTGATTAGGAAACGTGTATGATCATTCAAATACAAATTATCCACTGGTCATGTCGCCAGTCGAAGAAACAATTATTCTACCTACCTTTATAATGTCTTCAAACCATATTCGTCGAAATCCACCTTGATTTGTTACAAAAAAATTGTCTGCATTTCTGCCAGTTGAATCGCGTGGTCAGAACGCTTTCGGCGTCGCGACGTTCTTCCAAGAATGGACGTCCCTCGGACCGACGACATTTAGTTTTGACATTTGAATATACACTTTACTACACGCAGCGCGTGGGTAGGTACTACAGCGGTTATTATTCTTAGATTCTATTACTGCAGAGGGGGCAGCCAAGGATATGCAATGAATAAAACATAAAGTTGAACTCGCAAAATATTAATTACAATTAGCGTTGTGACCGCTTTGAAAGAACTACTTCAAAGAACTACTTCTTTTGGCAACAGTTCCTACTTTATTCATTGTTCATTGAACAAATACTTCAACTGAAGTTAATAGTTCATTTTCGCGTTCATTCATTTCAATAACTTCGTTTCATGGAACATATACCATACTTCAAATGAAGTTAGTACTTCATTTTAGCGTTCATTCATTTCGTTAACTTCGTTTCATTGAACAAATACTTCAAATGAAGTTGGAACCAGTTTCAGTTCTTTTCGTTTTCAAATCCCTACCGACTAGTACGTGTTTTTTTTTGGCGAGAGACCAGTTCCAGTTCTTTTCCATTTCAAATCTCTACCGAATAGTACTTTTTTTATTTTGGGAAGGAACCGGCTCCAGTTCTTTTCACTTTCAAAGCGCTACCGACTAGTGCGTGTTTTTTAACAAGGAACCGGTTCTAAAAAGAACTGAACAAATAACCGAATAAATTCGAATCTTTTTGCGTGTTCGACTTCAATTGAAGTGTTCACTGCGAAGGGTTCATTTTAAAGAACTAGCAATTCGTGAAGCATTCACAAAACATTCAAGTTTTTCCCAACGCTAGTTACAATGTTAGACTTTCTCGAATTTCTTAGTCAACGTAAATATTTTAAGCTCGCACCGTATCTATCCAACTGTTATATAATAAAAAAGAGAACATATATCTGTGTGCGAAAGGAAGAATGGAATGAATCAATAAAATCCAGTTTTGAGATAAGTTTGCAGAATTGTTCTTTAGATACATATCTACCAAGGAAAAATTAGATGAGTCAGAAAATAAAATAAAGTTATTTAATTTTTTGAAAAGGACATGTGACATATGTCCTAATTACAGACAAAAACAAAATTCCTAAATTTTGTTTTGGCTTTCCTGAAGATCTGCGTTTCAACCCCTTGGAATAACAAAGTTCCATCTGACTCTGCAATTGTATACGATAATGAACTCTAAAGTAGCTTTCTCTAGAGCTCATTATCGCACGACCTTGCCGTGTCAGATGGAACCTTGTTATTCTCAGGGGTCAGTTTATTGACTTGTTCCGTTCTTCCTTGCGTACACAGATATGTAAAGGTTGTGTTAGAATAAATGTATTATTATCTAGGCAATTTATTCAGTTACACGAAAATACAATAAAACGACCAAAAAATATTCACATTAAATTTCTTAATCAAACATTTTTTTAGTGACATGAGAGAGAAAAATAAACATTTATCAGAATAAAAGTAGCTATACCGGAAAAATGATTTATTCCATTAACATACAATTTGAAAAAAATACACAAACACAGAAGATAGCATAATTGACAAAAACATCATTTTGTTAAACACATGGTGAGTTATTACGAAATTCCAGTCAGTAAGGTACGACGGAAGTTGTACCTTGCGGGAATCCGGCATTCCAGGGGTTAACTGAAGTTTATTAAAAAATAAAAAAATAAACATTCTCTATTCTTCATCAATTTCTCACACTCTGGGATCCAAGTGCTCGGGTTCAGTTCCTTGGAGCGAGAGATTTATGAGATGGGCATGGGCCATATACAAATCAGAATAGCACCGTGTGAGCACTGAGCACCGCATACATCAAAGCGGTTTGGCAGGAATATTATTTTATCGAGAAGTTCATATTTAGGATATCTACCCCATTAAACTGTACTTCATTGTTCACCATTTGGACAGCAGGAATAATATTGTGGCACACATTTCAATCCCAAATTTAGCATTTATTATTTATTTATTTATAAACTAACGGACTATTGTCCAATTACAAAAAAATACACAACACGAAATGGGAAAAAAAGAGCAACAGAGAAAAGAACAGCACAAACATAATATAAAGTCAAAGCCTGAAAAAGGTTTTGGTAGAATCGTAAAGAATAACAAAACTCATTTAGACTAGTACCAAAAATATCAAGACCATGGCTTGAGTTAACAAGTCTCTATATATTTTGAACGGTGGAGAATGATACCCATAATTAGTAGAGTAATGATTGAGAAACAGCAATTCTTTGTTTCTGAGTCTATGGCAAGGAATGTTGAACTGGATGAGTTGCAACAAACAAAGTGAGTCAATAATACAATTAATAGTTTTGAAAATGCAAATTGGATTACGAAAAACAATTAATAAAAATAATGAATTAACAAATTCATTATGCTAATTTAATCTTCATTATTAAATCACAAGTGTAAAAAACCTCGTTTCGACTGTGTTTTTGGAAAACATGAGTTACTATTTTTTTTAAATAGAACACATACACTTTGTTTATAACCACTTTATTATTTAATATTATGCCTACCGGTTTCGGAAGTACCCTTCCATCATCAGGACAATATTAAAATTAACCTTTAGATAATAACTTCATCTCTTCTGGCAGAAACACATGTGGAGATAAATTCTGCACACGATCAAAAAATGTATGTTTTGGAGTATCTGGAGAATGTATATTGGTATTCATCTTACAAAGATACATTTTTTGATCGTGTGCAGAATTTATCTCCACATGTGTTTCTGTCAGAAGAGATGAAGTTATTATCCAAAGGTTAATTTTAATATTGTCCTGATGATGGAAGGGTACTTCCGAAACCGGTAGACATAATATTAAATAATAAAGTGGTTATAAACAAAATGTATGTGTTCTATTTATAAATATGGCAAGCCACAAAGTAAATACTTTTTTACAAATATGTATTAGTTTTTTATTTAAAGTTCGATTTATTTTCTGTCTCTCTACAATTTTTTAACCTCATAAATATGACAGTAAATCTCGGACTTAAATTTAACAATACAATTTATTTGTGCGTACGTAGGTATGAGTGTGGAATTTTCAAAATTTAAGCAGATGTATGTGTACAGAGTGGTAGATATACCAAAGATATACCAACATACCCCGATTGGATGTGCCATAGTTCCAATGGCT
Source organism: Drusus annulatus (assembly GCA_022651775.1). Classification (NCBI taxonomy): domain Eukaryota; kingdom Metazoa; phylum Arthropoda; class Insecta; order Trichoptera; family Limnephilidae; genus Drusus; species Drusus annulatus. The sequence goes on from JAGWCC010000033.1 coordinate 277,223, forward strand.
CCAGGCGGTTTGAAGCAGTTGGGACTCTTGTGCGTTATTCAGTTTTTAAAAAATGTGTTAAAAAAATCATCAAATTATAAAAATGATCTAATATAAAAATAACCTACCTATATTATATTTCGTCAGACGATTATTTTTATTCTATATTTGAAATGTGCTCATCTGAAAATGGCTTTCTTTAGGCTGCCATTTTAAAAGTGGAAATAATTTTAAATTAGGTGGATTTAAGCAAGTAATATTTTTTGATTTTGCAGAAACAAAATTCCTCAGTTTTCGTCTTGGCATGTCAAATTACTTCCCGTGAATTTCCACGAGTAAAAGTAGTGTGAACATTTTTTTTAAATTTACGTTTTCAGAATTGAAAAGGAAAAAAGGCGTCATGAATGAAATATTTTCGCTTCCGTACAACTGGCTACAACCGCTTGTATATAATTTTATTTAAAAAAACACCGGCCGGATTTATTGCAAGCGAGATGATTTTACACATTATTATTATTATTTATTGGCTTTACTCCAGAACTAGTCGCTTCAAATGTTTATCTAAGCCGACTGTGAAATTATACAGTACATGGTGTCTAGAAGCTCGTGCTACAAACATAATATGGCACTCTAGCGATGGTCTGATTCGTGTGATGTTGAGTGCTATCTGTCATGCAAATACTTGACCCAAAAAACACAAACTTAGGTTTGTCGTTTATATTTGTTGTTTATATTGGTGTATACGCATACACTACTGACAGTGATGTCCTTTGCCAAACGTCACTGAGAAACAGCATTTTGTCTTGCCTACGCCTCCTTTTTTATTCGTGAGAAAAGGACAGCAAGTATACCTACACTGTTTTACAGTGTTCTTCTCATTGTATTAAATGCGATTTCTTTAAAATTATTCTTTAATTTTCCTTTCTGAAGTCGAATAACAAGTTTATTTCATGCTGTTTGCAAGAAATGCCTTTTTTCATTAACTCCACACATGAGGCTCTTTTTGAAGAAAGGAAGGAGTGAACCTGCGTCTTGAAGAGGCCCATGTTGTAGGAGAGAGGAAACACTGAAGCCGGCAAATCATTCCATAGTTGCGCTATTGAACACAAGGACGAGTCGTAGAAGCGACCCGTTCTCGTATGTCGAATCGAACCGTGTACAGATGTTGGGCGCGCGTTTGGTGAGTTTCCCGACAATGTACCGGTGTCGAAGCGACCAACGAGGCAAGTTCCTCGGAGCATCTTCTATTGAAGTACCGGTAGAACAAATACAGCACTGCCACCCAATGTCTGTGCTCCAAAGATTGCAATCTCTTTGTTAAGATAGGATAATCTATCAAACGGTCCGCCCGGTTTTGCACAGATTCTAGTGTATTTTTTAGGTACCTTGGGGCTACAGACCAAAGGTGGCTGCCAAATTCAACAACGGGTACTACTGGAACGAGTACTGTGTTTGCGTTGACTCTAATTACGATACATATATATCTGAACCTCTCATTTTTTACTCCTTTTAATGACTCCCTTATTCAAGGGTTGTAAAAAGCTTGAAGTAACAATATATGGAGGGATAGCTAATTTGTTTTACCCAACCCATCCGAAATTGTAATAAATCACTTTTTCCGAGTTTTTACATCGTACACCATGAGAGAGAAAGAGACAACAAATTTCTTGGACCGCTTCTATATACTGTCGCAATGATCTTAAGCTGGCAATCTTCGCTGGTTAACGGCAGGACTCCGCCCACATTTTTTATTTTGCCACTAAACTTGACACAACTTAGCGGTTTTTTAGGTTAGATGCTATATTTTTGTTGATAAAAATACTGTGAAAAAGTGGCTATACGAATACACAAAAACATTAAGTCGATATGTGATATGAATGGATGTATAAATACCGTAGCCTTAGTCTTAGCCACGCCCTATTGCGCCGAGTCATGTTAAAATCATCAAAAACAAGTCCAAAACTGACTTCACTGCCTTGGCTTGGGCTACCTCTAGTATACTCTAAGGTAAAAAGCCATCCGTTTCAGAAACTTCACCCTACGAGTTTCCAAACACCGTATATTCTCTAAATAATGTATTCGAACATAGTTATTAATAGCTTATGCATATCGTTATAATAATAGGCGCTAGTGCTAATTACTCCGCTAACTGTGAATCACTCGAGAGAGCTTTCTTATTGTGAGAGAGCTTTCTTATTGTGCAGAGCGAAAGGCCAGAGTCAAATTATTAAAGAAACGGAATAAAAATTTTTGCAAAATAAAAATAAAAACTTTTTATTTATTTCCAAGGCAGCAGTGGCGTACCTTCCGCAGACAAAATCTAATCCTGTTTCCATGTCCAGTGGTTTTTTTTAAATTATATTATTTCCTAGAAACTTTTATTTTCTTGTAACTAAATTGTAATTTTTTGCTCATTTTACTACTTCTTCGAAAATAATTTACAGTTTGACACACTTAGCTTTGCAAGTGGCGAAAGAAGAATCAACTTACTATTTTTTTTAATTCTTTTTTTATTTCCATATAAGCGACGACACTGCAAAATATAGCGTGGCATATACGCGCACAAAATCGCACAAAAAATGCGCTTTATAAATAAGCCAAGTATTATTGTGAATGTAATGTGTTTTGAAAAGGAATGAACAATTTATAACTAATGTTTTTGTAGTGTCAGTTTTTTTACCTGAAAAGTTCGCACCTAATCATCTTTCTCGTTTCCTTTCGAAAAGTTTGCATTTAACCTCGTTTTCATTAATTAAGGTTTTTTCAAATTTTATTTATTTCGTTATTTTTTTCTATTTTTTTACAATTATTTAATTTTTTTCTTTTAGGAAAACATAAAGTTTTTTATACATTTTGATATATTAAGTAATTACATTGTTGGGTTAGGTTAGGTGAAGTTTCCGCTATAAACTATGAAAGCCATAATAATTTATTTTTTAAAAATTAAAGTGGAAGAAAAAAATGATAATGTTTAAATAAACAACATTTTTACAGAAAAAAATGAATAAAAATACAATATAATTAAAGTTCTGTTCATTTAGTTTTTAAGATACGTTAAGTAAAACAAATTAAAAGTAAATATCATACATGGAAGAAGTTGAATAAAACCATATAATAAATGATACATCAAAGAATTTAACCCAAGATAATTAATATAAAAATAAATAAAAAGAAACACAACATATTGTTTATAAAATAGCGATTAGAGTTTTTATAGTTAATAATTAGTTATTAATACAGTTATTGAATGGAAGAAGAAGTCTAGGACGCCCGAGAAAGCATGGCACGATCAAGTAAATCAAATACTTGAATCGGGTCATGTGAAGAGTCAGAATAACAGAAGAGTATGTATGAGACGATGTATGAATGTAAATGAAGCAAGAAGTGTGTGCCAAGACAGAGTTGTATGGCAGTCCGTCCTCTCTGCCTACCCCTATGGGGAAACGGCGTGATGGTTAGTTAGTTTATTTTTTTTTTAGAGTTATTATTAGTTTCACACCTATCACTGTAAAATTTTAATTTCCATAAAATTTTGAGCAGAGCACGTATGCCCTGAATCGTTCAACTCCAAGGACAACTGTCAGCCTAATTTGTATTTTTTTTTCTCAAATTTAAATCATTTTGTATTTTGCATTTTGCGTTTTAAATGTGGGAAATACTTCAAATTGTGTTTTTATTATATCATACATTTTGGCGAGCAAGCGAGCTCTGGCACCCATGATTCCAACGTTGTAGTTTTAAATTTAGTTTTTTGTTGTTGCTTAGGCTCTTAAATCATTTTATTGGCTGCCTACTTATCGACACAGATACACACCCACCGACTGTTGTGCAACGTTGCATTTGAACTCCCTCCAGCCTGGTAGACGTGAAACTATTAAGTGCCAATTGTTATCCTTAAATCTAAATTAAACACCATTGTCTTTACCTAATGCTTGATATTTAAAAAAAAAAATGGTGGAATGCTCGCTTTAAATTTGTATTAATCTAACAATCTTGGCCCACAAATTAAATTGTTTAACATTTGCCATAAAATTTCTCACACATAATTTTCAACGTGTTGTAAACAAATATTTTAATTAAGTACATAATAGTAACCTCGTTAAAATGTATTTATTTTCACCTATTTTCCAGTAGCCAAAACAGTGTTTAAAAAAACAAACTCAAAATTCAATGAACTTCATTGTAAACAAAATAAGCATTGCCTATGTTTCTCGGAAATTAAGAAAAAAATGGTACAACTGTTCCCGATCGTCTGGAGCCAGTGGGACTAAGGCATCCCTAATTGGGGTATGTTGTGAGGCTGAAGGTAGTACGGAGGGAAATTAGATGGGGGAAGAGGAAGGTTGGGAATCAGATTTTCTTATTGAACACAGCTTAAAGGCTGATTCACACCAACGTCCGGATCCGCTCAGTGCTGATATTGTTCCACAAGAGAGCTTATTGATATGGTATGAATGTTAATCAAGGAGTATGTGCCAAGACAAAGTTGTATGGCGGTATATCCTTCTGCCCACCCTTGCGATATTTAACTACTTATTTACTTAAATAATTATTTTGAAGTGTAAAAATACTTACAACGATTTTAAACCATTTTTTTATCACTAAATAATATTTTTAATAATTAATAATTAATAAAAATATTATTTAGTGATAAAAAATGGTTTTTGATGAAAAAAACCTGCGATGTTAGTATTTTTACAATTCAAAATAATTATTTAACTAACTAAGTAGTTAAATATCACAAGGGTAGGCAGAAGGATATACTGCCACACAACTGTATCTTGGCACATACTCTTTGATCGATATTCATAGCATATCAATAAGCTCTCATGCGGAACAATATCGGCACTGAGCGGATCCGGACGTTGGTGTGAATCAGCCTTAAAGCGTTTCAAGCAACGTTTCGATTCTGAATGGCGATCTTTCACTGATGCAATACTTTAAGTATGTGCCACTCTGAAGCGTGTAGCAAATATACTATATATTATTTGATATTAATTAAATGTGAAATAACTCGTATTTGAATATTGACTTACTTATTTTTGTGCGCTATCCTAACTGAGGTTGGCTACGATAATTCACCCTGCAAGCTGCAGCCCAGAACAACTCTGCGGAACCCAAACCCAAAACCACTCGTTCGATTTCAAGTGATTATAAATAAGCACTGAATTAAGTGTGTTTTCAAGATAAAATTATCAACGTAATATTATTATAAATGTTCTAGGGACATAAAACTATATTATTTTATCAATTATTGAAATAATATCAACAACCTTCAACGTAAATATGAAACAGAAAAAATAACGATCGTGACCAAGACTCACTGACCAAAACTCGGAACCTCTACTCTATCCGGGAGTAGCGTTTTTGCCAATTGAGCCACCGACACCTTATTAGAAACCGGTATTTTAATCGAAATCATACTTCATTTAATTTTTAATCTTTGTAATGTTATACAAAACTCTACCCGAGCACATATTTTATAAAAGCTTCAAAGTCAATTCTAATTCTATATTTGTTTGTCTAAATAAAATATTCACAAAAAAACTATTGTAAAAACAGATTAACAGAGTTACTTGTCGCAGAAAAAAAAGACGGTTGCGTTCCTGTGTTGGTTTTTAACAATAATAATAATTTATCAAATTCCTCGAACTCCCCGGCAGTTAAAGTAACAGACATAATTAGGTCGCATGAAAAAAAAATGTACGAATTACTCGCCTGAGCTCTCCTAGACGGGTGACAAGTCTATCAGACGGTGTCACTCGCGCCTGTCCGCCGTCCAGGTGACCTTCCTCTACTTGCGCTTACCTCTATTTACTGACTCATCTCTACGTCTGTCTGAAACTTTTGCACGCAGTATAATGTCGTGGATTCACGGGAGTATATTGAGAAGCTGGACAGTTATTGTTATGTAGAATGATTTTCCGGTTTCTGTGTTTCCTCCTTCCTATAACGCGGGCATTTTGAAGAGCCAGTTTCACTCATGCCTTTCTAATGCTGCCTTAAGTAATGTCAAATGATCTGATGATAGATGAACTCACCGTACCATGTTAACCGTTATCTCCTCATTCAACCCCAAAAATTCCTCCTTTTTTTATATGAATACCGCACAAGAGTCTCAACTGCTCCCAACCGTCTAGAGCCAGTGAGACTATGGCATCCCTAAATAGGGTATGTTGTGAGGCTGAAGGAAGTGGGGAGGGGAAGGAGATTGGGAAGAGGAAGGTTGGGATGTACCTGGCTATTCAGATCTGGTCACCAAACACGGCCAAAGCCATTTCAAGCAACTTTTCGATTCTGAATGGTGGTCTTTCACCAGGGCGATACTTAGAGTATCTACCACTCTGGAACGTGCCGCAAATATACTTGTATTATTTTCATATTAATTAAATGTGTTATGACACATATTAATTAAATAAAAGTTATTGGCGCACGCCGGGTTTGAACCCGCGACCTTTGGATTCGTAGTCGAGCGTCTTACCACTCGACCATGGAGGCCGTCGAGAACACCTATACGGTGTTAGACTAGGTTAGGTCTCCTGCTTGCTAGCGCTGTATGTGCTTAACGCCAATGACGGTCTGAAGAAATTCTAAAAAATCCTTTGAATTGTCAAAAAATATTGCTTAATCCTTAAACTTCCTTCTTAATTATTTCAAGTTCTTATATTTTTCTCACGCAGCATTATTTTTAAATATTTTTTTTTATGTTATGCCCTACATATCGTCGCCGGTAAGGCAAAAGAGCTGAAATGCCATTTTGGGAAGTTTACACCAGAGCACCCTAAAGTTTTTTTTTGTTCTACAATAAAATTCATAAGTTGTTAGTACCTGGTTAAATTTAAAAAAAAAAGTTTACCCAATGCTCTCACTGACTTACCTGAACGACAAAAGCTAAAAAAGTCCCAAGCTTGTGTCGCTTGAGTCAAGCCTTTTCCCATGTGGTAAATATATTTTAGATGGCTGAAGGGCCACAAAAGTCTTCAGAATCAAACGAGAGTCAGAGCATTCGATGCAGAAAAAAGACCTGGTCAAAACTGCATATTCAACTCATTTTTGACCAAAGTGTCGTTTAAGCCCTTTTGCCTTTGCGGTCCATATGTAAAAGCCCATTTCATGAATAAAATTGAATATTTATAGATGCAAAACGTAACCATAAAAAATATAACATCTTAAGTGAAATTACCCACAAAATACATTAATACAGAAGACACAATAAACGCGTAGAAAAAATCTATCGTAGCACAAACTTATGAAGAACGATCTCACTTTTGTAGCAGGTTCTTAACCCTGGGGTCATTGGCCCCAAAAACCCACCCCTTCGCCAATTTTCACCCCACAATTATCGAAAAAAGTCACGGCACAACAGGCACTTTGAAAAAAAAAAGTAAAACGCATATTAAATTCCATACAAGAATTTTGTATTTATTTGCTTCGTAATTTTGTTTCTGAAAGCCAATATTTCCCAAGTCACATTGACTTGAATTATTTTTCGTGTTTCTTAAATTTTATAAACTCTGAAAAGCCGTAAATCAATGAGCCACTACTGCGTATTGAAGAAACGCCTCGACGCAACAAAGAAAAACCAATCCACGAAAATGTATGTGTCGAAAACAATGTGAGCGGAGTGCCATTATCTCCAAATAAGCTGCGAATGCGTTGTAGTCTCCTGCGCGACCGCCGCACTATTGTACTAATATGGTAGTGCCCGGCGCGCGCGCGTGGGTCGCCCAGCGCGCCGCGCTATTCTGGGCACGTCCCCTTCCCCCACCTCTCCCCGCCTACCTCGCGCCGCCCCATCTACACATCTCCCGAGCTATCTCGCGAGATGCGGAGTTCTTTAGAGAGGGTATTAGCTCGTACGACATCTTCTTGAAATAAGCTAGAAACGCAGATACACATGTGTGCAACTGAGCTGTTTCTAGGTGTTCAAAAGATCACTTGAGCACATTATGTGTGCGTTTACAACTTTATGCGCTACGTTACGCACTGCCGAGTTTACTGACCTGTACCAGCAATCATTTTCTTCTAGATCAATCATTTCTCAGTGGATATTTATCCAAACATGACAGCAGCATCTCTTTCACAAATGATGTTAGATGAATCACTTAAAATGATCACGGTTCTAATTGTGTTTTCAACACTACCATTCATTCTACTTTCTTCCTCCAGTCGATTTCGATTGATTTAATTCATTTTCTTTTGTGATCTAAAATAGATCGTTTTGTTTTCGGATTCTTTGAATCTAATTCGACTTATTCAGTTTTTACAATCCAAAGTTTTCATACAGCTTAATCGGAATTAAATAAAGAGGTTCTACGTTGAAAAAAGTTCATCGGATAAACACGTATTGAGTCCAGTTTTTTTTTTGTGTTTCCAGATAAGGTTCTCAATTTTCCTGGTAGAGGAAATTTAATTTCTCATTTAGGAAATATTGTGAGGCTAAACAAAGTTGTGGCGAGAAAGAGCAGGTGAATAAGATGTTCGATAAGTACCTGACTATTCAGATTTGGCCACTAAACGTAACACTACAACTTCACCTACTACAATTTCAAGTGTTTTTCTAAGTGAGAAAGATATTCCTCATTATCAATTTACTTTTTAAATTCAAATGTTTTTACACAAATATGAAATATTCCACATATTTATTTTCTTCTTTATGCTGTCCCATAAATTCAACGTATTGAGATCAGCGACTTGCCACATGACAAAAGTCCTACTTCACCTTCAGTCAAGTCTTCACACCCGTCGAGGAATGCGCACTGAGAACCGAGAAGACCGGCGGCTGCATCTCTCATTCATGGAACTGCAGAATTGCATAAATCCTCTTCTTTCTTTTAGACGTTTTTGCGACAGCTTTGGGCCAAGTTCCCGGCGAACTGTCACTTCCTAGAATTCCACGACGGATCAAGAGTGGGGCGTTGAACTCGGCCAGGATTAGGTTCAAGTATTTGAATACCCGACCAGACAAATAATTAGCTGGGAGTGCATTTTGCAAGTGGCTTTATTTTTCAAAAGTATTTCTTTCAAAGAGTGCCTTGATGATTCCATGGCGCTATAGGTAATTCTGATGATTTATAATCAAATAATTATATGCAGAATATACCCACACCGGCAACTAAGCGGCCGTAAGCCAAAATATATCAAACTGTGATAATGAACTTTGAAGTTATGCATCCTCAATATGTATGTGTCTACATAAACATGAATCAAGATTATGATGGGTGCATTTTTAAATAATTTAAAAGTTTGAATAGTAATGATATATGTTGTTTGAAGCTTCAAATAACTGTGGTTTATGAGAGTTTAGCAGAATAAAAACAAAGAAAAAGAGCCTTTAAAAAGGCTTTATACTCCACTATTCCAGTTTAAAATATTCTAATTTATAGTAGTGTAGACGCGGAAGTGAAATATGACGTGTGAGTGGATGCAAGAAGTCAGGGACGCCCCAGGATTACATGACACGAGCAATTGAAATGAATACTTTAGTCGGGTTATCTCAAGACTCGAGTCGGAATAAAAAAAGCTTTACAACCTCTATGCCTACTCTGTCGTTAGTTAGTTAGGTTTATAAAAATGCTGATTTAAAAATTTAACTTTTTCTAAAGAAATATACAAGTGTCAGCTTGACACGAATCACTTTGCAGTCTTTAGTGCGGTTTTATGGATTCTAAGGAACTATTAAACTACCAAAAAAAACAGTTTGTACCTTCGTTATTTCCTCCTTTGGCCTCCTGCAAAGTTATCCGTGTCAAGTTGTACCTTGTATATTTCTATGTTTTGTATAAATAGATCGTCTGTCAGTGACTTCACCCTGTATTAAAATGCCATCAATGGTTGAAAAAACTGTCACTATAAAAAGCAAAAACATCTAAATGTGGCCTAAAAAATGATCTCGATATCAAATAATAATTTAATAAAAAACATGTGCCAATAAGTACATTTTTTAATGATAAAAACCTATAAATAAATAAATTTAGATAAACCATACTGATTAAAACAAATTTTAATTTATTTCACGTTCGTGTTACTTCTGCAGCTATTTAAATAAATAAGAGTATATATAATACAAGTATGTATGAGTTTATATAATAACAAGTCATAAAAAGAAAAACAGAAATATATATTTTTTAATAATATTCCTCTTCAAAGTAAAGCTGAGCTTGGGTACATGTTTTGTATGACGTATGGGTTAGTGTTGATAAATACTTCGTCCTCCCATATTTCAAGCGATGTTCTTGATGTTCAACGTAATATTATTGAAAATAGGTACATTTTCTTCCGGGAAACTATTTATGTTGTTATTTTCTCACATTGACCAATTTATGTTCAACGTTAATATTCACGAGACACGACCATATAAAATTCTTCTCGACGCAGCTTTTCTAGTAGAGAAGCTTTCATCGTGTGTATTAATTTACAAATTAATTCTCAATTTATATTATATAACCCGTTAACTGATTCGTACCTATGTATTGGAACGTGTAATATAGGTCAAAAATGTGCAGGTAACAAAACCTCCCCTTGTAATGGCGCCATACGTTATACCTACGTGATATTTTTTACCGGTAGTAGAAACTCGCTACAATAGTTTGAAAAGTTATGTAAAAACTAATGGTATTCTTAGTAGAAATAGCAACTTAACACTATTATCCGCACACTGAAAATCTAAAATATCATAGCTTCTAACCACGTAGACGTATGCGATTGAGAGGCCTTGGTTGAGTACATGTTTTAACGTTGAAAAAATTATTACAAGATAATTCACGAGTAGTTGAAAAACTCTACTCTTAACATGAAAAATAATGTAAAAGTTTGCCACCTAGAGCGATTTTATGAAACTGACGACTTACTCTATTTTTCACCCGCTGAACACCTGAAATATCACATATTCCCAACACGTAAATGTACGTAAGTGAGCTACGTTGCTCGTGAGCATTTTTCTATCACGTCTCAACATGCGTTTGGCAATGATCTTGCCATCTTGCGACACTCGCTATGGATTCACTGACTGATACGCAGCAGACGAGTGGGAAAGTCTACTGTTTCTTGGCCGCTGGCTTGGTTTATCTCAGGTGGTGTTTGATCTTGGGATGACCCGTTTATCGTTCGTCTTATGTGAGATTCTGCTAGCTTTCTAATGGGGATCGTTGTTAGATAGTCGCGAACCGCAGAGTTTTAATGGAAGATTCAGATTATGAGAAATAAGAATGATTTTATAAACAATAGAGGTCAACAACTTATTAATTATTTCTTCGACGATGGTATTTTCTCGCTTTCACTCCAGTTGAACAGAGGCAGATTTATTTTGGGCACATAAACACTACCTACCCAGCCGTACTTGCATATAAATATGAAATTATTGCAAAAAATAAATTTACACTTTCAAACATACGCGTGAGTCAGCTAATCGCACCGCCGCACACAGCGCCCTACCGACCATCCTACTATAACGTGTCAAAAGCAGTAACTACATATGCCCAACATTATTCTCTGTTCACCAGACTACACAACATATGTATGCTGTAAGCTATGTGCGCGTTCAAGTGGCTCGTTTGTGTTGGTATCTTTGTTAGGGTCTAGGCAGTGCTTTTAGAGAATACATCCAATGGCAATCAGTGGCATCTGTTGGTACTTATCTTTATTATCAATTAATCCGCTGTTTTATTCTACTGTCTACCCTAATCAAAAACTCTCTGCTTGCCACTGGGTGCAGGGGGCCTGTCCCACTAGACCAGTCATTCCCAAAGTAGTCTATATGGACCCCCAGGGGTCGATTCCGACCTGCAAGGGGTCCATGTCAATGAAAAAAAAAATTGGGGGTGCATGAGACGTAAATGGGGGTCCACGGGAGTAGATTCCATTTAGGCAGGCCGTCACCAAAATGTTGGCTTCCCGCAAATGTAATAATCCACCTCACAGATAGTACCTATGTAGGTACTCACGTAATACTATCTTGTAATGGACTTTAATTCCCTAATTATATTAATAATAATAATTTTTGTGCAAGATATTTTGCCGATTTGCTAGTACTTTTCGATTTCAAATCTCTACCGACTAGTGATTTTTTTCGGAGAGGAATTTTTGTTGATTTGCTAGCACTTTTCGATTTGGGATCTCTGCCGACTAGTACTATTTTTTGACGAGTTCGACTACAATTGAAATGTTCACCGCGAAGGGTTCATTTCAAAGAACTAGCAGTTCCTGAAGCGTTCACAAAACTTTGAAGTTTTTCCCAACGCTAAAAAAAATCAATACTAGGAAAGCAGGGGGTCTATACAAAACAGAAAAAATCGACAAGTGGTCTACGGGACAAAAAAGTTTGGGAACCTCTGCACTAGACATTTTGGATGCCTCTTGCCTTGAGATAGAAAGCCTCAAGTAGAACAGGCTCATATTATGGTATATTTTGTATTTTGCACCAAGGTGTTGGAAACATATGTTTGACGTTCAATCAGTGTTACTAGACCATTTTTATAATTTTCTTTGTTGATCTTGATTTTACTTCCCTTTTCTCAGTGATGCGAGGCCTCACGCAAATGCGACATCCGTAACTCTATAATTCCTTCGTTGCTGCGGGGTTTATGATAGAGATGGCATTTTCCTTGAGGACAGCAAGTGCGATAAGGGTAACGCGCGCGGTATTTGTACATCATCATTCGCCACATTCTTGCCGAAGTTGGGCGACCAGCAATCTGTATTATTTCCCTTCATCCGCAGCTCGTTTCGATTTCTCAATCGGCACATTGTTTCATTCCTAATAATCATCCATCTACATCTTACGCTGTCTTCCTGGTACGCTTCTTCCAGAGATCTTCTCCACCAATATCAGTCTGCTAAATGGTCTGAATACGACACATTAGTTCCGTCATCATTGCTTACCCCTATCCTATGTGACGTCGACGTAGTAACGTAACCACTATTGCTAGATCATAAAAGCGAAATGTTTTTTTAGACTCGGAGGTCATAGCTCGCTGGCACGTCCTTTGTGTATTTTAGATCATTGTTTATTATTTTTCATCCTCGCCTTAGCCAGATGTAAAAAATGATGTTCTGCGATCGCTGAAGTGTTTTGCTTTACAGTAGGGTCCTTCTGCCTGGAATAGATTTGGTTTGTAATGGAAATCGGTGGGGCGGGTTGGACCAGAAGTGTTTGGGCCGAGAATACCGCAAGGTCGAGCGTGTCAATCATTAAGCGTAAACATCACCAGCTGTCCTATTCCGAACACGGTGAATCAGCCGCAGGCATTAGTATTTAAAACCATTACCGATGGTAACGATCTTTTTTCAATGGGAACGCTACGTTTGGAATAGAACCACAGCTAGCATTTTCTTTGATAAAATTGCAAGACCTTAAAAGGCTTGGAAACGTTGCTAATATTTTTCATTAAAAGTTTTTTTATATTTTGTATTTTTTATGCTACCGTGTAGGAATGCTCGTAAGCATTGATTTTTCTGTTGACAGTCATTTTTTTTACCCAAGCTGACCCTGTTCTTAGCAGCCATCGTCATTTCTGCTAAAATGTATATTTTTTTTAAATATCAAAACTTACGCATTCGACTAATAATAATAATAAATGGATAACTTTTAAAGCGCTGTTTTCGTGAGAAAATCACCTCAAGGGCGCTTTACAAATTGATTTATCTAACCTATAACTTATCAGTTAAGCTTATAACTAATAACTTACAATTAAGATTTATTACTAATGACTTACAACTAATATTTTCAACTAGTACTTATAGCTACTAACTAACTACTAAGTATAACTTATAACTAGTGACTTACATCTAAGATTTCATTATTATTACTTTATTACCTCTTCATTATTGCTCCACATTTGCATTACTGTTCAACGATTATTTTCTTGTGTAACGACATAAAATAAAAACAAAATTTTAACAAATTCATGTTGATTATTATTATTTATTTATTCCGAAATGTGAGGAAGTTAGTACAATCCCACACATCTCAAAAAGTTTTTTTTTATAATTAAAATGTTTTTTATTTAATTCTGCTAGTTTTTAGCTTTTATTTTTATTGTAACAGGTGTTTTGACGTTTGAAGCTACTGTTTCAGTTAAGCCACATTTAAACGACTTATTCATATGAGTTTAGTTACCACCACCCCATATTTATTTTTGTACTGTTTAATTAATAATCTCGACAAAAACCGGTTTACATAATAAATTTTAAAATTATATAAATGGGGTTTTACAAATTGAACACAAAAACTATAAATAAAAAATCCGATACAACTAACCATCACGCCGTTTCCCCGCAGGGGTAGGCAGAGAGGACGGACCGCCATATAACTCTGTCTTGGCACACAATCCTTGCTTCATTTACATTCATACATCGTCTCATACATACTCTTCTGTTATTCTGACTCTTCACATGACCCGATTCAAGTATTTGATTTACTTGATCGTGCCACGTCTTTCTCGGGCGTCCTCGACTTCTTCTTCCATTCACTTTCGCATCATATATTCTTTTCATACTCCTTTCTTCGTTCATTCGCTCTACATGCCCAAACCATCTAAGCGTCTCTTTCTTGATCCTATTCATTACGCTCATATCAGCCTTGCATTCTTTCCGGATATCCACATTTTTTACAATAAATAGATATATACAATTAAACATAATGCTTAATACTCAAAATCTATACTGTATGACCTAGGAAACAGACTGATATTTTTAACTTACCCTTCCGAAATTCGTACAAATCTAGAATTTTCATGAGACAATGAAAAAATAACTTTTTATTATGGTACGTACAATTTATATCGGTTCAAATCAGTTTAATTTACATTTCTTTTTTGTAATAATATACACTACACTGAATATACATATATACCTCGTATATTACCCGTGAAAAATCACGGGATGTAAATGAACTTGCCAAGAACATTTATTAATTCCTTAGGTAAATATATTAGGTACTTTATTAAGTAGGTAGAGATTTAAAAAGATTCTTTTTTAATTTGAAAATTGTCTGAAGACGTCTATCGGTTCCAATTTTTTAAAGTACACTCGCACGTATGTGCGTACGTACTCCTAAATGATTATTTATAGTTAATAATTATTACAAGCAAGTAAGATGGTTTGGGCATGTAGAGTGAATGAACGATGAAAGGATTGTGAAAAGAATATAGGATACGAAAGTGAATGGAAGAAGAAATCGAGGACGCCCGAGAAAGACATGGCACGATTAAGTAAATCAAATACTTGAATCGGGTCATGTGAAGAGTCAGAATAACAGAAGAGTATGTAGGAGACGATGTATGAATGTAAATGAAGCAAGGAGTGTGTGCCAATACAGAGTTGTATGGCGGTCCGTCCTCTCTGCCTACCCCTGATGGGAAACGGCGTGATTGTTAGTCAGTTAGTTGCAAGCAAGTCTTGCTCCTTTTACACAATTCGCATTATTTTTTATTTCCTTTCTACATTCCATGTCACAAATGACAACTATTTACAGTAAATAAATTAACAACAATATAATTGCGTATATAATCAAATAGGTACCTACTTCTAACTAATGAAACTTGGGGTGAAGAATACACAGGTGAATACAGATGTCAAATCAATCAGTGTCTATAAATATCGAGTCCCATCGAAAACAGGTTAGAAAAAAGTTCGGGCGAATTATTCTTGCTTCTTGCTTGGCACGTGCTCTGCGCTTCTAGTTCTAGTTCTGCGTGATTCTCTGCTACGCCGTTTTGTAGGGCGTGTTCTTTTACGATTCACTTCATTTTGATATAACATTTGCGCCTCAAACTCATCGACACGCATGAGTAATGACCTAATCACTATTCTCAGTTCGTGTTGAACTAAAAACGCCGATAAAGACTTTTAAGCGTTCAGCTTTTAACTTGGTTTCTCTGCGATATATGGACAACCTAGATAAAGTCGAGAAAAGACTTTTGAACTCTTTACGTTACCCCAATTGTTTATTTTAATAAGCTTAATGTTAAGCATATTCTCTGTACTGTGCTGTTTTATAGGGCATAGTGAGAGCACTTTGTAATATTTGCGCATCTGTAAGCCCATCGAATTACATTTCGTGGGTTTATTGAATAAAGTCATTATTGCTTAAGCTTTAAGCTTTTGACTAGATTTCCACGTATTTATCAATTAACCTAGAGTTAAAGTTATTTTTTTTACTCGTATTTACTTCTCAAGTCTTCCATTCAGAATTGAAACGTTGCTTAAAATGGCTTCAGCCGTATTTGGTGACCAGATCTGAATAGCCAGGTACTGCCCAACCTTCTTCTTCCACGTCTCCTTCCTCTCCCCACTACATTCAACCTCACAACATACCATAACATGTCACAGTCTCACTAGCTATAGATGGTTGGAAGCAGTTGAGACAGTTGAAAAACTTGAGTTTTTTATGTCAAAGAGTCTCAGCTGCTCCCAACCATATGTAGCCAGTGGCATCCTCAATTGGGGTATGTATTGAGATTGAAGTAAGTGGAGAGGGGAAATAGATGAGTAAGGAGAAGGTTAGAAAGTACCTGGCTATTCAGATCTGGTTACCAAACACGGTTTAATCCATTTTAAGCAACGTTTTGATTCTGAATGGTGGTGTTTCACTAGGGTAATACTAAGAGTGTCTACCACCCTGGGAACCTTTATAAATATAAACTATTACTATTTTTAATGTTCTCGGCGATGTTCTGTTGGGTGACAAAATAATTATGTTTTTTTTGTTTTTATTTGAGCTAGTTTTTTACTATCCAACCAATAATCTGGAAAGTTGTCAACTAATTCATGAAAGAAAAGTAAATAAAACGTTTCATGTCGACAAATAATAATAGTTGGTGGAGATTTTATAAAGTACTACTTTATTACCCGTGAAAAATCACGGGATATAACTTGACTTGCCAAGAAAAAATATTAGTTGATTTAATCCACCCATTTCAAATATAGAATAATGTCTGCTAAAATACATTATAGGTCAAACTTTATTAGGTAGGTAGGAATTCGAAAAGATCAGTTCTTAATTTGAAAGGTTCACATTTGTACGTACGTGGTCCTATAGGAAATGATTTATTTATTTATTTACATTTAGTTACTTTGTAGTTTCTTTAGTTTATAAGTAGATAATTATTTCATTTTCTTTTTGACTTTATAATATTTAAACTTATATACTACTTATTATGTTGATTTACATGCATTTTAAATAACTTTTACAGGTTATTTTGAATTTATTGATAGGCATAATTTTGTTGGTTTCCGTCAGCGCATTATAAGATTTCATCCTTTTATATAGTAAGCTATTTAATGTGTTGGCTTTATTCTTTTCTGTTAGTCTAATTTTTTTGCATGCCCTTGTATTATATTTGTGAGTATCAACATTGTAGATAATTTTGTCAGAAAAATATTTTGGTAACAAGTTGTTCTTCATTTTATGTATAAATAGTTATATTTATAGTTCATTTCGAAAGATTTTCTGTTCGCCGATTATTGAAATGATGATTTTTATAAATTATTATAACGATAAAAAATGATACTCAATCACTACAAATTTGACAGAACTAATACTGTTCATGGTAAGTTTGTTAGAAACATAAAGGATGATCCGGACAAAAAGTGACATTGAAAACAAAGGACGTTACCACGGTACAGTTTCCATGAAAAGATTTAACAAACTTCTGAAAAGAAATCGTCATAAATCTTTAGGACGAGTGGATTTTCCCAGGAAAATTTCCGACCTTCACATTTCCGGCAGCGGACAATGCAGTTTCTTGAACATAAAGATTTTGACTCGTGATACGACGTTATACATTCATCTCAATAAAATTCTACCCCCGTGAAAGAGCATTGTCTTTAATTTTCCTTGCTTCGTTATAACAATACACTTACGAAGCTTCCGCCGTGTCATTGTCCGTCCTCTGAAGAAGCTTTTCCTAAAAGCATATTACTCGTGTGCGAAATTTCATGTACCCAGACATTTCGCTGAAAATCATGCCAACTTTTCACGTTCACATTTTCAAGGCACATGGCCTAACCTTAAAGCTCCTCGCTTTTTTCCTAGTCACAAAGCAAGGGACTTAACTTGGCACCCGTCACAATGCCCTATTTATCTCAATCATTCAGATTGTTGCGGAGCAGATGATACGACCTTTTTACGAATTTACTCAATTTCCTTGTCAGGATTTTGATGTTCAGTTTTAAGGTCGTTGATTTTCTCCTTATAAGCGGAGTTTTCACGCAGTTTTCTTCAGTCTCAGTCTTTAGCGGGAATACCCGCCGTGTTTTCCGCGCACTGCGCACTAGTTCAGCAAGCGTTGAAGAGTTTGCGCACGCGTCGTGTAGTCTGCGCGGAGGATTATTTGGGCACTGTTTCAGTTGAGTGAAGTGTCTAGTTTCCCGCCGACGGCAGTGATAGTTCGACCTGTTCTCAGTTTTGACCGCGTGTCAAAAGGTGATACCCTTTATAATTACCACGTAGAAATTAATTGCTTTCCTCTCTGGACACGTGCTTCAAAATTTCATCCGAATCAATCACGAATTTCTACAGATCATCTGGTGACACTTGTATTAATCAAAATTTAGACATTTACTATTTTTTTTTATTAATAATAATAAAATCGTGTAGTTATGTTTCTAAATTTTATTTATCAAATTCTAAAAAGTGCGTTCTTCACGTCTATACTCGGTATCATCTTTTATTTTTACGCCTTTGGTCGTGAAACGAAAATCGTAAGCGAAAAATGTTGAAAATAAATACATTTTTGTGTTTATTTTTTTTATTAATATAACAAAGCTCGTGTAAGTTTTTTTTGTTGATAAACGAATTGTCGATTTTTTTCACACTAGTGTTGTCAAATTTATTTTTTCTTTGTTTACAATGGCACCGTCTAAACAGTTTTCACGGCCTATGTTGTCTAATTTTTATTAAAAGATATCATTTGTATTATTAATATTTACTCATTTTCTCGCAATCAGGTTTTGTACTGTCGCTTTGTGAAGAATTATTTTTTTAACAAACATCAACTGCGTCTACAAGTAGAGTGGCATTGTTCATGTCGTTGATTATATTTATTGATAATTGAGATCATATAGATGAAGTAAATTACAGCATCGTAATTATTAATATTGTAGTTCATGTCATCAACCATAACTGATTCGCCATTTATATCATCCATCTGTTTATGCTGAGTGTCAATTAAACTATCTAACTTGCTCATTAACTTTGTAAATATATTATCGCTTTATTGATTTATTAAAACCTTAATATATACTTAACGTATATGTTTATAATTTTGTTTTACTTTCTTCCGTCAACAGTGTGCTTGGCCATTGAATAAAATGTGAATTTGTGTTGTTATGATTATTCAAACAACTGATATAGATTTGAGAATAAGAAAAAATCGACGAAAGCACCTTTAGATAAAGCTTAAATGAAATTAAAATCCGAGGAGTGCGAAAACTTTATTTAAAACAAAGTGAGAAAGAATAAAGTGATGTCAATTTTTCGTGTGAATAAGAGTGGATTAGAGAAACCATGGTTTTGTTGGAATTACTACTTGCATTGAGACATAGTTTGGCTTACATTAAATCAATAGTTAGCATGTACTCGTATCTGTTATTAATTGCCGAAAATGTATTTTTTTACTCTTAAAGGAATAAAATAGTATTGTTCGAGTTAGATGCACCTTGCTCCGCTAAGCAGTCATCATTATATTTTATAACTATCCATTCAAACGTGAAAATACTTCAACATAAGAAAGCAAACTATTCCAATTCCTGTAAAACTGTGCCACGTAAAAATATATTCAGCACACTAAATCTATTCTATAAGTAGAAAATGTGTCTGAAGAGAGATTTTCCAATCAATCAATCAATCAATATTTTATATCATGCTATCAATCAACGCTCTTCACTCCGTCCATACACCACCTGTTATCGAGTTAAAATACACCGTCCGCGTGAGCTTCTTGTAATAATTATCTCAAATAATTCGTATAAGCAACGGCATAAAACACATCAAAACAACGCAACGGGAATTTTTAATGCGTTTAGCCACGCTAACGTGGTAATGCGTTGCGAATGACCAGTAATCATTGTTACATTTACATACACACGTAGTTTATATGAGTATGTTTAACTCAGGTCCAAATCTAGTATTTATTTATTTATGTAAAAACCACACTCGAATCGCGAGGTTTCAACCGTATGTCAATTCAGTAGTATGCTTAGTGAAATGGGAGTAAAAGGGAAGGATGAAAAGTCAGGAAGTACCTAGCTATTCAAATCTAGTTATAAAATAAAGCTATAATTATTTAATACAAATCATCGTTTCTGAATAGTAATTTTTCGCCAGGACAATTTTGAAAGTGTCTATTCTGGAATGAATAACAAATTACATAAATTATAAACTACCTATTGTCTGTATTAATCTGTATAATGCATGTTTATCAGAATTCGTTGGATTTTCTGCCGGATTTTAAACCTCTACTCTTATTTGCATTAAGAAGCTGCAATTCTTGATCATTGACTATGACAACGTTATACTGAAATATATTATTCATCTACTTTTTCTGCATACGTTACTAGTGTTACTACTATTATAAAACAATGTTATTTAATGAAATGAAAAAATAACTTTGTATAAGACCACAGATTTAATATGAATTTTTATGACCGACCGGTTTCGCCTAACCTTAGCATAATCATGGTACAAAATTGAGCTTAATAAAAAAAACAATGTGTACGGTTATATATACATACAGAGGGAGAACACAATATAAAAATAAAAATAACAGAATAGTGAGAAAACAAAAGAGTAACATTTAAATGATAAAAAAGGAACAGAGAAAACGAGAGAGATAATATGAATGTAAAGAAGCAAAACTGATGATATAGGCTAAGCGAAACCGGTCGGTCATAAAAATGAAAATAAAATCTATGGTCTTGTACAAAGTTATTTTTTCATTTCATTAAATATGTCAAACTAAAAAGTAATTGCTTTCCACGAAAATACAGCGTTATTTGTTTATTCATAACTGATCAAGTATTTACTACCAGCCTTCTGTTGAGCCTTCACACTCTTTATCGAAATCAAACACACAATTTAGTAAGTTAGAATTTTTAATTTGGCAACATCTTAATATTTTTTTAGAGTTGAGTTACTAATATCAGCATATAAGGCCCAAATAAACATCCCGTGAAATTCACGAGCAATAATTATCGATAGGCTTTTGTTTATTTTATTTTGCGTGGCCTTTTTAACTCGTGGAAAATTCAGCTGCGCCGGTTCTGCGCTTTCTATTTGTTAGTAATATTCAGCAAGTAGACCATAATGAACTATTGAAAGCCGTATAAAGCCGTAAAGCCTGCTGCGCCGCCAATCAATGCCAACGCTCGGTGTGTTTGCCCAGCCATATGGAAAGCTCCCGTTTCATTTTGAATATGTTTATTTTCCGCTGCCGGCCTTCATTTGCCTGCCGGTATATTCGCGATTCTGGCGACCTCGTTCCTTCTGGGTGACGAGGAAATCAGGCTATTTTTACGGTAATTTTTGCTTCCTGGATTTATTGCGGGTTGAATTATCACATGCGCAATCAAGATTTCATCATCTGTAGGGTTTTTTTAAATCCTATGTCAAACATAGATGTACCTGCAAATGAGGGTAATGTTTTTTTTGCAGCCTCGAAAATCTTTTCAATTTAGAATTTTTATGCGCCCACTTTAAAGTTTGGTAAAATTATAATACAATATTGAAATTGGACTTTAAAGCATGCTAAAACACAATGCTCATGTTTTTTTTAAATATTTAAATAATATCAATAATGTTAAATACAAATATGAAACAGAAAAAGCCAGAAAATAAAAAGACAGTGGTCACAACCGAGACTCAAACTCGGATCCTCTACTCTATCCGGAAGTCACGCCTTGACCAATTCGGCCATTGGGACCTTATTAGAAAGTGGCATTTTAATCAATCTCATATTTTCATTGAAAATTATTAATTGTTTTTAATTTCTTCCGATTTTTGGCAGCCATCTTTATAATGGATTCAAGCTTAACCCGAGTTCATCGAATGCCTAGATGATGTCTTGAATTCATCAATTTGTTAGTTGTGACCATTGTCTTGTTATTTTCTGGCTTTTTCTGTTTCATATTTGCGTTTTAGATTATTGATATTATTTAAATATATTATAGTACAAGTTCATATTATTTTCTTATATATTTTTGTGGGAGTTTACTGTACAAACGCTTTTTATGGGTAGTAATAATATTAATTAAATTAAAATAAGAAAAATCAAGAAAATTTCAAAAAAATTCAGGCAAGATAACCTCAACTAGTATTTAGTTAATATTACCTCAAAGTCAGGGAACCAAACATACTAATCGAAACTATTCAATTCGTTTTTGGTTGTGTGTTCACGAAGCTACTAATACGTAATTGAGTATTTGTTAATCAACTATTACACATTCTCATTTCACTATGTCCAATTTTGAATAATTGACATTTGCGGTTTTTATTGAAAACAACCGCCCAGCGGAGGCTTATCACCAATGAAACAGAGTTACCCAGCTCAGTTAAAAAATGCGCAATCTTAGTGTCATCTACTTTACCCGGTAGCTTTCTGTTGGGTCAAAATCATATCTCTATTTCAAAACTTACAAGTGCTTAAAAAACCAACAATTTGGATTTATATGTGTAAAATACAATATGTTCAGGCCTGGTCACCAAAGACGACTAAAGCGATTTCAAGCAACGTTTTGATTCTGAATAGTTGTCTTTCACCAGGGCGATACTTAGAGTATCTACCACTCTTGCTGCCTTACCTATACCAAAAAGTGTTGCTTTGACAACATTTTGTGTCCTTTGACTTTGTGCTTTATTCAAAATGTAGTAAATTGGAACTGAGTGGACCTTCGCTAAGAATACATTTGTACGTAGCATAGCTATTGCTCGGTTTCGATTGGCGAATTGAGCCGTACGTGCATTCATTTCTAAGAACCTGTGTAATTCGGGCATCAACCAATGATATGTTTACATTTGAACAAACGCGTGACTCTCTCCACATGTATTTATACGTCGTTAGATACAGTTCATCAATCATTATTATGTTGTTATGAGTAATACGTGTGTATTTCGATTTTCTTTTCTGTCTGCAATTTCGAAAGCATCGTCGTAAAATTTTTATACATCGTTAATAATAAAACAATTAGTGGCAGACTTTGAAAAGTGGAGCGAACGATCGTTAATCTTGTTCTGTTTATAAAATTCTGTGCGTGCTTTGTAGTGCATTAAGTTTTGTGGGTTACCGTGTCTTGGTAATGTTTAGTGATTGTTATTTTCGGCTTAGAACGTACGGTAGCATCTTAAATTAGTCGTATCATCGTGGATAAAAAACAGGCTATTAGAGTTGCAGAATTGTAACGTTTGACGTGTCAAGTAATCTGCTAGTACGGATATGCCTTAGACTTTCATTGATTTCTAACTTTAACTATATAAAGAAAAACTGCAAGAAGACCTATAAAATATTGTTGGTACTTGATGCGAAATTAGACATATGAAAAACAAAAAAAAAAATCACATTATTATTATTTAAAAAATAAATGTATAGTGAATAATACCACATAGGAGTCCCAACTGCTCCCAACCGTCTATAGCCAATGAGACCATGGCATCCTTAAT
The DNA here is from genome assembly GCA_022651775.1 of Drusus annulatus. Taxonomy (NCBI): domain Eukaryota; kingdom Metazoa; phylum Arthropoda; class Insecta; order Trichoptera; family Limnephilidae; genus Drusus; species Drusus annulatus. The sequence goes on from JAGWCC010000033.1 coordinate 300,855, forward strand.
CGGGGTTTTTTGTGAGGCTGAATGTAAAGAAGGGTAAGGAGATGGGGAAGAGGAAGGTTAATACATACCTGGCTATTCAGATCCGGTCACCAAACACGGCTAAAGCCATTTCAAGCAACGTTTCAATTCTGGATGGTGGTCTTTCACCAGGGCGAATATTTCCTTTTTTTTTCACTCTAGAACGTGCCGCAAAGATACTATATATTATTTTTTATGAATTTAATGTGTTATGACACATATTAATTTAATAAAAAATAATTGCGCACACCAGGTTTGAACCCGCGGCCTCTGGATTCGTACTCGAGCGTATTACCACTCGATCATGCAGGCCGTCAAATATAAATATATAGTATATATTTCCAACAGTAACTATTATTAAAATATCCACCGTGTCCGGAAACTCGTGGTACAAACTAGAAACAACGGTGAATCTGCATTACATTTTGACTCGATTTTGTGGTAAAACTTTTTTTATTTAAACTTTTGCTTTCGAGTAAAACTAGTCCAAAGCTTGATTTTTTTTTGTCAACTTCAAAATATTAAGGGTGATTTTCAGCTGTTAATTGTTTTTTTAGAATGGGCCGACGCTTAGACACGGCTCAAATTGTTTTCAAAAATATGAAAAAAATATTTTTTAAAGTAAAAATGGATGATGTAGGTGATCACATTTTTTTGCCGTACCCCGAGTTTTCAGCCACCGTGTATAATCTCCTGAAAAGAACGAAACATCTGTATAGGAACCTGAGAGTTGTTGAAATTATCGTTGTTGATGGTATACAATTGAGTATAAAATGCCAGCGCAGTGGTTTTGACTCTCTACTAATTATGTACACAATCAATATCAGTCAACTCGACAGAAGTGAATATGAAATAAAACGTAAAAATACACCCTAACTCGCTCGGTGCACTAGTAAAACTGATATGTTTCTTCCATAGCGATAAAATTGGTTCATTCTATGGTTATCTAGTTTTGTGGTAAATACGGAAAGAATGCAAGGCTGATGTAAGCGTAATGAATACGATCAAAAAAGAGACGCTTAGATGGTTTGGGCATGCAGAGCGAATGAACGAAAAAAGGAGTGTGAAAATAATATACGACGCGAATGTGAGTGGAAGAAGAAGTCGGGGACACACGAGGAAGCCATGGCACGATCGAGTGAATCAAATACTTGAGTCGCACCATGTGAAGATTCAGAATAACAGAACAGTATGTATGAGACGATGTATGAATGTAGCAAGAAGTGTGTGCCAAGACAGAGTTGTATGGCGGTCCATCCTCTCTGCCTACCCTTGTGGGTAAACAGCGTGATAGTTAGTTATATACTTCAGTGTTATCTATCCGATATTGAACATATTTTTAATTATTTTTTTAAATTTGTAATTTTCTTTCTAATTGTTAAGAATAAACATCATTATATTCACATGTTTTTTTTGCATTTTACTTTATATTCATTACAAGTGAAAAATCGCGGGGTGTAACTTGGTTTGCCACGAAAAAATATTCATTCCTTTAATCCAAACATTTCAAATAAAGAATAATATCTGCTAAAATAGATTATAGGCAGGTGCTTTATGAGGTAGGTAGGTAATTAAAAAGATTATTTTTTAAATTTGATATTTTCAATTAACATCAGTTCCGAATTTGAAAAGTTCACACTCGTACGGTCGTACGTACTCACGAAGATATTTATTTGTAGTCTTATGCACCTTACGAATATCCTTTTTTTCGAGATTACCTCACCAAATAACATCTTTCTAAATTCTCACGACCAGTGCGCAACGCTTTTGGTTGTGTTTTGGAGTGTTGAGCCATATTTCGCTCCTTCCTCCTATTTGAGTAAACATTTCGGACAATTATACAGTGTCTACAGATCGTTAGGACAATTACAATTTGTTACATTACTTAGTGTCTCTCCGAAACGTTGGCTCAAGAGGAAGTATGAAACGCGTTCGCTAATCAACACCTCGAAAAAAAACAGTCTGGATTATTGGCCGTGAAAATCTCAAATCATATCTGTGTTGAAGATCTGTTGAAAGATTGATTTTCCAAACATTTCCCGATGCAAGTGGAGGAAAATTCTAACTTAAGTCGTTATTATCTTTTCAACTCACTCTGTTACACGATGTTTAATTACGTGATAACATTATTTCAGAAACAGAGAGAATTATTCTGTGATGTAAAGCTAAAAGTACCAAAGGCGAAGAAAATATATTGTCGAATTGCAATATTGTTTGAATTAATATTTTTTGGCTTTGTCTTCTTGTATTTTTGTTGGGTTATGTTAAGATGTTAGTTTTTTTTGGGAACAAAACTTTACATTTTTATGAGAACTCCTAAACAATGGAATTAAAAAAAGCAATATTAGTGCTTTTAAAACAAGAGCTCTGAACTTTTTTTTTGTTATTTGGCAATTTTCCTGAAATATTCTATTCTTGTTTGCACTAGCGAAGGTGATTGCATCTACTGAGTTTTTTTTTGTTTTCTGTAATAAAATTTTAAAAATCAATTACACATTATACAAAATATTTACATTTATTATCAACCACTGTCTACAGATTAAAGTTGCACTGAATTTTTCAAAAAATATCTACGCAAAAAAATTATGTCATTATTGCGAATATTGAAAGCGAAATTTGTGTTAAAACACTTGTCTTAGACTCGATAATTCTCAAATCTTATTTCGTCCAAGCGTCTTTCATTCCGTTCGTCAAATGTTGGAGGAAGAGTGTGGAACATGACGGGCGCAGCGCCGCTATATATATCCTCGGCGTCGCGGCGCTATATTTGGGGGCATCGGGACGCCTTCCTCCCGCCGGTTGGTATCTGCTCCCCACACCGCCACTGCCTGCGGACCGAAGTGACCGTGATCGCGAGGAGCGTGCCCGACTCGGGGAAAAGTAATGCACGTGGATAAAAGGGCGGTCAAAATCTACGATCAAATTGCGCGATCGATTGATGTCTGAAGATCAACACAAATAGATCGCAAGATATAATATTACAGATGAGCCGCTGATGATCTCATACGTAGCCCACCTAAAAGTGGTTTAGCTACTGAGGGATCTGTTGAAATATACTTTTCTTTCTGTTACACACTTGCGTCGCTTATGAGAAACATTAAGAAGTTACGACGGAGCTTTACCTTCTTATTTTTATTCTGGTGCCTTCTCATATCTGGGGTTGGGCTTAATTGAAATAATCTTCAACCCAGAAAAACGCGCTCGAACTATCAGCGATTTACCTTTATACTATTCCAGTATGTGTCTCATTCATGAAATACTGAATACGAAAATGAATAGAAGAAGAATTCGAGGACACCCGAGGAAGACATAGCACGATCAAGTTAATCAAATACTTGAATCGGGTCATGTGAAGGGTCAGAATAACAGAAAAGTATGTATGAGACGATGTATGAATGTTAATGAAGCAAGGGGTGTGTGCCAAGACAGAGTTGTATGGCGATCCGTCCTTTCTGCCTACCCCTGTGGGGAAACAGCGTGATAATTAGTTAGTTAAAATGTTGTATTTGAACCATCTAGCGTGGTGATTACCATAAATTGATTTGGAGCCTTTGTATTTATCTTTTGACAGCAGTTACCGTGATTATTGACGATATTTTGATATTTCTAATATGTGGGGACGGGCGATCAAAATGTACTATAGATTGGTGATCCGCGATCACCACAAATAGATGCCGAGAAATAATATTACGGATGATCTCTATCCCCATAAATAGCTTCCAATTTATAAAATTTGCTGCTCCATCACGACCTTCGTCATAAATAGACGATGATTTTTTTTCGGAAAATGTACACAACTAACCGGCGTGGTGATTCCAATAAATGGTCAGATTGATCAGATAGTAAATTTTTTTACACCATATCATTAAAGGAAGGAAAATTAAGTAAATATATAGAAATTTACGAAATACTAAGACATGTAAAACATCTTACTTAGGTTGTGTTTATTAAATGAGATGAAAGAAGGTATGATATAAAGTGACGTTTTTAATATAAGTGGTATTGTAGATGAGCATGGTTGTTTTACATAATGACGCTAAATGAATAACGATTTTTGTACTGTTATTAGGGTTCGATTCGAGCGGCTTCTTGTCTTTTGCATTTACGTGTTTGGTCCTTCGAGCCGGATGAATGATCGTTTTGACTTTTTATTCCGTTGATAACACTCATAATAAATAATAATAACAACAACAATTTGACTACTTCTCTTATCTTTTGACAGCTAAATGGATATTTCAAAGTAACTCATGAAGGGAGTTCCATGCAAGTTGAAAACAGTGGCATTAAATTAAATTTCAAACGGAAAAGGCTGTACGACAGACCTCACGTGTGAGAAGTCATAGCAAAATCTTGGGTACTAACAAGACTGTTGTTTTGTTGTTATTTACAAAAAAACGGTGTTCAACGAACGACGAATTTTTTCAGAAAGAAAAATCCAAAACTTTTGTTGCTTGATAGAAAGAAATTACTTCAGTATAGTTAAGACACGTAGTACTTTATTAATTTGCTGGCAGATTGTGCGCAGAAAACAAATTTAGCCCCCGCTTTACAAGTATTTACAATCATTCACAGTAGTTCTACTCTCACTTGTAAGTTTTAACGACGCTTCTTCTCGTTCGTCTGAACTTTCGGCCGCTCCTCCCCCGCCCCCTCCACCCCCCCCCCCCGCTTCCAGCTATCCCTCAGTCCACCGCAGTTCGCCCGTAGACTTGGTTGTCCCGTTGTCGATCGGGAAAATCCGATTATCTTTTAATAAAGCGTTACGCGAGTTGAAGGTTGAAATCGGTTGAAATTTTCCGTTTGCTTGAAATTGGTTTCGGATTACCGTCCTCACGCCCCGCAGGTAAGATCGACTTACAAGTGTGGTGCGATTCACGCTCTGCTTACCCTGCCGGAGCTCTTGATCTTGAAAATGTCAGGTATTTTGCCAGGAATGAGTATCTTTCAGAAAATACTTTGTCTAACTAAAGTTACAAGATCTCAGAATTAATAAATCCAAATATTGCACATATTTTTTTACGGTCTGTCTAATTTTTATCGGTTTCACTTTCATAATGTTTAGTACATAAAAAGTATTTAGTAGTAAAGTTCGATTTTCATACGTAACAAATATACCTAATATTACATAATTCTTCTATGAACATCAAAACTATGGCTATTTATTTTATATTTTTTTAAATTTAGACTAAATTCATCTTTAACGTGTAAATGACAATTGGCTTTTATTATAAAATGTTATTTTTTTATTATTGTGCTAATTCCCTATTTATTTTACTTTTAAAACAAAAATATTTATTTAAAAGTTCCTCAACTCAAATATATATTATAAATTTTCGCATTTAATTTTTTTTGCGAAGTTTAAATAACAGTTTTAGTTTGAAAGAGTACAGTTAGTAGATTAATTAAATTGCTTCAATCATTTATTTTTAATCGTTTTTCACATTCCGTGAACCGATTCTCGAAATCAGCAGTAAAACTACTGCAGAACCATGGTAATTTATTTTATATCTTCAATGTTAAATTTACTGATAACTTTAATCTTTGCACTAAATCACTACAATAATACTAGACTTACTGAAATGTTAAGAATTTTATTTAGATTGAATCATACACTTAAGAACGCGTTCAGTCGTGGTGCGCCAGTGAAAGAATCCCAAAAAGAAAATCACAAAAGAAGTCAAAAATAAAGGAGAGCGGTCACCACGCGCTTTCCACATTCCGGCTGCCCGTGGAAATAACTTCTGTCAGGCACTCTGCCCCCGTTAACTCATTACGAGATTCTTTATGTTCGAGGTTAACTTGTCAACTTATAATAATAAATATAACTTTAACTTGTGGTCATTTTCACAATAAACGAAGATAAATATAAAAAAAATATTTAGGATTTTTTATTGTATTTAAATGGCTTGTAAGTTTCGGGGTTTTAATGAGTATTTTTATGAAGTGTGAAAATCAAGGTTATCAAAACATTAGCTACTTAAATTCAATTGTTTCATTTTTTAGGAATCTGAAAATTGATCATATTTATATTTCTCTTGTCTGAATAGGCAAATGGGAGGTAATTGAATGCTTGATGCAAGAAAAAAATAAGGAACATAAAATATAATAATTTTGTGATTTTTTTTTGTAAAACAACATTTTTTTAGAAAATAAATATTTTTTTAAATATTCGTAAAAACCATATACTCTGTGACTTGCCATATTTATAAATAAAACAGATAAACTTTGTTTATAACCACTTTTATTATTCAATATTATGTCGACTGGTTTCGGAAGCTCTCTTCCATCATCAGGACAAAATTAAAATATTGTCAATTAATCAACAATATCAAAATATTGTCCTGATGATGGAAGGGTGCTTTCAAAACCGGTCGACATAACATTGAATGATAAAAGTGGTTATAAATAAGGTATATCTGTTTTATTTATATTTTAAATTCTTAGAATTTGTGTTCCTTTTTCTTTTCCTGAGAGCTTTACAAGCTCTATGGGCTACATGTCAGATATGTTTATATTCTTATCTGGTTCGTTTAGGTACTGCCAGTGTAGATTTTGTGATGTTGTTTTTTTTAGTTTTATAAACTTTACGAAAATGACTCTACAACTGTCACCAAGAGACATGCACTATCAATTAATATTGTCGACCTCTCACCACCTCACTCCATAATTAAATATACTTGTGCCAAGACTCCTGTACGATTAACAAAATATACTTTTATTTGTATCACGTGGTTGATTGTTGTTTTGTCATATTTCCATTAATATTTCATAACTGGTGAATCTAATAAATCTCCATAAATACCAGTTTACTTTCCGGCACAAACTGGCCACTTCCACAAACAGCGAGCGACAGTAATACCTACCATATCGCAAGCGCGACTTACTCCAGCATTCTAAAGTTGATGCGTCCAGCGTTTAGCCGTATAAAATGAAATTTTCCGGGTTGGAGTGCTGCCAGGTACCACAATTATTAAAGTACCCACGGCAATTTATCCTGTAGAGCAGCCACTTCTCAGATTTACGCTGCAGACAGGACGGATGCTGCACTCGAGGCAATCTTATTTTCAGCGCCTTAAAATTTTCTAAATCAATTTCGAAAGAGTTACGACTAGGAGCCGGATTTGCCACCGTAAAACAGGGGCACACGCGAAAAGAAAAATAATTTTAGGCTTATACATAAAGTAATACATTTAAAACACTTAATTTAGATTTCTAGACTTTATCAAGTTTGAGCTAAAGACTAAACCTGTAAAATGTTTCCTTAAAATGTTATGTTAAGCTTCCTTTTACAGTTTTTTTTATTTTTAAATATGAATATAAATTACAAAAAAATAGAGGCTTAGTGCGAATTGTTTCAAACTTTTGTTATATTTGACACCGTCACAATTCATCAATAAGCACCATTTTGTGTTTTATTTTACATCTGGACGGTCCTCGTTAAACGCCGATTATAGGCCCGTTTCAGTTTTTTAACAAATTGTGATCAGATGATAAGCATAACTGTCATGCTCTCATGGTCATCAGCTGATCATATGTTTGTAAAAAGTTGGGACGAGTCTATAGTCGTCGTTTCTCTGGGACAGTTCAAATGTCAAAAAAACAAAATGGCACCAATCGATGAACTGTGACGACGTCAAATGTTACGAAAGTTTGAAACACCTCAACCTTATTCTTTCTCAAAGAGCATGAAAAAAATAATTATAAAGTTATATTATATTTCTTTACAAGTGAGCCCCTGGCTTACGATATTAAATCCGGTTCCTATTTACGACTCTTGGCTCTTGTAATACAATTGTTACTCGCAACTGTTCACCCGAATACTTAGCTACTTTGCACAATTTTCTTCTCCTTCCCCTTCTCCATTTCCTTCCTCTTCGCAACATTTTCCAATCGAGAACACTTATGATTTTACCTATCTAACATTTTTTCGGTTATTTTTCTCATTCATATTCCATTGTCTGATATTCAAACATTGATTTGAATGGTCAGATTTAACATTTTTATATATATATTTTCTTCATCCCTTACCCTCACTTCTTTCACCATCTACTATTTCCTATTATTGGGGATGCGAAAGTCCCACTAAAATTATCTTTTAAAAATATTGATCCTATTTTAAAAGAAATACAAACATTCCCGGGTTACAAATAACCTGACAATATTTGACAAACTCCTACTGCCATCATAATAAGCGGAAGATGTTTCTTGTACAATGATGGAAGACTTAGCTAGCAGATGAATTGAACCCTCGACGCCCGGGTGGGAATCCGACGCGTTTGTTCACTCAGCTTCTAACCGTTCTATTAATTATCATAATTCGATGTCCCCAATTAGAACTAAACTTTAAAAACTTATACTACGGTATGATGAACTAAATAGTTCTATAGGATTAAATGAAATTAAAGGAAAATTTCCTTTTGTTAACATTCAGATTCTGATGACGGGTCATTGTGTTGTTTGGTTTTTTAATATACGGTTGTGCCACGGGTAAATGTGATTAAAATTGAATACGAGTACATTATTATGTTTATTGAACATTTCATCATAATAAAAGGACTAATCCGTTCGATAAAATAGTACTTTTCAGATTGTTTGGCTGGCGTATAAAAATATAATCTTTCGATTTGTCGTGGGCTGTGGGTACTAGATGTTTATCACAAATAATCATTTATGAATCGTTTATTTATAGAGTTGAACTAATCCTTTTAGAATCTCGTTGATTGTTCGTAGCATAACAACGCCCACTCTTTGTACTATCATTTTATTTCCAATTCATTTTCTTGTTAACCTATCGCATTTTGCACGCATCTCCACACTTTCCTTCGTCTTTTCTCTACGCAGTCTGTCACATACCCACCGACATTCCTTGGAATCGTATGAATTATATTTAACAGGAAATTTCTGGACACAAAAAATGCTAAAAGTTTCTTCCCAACAAGCTGTTACTTCCCGTGAGAGACGATTGGATTCGACCGTAAATTTGACTTAACGAGCAAAGTTAAAATTATGTTGGATTTAGACCACGTTCGTGATAAATAGGAACATGCTTTTAATATTCAAATCAAAATACTAAATGTGAATCTTACATTTATTTTTTTCCTTTACGAGATTAAGAAAATAATAAAAATAGGAAGAAAGCATTTTTTTGGTTTATGTGAGCAGTGTAACGCCCTCGAGTATTGGGGAATATAAAGAGAAGGAATTCAAAGGGCAAAGGTGGGAGAAGAGAATAGGATGACTAGAAAGTAACTGACCATTCGAATGTAATAACAAAACATAGCTAAAGCCCTGTCGAAAAACGCTTTGGTTCAGAATGGTGGTCTCTCACCAGGGTGAGGGTGATTTCCACTATGCACCAATACAAACAATGATAACTAACTGGTATCTTAAATATATCCATAGTCAATAGTTAAATGTAACTGCTTTCATATAATTTTCCATTTTTTTCCATTTCACTGGGTTTACATCGCAGTTTAATGAAATATTAAAAAAATACCAAAATTTACAGGAATTTCGACGCCTTTGAAACTTCCACTGATTTCTGACAGCTAGCCGCTAAAGCAAATTACATTTATTGTTTAGAATAGCAGATTCAAAAAACTTTACGCGACTTTATTTTTAGATTATTTAGACAAGATCTTACTATATGACATTAAATCTAAACATCAAAACGTTAAAAACCAACCAATTTCATCAATTCTAAACTCATTCGCAGCAGCTTGTGTTCCGTCAATAACCACCCGTTAACAATGGGCCGTTCTGGTCTTCGGGTGTTCGACCTCTCGTCTCTCATTTACATCTTCCAACTGATCTATTTTCTGATCATATCGTCTGAGTCATCAGGCATCGACTATTAATACGGGAACAGTCATTTCCCGAGCTTGCATACATGATCCCGTTGCATAATCTGCCCTGTAAGCTATGCAATGGCCACTAGATGATATATACGCATATCTGACATAACTAACTGACATTCTCTTACAGCTCGGCTTGTTCAAGTCAAACTCGATAAATCGTTGTTTACTGGGCGAGAAATCAGGTTACAAACATAAAGTTGATTTTGAAGATATTTTCCTGGTTTGGAGCTTACTGTACAAATAAGTTTCCCACTGAAATACAGCTTAAATGAATTGGGTAAATGAAAAAACCGAAATTTCACACACGATAATTCGTAATAATTATAACAAGGAGAAAAAGTCACTAGAGACTACGCACAATTTTAAAACATAGAAAAAAGAATTTCCTAAATATGTACAGATTATAAAATATCACTTTAAATAAGACATAATATTTTTATTAAAATTTTGTGTGCAATAGAAATTCTATATTACCGTTACTAATAAGGTAATTATGTATTCTGTCAGTTTTTTTAAAACATTTTCACTCGTCAACAAAACCAAAAGAATTTTTTATCCTATCCAGTTACTTTCAAGTCTAAGACTAGGAGTTTAGTTTTTTATGTACTAGAGCTTTTCTTAAAACTTAACAAATTTTCTTGGAATATTTAGGCCTTTTCGATTTTTTCCTGTCTTCTTTTACACAGAAAATCCACCTCTTCTTTAATATCGTCTTGGTTTTCGAAGTCGTTTTGGCTTTGAAACATTTTTGGTTATAAGCTTTGTTGTTGTGTCTCTGGCATTCATGCAACCTGGACAAACCATCGCAGCCTTTGGGACCCACAAGATCTGCCAATCGTTCATGCTAAATGACATTTTAAATCATTTCATTTTCATGTCGTCATAATCAAATGCTCTCAGGTAGCTTTCTTTAAACTTGGACTGAAAAATTAATTAGTAGTGGTGGATTGTAAATACTTGACAATTGTAAATACTTGGGGTATTTTTTTCTTCAAGCGTGTTTGAGCTTTTTTCTACATCTTGGATATTATTTGGCAACTCGTACTCTCTTTGTCATTTTGAGATTTCACAATATTATTGTTGTTATATTTACTGCATTTTGGTGTTTCTATATTTAGGAGATGATTGTGATCTTTCTGAACTTACTCTACCTGGTCCTAAAATATCCGCCTGCTCGGGCCAAATGGACGATTGCCTATCTAAAATTATATAAATCATTTAAAATTATGTACATTCGTCAAACTGTTTATTCTGGTTCCCGTACATGTGTTGTACAACGTATTTTACGTGAGTTCTGGCCTGTGATTAACATTATATACGTTTCAACTCCGAGATTGATATCTAAATTGGTTTCATTGAGCCAAATATTTAATACGTACGTAAATACTTAAAATATGTAGACTGTTTTTTATTAGCTTTTTCCATAAAGAATTATTGCGTAACTATTTGTGAATTATGGTGAAAATAATATACCTACCTTAATTATTGACATTTGTTTTTAAGCTAACAATATTATCTCTGTCAACCAGCTATCAAAGCAGAAATCTATTTTTTTTAACATAACAATAACTTTTTAAATATATTGAGTCCTGGCATCATTAAATTTGCACATTTCTCACTGCCAAAAAACTGCATTTTATTCGTAGACAAGAAACTGACGGCCTCCGTAGTCGAGTGGTAAGACGCTCGACTACGAATCCTGAGGTCGCGGGTTCAAACCCGGCGTGCGCAAATAACTTTTATTTGACCAATATGTGTCATAATACATTTAATTAATACAAATAATTTATGGCATATTTGTGGCACGTTCTGGGGTCGTAGCTACACTAAGTATCGCCCTGGTGAAAGACCACCATTCAGAATCGAAATGCTCAAAATGGCTTCAGCCGTGTTTGGTGACCAGATCTGAATAGCCAGGTACTTCCAATCTTCCTCTTTCCTTGTTTTTTACCGGTTAGTATCTGAGTGAACAAACGCGTCGGATCCCACCCGTGCGTCGCGTGTTTAATTCCTCTGCTAACTAACAAAAATCCTCCATCATTGCACTAGCATCATTTTTCGCTTACAATGATGGTAGCAGGAGTTTTACAAATATTTTCATATTTACGTAACCGTTTTTTAATGGATTTAGCCGTGCTTGATAAAATTATCTACAATGTTGATATTCACAAGTATAATACAAGGGCATGCAAAGAAATTAGACTACCAGAAAAGAATAAAGCCAACACCCGAAACAGCTTACTGTATAAAGGAATGAAATCGTACAATGCGCTGCCGGAAACCATCAAAATTATGCCTATCAATAAATTTAAAAAAGCCTGTAAAAATTATTTAAAATGCATATAAACCAAAAATAATAAGTAGTGTTTAAGTTAAAATATTATTAGTCAAAAAGGAAATGAAATAATTAGATACTTGTAAACTTAAATGTACAAAGTAACTAATATAAAAAAAAAAAGATTTGAATAGCCAGGTACTTTCCAATCTTCCTCTTCTCTATCTCCTTCGCGAAGTTGAACTTCAAAGACTACAAAGAACTACTCCATTTTGCGGTAGCGCACACTTTAATTGACGACTACAAAGATTTGGCGTTGTCGATTTGCTAGTACTTTTCGAAAAAATCTCCATCGTGGAACTTTTCTGGCACCAGGAACCGGTTCCAAAAAGAACTGGATAAATAACCGGTTCCTCACCGGTCACCGGAAACTGGAACCGCAGGTACACCCAATTCTGAAATCGACCATCTCTAGTACATTTCGATTTCAAATCTCCTTTTGGCGAGTTCGACTTCAATTGAAGTGTTCACTGGGAAGGGTTCATTTAAAAAAACTAACAGTTCGTGAAGCATTCACAAAACATTAAAGTTTTTCCCAACGCTACTCACAACATACTCCAATTGGAGATGTCATAGTCTCACTGGCTCTAGACAGCTGGGAGCAGTTGGGACTCTTGTGTGGATATTCAATTTATGATTTAATTTCCTTGGAGTCAATTTTACTCTTCACCGAAAAGCCAACAGGAAACGTCAAAATCATTTAAAACACTGATTAATTTGCCGAAGCCGTCACCTGTCATCGGCGTAGGATAACGTCGAACTGGAAATCCATTAAACTTTCAAATAGTGAAGAGCTGTCCGGATCAACGGTCAAGGTTCCAGCTTCCTTTCGCAGAGTCCGTGGGTCGGTGCCAACCGTCGCGTATTTCGGGCATTTCCGCGAAAAAGATGCGATAATGGTGTCGACGACTCACGACTGTCGTAGGTAGTAATTAGATGACACGAAAAATAATTTGTACAAATTTTCCAGCAGTCGCTTCTAACATTGGGCAAGTCTAGTTTATCATGCTGGGATTGGCAGTACCTTAGAGTACATAGAGTAGTATCTATCCAAGGCAGTGAAGTCAGTTTTTGATGATTTTAACCTGACTCGGCGCACCTGGGCGTGGCTAAGACCAAAGCTACGGTATTTATACATCCATTCATATCACAAATCGACATAATGTTTTTGTTTATTTGTATAGCCACTTTTTCACAGTATTTTTATCAACAAAAATATAGCATATAACCTAAAAAACCGTTTAGTTGTGTCAAGTTTAGTGGCATAATAAAAATGTGGGCGGAGTCCCGCGGTGAACCAGGAGCTTAAGATCATTGCGATAGTATATAGAAGCGGTCTATGAAATTTGTTGTCTCTTTCTCTCTCGTGGTGTACGACGTAAAAACCCGGAGAAAGTGATTTATCGCAAGTTTGTGTAGTTTGGGTAAAAATAATTAGCTCTCCCTTCATATATTGTTACTTCAATGGCAGTACCTAATTATTGTCCTTTTTGTGTTTCCAGTTTCCATTATGGCTACATTTCTCTGGGCTACCTAAAACTTGGGTTTTTATTCGTTGACTTGGTTGCCTTTGCAAACCAGATTACTTCTATTTCATCTTATCAAACATATTAGAGATGGTCGATATTCGAATTGGGTGTACCTGCGGTTCCAGTTACCGGTGACCGGCGAGGAACCGGTTATTTGTTCAGTTACTTTTGGAACCGGTTCCTGGTGCCAGAAAAATTCCTCCAAGAATATTTTTATATTAGGAAACTAATTTTCGCCGTCAAAAATATTTTTAAATGGGAAGGGGGTTGCTAACAAAATTCTGAAAACGAAAAGAACTGCAACTGTGGAACCGTTTTCTCGTCAAAAGGTTCTTTCCGCCAAAAGCCTATTGTGCTCAAAAGAGGAACCGATTCCTCGATCAAAGAATATCGATTTTTATTGCAAAAAAAGGAACCGGTTCCTCGGAGAAATAATATCGACGGTTTCAGTGACCGGCTTGGAACTGGTTCCTTTTAACCGGGACAGGAATATCGACTATCTCTAAAACATATCATGGTGCAGTGTTTTGATACCTTTCTATTGTGTCAATTTCTCTGCCCTCTCAAACGCCGTCTTCAAAGCAAAATTGGACGTAGTTATGCAGAAAGCACCCAACCCACAATTTGCCAAAATCTAGTTTTACATGTTTTCCTATAGATAAATAATACGAGATTTATATCTGCTGAAAACATCCAAGCGCCAGATGCAATAGGTTTTTGGTAATTATTTTTTTTACTCACGCACATTGCAGATATTTTGCTTAAATTGAAGTTTAAAAACATTATTAAATATAGAATAACATAAAAAACATTTTTTTTTAAATAAACACATTGATGGATTATAAATTACATATTTGTAATAATTTTCAAAAATAAAACAAAAAACACTGATATTTAATTTACGAATGCCGATTACGTATATTAATGTTTTTTATCGTCATATTTTCAAACGCCTTTTTCTTAGTTTTACCTTTTCGGGGTTGGACGCTTTCTGCATAACTACGTCCAATAATTGGTACTCTTTTTGTCCCCACCTGGTTTAGGATTCGCTCAATTTATCGTCATCTCTCTGTAATTTATGTCAAAACATTGACAATTTTAATTGGAAGAAATGGTCAACAGGCAATTGGCCCATCTTTTATACAACCATGACCGTATGCACGTAAAATTATTTAATAAACCAATATAAAATAATTTGATGAGGAGCACATTATTGGAAAGGGTGCAAATATGTCCAGCACGCACCAGATTTACAATAGTTAATATTTCTGATGAAGGATGTAATTATTACTGAGTTAGTTTTGTCCTCAACACGAAACCACTTATCATAGAAATGGACCAGATTATCAAATTGATATTCGCCATTCATACATTTTCTTTCCTAAATTAATTTACAATATTGGCTTAGCGAGCAATGGCTTAGTACATGGCCTGTTCAAAAGGAAAGGTGAATTTTGAATTTTCGCGGGCTGTGTACATTCGATTTTCGATTTTTTTTTGTTGGTACACATATGTTTATTTTTTTTACATTTTTTTCAAAAGTAAAAAATCAAAGATCACACAAAAACGTGACTAACCTTTCCAGTTGTTAAAAACAAACCACTAATCCAAAATGGCTGAAAATGCTAACATATGATAAACATATGTGTACCAACATAACAAAAAAAAAAATCGATAATCGAATGTACACAGCCCGCGAAAATTCAAAATTCACCTTTTATTTTAAACAGGCCTCGTATATCAAGTATTATAAAAAGCATAGAATCTTTCCTAGCATTAAAATTGTCATAGTGTGAAAGGCAGATTCGACATATTTTTAAAATTATTTATCAAAATTGAAATTATATTAAGCCTCTGGTTAAACCTGACAAGTGAGTTTTAGCCATTGCACAACACCTAAGGACTTAAGTTCTTACTAGTAGAAATATTTTTTCTTCTTGCTTTGCCGTTTGCAGCTCGTATTTGATGCTTGATAATTAAACTTAAAATGTACCTTTTTGGTACTGTTTTGTTTGCTAGCTGATATACTCGTATTACATATGTTGTGGGGTATTTCCTGCCATCCACGTAGGAGCGTTTTCCCAAGCCAAATTGCGAGATGAAGATGCAGTCAGCCGCCACCATCAATCACCTCTGTGACGTCAACCCTCTCATCAGAGATGTTTATATTTTTAATTCCTACGCCTCAAAACTTTAAAGTGCGAAAGATGTCCCATTCGCTGAGTGGATTTCGCAGTTTTCTGCGCACTCTCAAACAACTCACACGTTCCAAAACGTCGACATAATTTGACAAAAATCGTGATATTTTTTTATTTTTGTTCAAAAATACTCCGATGACTTATAACATTCCTCTTCAGTGTTTTCACTTCTATCAAAAGATTTTAATATTTTCTTTTGGAGTGTTTTAAGTAGGTATTTAAAAAAAAAATGCTTCGTACTGTTAAGTGAAAAGTTATTTAGCTACGTTTTTTGGACTGTTCCAATTCCTCCATCACCATAATTAATGACAAATACTGCTTCGAAAAACCAAAATATAAGTCCGGCACCACACGTAGCACCATGGAATTCTGTCGAGTTCCTGAATTTATTATAAAGCTTGCATTTGTTTGGCACTGCGAATGCTAAAATTTTTCTTGCAACATGATTTGTGTGAACGTTCGCCTTTGGACCCGCGGCCGATTTCGCTTTTTCTTCGTGACCTATTTTGGTAGCGGACGCGTAAATGACACAGGTTACGACTGACGGGGTGTTTTTTGTACATGCGAATTGTATTGACGGCCTCTTTGACAGAGCGGTAAATCTTTGACTCTGCGTCCAGAAGTTGCGGGTTCAAAATCAGGCGTTTTATTTTTATATTGTCAACAGTTTGATTCATCAATATGTTGCTTTAAATAGCTTTAACTCTGATATGCAGACTCTTTTCAAAATTTATCTTTCCTCGTTTTCATCTCATCCCATTTCGTTCTACCTCACAATATTCACCGTTTGGTCTTGTGTTTTTTTTTTTTTATAAATCGTCTTTCTTTTAATTTTTTAAATTAAAACCCGTGTCTGTTACTGTTGGAAATTTTGTCTTAACTCGTCGGTCAAAACGGTATATGACGTATAACCGTTACAAGTTAACTCGGGTGGTTATTAAAATAAACCCTAAATTTTAGTTTCCTAAAAGCGGTAAAAAATTGTACGGCATCGATTAAGAGTAATTTACCAAAATAACTCACATATTTGTCACCTATTGATATCCTTTAAACCATTTGACAACCTTATCGAACTTCCCCGATTGCCATAGTAACGATGGTTTGAGGAACTATTGATTTGAAGATATGTTTTGTTTGGTGAAGCTTTAAGAAGTTGCTGTAACTTATACAATAACAACTTGAAGTAAATATCAATATTGGCAAGGAAAGATCTGCTTTCCGCAAAGTTATTTCCATTATTTGATTCAAATCAAAACTTTATTTATGTTTTTCTTTGTTTTCAGGAGTCGAAAACAGTGGTTTCCAAGTCCTCCAAAGTTTCTCAAGATATTGATGACATTTGGGACGAGCGAATCTTGAAAGTATTGGTAATGTAGACATTTTATATTTACATATTTATCATCAACAGCTAATGAGCAACTTCCGGTCTATTATTTTGTCATTTCCTTGTGGAAATTGTATCCAGTTTTTTTTATAGATCTGATAGGAAGGTGCAAGATGTATGTTCTTCGGTTAAATCAAACCTTGTATTTATGTTCATTATTTGTATGTTTTTAAAGTTGGAGGAGAGCAGTGACTACGAAGAAAGGAGAAGAATCCGCGCCAGGCTGCGTCAGGTTATGGCAGAGCAAGAAGGTAAGTTTCTCTGTCTTGTTAGGAAAGGTCTACTGGCCTTCACTTCCCTCTACCATGTTATGAAGTTGATTCTAAACTAAACGACATCATGATTTTTATCTCTCTTGGATGTATTCCAAATCAGTTTGGGTAAATATATTAATATCAACTACCAGTGTATAATTTCTTACAAATATTTTTAAACTTGCTATTTCTTCATTGAATTATTATTTTGATGGTTTTTTAATGTGACTTTTAATTTTAATTTAGTTAATGGTGAAAAAAGTCCACTTCACTTTTAATTTGTTGTGTGGAGGCGCTTAGTTTTGTTTCCAATATATATAATATACCCAAGAATGAAGCTGACTTTGGTGTTGTCTATTGCAGCGTGTGCGCAGATAGTGGCCGCCGCAGCAGAGGAAGGCGGCGCCGCGGAACCTTCAGTCAAGGGTGAGTGTCCCCCATCTTCGGGACCGCTCCCCGCTCCTCTCATTACCGAGGTCCATGGGGCCCTAGCCCGTCTCACGGGGGCCCTGGGACCCGGCCAGGGGGCGCACCTGCTGGAGCTGGTGGCTCGGCTTCAAGCCGGGCTCCTCTCGGCAGGCAGGACCCCCGGGCCCCCCCTGCCTAGAACCTTCAAGCGCAGGGATCGCAAGGCTAGACACACTGTAGGCGTCACCAGAGAAGAACTCATCGACGCCAGGAAAATGGTTGAAGATATGAACTTCACCCTACAGCTGGAAAAGCCGAAACAGCAACCGATAGAAAAACCTGTCGAGGCGCCACCGCCAGTCTTGCCCTACGCCCTCCAGAAACAAGCCTCACTCGGAACTCTGCTTCAGCAGGAACGATCTTCCCCAAAAACCCCGCAATCTCCTGTTAGGAATTCGACGGCCCAACCGTTCGCTTTGTTCAACAAACGCGACGAAGAACCCAAGGAAAATAGTGGTTACATGTCACCGAAAATAATCGCAAGCAATCCCCAAGAAGATCAAATGGTCTTCCATAGTGCAGCGACTGTACAGCAAAGACAGGCCCCCAATAAACAAATGGCTCAGGTCGACGTTTCACCCGTCGTTAATTCGTCTTCGAAACCCAAACCCATTCTTCAAGGATCCATGTCTTTAGACCGCGGTTCGGAATCGTATTTGGACGATGTGGCTAAAATCGTGCAAGAATCTCTGATCAAGGCTGCGCAGAAGAAAACAACAGAAGTCAATATTGAATCTGCTGAATTCAAAAAGGAATTACACGAAGTTTATAAGGAAATGCCGGAACTTAAAAAAGATACAATCGATGTTAAGAAAGACATTATTGAAGTTAAAAAGGAAACGCCAGAACCTAGTATTCCATCGGACGAAGAACCAGAACCCATTAAAGCTAGTGTTGTTCTGCGGCAGAAAAAGCCAGCCCAAATGGAGACCACTACTCCGTCTAAAATGAATGGACATCTATCTTCTAATCGCTTATCTGGAAATTTCAATTACTCTGCACCCCAGGCACCCGTTTACCAAGAGTACAATAATTCAACAAAACCTATGTCGAGAGTTAAAGAAATTGAACAAAAACTTGTTAATGGAAATAACACCGCTGAACAGATCGATTTTGGTAAATCTAATAACCGATTTAGCAACAAGAAATTCAGAATGAAAAGAGCTAACACAATTGACATCCCAAAACCATTGCACTGCTACCAGGTAGACAGTGATGATGAAGGAGGGGAACTTACGAGAATGAAGCTCAGCACAACTGACTTGGACAAAGAGAAGCCCACAGTCCCGCAGTTTAAACCTAAAACGGACAACGATCTCAAATTCCTGGCTTTTATCCAAAAACACAACAACAATGACACTAATTCCCTTTGGTCCCACAACAGCCCCAGTGCACAGCGAGGAGCCGGCTGCAACTGGAGCAGCTGCTTTGGAAGTATCAAGAATGTGTTTGAAGGCTCCACGGCTGAAAACAGCCGCTCGTCTAGCGCACAGTCATCATCAGCCAAGAAGTTCTGGAAAACTTCAGATGATTCAATTAACTTTCAGAAGCCCTCTAATTTTGGTCCCAAACTGACAAAAAGTGGTGCTAATTATTTGAACAGTTTGCACGATAGCAAAAAACAATTAAAATGTCCACAAATTGCCGACGATCGAGAAGAAGTCATTACAGGCTCTCTTATGGTAGCTGGACCAAACATGATGAATGGTGGCTTAGGAGATAGGAAACTCATTAAGCCGATTCCAAAACCTATTCCTGTGAACCAATTCTCTCATGCTCCAATGTCAGCTTTTAAGCCATTGCCCAAGAAAGTAACCACAACGGTGATGTCACCCACCTCCGCCTATCCGCCTCCCAACGTGTGGTCGCCACCTTCTGTTTCGGGAAAAGTTAAGAAACTCGCTAGTAACGATTTCAATAAACCTATTCCCACTAGTAATCATATTATTAAAAACGGAGTGGAAAACCACTCTATGCCAATTACTATGCCATTTTTGGTCACAAAGCCCCCCACCCAGAGGTCTCCCTTAGGACCGAGTGCTCCGTGGGCTTGGACCAACAATTCCAAAGATAATCGAGTATTAAACCTTGCTGTCAATAAATTTGAGAAAGCTCCTCAAGATGAAGTTATCCCTCAGCCATTGCATATTCCTCCTTACAAGGAAAAGAATTTTAATCCGGTCAGTACCCAAAATGGGCTTCCCCCAACTAAGAGGCTATCTTTGCCACAGGCCTTGCAAGTTCTTCCTTCCCAAGGGCCCCTGTCGGCCCCTAATCTCGTACAAAAACTTGAAAACTTAAAACAACAGTTTGATAAAAAAGATGAAGAGGAATTTCCTAAGAAAATTGACGCTGAAAGGTTGCAGATAGAATTTTATGAAAAGCAAATCCGTCAAAATAGTAAATATTCAAAACCATCTGCAATCGTTCCCGCTACTCGTAGATTCTCAGAGAACTTACCTTCTCACAATGATTACTCGACTTACACCGTCACTGACTTCACACCTCCCAGTCCAGTATCCACTTTTGTACCCTTGCCGCAAATACCCGATATCGAAGAGAGCAAACCTCGCCCATTGAAGAAGCTACCAGACCTTGTATTAAATAATTTGAGTCAAGATTCTTCTAAGCAATCTCCTGTTGTTTCGCCTAGCAAGATTATTGCCAACAATATAACAGAACCGATGAAACAAACATCGCCTAAAATAATAGATCTGAAACTAGCAGGAAAGGAAGATTCCGATGCAAACCAAACAGAATACAAGGCTGTCACAACCAAAGTGATGAGGGGGCCCGTATCAGGGCAGGCAGTTATTAAACCAAAAAGTGCTCAAGAAACTTATGAAAAAAGAGACACCGCAGCTAAGAGTCTCAAGGGAGTTTTGCAGAAGTTTTCCAGCCCTAAACACGACGTTATAAGTCAAATTGAAAAGAAAAAGAAGAGTTCCCCTGAAAACGTTTACTCTCCCCCAAAATATAATATGATCGAAAATAATGTAACAAAAGACTTCAATTCAAAGACTCCCAAACCGAAATCTCACACGGCTCTAGTCAAACCTAGTCAAATGATACCTAATCCTAATACAATTACGCACTCTAGTCAAATTCCAAATTCTTACAACCACGCAAATCATCAGGCGACCCATAACAATAATAGTTATGTGATACCAACTATCAAGTATGATAATACCTCTAGCAATAAGTACAACCCCTCGCTGAGGAGTCCAGAAGCTAACAGGACCCAGAATCATATCTATTCCCAAAGAAAGAATGGCCAAGCGTACTCATCAGACTCGCTGGAAATAAATGCCAATGGTGAGTCTGTCATCAGTTCGAAGCTACACTTTCCTCAGTTGAACAATATGGCCTTCATCTCTCCCAGTAACAGTTCTGGCTCTCAGACGCCGTCTCCAACAGCTTTGAGCAAATCCGAATCCTGGCACCAATTGAACGCAACAAAGCCTCCTTCACCCAGACTATCTTCTCCGTCAAACAAAATTGTATCGAGAGCCAAGTCCATGCACCTGCTGGGTTTGCCCAAACAGTTTGAGGCAGGAATAACCAAGGAAAAGATCAACGAGAAGAAAAAGACAGTGGAAGCATATTTCTCTGGCAATATTTCGCCGAGCCAACTTTCAAAATCTCCCTCACAACACTCTCTCTACGAAAGCTGCAACGAACAAAACAAACATTCAAATTACACTCCAACTCCGAAATACCAACCCAAAGCTAAAGTGAGTGCAATCAGTCGACACGCTACAAGCGAAAAAATATCCACCCAATCCACAAACTTTGGCTTGGGCCGGAGTTCCACAATGCCGCAGATGACGTACGCCGACTTGGCGTTGTTGGATGAGGGGAATGTGGAGGATGCGTTTGATGATCTGTTTAAATCCTCATAGGTCTTAATGAAATGCTGATTATATCATTCCCGAAACCATCCAATAGTAGAATAGATTTATATTGGATCAGTCTCCAATAAGGACATGTTGTTTGATTTTATATTTAAAGTATAGGCTAAAGAGGAGAAGTGTGAAGGTGGAAGGTGAAAGGTGCCCAGGGTCAGAGGAAGTGCCAGGAGAGCAGCAGTCTCCGGAGAGCAGTGAGTGACACCTCTTGGAGTTCCGTGTGAGCTTGCCCCGCCTCCCGTATACCTAATACCGCTGTGTTGAGTTGTTGGAGTGTCGCCAGTCGTCACCTCTCTTGTGGCCTCTACCCCTGATAGCATGATTAGTGCAGCAGCAAGCACCCTGGTCCCACAAGTGTGTCGCATGCCATTTGTGATTAAACACGCATCTGTACATACCTGTTTTTAATACATACATTTTATATTCATGCCGATGCATATTAGCACTGTACTCCCCCCTCCCGTAATGTTGTATTGCTCCATCAACAATAATATTTATCATTTTGACTAAAAATATTGCTTTTTTTGCAATGCTTCAATTGTGTTTTTGATTTCATTATGCTCCTTGCACATCTAACCTAGTTTGTTTTTACATGATTTGTTATTTTTTGCAGAAGAAATAACTACTACTGTTGAAACCACTACCACAACAGAAAAAGTCTCAAATGTCCCGAACAAAGGTAAGCACTGCATAATAAACAACAATTTTATAAAAAGTGGTTAAAAACAAAGTATATATGTTCTATTTATAACAATTTTATAATCTATAATCCAGCAATCACACAGATTTACTCTCAAGACTCAATCACATTAAGACTTTATTAAATTCAGACTTAATTATAATTTATTATTTTTCTTCTTACAAAGTTTATCAAGGAAATTATAGGTTAATCTAGATTCATTATGCATAAATAACATTATTAATCACAACCTTTTTTTAAATTCTAGTACTCGGAGATGCCCCCAAGGCCAAACCTGTTTCGCCCTTTGCCAAGTTCCGGCAATTGGACAAACAGAACTCGACCCAATCTGCTCCAAGGTACGCACCACTCACTACCACCCATCTTTCGAACACATGTCTTCCATTCCTAAGTTTCATTTTCTGTGATTTTTACCAAGTTCACAATATGAATTATCTGTATAAACTACTTTACATCGAAATTTAAATCTTCTATTTTCATTGTTTGCCTAACAAAAATTATTAATATCTGCCGTAGAAACATAGAATACACTTTTTTTTTATGGCTACTAAATTTAAAATCATCAGTAATATCATATTCCACACATTCTTTAGAAAGGTCAATAAATTCATATAAAACTTTGAACCAAAATAATGCTGAAACTTTGCTACATATTTTGTAAGTTGCATTTCAAGCAATAAGGTAAATAGCTTCAATAACAATAAACTATAATATTTTTATTTATTTCTGTTTTACCTTCTGGACACTCAAAACGTCTCTATCAATAATTTTTTCCATGCGTAAATCGACTATAGTCCACAGGGTATGTAATAAACATTACCGTTGAATGTGTAAATCAACTGAAATGCTTAAAACATCCTTACATTACGTGAATACGCCTTTTGAAGAATTAATTTTGCATAAGCGACAAGAAGAGGGATGGAAGCACTGATTTTTTTTAAATAAACGTGTTCAAAGGGTTAAAACAGACAGAAATGATATACATATTTGAAATGGAGGAATTTGGTTGTTGAATAACAGGGCGTCTGTTAAAGATGGTATATAGTTAGGTTAGGATAGGTTTATTGGTTGCCGTTGTAATTCACCGTGCATTGTTGTTGGGGGCGCTAGCACACCGAAATCCCCCGGCACACCGACCGGGGGCCTGGGATCGCCCATGTTTAAGTTCACAGACCCATTGCTGCAGGCATCGGCCTCCAATATCAAGGAGCGCCTGCTGCAGTGGTGCCGCGACAAGACCCAGGAGTATGAGGTACTCTTCATCGCGGAGGCAACAAACAAACACCACACACACAGCATGCTTACCAAACTTCCATCCCCACACTCTCATCACAAGTCTCATCACATTCGGTCTCCTTCTATCCCATATTTTACTTATTTCATTGAAATGGCACAATATATATATATATATATATATATATATATATATGTATGTACATATCACATCCTATTTCTTTCTCTGGATTTTTTCAATAAAATTATCTATCACATACCCACTCAAAGCAAAGCTTTTAAACCAGCTTTTATTTCACTTTTACATAGAGCAGCATTTGTGTAATTCCAAAACCCACAAATATTTTATCGAAACCAAAAATCCATTGCATTGCAATGCTTTGCTAATCTGTAAATATGATATTCTTTTTTAATGCGACACCTTAAATTTTGGGACATTCTAAGGTGGGTTAAAAAAAGGTTTGTCCGAAGGGATTTTATTAATACTGCTCTTGAAGATGCCTGTATTAAGTGAGAGATGCAAGACTAATGCCCTGTAGTTTGTTCCACGCGCAGTCGAGAAATGACTCATTCTCATGCTGCAGACATTTCCTAAGTTATTATGATCTCAAAATTGACCAGTTAATTTGTTAAAAGATCCGTGACATTTCAATGAAAAGGTTTTCACTATGCATTCACTTTTTTATATGTACACACACACACACCCACACCCACCTCTCATATCATATTTATATTTCTCAATGCTAACAACTCCTATATTTTCCTATCGTTTTGTAGTGAGATAATGTCCAAATCAATTGCTCATCAACACTTCAAAACTGTGAGAAATGCATTGATATTTTCATAAAAAATACCGAATCACACATAACATTTGGAATGCATTCTAGCAATTTAGTAAACATTGAGATTATCCCACTATAATAAACACCAAAAACTATTGCATGAGCATAGACTATAATAATTATTGTTTTGTGATATCTTAGAGACTTTTTTTTCTGTTACTCACTTTGCTGTTGTTTTTGATAACACTATTCTTCCATCTCCACCCTTAAACGCTTTAAAACTATTTTTCACAAGCAACCCTTAAATGCAAACACTCCAGCAATTAAACGCTTTTAAGTTGTCTTTTAAATGGTGTTTTTAAAAAATGTTTTTCATAACTTTTGACCGGTTTCCATTTTTTAAAATAATGCTTTTGTTTCCACTACAGCCAAGTTAAATTGAAAATATCTCTTTAAATACCTACAACAAGAAAAATATATTGCATATTCGTATCGAGATAGAAATATTTGTAAAATTTCTGCCAATCTTTTAACAGTTCTAATTCCACAAATCAGCTTCATATTTTATATTCCCACTTTTTCCTGCAAGATAATTTTATGATATTATAGGCATTCTAACACCACTTATCTTTTGATTTCATTTTTGAATATGATTAGATTCCCTTAATCGCATTGACACTTTAACATGCCATGACATACTACATAATATTAACTCAGCAATATGTCCACATAACGAAAGATTGCCTCCAAACCGTTGAAGATCTCATGGATGCTAGCAAAAGAGTACTAAACAAGAACAATGTATTATGTTGAATTCCTGACATGAACTTACATCCATGAGAACGTCTAACTGACATATTAACTGTCTTGTAGTCCTAAAACTAGATCTTGTAGTTACGACGTAGATTTCTTTCATATTTCTTACATGAGCAATGACATGTGGCCTGAGACATACAATATATGTATGTTATGTATCTTAAAATCCTGACATACACATGTGTATTGTTTTATAAATCTGGCCCGCTGTCAATATTTAGTATTCCTGTCTAGCATTTAGATTAACTAGTAGTTTTGGTTGGTGGCAATGTTAGTTTTGTGAAACGCTACACAATGAAGAGTACCCAAACTAGGTGTTGTAATATCTGGATGCAGGTGACAGATTCAGAAGGCTCCCGTCTGCATATTATGTTGTGGTGTTGTGATTTACAAATAATCAATAACAAAACGACGGCGCACTGGACTTGCACTGGGAAACAATAGGACATCTCTTTTTTTATTTATGTCTATGGATCGCATGAATTTACTGTTGAATATAATAGATAAAACTGCAAAATCTATTTCCACAAAACATAAATTTCTCGAAATAATAAGTTGTATTAATATAAACTATGGTATTTGCAGGTTTATCGGTGTTATTTTTAATATAATGTTTTGAATATTGTTAAAGGCCTTCCTTACTAACAGTGAAATTCACATAAAAGTATTGTGTAACATGCGATACAATAGTTTTACATGAATTTCGCCGCTAATAAGGAGGGCCGTTAATAATATGTTTTTAAAGTGTTCAACTAAATCCAAATGTAACAGGTGTATTATATTTATGTTTAAAAACATTTTTTTATAAATTAATTAAACAAAGAACCCAAATCAAATAAAATAACAAACAAAATCAGGCTACACAGTCAAATAAAAGTCATCATTTTAATAAAAACCAATGATAAATGGTATTTAAAATTTCCAAATAATTTTTTAGCAATGTCAAAACAATTGCGGCCGGTAATCAATAGGTAGTCTTATCTTGCGCTAACTGCATTGTTGTCTCTTGCAGAATGTAAAGCTAGACAACTTCTCAACGAGTTGGTCGGACGGGATGGCGTTCTGCGCGCTAATCCACCACTTCCTCCCTGAGGCGTACGACTACACCAAGCTTCTGCCCACACAGAGACGACACAACTTTACCCTGGCCTTCAAAGTCGCTGAGTAAGTTGGAATATATATTTGTAAATCAATGAATACTTGTCAGTTGGAAAACATTAATTCAGAATCAAACTGTCTATCAAATGTGCTGTTGACTAAGAAAAAAAAAAAATTTAAAATGTTAAATATTATGGTTTTACCTTTGAGAACTCCATTTTAACCTCTCCTTCTGTTACGTGCGTTGTTTATGAAAAAGGCATTACAATGGATTTATCAGCTGTATGCCCGTATTCAGATATCTTATTTAATAAGCCTTCTTATTTTCAAGGTAGGACATTGACACCATAGATAAATTGATGCTTCTTTACTCTCTTCACATTTATTACAGCAATTGCTATTTTTACACTCCCAACAGTTTGCTTGCATCTCCTGGAGTGGTAGTGTCCATTTAACAGGCTTACTAGCCTCCTTAATGATTTACTTCCCATATTGAGTAGTTGCCTGACTCGTTTTGGGTTTGAACTCGGTTAGTTTCACATTGAATAATTTCCCAAACTGAAATGATGGTATGTATTTGTGTTGCAGTGAGAAGGCTGGCATATATCCATTGTTAGACGTGGAGGATATGGTGACGATGCGGAAGCCCGACTGGAAGTGTGTCTTCACGTACGTGCAGGCGATTCATCGGCGCTTCAAGGACCAGGACTAGTGACCAGTGGAGTCGCACCTTGCCTTCCCGCTCGTGTTCATGAACACTACTCGGCCAACTCCTTGTGCCAAGTTGTCTATACTTACATTACTATTGGATCCATTGGACTTTATATATTATTTTCTTTATGTTCCCTTGTTAATAACCTTTTATTCCATTATTTAATAAGTCACTATTTAATGTTTCATTTGTCGCCTATTTACTTTTTATATTAAAAAAATGTTATCGCTTGTAACCGTTATAATAATTCATTAAAACTTATAACCAAATGGCATTTGAAATTAGATCTATTATTTTATTTGCATCGCTTTGTTTTGTTGGCACCATTGTCGGTTTATTGTAATTAGATCGGCGACAATGGCAGAACTCATAACCATTAATTAATGTTACCAACGTAATCTTGCCAACTTTTTAAAGGCGTGATTTATACAATTATTATTATTATATTCAGATGATCATACTTAACTAACCTATCTTGGATGAGTTTTATGAAGAATAACTACCTAGTATTAATAAAACACTTTTTTTGTATTTATATATTATTGTTGTGATGATATTAAACATTTTAATACCATGCTTAAAAGCTTGTTTATAATAATAAATGTGATTATAAATTAAAACTTTTTTCATTTATTTTTTGTTACCCTATAATAAAATCATTATTTGAGAGGTAAGTATTTAAAAACAGACTCAGAGAATATTTCCCATCATTCCAATAAGAATAGCAGTTTATTATGATGATAAAAAATGATGATAAAAACATTCTTAGCATTGTTTACTTCTTAATCATATGTTTAAACAACAAAATGCTTGTTTCGATTCCATAAAAAAATCCAACAAAATTAATAATTCTGATTGACATTGATTTTTTAATTCAACATCACTAATAAAAAATATTACTCCATAAAGCCACATGTTATTTTGATTATAACTCTAATATCTTTGTCATATTATTAACAGAAAAAATATAAGATGACCCAATTGATAATCCAGGGGAAGATTGACAAAAAACGTGGCAGAGAAAAATGCCTTACTTCATTGCAAAAGAATCTGAAAAGGGTGAAGATTTACCTAATGATAGCTAACCTCTTATAAAATAAGGCGCCATAATAAAAATAAGTCTTTATTTTTCTTTTATCTCTTGAGAATTAAAAAAGGTAAAGCCGAAATAAAATTTGTTTTCATAAAATGCATAATTTATGAACTACAACAAAAACTAAATCTATAATTTCCAGAAAGCTACTGGGGTATGTTTGCATTGTGTATCGATAGGTAAAAAAGATAATAATTTAACAAGTACAACAATATCAAAATATTATTCTGATTCATTATTTTACTGTTCAAAAATGCCCCTTGCTACCATAAATCATTATTATAAAAGCAATCAACAGGCAAACCTTATTTTATACAAGAAACGCCTTTCGAAACAAGACACTAACTACTATTTTAGCGTGTAGCTTATGGCGTATAATTCCGATATTACTGTAGCTATCATAAAAGTAAATTTATTTACATTGTACTGCACCTGAAATACTAAATCCAACTAGATTCAATCAAGTTTAGCCAGATTACTTATATATGAATATAATCATGTATTTTAAATAACTTTATCATCATAAATTTTAAGTTTGTGTATTGCTTTTAATTTATTGTGAAAGACAAAGCAATTTGACAATGTTGAAATAAAAAAATGACGTTGTAGCAATTTCTTTTTGGCAGTTTTAAATATATATACAGACCTTTAGAACTCCAAGCAGTCTATATTGCCCGTATATTTTGGATTCAATTTGTTGTTGGACATTTTATCGTACACGAATCCAACAAGATTGAACGGCAATCGGTGTGAACGAGTCTTAACAAAGAGTTTCCGAAATTGGGCGCTAGGTGGCACAAAACAAGTAACATTTGTTTTGGTCTAGATTTTCTTGTTTGTGAATAGTGTTGTGTTTTCAATAATTAATTACTGTGCCCCATATCCGTGGATATTTTGACGCAAAACCGTTGTTTAATTGTGAGTTATTGCGAGTGATATACAACGGAATCTTGCCCCTGTCATTCCACGGAGATCAGAGGTAAATTGAAAACGATTGTAATTTTTTGTTTATATTCGTTAAGGAACATCGTAAGTTTGTTATCAAGGTCTCATTACAAGCGTGTAACGTATCAAAGTTGAGTTAAAATGTCTTTTATCAATTTGTTTCAACAGTTTAGATGGAATATCTCATTATTTGTGTGATTTGACAGTACAGTCAAGTGGAGCGAGCCAACGGAGTGAAGTGCGTAGCACATGTTCAATGCGCGCGAAGCTTAAACTCGAACCGTCTTGCTTATTAGATTTTTACGCGCCGGTTCAGCGTTGGTTTAGTTACATCGGACGTAAGCCATTAAATTAGACGCATAAGCCGTGGTTATAAGGCAAGTTTTTCGCTATTCCGACGTTATGCCACGCGTTACATTTATTCTTTGTTTATCAGTAAGGCCGCGTAAGGCGAAAGAATTTAACTTTTAAAATGTCTCTCACCTAAACCTAAAGAATAATGTTCTGTTTTGCAACTACATACTATCAAAGTTTGGATTATTATGAAACATTATAATATCCTAGTTGTTACCCGTGAAAAAATATGGGATGTAACTTGACTTGCCAATATGAAAAATGAAAAATTTGAACTAATTAATGATATTTTAATTTTAATATTTGACACCACACACAATTTTTTTGTTGTTGTTAATAGTGAATAATAGAGAGTCCCAAATGCTTTCAACCGTCTGGACCCAGTGGGACTATGGCATCCCCAATTGGGGTATGTTGTGATGCTGAAGGTAGTAAGGGAGGGAAAGAAGATTGGGAAGTACCTAGCTATTCATATCTGGTCACCGAAGACGGCTAAATTAAATTCTATTTATTAATCTGTGTTATTTCACATTCAATAATATATTGTATTTTTACCTGTGAAATTTTATAAATCGACCTGGTGAAAGACCACCATTCAGAATCGAAAACGTTGCTTGAAATGGCAATGGCCGTGCTTAGTGACCAGATCTGAATAGCTAGGTACTACTCAACCTTCCTTTCCCCATCTCTTTTTTTCTCCGCACTCTCTTCAGAATCACAACATACCCCGATTAAGGGTATTAAAGTTCCACTGGTTTCGGACAGTTTGGAACAGTTTGGACTTTTGTGCGGTATAAACATTTTTTTAAATCTGGTAAGTGCTAATATTTTTTAAACGGTTAAAGGCAACAGAAATTTCCTTTTATTTCACTTCTAATTTTCTTAATTCATTTTTAATGACCACTTCATTTTACAACCATTTCCCTTAAGAGGGTCAATGACCCGCCTCTTTTAATAGGCACCTCATATATTTTATATGTTTTTACTCAAAATAGTACGTATTTGTACAATGGTTACAAATATGGTTGCTGGAAAGGCGAAAGGGCTTAAGCGACACTTTGGTCAAAAATGAATTGAATTTGCAGTTTTAATTAAAAATAATTCTGTATTGAAGGATTTGATTCTCGTTTGATTCTGAAGACTTTTTTGGCCCTTCAGCCATCTAAAATATATTTACCATTTGGGAGAAGGCTTGACTCAAGCGACACAAGTTTGGGACTTTTTTTTAGCTTTTGGTCACTTCATGTAACTCAGTGAGAGCATTGAGTTACCCGAGATAACTTTTTTTTCAAAATCAGGTACTGAAGACTTATAAATTTTATTAAAAAACAAATAAAACTTTCAAGTGCTCTGGTGTAAACTTCCCAAAATGGCGCTTCAGCCCTTTTGCCTTTTCAGCGGCATGTTCTAATATAAACATGAATCAACATTCCAGGACTGCACTAAGTTTGATATTATTCACTTTTCCTCATTTCACTTCATTTTATAATCATTTTCCTTAACACGAAGTAACAATCCAGAACTGCACTAAACTCATTATTGTTTCTCTACCCATAACTTCT
Organism: Drusus annulatus; assembly: GCA_022651775.1. NCBI lineage: Eukaryota > Metazoa > Arthropoda > Insecta > Trichoptera > Limnephilidae > Drusus > Drusus annulatus. The sequence continues at coordinate 332,101 of JAGWCC010000033.1, forward strand.
CTTTGATTACCACCACTTTCTCTTAAACAGTCATTGGCCCCCGCTTTTATTAGTCACATTTTAAACATGAAGAAACACTCCAGTTCTGCCTAAGCTCAGTATTATTTCACTTCACTTTTCCTTATTTCGCTTAATTTAAAAACCTCTTTCCCTCAGGGGTCAGTGAGTGGTCGCTTTCGTTGTGCACCTTTTTTATACGAAGTAACATTCTACTTACGCACTTAGTTCCGAGTAAACCCTATTAATTATTGCACTTCACCTTTCTTCACGCGTCAGCGAATCACCGCCTTTTATCAGTGACCTTTTGTAACATTCCAGATCTGCAATAAACTTAGTATTATTCCACTTCACGTCTACTTCACTCTTCGTCATTTAACTTGATTTTACAGTCAGTTTCCCTACGAGGGTAATACATTTCATTAAGGAACATTCCAGATCTGGCATAAGCATACTGCTGTTTCACTGCACCCCTACTTATACTTTGTTTCATTATATAACCACTTTCCCTAGGAGGGTAAGTGACTCACCACTTCTACTAGATACCTTTTTAACACGAAGTAACATTCCGGGTATATAATACATTATAGCGGGTATGTATAACATTCCGGGTACTAAGCTCACTATCACTATCCCACTTAGCTTTTTTTAATTTCACAACCACTTTCCCTGGGATAGTAAGTGACCCACCCCTTCAATTGCGTACGACTTTAATATGAAGTAACATTCCAGGTCTGCAGCTGTTTCCAGGTCGGGATGAGCTGTGAGCTCGAGCCATGACGAGTCCGACTCGTGATCCTCCCAGACTACCAGGTGAGTCCTCCCTCCTTATACATCCTTCCTCAATATCTGGGACTAAAGGGTTTGATAGATCAATTAGTAGCCGAGTGGTCTAAAGCGTCGGGTCACCACCTAGATTTCGCGTGTTCAATCCACTGCTGACTAAGTCCTTTATGATTGCTCAAGCAACAGTTTCTGCTTATAATGATGGAAGTAAGAATCATTAAAATATTGTCGGGTTATTCGTAATCCGGAATGTTTGTCTATATTTTTAAAGGAAAATTAAAACAAAAAATAGAAAGAAGGTTTGAATAGCAAACATTAATTTATTTCTGATCTTAATCTTTTTTATTTGAATATTCCCGAAAAGATGTAATTTAATTACCTCTAATAAAATTTATCAGAGGTAAAAATATCAACGTAAATTATCTTTTCAAACATTAAATTACTTTGAATATGTTTAAAATTAAATTTAAATCAGTAAGTACTATAACACACGAAATAAAATAATTAAAATAACAAAATTAAAAATAAATAATTTATAGTTCACTTTTGTAGCGATGGAATTCTCGAATTTCCAACACAAATATAGAAATGTGACACATGTTGAAATTTCATTTCGTCATTTCTATGGTTGTATTTGCTTTTTGAAACACTGTGAATATTTATTTAAAAAACAAAGTATTTTTTAAATATTTATTAGTGATCTAAAATTTATTCTAAATATTTCAATTCTAAAATTATCGACTAGCTTTTGAAAATATACTGGCGTTAGAGCCTGCTGAGAATTGGGTGCCCATTTCTAGGATACGATTTCAACCCTCCGCATTTCAAGAATAGAACCATAGAATCTCACTAACTCATTTACCATTACTATTTTAATTTATGTAGGCATGTATATGTTTTCATAATTATAATTGTAAATTAGTTTTTTCTTTAATTTTCTGTTTGATTGATTTATTTTTTTGTGCAATTTTTTTATTCTACTGTAATAAAAAAAACCGACCACCTTGTATGCTCCAAATATAATAATAATAAACAAATATGTATATACCTGTGATAAACTGTATGCTGAATAATTAGAAATAATAAAATTAACTAACTAACTAACCATCACGCCGTTTCCCCGCAGGGGTAGGCAGAGAGGACGGACCGTCATACAACTCTGTCTTGGCACACACTTCTTGCTTCATTTACATTCATACATCGTCTCATACATATTCTTCTGTTATTCTGACTCTTCACATGACCCGATTCAAGTATTTGATTTACTTGATCGTGCCATGTCTTTCTCGGGCGTCCTCGACTTCTTCTTCCATTCACCTTCGCATCATATATTCTTTTCACACTCCTTTCTATAAATAATAAAATTAATAAATATATAATATACAAATCCAAATAAGTTCTTCCATTTTACCCATACAGAGTCAGCATCGATTATTCTCAAAATTTTAATATTGTGCTCTCCATACATTTTAAAATTTACCTGGCTAAGATGTTAATTTTAAGGTATTTATCAAATATAAATTACAAATTAGAACATAGAAATCGATAGATGTTTATATTTATATCTGGAAGGCAAATTTAAGATTTTTTGGCGATGTATAACTTAAAATTTCTATTTAATCATATCGTCGCTGGAGAGGTAATAAGGCTTATGCAACACTTCGGTCAAAAATGAGTTAAATATACAGTTATGATCAGTTTCTTTTCTGCATCGAATGCTCTGACTGCCGTTAGATTCTGAATACTTTTGTGGCCATTCAGCCATTTAAAATATATTTACCATATGGGAGAAGGCTTGACTCAAGCGACACAAGTTTGGAACTATTTAGCTTTTTGTCGCTTCAGGTAACTCAGTGAGAGCGTCAAGTTACCTGACTTAACTTTTTTTTTCAAAATCCAACCAGGTACTGAAGACTTTTAAATTTTATTATAGAACAATAAAGACTTTAAAGTACTCTGGTGTAAACTTCCCAAAATGGCGCTTCAGCCCTTTTGCCTTTCCGGTGACGATATATTGCGCAAAGCTTCTGCGTATATTTTGAGGCTAGTATGGAGGGCCGTAAAATTAACTTTTATATCATATTTTGCGTGTCCCTATGTTATTACATTAGACAAGCTTAATATTTATGTGTTTATTATGTCTACTGCTTCTAAAAACAATTCCTTCAGCCAAATATACGATTCCGGATTGCCGATTTGAATTTACTTCATAAATATACTTATTACAAATTCTAAAACCTCTAAATGCGAAGGAAGATGTGCTTTAAGCATGCCAGACAACTACCTCAAACCCCAAACGACCAAATGGATTATTTCTCCTATTTATACAAAAAGTTATGTCATGAGGTGCCCACAAGTTATAAACTGGTAAACGAAAGTTTTAGCAAATAAATTTTGCTTTTAATAATAGTAAGTCTTAAAGTTGTTAAATTTTACTTTCTTATTTGCATAATAATGTTGGTACCACGATAGCGAATTATGGGAAATATGGATACAAATAACAGCCCACATAAATTACAATAACTTCGTAATGGCGAGGTGCTATTTTCATCAAAGCGTTATTATTTTCGTTCCATATTTAATTATTATTGTTTTTATTCGAAGCTAATTGCTCAGTGTGAATAATTATGGCTAATTAAATAACTAGCACGGAACCGTATACCTTTATTGCGCCCTTAAAACTTAGGGTAGACTGGTGGTACCTACGTGGTTTTATAAATGAGTTCACACCCCGTTAAATATTTTATTTATCAAATCGTGAGTTTATTGCAAATAACAAATAACCCCGAATTACGCCAAGTATAGCGGGGGAACGCGATCGTTTGGGTTGGAATCGTGTGCTGAGATACAATCGGCAGTTATCATTCACAATAATATTATATTATTGTTAACGATATTCAGAGGAAAGTGGACGACTCTAGTTCTGCGCTACTTTTAGACTTTTTTGTTAATTGATACAGAGTGCGAACCCATTATTTACTCCGCTCTTTCAAAATGAGGAATTTTACTAGCGTTGGGAAAAACTTCACTGTTTTGTGAATGCTTCACGAATTGCTTGTTCTTTAAAATGAACCCTTCGCAGTGAACACTTCAATTGAAGTCGAACTCGCAAAAAAGAGATTTGAATTTATCCGGTTATTTGTTCAGTTCTTTTTGGAACCGGTTCCTTGATATTCCTCGCCAAAACAAAAGTACTAGTCGGTAGAGATTTAAAAACGAAAAGAACTGGAATAGTCGGCAGAGATTTGAAAACGGAAAGAACTGGTTCGTCGCCGAAAAAAACACGTATTAGTCGGTAAAGATTTGAAAACGAAAATAACTGGAACCGGTTCAGGCTTTGAAGTTCAACTTCGCAACTGAACTGCTGCAAAAGTATTTGTTCAATGAAATGAAAATAATGAAGTTTGAACTGCCGCAAAATGAAATAGTTCACACGGAGTAGTCAGAATGCTAAAATGAAATACCAGCTTCAATTGAAGTATTTGAACAATGAATGAAGTAAGAACTGCTGTCAAAAGAAGTAGTTCTTTCAGAGCGGTCACAATGCTAAATTTTACCATACTAGGCCTGTTCAAAAGAAAAGGTGAATTTTGAATTTTCGCGGGCTGTGTACATTCGATTATCGATTTTTGTGTTGTTGTTATGTAGGTACACATATGTTTATCATATGTTAGCATTATCAACCATTTTGGATCAGTGGTTTGTTTTTGGCAACTGGAAAGGTTAGTGACGTTTTTGTGTGCTCTTCGATTTTTTACTTTTGAAAAAAATGGATCAAAGAATAAAATCCATGAATTGTTTTTCCACAACTCCAGGACGCTCATCGTCATTAACATCTTCTCGGTCTTCTGTAAAGCGCTTGTACCACTTATAAACAATTTTTTGAGACAAAGTAGACTCGCCGAACGCCACAGTCAACATTTTATGTGCGTTGGAGCACTTTATTCCATTTTTAACGCAAAATTTAATACATATTTTACAGCCCGCGAAAATTCAAAATTCACCTTTTCTTTTGAACAGGCCTCGTACATATATATATTCTTACTCCAAGCCTGTCACTGTCTTTAACTAGGGGTGTGATTTGTAGACGGGCGACCTCCATACTCTCCGCTACCAAAGCTCCTTGTGTTTGATGAATCGGGTTACGTTAAGTTGAAACTATAAAATCCATCATAAAACGTAATCGCCCTCTACAATCTTGCGGTTTAATATGGTCACGTAGCGTAAGCGAAACGTTACGCGAATGGTTAATTCTGTTTTGGAAATTGAAGACGATCTGAAATTCAAATTCCCGGCAGACCCGAAGCGCCGCGGCAACGACGCAATCAATATGCTGAGACTTAGTTTTTTTTGGCCAAACGAGTATTAAAATGATTTAATGAAGATTTTGACTTGCCAAATATTGTAACAAAATTGTCATAAAAGTTGCATTTGTGTTTCACCGAAACTCAAACTCGGGACCTCCAATCACAACCAAATCTTTTTATTGTCTGTCTTTTTCTATTTTCATATTCTTTGAAGATTGACAATTTTCTTTCAGTAATATTGCAATGAAGCGTACAACTTCAACAATTTAATTTGAATTTAAATATTAAAAATTCCGTAAAATAAAAATGGATAATAACACTGATATAAAAAGTTAAACTTTTTAAGTGTTACGTGAATTGAAAAAAAAGCGATTCTTGTGTATTTTTCTGCTGATTCTGAATTTGCTTTCAGCACGTTAGGTTTTTGAGTAAAACGCCTTTGAAATTACAGTTTTTTCTTTCGGGAATAATGAAGGTACAAAATTAAACTAATTGGATACTACATAAACCGTAATTATGATCCTAAGTAATTTTGCATGTTAATTCTAAATCTGCTTTCAAAATTTTCCCAGCACATGAGTTTGAGTAAAACGCGTCTGAAATTTCAGGAATTATAATTTTTATATTTAAATTTTTAAAATTTTACCCAAAAACCTTACGTACTGGGAACATTTGGAAAGCAAACTCGGAATAAGCAGGTAAAATTACACAATAATCAACCAGCATCGTTCCTGTAACAAAATCTTTGTCGACCAGTGTAATCCATTACACCATGTATGTTTGCAAACAGATAGAGCTTTGCTCACGATTATAAAGATGGTTGCCAAAAATCTAAAAAATGAAAATTGAAATAAGAATGTTAGTTTTCAAGAAGTATGTGATTGTTAAAAATCAGAGTTGGTAAATGAACCGCTCCCGGATAGTGGAGTTGAGTTTCTGAATTCAAGTCTCTGTCATAACCTATTTTTTCTTTGCCTCTTCTATTCTTATTATTCTATTTTCATATTATTTCTTTGAATATTGTTAGCATTCCTTCAATAATCAGTAAATGAATAAACTTCTTTAGAGAAGTATATTTTAAGAAACGTATAGACAGCTGCACTTCACTCCTACATGATACAAAACTACGTCATTAATTACCATATAATATATTATACCTAGCATAATCGACTTTCAAGAAGAAATCATTATTGATTGAACCATTTTGCACGTGAGTCCAAGTTTATTTTTAACTGTATGATTATAAATACAAATTGGATTCACTTACATCCTGCATAGGTATTACAGTCACAGTCAGAATCGACACGAGCACAGCATTCACACAAATGCATTGCTTGCATACAGCATGTTCAAATCTTGTTATTGGACTTCAGAAAAGAAAATTCCAGTTGAATCTTAAAAAGTTCTGTCTTAAGATAAAAACACTCGAAATTTTGTAATTTTTTTTTAAATTTTTAAATTTGAACAAGGTACTTGTTGTCCCTTTTTCGCTAAAAAACAATTAGTAGGCGTAAGCAAGACAGAGTGCTGTTTCTTAGTGACGCTATCACTATCGGAAGTGTATACATACGCATCAATACACACAGTGATAAATGTATGTTGTTTCAGTCAACTCAAATTCTACAACCGATAACTATCTGACTCGAAAGATAATAATATGATGCATTCCCATTAAAGATATTGCACAGCGAATTAAGCGTCATTAAACAGATACAGAGTGAGAACAAGAAGCAACAGACTTAAATTACAATGCAAGTCAACATATTTATTTGACACCTTTACAGATTTTAAATTACGATCGACCTTAACGTTTCTGGAAATTTAATCTGGTATTTTATTTAATCTCCGATTCAAAGCAGGCACTCGAACTTGCACGATTCGTTTCATAAGTTATTAGTGCGGGTGGCGTAGCGAAAAGCTACCGGCTCCATGGCAAGCTTTGTGCATACTGCGTAGATCATCCCCGCGCATCGAACCACATTCACGCTGAATGAGAATAGGTTCTGCTAAAAACAATTATTGCCACATATCGACGCCGGAAAGGCAAAAGGGCTTAAGCGACAGTTCGGTCGAAAATGAGTTAAATATGAAGTTTGGATCAGTGTTTTTTTCTACATCGAATGCTCTGACTCTCGTTTGATTCTGAAGACTTTTGTTGCCCTTCAGCCTTCTAAAATATATTTACCATTTAAGAGAAGGCTTGACTCAAGTGACGCAAGTTTGAGACTTTTTTAGATTTTTGTCGCTTCAAGTAACTCAGTGAGAGCACTGAGTTACCTGAGTCAACTTTATTTTTCAAAATCCAACCAGATACTGAAGACTATTGTAAAACAAACAAAAAAAACTTCAAAGTGCTCTGGTGTAAACTTCCCATAGTGGCTCTTCAGTCCTTTTGCCTTTCTAGCGACGATATTTTTCTGGGGGGTTCAAGTCAAAACTTTTCTGCTCTGTGACCAAATTATCTACATCATTTGCCTAGCAAATATTGATCAATTCGTAAAATGCATCCCAGAGTTAGAGATAACGTTTTCCATTGACTTATGTAAAATGCTGCTTTATGTTACGTTTTTGAATCAGCTATCAAATCATATGCAGAGGTAAGTACTTACTGCTTCCACAAATTGAAAATTCTGCTTTCCTCCCACTTTATCTATTTTTATTTCGTTTTCCCACCCTTCTCAACTTCAAGACGATATGTATTTTTTTTATATTCACACTGAATGGAAAAAACCTTTTTCCAAATCATAAAAATAAGATTTCAGGCCAAACATCACAAAAATCTTCATCTTGACGAAAATTATTAAAATATATAATTTATCTCACGTTACGAAGCTTTTCGCAGCACCCAACATATATTAACATGTAGATTCCAGTGATCGCACAATTCATAAGCCTCATTTAATCTATAGAAATTCAAAGTTTTATTAAAACGAATTTAATACTTTAATTTTTACCCATATATCGTCGCCGGAAAGGCAAAAGGGTTGAAACGCCATTTTGGCAAGTTTACACCAGACCACTTTAAAGTTCTTTTTGGTTAACAATAAAATTCATAAGTCTTCAGCACTTGGTTGGATTTTGAAAAAAATAGTCAACTCAGGTAACTCAATGCTCTCACCGAGTTACCTCAAGCGACAAAAAGTTAAAAAAAGTCCCAAACTCGTGTCCCTTAAGCCAGTCTCCAAAATGGTAAATATATTTTAGACGGCTGATCGGCCACAAAATTCTTCAGAATCAAACGAGAGTCAGAGCATTCGATGCAGAAAAAAACTGATCATAACTGCATATTTAACTCATTTTTGACCAAAGTGTCGCTCCAAAGTGTATCCCCCAAAAATGCCCAGGTAAAAAATAATCGAACAGTATTGTACCCTATTAACAATATAATTTCAGATGTGATGTGAGTACGTAACTTTCTAACATTATAAAATTCAAAAGCATATGATTCTTATTTTCAGTACATTTGATGAATTTATCCGCTGTTGTTTCAATTGTTGGTGGTGTAGTGGTATTTACTGATTATTATTATTTTTTGAAATTTTTTACTTAATATATTTATTTTATTATAATTTAAAAAATTAACACTCCACATGAAAAGAAGGGTGCAAACATTTAGTTTCACAATTTCTACAATTGTGATTTTTAACGGGTCTGCGCTAGTCTATTATAAAAATATTTGAGCTACGTAATACAACGCATTTTTACGAATTTCAACTTAGTGGCTAGGGCCCCCGTCCAAATGCCCAAGCAGTCGCTTAGTACGGTGACATTGTGCATTATTCATAAAGTTAATTTAATATTAGGCTGGTATCACTGGGTACGCTTTGAAAGTACCTGCCCATTAAGTTTAATCTATGTCCACCGAATCGTCTATTCCACGACTCGATTGAAAAATCGATCGTGTATTATAAAGCCATTGAAAACATATTATTTCTTTGTTACATTGCGAGATATGATACTATCCTACTTCTGCACGATTTACGACGAGTATGTTTAACGCAAATTGTCCACTGGTTAGTAGACGAGTGAACGAATGCGTAAAGTTCTCTACCAAGTGTCGGGTGTTCAATTCTCTGTTAGCCTCCATCATTGCACAAGCAACATCTTTTCGCTTATAAAAATAATAACTGAACTTATAAAGCACAGTTTTGTTATATTTCACCTCAAATGCGCTCATCATAATTACCTAACATAATATAACAATGAGAAAATAAAATAATACATAATATGAATACAAATTAAAACTTTCCAAAATGATGATCGTTATCATAAATAGTGAGAGAAAAAAGGTTCTAATATGGGTATAACATTGCATATGTACATCAACAGATTAAACAAAAAAAAAACAATTTACGAGAAGCTAAGGGTCTAAACATCCAGATGAAACACGTGAATTCATATTAAAAAAAAAATTAAAGCAAAAAAAGGAAATTATAATGAGGACAGTATAACATGTTGGTACTTAAAAACATTATTATTCAAGTATTATAATGAAACGATTCTAAAAATACAAACAGTATAAATATAACAAGTAAAAGAACAAAACATTTTTTATGACAATGAGTATATGGTTTTCAGTAGACAGTAAGTGTTTTCATGAAAACCTCTCTGGAGATGACCGTAGGTACTTACAGACATAACTCCATTGTGTATGATTTTTTTATTGTTTTAATGTAAATTTTGTAGAACTCCATAAAAAAAATACTGTCGAATACATTTTAAAATGTTTTAATATTTTTGCAGTTTAAGAATGCCTTGGAAAGGCGAACAGTTGTTACTCATAAAAATGACTATGTAGCAGAACTTTATTAATTATATTTATTTTTAAAATTTGTATTAAAAAAAAAAAATATATATATATATATTAAGTATTATCAATGTTGAGATTGTTGTACGTTTTGGCCATATTTCACACTCTGTATTGTGACGAACGAAAATGTCAGATTGTGTCACAGCTTTCAGTTGTTTTTATAAAGATGGGTCTAAGTTTCTGTTTCTCAAACCACAATATAAATCAAACTTCGCTAGAATACAATTATTTTTTTATTGTGTTCAACTTTCATAATAGATTATTTTCCTTGGAGATTTTTTTTCCCTACAGCAGTTCAAGTTTTGTGGACGGCGGACTTACTAATTACTCTTTAATCCGCTGCCGTTTAATTAAAATTCAATTGAAACACTTAAATAAAAAAAACAAAAACAAAAAAATAACGCCTTTCTCCTAGAAACGCCTGTTACGCGATAGAATTATTTTTAGCCACAGAATGTTATATCGAGTTGGATTTTCTACGTTTTCACGTTGTTACGAGGTCCTTTGTTTCAAGTTTTGCAATATAAATCATAAAGCTTTGCGAAATATCAATTTATTTTTGTTTTTATAACAACTCCCTCCTCTCGGCTGGACCCCGCGTTTAAAAATAGAAAAAAATTATAAATTTATGATCCAACAACCAGTGGCGTGTCGAGGCTGGTCTTCTGATTTTCGCGATTTTAAAGATCGAAATGTTTTCAAAGGGTGTTTGAAGATTCTTTCAGGAAGGGAATTAAGGAACGACCTCCCGTTACGAGCGGTTAAGATCCTCGACTATAATTCAGAGGTCGCGGGTTCAAATACCGGCATGCGCAAATAAATTTAATTTAATTAATGTGTGTTATTTCACATTTGACCTCTGGAATGCCGGATTCCCGCAAATTACAATTTTCGTCGTACTTGTGTTTAACAAAATAATTTTTTTGTCAATTATGCTATCTTCTCGGATAATTTGCTTTTGTACTTTTTTCAAATTGCATGTTAGCGGTATAAGTGTTTTTTCTAGAATATTTGAATAATTGTTTTTTTCTCCCTAAGTCACAAAAAAAGTTTGTTTAAAAATGTGAAGATTTTTTGTCGTTTTATTGTATTTTCGTGTGACTATCTATTCAAAATTTCCTTCTAAATAAAAATAAATTTGCATGAGTTTTCCTGAAAATAAAAACAGTGATGTCACTTTGAAAATCTTTTTTTTTCTGCAGTACTGACCTAAGCAAACTTCAAATATGTATCACTCGACAAGTAGCGAACTTAACGGAATGCAAAATATTTTTATGGATTGAATATTTTGTTGACAAGCGATTACGGTTCATTTAAATATGCCAACATGAATAAAAACTCCCAAAAGATAATGATGAATAATAATAATAACAATACTATTGGCGCCTTCCAAACCCCGAGATTAATAATAAACATAAAATATAGTAAATATATTTGCGGCAAGTTCCCTAGTAGTAGATACTTTCAGTATCGCCATGGTGAAAGACTACCATTCATCGAAACGAAACGTTTGCCTGAAGCCGTGCTTGGTGACCATATCTTAATAGCCAGGTACTTACCATCCACACTCTTCTCATCTCCTTCCCCTCCCCACCACCTTCAGTCTAGCAACATACCACAAAATGTCATATTCTCACTGACCTCGGGCAGTTGAAGAAAAATTCAAATTCAGGGTTTCCAATTTGGCCAACCCACATTATTTTAAAATTATCTGTTATATAAAATTCTCATACACAGATAGAAAAATCCAAGTATTTACGTTACGAATCTTTTCGTAACAGCTGTCTTTGACTTAAAAAAAGTATTCACGGTTACTTTTTAACTTCTCGTTTGAACGCGGCTTTAGCTTTTCAACCCCTGTGTTCTATTTATATGCCCAGTTACACAACCTAGTCAAACAAAGGGGAAGGTAACAAACAAATTAATATGATCAAATGTTACGGATTGGCACAGCGGCGTATAAATACCCGTTGCCGAGCCGCAGGAACGATGCCAGCGAAATTAATAATAAATTGGATTTGTTTATTCGGATCGAAAATGTAAATTGAAATATCGTTTACAATGATGGAGAGTATGATCGCAGTTTCAATACTAAGTTTTGCAAAATTTTACACGTTCATCCACCAACTACCGCTGTGTTTTGAGGGTGTAAGTCACACCCTCAGAGCAAAAATATATATGGAGAGAGAGTTAATTTTTTTTACCCAACCTATACAAATTTACGATAAATCACTTTGTCCGAGTTTTTACGTCGTAAACCGTGAGAGAGAAAGAGATAAGACATGTTGTCACATAATATTGCACCACTTTTCGGTATGTAAGCATGTTTTCCGTCTCCGGCGACTCCCCCACTACGTTTTGTTATGCGACATAACTCAACGGTTTTTGAGGTTATATCCTATATTTTTGTTGATAACAATACTGTGAAAAAGTGGTTATACAAATAAACAAAACAGTATTTCGACATGTGCTATGAATGGATGTATAAATACCCTAGCCACGCTCCAATCAGGAAAAAAATAACAATCCTGATTACACAAGCTCTCCCTCCATTGCTCTGGGGTCACATCGGATACGCGTTATTTTCAACCATAATTAAGCTTAAAGCTTTCATATTTCCGTATTATTTTTTATTTTATTTTTTTTATTTGATTTATTTTGTTACATACATTTAAAAATTACAGAAAAAATAAAAATAATGTAGACATAACAAAAAAAATCCCACATAGGCAAAAGCCAGTGCGTGGGTATACTAATTCAAATCATAGTTATAGCTCTCTATAGTTACGTTTTACAGTATAAGGTACATTTCAAATTAAGTAAAAAAAAAAAAAAATAATATTGTTTTTTTTTTTAGTTAATTTTTTAGAATTTAGCACTTATAGTATGAAGAGGCTGGTATCTTTTGCTTTTATCCAGTTTTTTATTACATTTTTGTATGTATTTAAGGAAGTTGTATTTGAACACTTAAAATGTAATGAAAGTGGATTATACATTTTTGGGGCAATGAAGTATGCATGTCTCTGCGCAAGTCTAGTTTTGCAGAGAGGTACCTCCAGTACATTATTTATTCTGTTGCTGTAACGATTTTCATTTTTTGCAAATAGTTTACTTCGCGAAAATATGTACTTTAGGCACTGTATACAATAATTTTTTCTTATATCGAAGAGATCAGCTTCTTGGAATAATTGTATGGAGGGGTATGTAATGTTTTTATGCAACATTATTTTTATTATTAATTTTTGAGATATTTCTAATGGCTTAATATGAGTATTATAAATACCCCCCCAACCAATTATTCCATAAGATACTGATGACTGAACCAATGCATGGTACACCAATTTCATTATTTTTATGTCAACTATGTTATTTAATCGTTTAAAAATGTAAGTTAAATATCTTAGTTTATTTACAAGCTTTTCTACATGATTCGTCCATTTGAGTTGACTATCTATTGTAATTCCTAAATATTTGACTGTATTTCCCGATTTCATTTCTACACAATTAGAACATAAAATAGGGTTGCAGTTATTGTTATGGAACCTTATATTTAGGTTAGTTAGAGGTGCAACCTTTTTTTGGTATTATAGAATGGAATATAAATAGTTTTTTCACAGTTCAGAGTTAAAAGGTTTTGGTTGAGCCATTCTTTTGACAATGGAGGTGCATTTATTAGCATTTTCAGTGACTTCGTTCCAGGATTTACCATGTACTGTGATTGCAGTATCGTCAGCATATGAGAATAGTTTTCCCGAAATGTTAATATTACAGAGATCATTTTTATATAAATTAGGAACAGTAACGGGCCGATAACTGTTCCTTGTGGAACCCCCATGTCTAACACACTTTGGTTTACTAATATGAGCACCAATTTTTGTGCATTGATGGCGATAAGATAAATAATTTTTCAAAAGGGAGAGACAGTTATTTTTAATTCCTAAATTATTAAGTTTTCCAATCAGTATATTATGATTGACGGTATCGAATGCCTTTTTCAAGTCTAAGAAAATTGTTAGGCTTTTCATATTTGAGTCAAGATTACTGTATATATTTTTCGTTAGATTAAATAAAGCATCATCTGTACCAAGACCTGATCTAAAACCATATTGATTTGGGGACAAAAGTGCATTGGACTCAAGAAACTCTAGAATTTGTATCTTCATAATTTTTTCTAATATCTTAGCAAGTTGGGATATCAGCGATATGGGTCTGTAATTGTCAAGTGTAAAAATTGATCCAGATTTATGGATTGGAACAATATTTGAGAGTTTAAATGCGTTTGGGAATGTGTTTTTTTCAAAGCAAGAATTAAATATATGTTGCAGAGGTAAGGATATATGTTGTTTAATAGATTTGATTGTGAGGCAGCTTAATTCATCGGGTCCATTGGCTGTATTTGTGTTGAGATTATCAATGTGTTTTATGATTTCCGATTCAGTTACACGTTTAAATTGAGATAAAATAGGAGTATTTACAGAGTGAGTGTTAATTAGAGTAGGTCTGGACTTGTTTCTAAATGAAGGATTATTATTTATTAAATCTGAGGCAACGTTTGTAAAAAAATCGTTGAATTTATTTGCAATTTTTCCCATATCCGTAATAACTATTTTATCGTCTGTTACAATTTTTTCAGGCAAAGTTTGTACTTTATGCTTTCTATTTGCGATTTAGTTTATGACTACTGTCAAATATAAACAACTGTCAAAACATTTAAATTGATTTATTACTTTTTTGAAAAATTATTAACATTTATTTCATGATTAATATCATAATTGACGGGTGAAGCTTAAAAAAAAATCATTTTACTTTAAAAAAAAAAAAATTAGTTTCACCAATTATTTCCAGTGATACAAGAAATTAATGTAGGTACAGTTACCTAATTTATAAAATTGCATTATTATTTTTTGTTTTTACATTAACTCCACACAGGGGGCCTTGAGGAAAATAATTTCCCTCAGGGCCTATGTCATCTTTGGGGACGCTATGTGGAAGGTCTTATTGAAAAAAAAAGGAGTAAACCTGGGTCTTGGAGAGCCCCATATTGTAGGAGAGAGGAAACACAGAGACTGGAAAATCGTTTCACAGCCCTGCTGTTGAATACAAGAGCGAGTCGTAGAAGCGACCCGTGATCATGTACCAAATGTTAACCGTGTACAATTCTGCGTTTAACGAGTTACCGAACTGTACACGCATAAAATGAAATTAATACAAATGCATGCAGATTAAAATAAACGTGACCAGTCTGAAGATGTCCGTTACAAGGTGAAACCGGTCTGGTCAAAATAAAAAAAGTGAAACACAATGCATACGAACATTTTTTAGACCTACACTAGAAACTGGATCTTTCAAGATAAATATGAATCGTGAACTCTAAAATCTTATAGAGGATCAGATCATTGTAAGATACTGTAGGTCCCAAGGACTGCGATGGGCTGGACATGTAGGAAGAATGCCAGAGGATAGAACGCCAAGAAATATCAATAACACGCGGATGCCCCAGTGGAAGCGGCCTAGATACAGACCAAGGAAGTGGTGAATGGACTGTGTTGAAGAGGATTGGAGTAGGACGAGAAGGAAGGAAGACTGTAGGCAAATTGCGAGGGACCACAGCCAGTGGAGAATATTTGTGGAGGGGGCCAAATTCCACCCTGGGACATACCACCGTGATGATGATTCAATATTTTATATTTTCGTAAAAAGCAATCACTTCATGGTTTGACATATTTAATGAAAATTAAATGATAACCTTGTATAAGACCACAGATTTTATTAAATTTTTTAGTAGTCAAATGTTAGGTATATTTCCCGTAAACTCATAAAATTTCTCATTATTCTTTAATCACCTTCTCAGTTGACGTTTCGCCTCTTTCATTTCATATTATCTGTCTCTTTATCTCTGTTCTTTGTTATAATTTAAAAGTTATTCTATTGTTTTCTCATTGTTCTCTTATTTTATTTTATATTGTGTTCTCCCTCTGTATGCATATATTACCGCACACTTTGCATTTTTTATTTAGTTTAATTTTGTACCCTGATGATGCTTAGGCTAAGCGAAACCGGTCGGTCATAAAAAATAAAATAAAATATGTGGTCTTATACCAAGTTGTTATTTCATAACATATTTTATAACCATTACTTTTTTGATTTTTTTATTATTTTTATTACTAATATTTATTATTTTCTATGCATAAAGCCACTGTACGAGGCCTGTTGAAAAGAAAAGATGAATTTTGAATTTTCGCGGGCTGTGTACATTCGATTATCGTTTTTTTTTTGTTATGTTGGTACACATATGTTTATCATATGTTAGCACTATCGGCCATTTTGGATTACTGGTTTGTTTTTGACAACTGGAAAGGTTAGTGACGTTTTTGTGTGTTCTTCGATTTTTTACTTTTGAAAAAATGGATCAAAGAATATGTATTAAATTTTGCGTTAAAAATTGAATAAAGTGCTCCAACGCACTTAAAATGTTGACTGTGGCATTCGGCGAGTCTACTTTGTCTCAAAAAAGTGTTTATAAGTGGTACAAACGCTTTACAGAAGGACGAGAAGATGTTAATGACGATGAGCGTCCTGGAGTTGGGAAAAACAAATCATGGATTTTATTCTTTGATCCATTTTTATCATAAGTAAAACATCGAAGAACACACAAAAACGTGACTAACCTTTCCAGTTGTCAAAAACAAACCACTAATCCAAATGGCTGATAATGTTAACATATATATGATAAACATATGTGTACCAACATAACAAAAAAAAATCGATAATCGAATGTACACAGCCCGCAAAAATTCAAAATTCACCCTTTCTTTTAAACAGGCCTAGTATGTACTTTTGTTTTTGACGTGTTATTGGGCTTTTCGTGGATTCACATTTAAAATTATTATATGAATCATTTAGCCCTTTGTTCCCTACGATCATAATTAACTATAAATAATTTCCTTTGTGAGAACGCACTGGCGTGAATTTTTCAAATTTGGAACTGATGTTAGTTAAAATGATTACGTTTTAAAAATAATCTTTTCAAATCCCTACCTACCTAATAAAGTTCTACCTGTAATGTATTTTAGCAGACATTATTCTATATTTAAAATGAGTGGATTGAAGCAACTAATATTTTTTCTTTGCAAGTCAAGTTACATGACGTGATTTTCACAACTAGTATATACCATAATATATGAAAAATAATATGATTATTACGTGATATAGAAAACAAAATAACTAATCATATTCGCGTATAGCATAGAATTTTCCAATGGTTTGAATTTCTGGGAAATTCGATATTGTTTTCAGATGTTTCGTGTACATGTTTATTGATTCTTTCAAAAGCGTCCGGCGTTTCCCTTATGTTACCTTTGTTTCTAGAACAATGATGCCGTCATATCTAGCAGGGCTGGGCAACCGCACGTAAAATTTATGCACGAAAATGGGCCGACAAATAAAGTGGTTTTTTTTTCATAGACCAAGCTATTAATTTGATTTCAATATCGCGAAAATGCAATAAAAACAGCGTAATTTACTGCGATTAAAAGAAAAATGAAAAAAATGACAATTCCGCATTCTCAAATAAATTTATGTTCTGAGTTAAAATATTTACTTGGGATCAAACCTCGAATGTAGGAAGTGGACTAATCTACAGATTGTGACGTGCAAACCGTAGACGGCCTCCGTAGTCGAGTGGTAAGACACTCGACTACGAATCCAGAGGTCGCGGTACATTTTATCTAATTTGTATTTGTCATAACCTTAGAGTACATAGAGTGGTACCTATCTTAGGCAGTGTAGTCAGTTTTTGATGGTTTTTGCCGGACTCGGCAGACCTGGGCGTGGCTACGACTAGATCTAGAGTATTAATACATTCGTTCATAGTACATGTCGACATAACGTTTTTGTTTATTCGTATTACCACTTTTTCACAGTATTGTTATCAACAAAAATATAGCATATAACCAAAAAAACCGTCTACTTGTGTCGAGCTTAGTCGCATATGAAAACATGTGGACGGAGTCCCCGGAGACGCGGGAGACCAAGATCATCCTTACAGTACATAAAAGCGGTGTGTTATTTATTGTTGTCTCTTTCTCTCTCATGATTAACAACGTAAAAACCCAGAGAAAGTGATTTATCGCAAGTTTGTATAGGTTGGGTAAAAAGAATTAGCTCTCTCTCCATATATTCTTACTCCAAGGTCATAACACATTTAATTCATATAAAATAATATTAAGTATATTTGCGGCACGTTCCAGAGTAGATATTCCAAGTATCACTCTGGTGTAAGACCACCATTCAGAATCGAAACGTTGCTTGAAATGGCTTTAGCCGTGTTTGGTGACCAGATAACCTTCAACCCTACCTTCCTGTTTCCCATTTCCTTCCCTTTCCCACTACCTTCAGCTTCACAACATACCTCAATTGAGGATGCCATAGTCTCACTGGCTCTAGACGGTTGGGTGCAGTTGGGACGTGCGGTTTTCACTATAAAATTTAAAAAAAAAAACAATTTTCGGTCAATTTCGGCAGATTTTAATGACTTTCGTTAGATCGGTAGATTCTGTCCGAAACCAATAGATTAACCGAAATTTCGGCAAGATTCGTATTGATGACTGAAGTAGTATTTCATTATTTCGACGCAAAATGAAGAAGTTTCTCAATCACGTACGCATTAAACTTGAATGGAAATTTACCGAAAGAGTGTATTTTTGCCTTGAAAATACATTTTATATTATTAAGAAAAACTCTGGAATCTCCCATTTTTTATTTATAGATAATAATGCAGGGCGAAAAGGACAAATACTTAGATAACTGCACGCCGCAGTTTTCCCAGCCCTGGTTTATCGTATATAACCTTCATGCGATGATTCGCGATCCTCGATCTACTGCTGAACAAAAAGTTCGTCAATTTTTCACAGCCTGCGACAAATGTAAATATCAATAAGGTAATTTATAGCTATAGGTGTTTAAATGGTTTTATGGTAAATTTAACCATAGCTTGTAAGTTTTGTAAAGCGTACTTGAGGTGATATTTCACAAAGATGGCGCTAGAAAAAAAAACCAAGTATTATTTTTATACCGCACATTGTCATGATTGTATTTTTGTCCACTATTCTCCTTGTTTTGTTTACCACTACTTTTTAGTTTCGGTTCATACAGAATTACAAGTTAACGTTTAAAACAAAAATACACGAAGCCATTTCATAGAAACGGAAACGGTGTCAAGCACGTATTTAAAAGAACCTAACCTCGCCTAACATATTTCACCAAAAATAGTTTGTTACAAAACCTACAAAGTCTAAACTTGAATAATTATGATCCAATCGTTCGCAACATACCGAGAATTAACGGTACCTGCGGAATACCGGTCCGGCCTACGCCGTCTACACTCCACATAGTACACCACACCTGCACAGCGTTGATCGGTGTTTTAGTGTCAAGAAGCAGACAGCCAACTTAATGATTTAAGAATCTAAAATCTAAAACTATTATTTGTTTGTTTTTAGTGCCGCACCCAGTTCGCAAGCTCATGCGTCAACAGCCTACTTTATATATTTATAGTCATAACAACATTTTATTATATTTTTTTAAATATATAAGGTAAAATAAGTTCCTTGACTTTGAACCCGAAGGGTTCAAATCCTATGTTTTGAAAGTAGTTTTTCTTTCTTCAAAATATTCATCGATGATATTGCTTTATTCACCCTTTTTGCTCATTTACCACCTCGTTCATCAGTCGCTATTTCGTCGTCAACGCGAAAATACCTCCTATGTGTCAAAAGCGCAATTATTCAGGAGGAAATTAAAAACTGATTTTTGTAGTTCAGATTGTTTTTTTAGACATCAAAAATACGCTTTGTAGTTTGTGATGCAATAATGTATTTTCACCAATAACAAACACTGAAACTTGAAGTACAAATTGAAACTCTACGTATGTCATATTTAACTCATTTTTGTAGAGTTGACCACATATGAGGTATTTTCGCGTTGACGACGATTTACTCCAGCTTATTTGAAACAACTGTACAGCTATATAATCTTCTCCAGGGTAAAAATAAAAGGCATTTAATATCTAACCGTTAAAAAATCATTCTAGACATTGTACCATATAGTTCTAAAAAAATTGTAAAATCTGTTGATAAATTTTATAAATTAATTGTAAGTGAAGATAAACGTCATCCTTCGTTAACGATAAGCATGTCGTCACCGGAAAGACAAAAGCGCTGAAGCGCCACTTTGGCAAGTTTACACCAAGCACTTTAAAGTTTTTTTTTGTTTTACAATAAAATTCGTAAGTCTCCAGTACCTGGTTGAATTAAAAAAAAGTGAACTCAGGTAACTCAATGCTCTTACTGAGTTCCCTTAACCAAATCTGTGTTTGCTTGAGTAAAACCTTCTCCCAAAGGGTAAATATATTTTAGATGGCTGAATGGCCACAAAAGTCTTCAGAATCAAACGAGAGTCGCTGACAAAAAAAACTGATGAAAACTGTATATTTAACCTTTTTTTGACGATATGTTATGATCCTTCTGCTTTCTCGGAGATTTCACAAAGGATACTTCCAGGTATTATGCAAATTATTATCTGAAGGTTCGTAGCAACCTGTCTACCATATTTCAACAGACGTAAATACACTGAGCACACTCTTTTATAAACTATTTGACAAGTATATACCGACTACCAAAGCCCACACGAAATGCGCAGAAATAAATACCGAAAGCGGCACTATCTTCTTATTAATTCAAAATATGAAAAAAACATATGCTGTGTAAAAAATAAAACAGTCAACTCCATGTAGATTACGTTCAATTCTAATATAACCGTAATATAACCAAACAAATATTTAACTCCATCGAACAAATATTGTATTCCGATTACAAACAGTTTTGAACCTATGTAAAGCCGCTAAAAAAATCCAATAACCCTTTTAATCCATGACATTTGATGGAAAGGAATTAAACACTTATAATGAAATCGTGAATACCTTAACTATATTTTTTTATCCATCTATAAAAATATACAAACGACATTTGATGCTAATGCCATCTCACACACCCAACAGCTAGGTCCCCCACGTGATGTCCATAAGGATGTTAAAATACCAATATATCCTCAATGGGTCCTGTTAATATACCTGCCTTTATTCTCAAAGGTTGTTATGACTTTTTTATTTTACTATTGTGTCATTATTTTTAACTTTCTTAAAACTGCAGATACACTAAGTATCGCCCTGATGAAATACCACCATGCAGAATCAAAACGTTGCTTAAAATGGCCAAAGCCGCATTTTATTGCCAGATTTGAATAGCCCACTGGCTTCAGACGGTTGGGAACAGTTGGAACTCTTTTGCACTATTCACTATAAAAGCAATATTGGCTTCATCATCACTCATTCTTCTTACGTATTGTTTGCTGATGTACCGTAAAATTGAAAACCTTAGCGACTGTGTCCTTCTGCAAATTGATATCTATCTAACTCCATTACTAATTGGGCAAAAAAAAGTTGTCTAAGCTTTAGAATAAGGTCGTCTCAAACCCAAAAGCAAATCAGCCAATCACGCTCGAGTATTTAATCAACGGTAACATTTTTCATCGCTTTACTCGGATAAAAGGTCTAGACTCTAAACCAGTCATTCCCAAAGTGGTCTATATCGACCCCCAGGGGTCGATTCCGACCTGCAAGGGGTCCACGTCAATGAAAAAAAAAATTGGGGGTGCATGAGACGTAAATGGGGGTCGATTTAGGCAGGCCGTCACCAAAATGTTGGCTTCCCGCAAATGTAATAATCCACCTTACAGATAGTACCTATGTAGGTACTTACGTAATACTATCTTATAATGGACTTTAATTCCCTAATTATATTAATAATAATAATTTTTGTGGAAGCTATTTTGCCGATTTGCTAGTACTTTTCGATCTCTACCGACTAGTGCTTTTTTTCGGAGAGGAATTTTTGTTGATTTGCTAGCACTTTTCGATTTGGGATCTCTGCCGACTAGTACTATTTTTTGACGAGTTCGACCACAATTGAAGTGTTCACTGCGAAGGGTTCATTTCAAAGAACTAGCAGTTCCTGAAGCGTTCACAAAACTTTGAAGTTTTTCCCAACGCTAAAAAAAATCAATACTAGGAAAGCAGGGGGTCTATACAAAACAGAAAAAATCGACAAGTGGTCTACGGGACAAAAAAGTTTGGGAACCTCTGCTCTAGACGATCTAAAATATCGTGAACGACTTATGCAGCAGAGCATGATGCTTGGCTTTGTCATTCCCGATTCTCGTTTATTCCGAAACTCACTAACACTAAGACTACTTTACTGCTGCTAAGTGTAAATGAACTGTATTATTCGGCCGCCTATGAAGTATGAAGCATCTTACATCATGAGCGTTGAAAGAGTACGTACATAATTTATTTTACTGAATTACTTTTGCGCCTAATTGGATCGTATCCTTGGTTATACCCATCACATTTTATTTTCCGTCTAACCTATTCATTGGAAACACGTAGATGTTTAGCTGTGCTTAAATACCTTTTTAAATAATTAACGGAGATTCATTCTGGCACAAATCAATCTATTTGTGCCAGAATCTCACACTCGGGGACGTCGCTACGAAATGTTGTATTGAAGAGCGAGACAAAGATGTAACGAGCCTAATAGAATTTCTGTTCAAACCAAGAAAACTTTTCAGACTCTCATTCCTTAAAATTATTAAAAAATTTTCACCATTATCCTGTCCCTCACTACGAAAAATTAAAAATTTGCTCCTATATACTTTATTTTAAATTTGCTCTCATGCCCCAAAAATGAAAAAAAAAGAATAATAATAAAAAAATAAATTAATTAAAATATATGTAAGAATCAGCTAAATTTTAAGTTATTATGATATGGTGATTGTGTCCTGCCAGAAGTGACCTGCCATGTTGCTCTATATTTATATAAACTAAGAATTAATATTAAGTAGGAATTAAGATTTGCACAGCGCCCTTGAAGTGATTTTTCACAAAAACGGCGCTAATAATAATAATATTTGAATGTTTTGTACTTATTTTCTATTATTACATTTTATTCCTAGTTTAAATAAGAAAATATACATGAACATACTTACGTGGCAGGTCCAATCAGTTAGACTCACTTATAAACTTAAAATTATAATTTTCATTTTATTTTATTGTTAATTTTTATTGCATGGGAGCGAAATTAAAAAAAAATGGACTTTCTGAATTTGTCGCACAGTACAGGATTTGGTGAAAATTTGTATATATAAAGGTGATTCGTCGAAAGACAGATTATGTTGAGATTTTTTTTAATGAATTTAAGGATATACAAATTATTCAAATATTATTATTATTATTATCAAAGCTATATCCGAATTCGCAAGTGGGGAGAGCGATGTGCTATCTGAATATAGTGGATATCGGATCGATGTATTCTTCGAAACCTACAATGAGTGCGAAGTTTTTAGCACTACAAACTCGCTGTATCAATCGTACTCATGTATAGAATTAGATTTAATAATACTCTTTTACTGCTATAATATTATGTATAAAATTAAATGAAAGTAAAGCGAACCTAATGCAACCAAGTAACATAAAGAAACCCTAACCTAACGCAACGAGTTTCATGAAGCCAACCTGACTAAATGCAACAGAGCAATGTAAAGCAAACCTAACCTACCGCAACCGAGTAACATAAAACAAACCTAACCTAACGCAACGACTTTTATGTTCGCTGCATTTATGCCGTATTGTTCGATACGTAAGAACTCAACATAAAAACTGCATATTCAATAAATTTTCTAATTCGTTCGTTACCCCACAGTTTTTTACATACATATAAAGCACTAATGTTAATCATTACATAACCATTTTCAACATACCATATCTTCGCTGGAAAGCCAAAAGGGCTTAAGCGACACTTTGGTAAAAAAAAATAGTTGAATATGCAGTTTTGATCAGTTTTTTTTTCTGCATCGAATGCTCTGACTCTCGTTTGATTCTGAAGACTTTCGTGACCCTTCAGCCATCTAAAATATATATACTATTTAGGAGAAGGCTTGACTCGTGCGACGCAAGTTTGGGACTTATTTTAGCTTCTTGTCGCTTCAGGTAACTCAGTGAGAGCACTGAGTTAACTTTTTTTTAAAATCCAATCAGGTACTGAAGACTTATGAATTTTATTGTAAAACAAAATAAACTTTAAAGAGCTCTGGTGTGAACTTCCCAAAATGGCGCTTCGGCCCTTTTGCCTTTCCGGCGACGATATGATAGAAGCAAACCTAATCTAACGCATTTAAAAAATATTTTTATGTAAATACCGTACAAGAGTCTCAACTGCTCCCAACCGTCTAGAGCCAGTGAGACTATGGCATCCCTCAATAGGGGTATGTTGTGAGGCTGAAGGTAGTGGGAAGGGGAAGGAGATGAGGAAGGGGAAGTACCTGGCTATTCATATCTGGTCACAAATACGGCTAAAGCCATTTCAAACAACGTTTCAATTCTGAATGGTGGTCTTTCACCAGGGCGACACATAGAGTATCTACCACTCTGGAACGTGCCGCAAATATACTGTATTTTATATCAAATAAATGTGTTATGACACATATTAATTAAATAAATATTTTCGCACGCCGGGTTCAAACCCGCGACCTCTGGATTCGTAGTCGAGCGTCTTACCACTCGACCATGTAGGCCGGCAATACGTTTCATGTTTGCTGAATTTGAATCATCTTAACCCTTATGTGACTGAAGAAAATAACACATTTTTAAACTTGAAATGAAGGTTTCTTTTACAGTATATTATTCGCTGAAGTTTGCTGGACCACTTTATGAGGTAATATATTTCGACTCGGTTCAATACTTGAGAAAGTGGATAGGAATATCACCTAGTACCATCTTTTCTTGGAGTTTTTTAATTGAATAGTATTAGAATACAGGTGATGTACCTTGAACCCAACAGTACATCATATTTTTCATTTAAATAAGATGAAAATATTAATAAATACGGACAAGCTTCAAATTCCATATAAAACACATGAGGGTTCCCGGGTACTCTTTCAGTCATCAGAAGTTGTAAATTAAACTTCTTCGTTTTCCGCTAACATACCACCCTCCACATATCCAACGGATATGTTCGCACCAACGCGTCAACGGCGATGCACTGCACGGCGCGTCGCTTCACCACGAAATATGTTTTCACTGTTTTTTGTATGAAGCAAACCGCACCAGAGCGGCGCTGCACTGCGCGGCACGGCGAACAGAAAAGTGACGCGCGGCGACGCGCTAGTGCGGTTTGACCTTAATTGTTAATTTTCACTATTGTAGAGAAGTCAGGAAGTTTCAGCCGGTTGGACTTACTGGAACATTAAAAAAATCTATGTTGAAAACCGCAAAGGGTACCCGGGTACCCTTTGCGGTTTTCAACATGCTTTCAGTCACTCAGTCAAGATTAAAAACGTTCAACCTAAAAACTACATAATATACATAAATGGCACTAAACGAAACCCCACACAAGCGCGCTCGTTATATTATAACATCAAACCTTACCTAACCTAACCTGACGTATTTTACGTTCGCTGGATGAATGCCGCATGTAACGTAGTCCTCTAAGCGTTATTGGCTTCATCTTGGAAGCGCAGAATGCGGATTTCCCCACCGGCCGGGGCCTACCAACACAATCAACTCCGTAAAACACTAGCGGGTCCGCTCGACCTCTCCGCCTAGCCGGGACCTTGAACTCGACTTTGCGAACAAACAAACAAACGCACGAACTCACCCACACATGCACGCGGTCTGCTCCTCCCTCCCCCGTTAAAGCACCTTCCCCGTGTACCTCCCACCCCCACCCTCCGCTACCCTCCGCCACCCGCCGCTACCCTCTGTCCCCTCGGCGCTCGGACCTCACCGGAAGTGCAGACGACATTATACAGTGGAAGCTCTCTAGTTCCGGTGCAAAGTATTTCGATTTGTCTGGCAACACTGGGGCATGCTCTGTGATTGTTTTCACTTCTTTGTTGTCCGGATAGCATAGAAAATAATCAATAAGTTAAAGCGCCCTTGAGGTGAGATTTTTACAAAGAAAAAACGGCGCTATATAAATTATTAAAACTGTATCTTTTTCTGGATAAAAATAAATCCGTATCGAGTAATTTGCTGTCATATTACCAATAAAATTCGATTTTTTTTTTCTTCAACACTATAACATAGGGGTGATAGTGCTGTGCCTAGGCAATCTTGTTTAGAGAGCAGACGCAGATTACAGTTAACATATTGATAAATTAAATATATATATATATATATATATATATATATATATATATATATATATATATATATATATATATACAGTTAAAATTGTACCATAACAACATAATATTGTTCGTATTTATGATTTCTGAATAATATTTATTAAGAAATATTAAAAAATTAAGAATGTTCAAGGGACGCTAAGATGAGTTGGACATGAAGAGCGGACGAAGTAAGAAAGGAGTGTAAGGAGAATATATAGCGATAAAATGAATGGTAGAAGAAGTCGTGGACGACCGAAGAAGGCACGGCACGATCAGGTGAATCAAATACTTGATTTGGGCCATGTGGAGGTCAGATTAATAGAATAGTATGTATGAGACGATGTATGAATGTGAAGACAGAGCTGTGTGGCGGTCTATAATAGCTGCCTACCCCTGCGGAAAACAGCGTGATGGTTAGTTAGTTAGTGATTTTAGTCAGAAATTAAGTTACCACGTTTATGACCCCCCAAAAACTTGCCTTGACTGTTAATGTATATATATATATAAGAATAATAATAACTATAATAATTACTAAATTAAATAACTCGTCATGTATTAATTGTTTGGAGCAGGTTTTGGACAGGCCACGTTTAGCATTGGCCTTTTGACGGTAAAAATAGTTTATAACAACCGATAAGTTTTTTATCCTCTCACAAGATAAAAATATCTCTTGCGTAGTATTTATATTTAAATACAAAATTTAAATATTAAATTTTAAGATTTCTACTTGATGTGTGTGTTTTAGTACCGGTTTTGAACACGCCACTTGTGGTGTTGGTCATTGATGGTACTAATAATAGTTTATGACAACGTAAAAGATTTTTTAACCTCACACAACATTTATAAAAAACATCTTCCGTACTTCGTATGAAGAGTACGAGTCAAAAAATGGAAAATTGTTTTCTATATAGGTATCTGTAGAGTTCTAATACTGTACTAATATGAACAAAACTAACAAACTAACCATCACCTCATTTTACTGTAGGCGTAGGCAGAGAGGATGGACCGCCATGCACCTCTGTCTTGGCACACACTCCTTGCTTCATTAACATTCATGCATCATCTCATACGTACTCTTATATTATTCGAACTCTTGACATAACTGGACTCAAGTATTTAATCAATTTGATACTTCCATGTCGTCTTTGTATGTCCCCGACTTCTTCTACCATTTACTTTTGCGTCATATATTCTCCTTAAACTCCTTTCATATTCATTCCGCTTACATCAGCTTCGCAATCTTCCCGGATATCCACATTTTTAATACCGTTATACGTGGTTTTGCCACACGAACGCCTCATCTCTATAACATTTAGTCTACTTTCTTCCATCCTTTCATCTAGGTAAGGCAATGCAATTCGTAAAAGTCCTTAAACCACAAAAGAAATAACGTACTTCTTTATACTGGCCACCTATTTCGATGTTTGCTAAAGAACATCTTTAAAAAGCATGTTTTATTCAATTTTGTTTACCTCGGACACAAATTTTAAAATGTTTTCCGGTCAGTCTAAAAAACTTAATTTTCCACATCACACAATAAAAGAAAATAACTTAAAAAGTTTTTTAAGTACAAGTTTTTACCTGAAATTCTTTTCTAGACCTATAAAAAGATTCGTAAAAAAATAATCGGTGAAAGCAAAGTCCAAGATGTGTTCTACTCGCAGCATTTAATTTAATTTTTTTATTTTTTATTTCTAGGCGTTCAAATTTTCAAACCAAAACACACATGCTTGAGCATTATTTTACAATGCATCGGCTTAAGAAGATTTTGTTTAAATTTGTACGTGTAATTAGTTGCCCAGAAGACGATGATGATCTAAAGAAACTGGACAGCAAGCATTATAAATATCCATAATATGAATATTCACAAATAAAATAGTCTAAACAATTGTAATGCTATCTTTACGATAATTAAACTAAACACATTGTGTGTAGTAGGTACCTGGTTGTTACCCGTGAAAATCTACTGAATGACTTTCCAAGAAAAAACAAAAATAGTTGCTTTAATCCACTCATTTCAAATATAGAATAATGTCTGCTAAAATACATTATAGGTTGGTAGGGTGTGATTATTTTAAAAAAAATGATAATAAATAGTCATCGGTTTCAATTTTAAAAAGTTCACACGTAGGGGAAGAGTGTACAAAATGACATAGGGTTTTGTTAATGGCAAAATTAACACGTAAATATATCATTTAGTAGCTTTTGAGCTTATGAGCTTTGAGCCTTTGTACTTTCGATTTTAAGAGCTTTCGAGCTTATAAGTTTTGAGCTTTAAAGCTTTTGAGCTTAGAGTTTTTGGGCTTAGAGCTTTTGAGCTTAGAGCTGAGAATGAAAATAAAATTAATATAAAACTCATATAAAAAAATATACGTACGTACTTTAAACTAAATGTTTTAAAATAGAAATTATAACGAAATTAATATATATATATATATATATATATATATATATATATATATATATATATATATATATATATATATATATATATATATATACATATATATATATTATGAACAAATCTCACTTCAGTTTCTGGATCAACCGTAAGATTTTCAATAAGTTTTTCTCTCTTCAGATTATTTGGAGCAATATTTTTCTTTTGCCTCTGATATATTTTGGGTCGTTTTCTTGTTTTAACTGTTTCTAAAACAAAAATAAAAAATCGTTTCCATTAGTATCACACATTATGTCATTTTATCCTACCAGCGTGTACTCGTATGTCATTTTTCCCTACTAGGTGTCTTTAAAGAAACGCAAACATTAAAAATTCATTAATTCAGAAAAATAATAAATAAATATATGAGTGACGAAAATATTGTTTGTTCCCAAAAACTGACATTTAAAAAAAATATATAGTGAATACCGCATAAGATTCCCAACTGCTGGAAGGTTGAAGGTTAGAAGGTCACCAAACACGGCTAAAAGCCAATTTAAGCAACGTTTCGATTCTGAATGGTGATCTTTCACCAGGGCGATACTTACAGTATATCTACTCTGTAACGTGCCGCAAATGTACTTTTTATTATATTATATGAATTAAATGTGTTATGACACATATTAATTGAATAAAATCCATTGGCACACGCCTGGTTTGAACCCGCGACCTTTGGATTTATAGTCGAACGTCTTGCCACTCAACTATGGAGGCCGTCAAACAACACGTCCGTCCCTCGCCGCTGACGTAGGCTTACCAAATGTTCGTAAGTGATTATGGCGCTTCTCAGTGCTTGTTTTCGTGCATGTTCAGACACAATAGAGCCTTCAGTTGCTGAAAATAGCCACTATGTCATTTTACCCTCCTATGTCATTTTGGACACCCTTCCCCTACGTATATACGAGGGTAATTTGAAAAGATTCCGGCCTCATCGACATAAAGTAACTGTAGAACAAAAAAATCCCCGTCCGATAGATAGCCTTAAAATATGTAAACCACAAAAATTTCAAGTCATTCTGATCATCACTTTGTCTATGGCACTCTTTTAAAGTTGACGGCCGAGATTGTCTGTCACCAATGGAGAAAATTAAGTATCGCGCAGTGATACGATTCCTTCATTTAAAAGGGAAAACGACTCGGGAAATAAAAGATTATTTAGCGTCTTAGCCTACATCAAAAAATCCAGCGGAATTTTCGCGGCGAATGATAACTATCGATGAAACTTGGGTTCACCACCATACGCCTGACACCAAACAGCAGTCAATGCAGTGGATTGCGGTGGGGGAACCAACTCCAAAGAAGGCAAAGGTTCATACAGGAAAAGTGATGGCCACAGTTTTTTAGGATAGCCGTGGAATAATTCTTATCGATTACCTTACAAAGGGTAAAACAAATACGAACAATACTGCGCTGCATTGCTGTATAAACTGAAAAAAAACTGGATAAATTAAAGGCCACAATTAAGAAAAAACGGCCACATTTGGGCAAGAACAAAATCCTGTTTCACCAAGATAACACTCGGGTTCACACGTGCATGGTCACAATGTCAAAATTGAACGAATTGAAGTTTGAGTTAATTTCGCACCCACCCTATTCGTCAGACCTAGCTCCCAGCGACTTTTTCCTGTTACCTAATTTGAAAAAAAAAATGTCGGGGGAAAAAAATAAAGTCAAATGCTAATGGGGAAAACGTTGCAAACCAGTACTTTTACAGGTTTATAAAATCTTTTTTTTTTTACGATAAAATGGTGGAAGAAACGTTGGACCAAATGTATCGAGTTGCAGCTACGTCAAGAAATAAATTTTGTTTTGCTTAGAAATACGAGTGCTTTTCTTAAAAAAAACCGTAAACTTTTCAAATTACCCTCGTACTCATTTTTTAAATTATTACTGTATAATATCATTTTTACTCCGCATTAATAATACATCTCTTTTTTCTCTTTTTTTTACAAAGCAAAACAATTATTAAATACGATATTTATACAAAAGCTGCCAAAATTTGCCGAAAACCCGACATTAATGACGAAGAAAATTAGATGTACACAAAACATTAAAAAACATCAACATTTGAATGAATAACATCATAAACACATAATATTCAATGGTGCTTAAAATAGAACTTCCTCTATTCATTAATTATTTCTTTACCCTTCAACATCTACAGCGACTTGTTTGTTTTTCATGTCAGTGTGAATCAACAAATCAATGAATCAACCGTTTGTGAACCGTGCATAATGCATTCAGAAAACTGAAAACAAATTGGAAATTTTAAATGAAGGTGATAATTGAAATGATGTCAGATCTCTTTTTTGTGCCAGAAATATATTTTTTTGGTACGGCACATATATATTATCAAATGTACACTCAATTTTTCTATATTTAAATGATTCAACATAATAACGATAAAAACAAACATGGCAAATTAAAATTGAACGAAAATTGATATTATATCACGACCGCATTACTTTTCCTCTGAAGGAGTTACATTAATTTCTTACATTCAATTTCAGGAAATTTTATTGTAAATTTGTCAATAAATATTGTGATTCATTCCACTACGTCTTTAATTTTGTAACGATATTACAATTATTTTTTAACTAAAAATAATAATTATTTTTGCTAGACGTTTATTTTTAATCAGAATTTGCGTTTCCAAATTGGTTTACTTTTTCTAGCCATTATTAAATCTTGGACTAAACTTGTTATTCTTTGTTATGACTAATAATGTAAATTTTACATTCTAACAAAGTGCATTTGAAAACAAAGGAAATTATATAAATACCAGAAAATTCTATTATTCAAACAAAGGAAAATACCATATTATGTTTATGACGCATTAATTCAGCTTTTCAAAAATATCTTTGCATGCATCATATTTCCTGACCTTCCTCTTCCCTCATCTCGCTCCTCTCCCCACTCCCTTCAGCCTCGCAACATGCCCCAATCAGAGATGTCGTAGTCCCACTGGCTCCGGGCAATTGGAGCTCTTATCCGATATTTACATTCATTTTTTTAGAATCTCACTTGGATTTACTTTCCACATAAAATCTAAAAATAAATCAAACAGAAAATAAGTACACCTTCTTTTAAATGGCGGAAAAAATGGAAATGTGGAAGTACTTAAAAATAAAAAAAGTACTTTTTTAAGGCCCTTTGTCGCAAATCTGAGGAGAATTGGTTTTTCATGATTTTCACATGATTTGCGTTTTGCTTTTTTAGCGATAGGACATTGAGACGCATTCCCATTGCAAATGTTATTCGGTCTTTGCATCAGTGTACTTGTTTATGTGTTACCTACAAAGAAATTCGTAGCTATATTACTCGTATATCGTGCCTTTTCAGAAAAATAAAGTTTTTTTTTTAATTTATCGCCATATTTAAAACAATTTAATTACTTAACTTTTTTTTAAATGTTCCTGTAAATCTAGATTTACACGTTAATAATTCTGTCTGAAAATAGAAGCAATTTAAATGTAAATTTATAGATACGTGAGTATTAAAACCTTATGTTTATGAACACAAATAATAAATAACTTTCGAAATTTGGTTACTTTCAGATGGAGCTTTATTATATATGTATTTTAGAATACACCATTTTATATGAGTTTTGAACTAATCAGTTTCGCTTGCGGCAAGGGGGTACGAATAAAAGTGAATTTAAAATTATTAATTAGTTTGCTTAAAAAAAAAGTTAATTGTCTTTTCACGAAATATATCAGGTATGTTTAAACATTAAAATAATAACAACTTTTAAAATTTATTGTAATATATTACTTGAATTATCATAACTTTGTGAAGAGAACCCTCGAGTATTTTTTTGAAATGAACTGGAAAAATAGTGTTTTAAAAAAAATCAGTAATATTGTTATAAGGTAATTATACCAGATGGTAGAGAGAGAACCAACAGTTGAGACCTAGATAGTGATATGTTAATTCGAATTTAAAGATACTTTTGAATAAATAAAGTTAACAATAAAATTAATTTAAAAAAAATACTTTTCGTAATATATTTTATGTCAATATATTTTTTTTACATTAATTTATTTTGTTGTTTTATTACGCAAAATTAGGCTAGGTTTTTTAAATTTTCATATATTTTTTTTAAATATTAGCACCGCAAACCTAAAAATATTTTTACAGAAAATTTAAGTTTCTAAAAATATAAAAAATCGTGTTTTTGAATACAATAAATATCAATTATCCTTTTTAAATGTTATTCTGTCACAGAAAAATAGGTATGATAAAGTCAGTCGTCAATCCTTATACTAAACAAATTTCAAACAAACGTTTTTAAATCTTGACAATCAATTATTAAACTTATCTGTTCCCACTTGATTTATTGTCTTGGCTGTTAGTTTATAGAACTCCATATTATTTTTTGAATAACTTCAAAAAATAAATCAAATTTAACAAATGTTATGATTAAGTTCTGCTAATGAATTATTGTTCAAAGCCACTTTCAAACCATTTGAAGCGGTGTTTTAATTCTGTAAGGATTTTTGATCAAAGTGGTATTGAAAGTGGAACTTCTGCTTTGTCTTGTGAATCAACTGTCGAGGATTTAGTTTCCACCCGGCCGCTTCAAGGTCTTGTGGGTCTATTTGCAACCTTCGTATTGTATTTAAAAAAATGGTGCCTGGTTTATTTTTAGAATCAACAGGGTGACTGGGTGGCTTATGATTTATCGATTACAATTTAAAGATTTTATGAGAAGTAATGTTATGCTCAACAATATATTATGAAAGGAATAAATCAAATAATGAAATCGGTCAATATTGATTTTACCTGCAGTCGATAGCAGGTATCTAGAAAAAATAATATGTGTTGCTTCATTTTCAGAATATTTTAAACTAGCCCTATTTTCTGAAGCAGCAAAATCTTTCGAACGTTGAGCTCTGGCGTCATAACTTTTCCTCACTCCACTTCAGTGCTGCAATATTATGTGACGACTTTTTTGTCTCTTTCTCTCTCACTGTATACGACGTTAAAACCTGGAGAAAGTGATTTATCGCAAATTTGTATAGGTTGGGTAAAAATTTTAGCTATACCTCCTCATATCGTTACTCCAAGTTTGTCCCATATTTTAGCACTTAAGAAAAATCGAAAAAAAAATCCAACATTGTTGTTTATTTGCTTTTGAGGATGGCACTAAATTGTACGTCCCACTTCAGTAATTTCATTTATACCAATCGTACAATTTACCAAAGTGATCAAGCAGCGTTTATAACTAGTCGGTACTGTTTGTTTTTTTCTTCGTATTCCTCCACGTTTCATCTCAGCGTGACTCACCCTCCCCCTTCCTGCCCGTCCCGCCCGCGGGTCCCAAGGTCGCCTCCGACCCCTACACCCCACCCTCATATCACCCGGGGGTGTGTGAGGGGAGGGGGTTTGGGCGGCCGCGGGTATCGATCGGCCAGACCTATTTTTGGACCGCCCGGCCCGACGCACCCCCCCCTTTTGCATGAAAGCCTTCGAAGTATGGAGACGGCACCTACAAGCGGTGCTTACTTGCTTAAGAGGGGACTCTTCTCAGTGCTGTATCGTGTTTTCCCGTTCACGTGGAATACGTACATTGTACGGCCAAAATTCGCTAGAATTTTAAGAACAACGAAGAGCAAGGCAAATAATGTTTTCTGAAACGTGGGTATACTCGTATATTGTTACATTTATTGGTAGAAGTTTATTTATTTTTTAGTGCATTTTTTCGTCTCCTTCCTAATAATTTATCAACTAACTGAAAATTTGAAGAAAGGTTTATGTTAAGAAATTTCAAAACCTATATTTTTTAATCAATTAATTTGTTATATATAACCCATATTTAAGCTCATAAATGTCAGATAGTGTATGATCTTTGATAAAGTATTGCTTGGATATGTCTTTTTGCAAGTAAAAAATATTAATATTATATTGCGTTTCATATTTTTACCACTGGTTATATATTAAATTTGTTTTTTTTTATAAATTTTTCAAGATGTTTTATTTATTTATTTATGTTATTGAAATATAAAACATGGGTTTGGTCCATGTCTGTCTCACTAGGAGATTTCTGTTTCGAGAACTATCATAACATAATGCTCTACTTTGTCGACATAACTGTATTGTATAAATTTGTTGTAAAAGCCCACTAGGGTAAATGGAGTTTTTTTTTCATAATTTTTCTAATTACTTCAATTGTTTCTAATTTAACATTATTGTAATTTATGATAACGACTGTGAAAATAATCACCCCAGGGGCCTATTACAATAAAGTAGTCAAATAATTCAAATTAACTAAAAACGGAAACCAAACTTCATCGATCTTAAACCTACCATTTATAACAAAGAACTTATTACAAGCGACTTACAGCTAAACTGTACTTACGGCAACTTAACTTTGGCAAATAAATAAAGCTCGAAAGGGTATCCGAAAGGTGCGATCGGTGAAATTCTTACATACCTGCCGATTGTATCAGTATTCTAGACCCCAGGGTCTTGAACTGAGAAGGCTATTCTTGACAGGGTCCTGATGTTGTTACGCAAACTTGTACCTGTGTATGTTGGTTAGTTTTGTGCTTTTAGTGTTTTTTGTCCTTTTCTTACGTGATTCCCAGCACGCAGCAAGTAGCTTTCCCTTCATTTACCTAATCGCGTTCTGCGCTACATCCCTTTGAGTTTTAAACTATGTATCACTCCGTTCGTTTCTCGGAAAATTTATCGTAGATTGTCGTTATAATTATTTGTCGTGAAAGCAAGCTTGGATCTTTAAGAACTCGTACCTGTCCGTGAACTGTGAACATTTATCCGGCTTTCACTGCTAAGATTTTCCATCAGCCAAAAATATTACGAAACATTTTTTTTTTTTTTTTAAATTAAGACAAACATTCCCGGGTTACGAATAACCTGACAATATTTGAAAAACTCCTACTGCCATCATAAAAAGCGGAAGATGTTGCTTGTGCAATGATGGAGGACTTAGCCAGCAGAGGAATTGAACGCACGACGCCCGGGTGGGAATCCGACGCGTTCTCCACTCAGCTACCGACAGGTCAAATGTTCCTAGAACTTTGTTTTCTTTACAAAAATAAATTGTACTTGGACTTTTTTAATGCGGATTCTAGCACAGCAGAATATTACCAAGAAAAAACGACCAAAACATAACCGAACCGAATATTCGTTATACTTGCTTCGATTACAATAAACAAATAATGCTTTGCTTAAAATGGGAGTCGGCTGTGAGATTCAAGCTCAATGTTTCGACTTGTTTGAAGTTTAACTTTTACCCGTTGTGGTCACTTTATGTTATTTTACTTTTGTGCTCAGCAATCTAAAGGCGTTTCAAATCTCACAAAGGGCTCGAGGGTAGCAACAGGTTTATTTTTAAACGTGTTATTGTCATTTTTCTTAAGCTTTGTCCCCAGATAACTGCCTACATTTGAAATAGACATCGGGTTGCTGTACAGCTTCTGAAAATAAGACTTTTTTCTCTTTTTAGTAATAAAATCTTATTTAATTCGCTAACCTTGTTTGAACACCACTATTTATTGATATGTCATACGCCCACCAAATTTGTTGTTATTATACTCAAGCTTCACCGGGGGTAGGTTATGTTAACAACATCAGTATAGAAGAATAGCTTTTTTAGTTTTTTGATTTTTTGATCACGTAAATAAAATGACCACCCTCTACCCACTTAGTAGCTTTTAAAAATTTGCAAAAAAAATATGTTGGTACAAAAATGATTTATGCAAACACAACAAAAAGTATTAAAATTATTATTTGCAAAAATAACAGAATCTACATGAAAATTTAATTAGAATTCCTAGAATAAGAATTCAATATTTTTTTACTTAATTGTCTTTTTGTATGTACATGCTCGTATCTACCGTAAATGTTTCCCTTTTTGGGTTGCTCTCAAATCCGAGAAGCTAGGCATCATGTTTTTTCCCGAGAATGCTGCGCGAATGGTACGTTTTTAACTGCTTCCCAATTTCGATTACTTTTCGGAAATAATAATATTTTGCATGTTTGCTCATGATAAAAACGCTTTCTCGCATAGTGGACTGTGGAACGGAATACGCTTTTAACAGTGTTTCTCAACTATTTTTGATAAATCGACACCCAAATTCTAAAAGTATTTTTATCAACGTCGTCACAGATCCACAATTAGCGCCGTCATCGGTTTCCGTGGTCGAGTGGTAAGACGCTCGACTACGAATCCAGAGTTAGCGGGCTTAAACCCGTCGTGCCAAAATAAATTGTATTTGATTAATATGTGCCAAAACACATTTAATTCACATAAAATAATATATTCATAGTATATTTGCGGCACGTCCTAGAGTGGTAGAATCTCTAGGTATCGCCCTGGTGAAAGACCACCATTCAAAATCGAAACGTTGCTTCAAATGGCTTAAGCTGTGCTTGGTGACCAAATATTTATATCAGATCTGAATAGCCAGGTACGTAGCCTCGTACTTCCCAATCTTCATCTTCCCATCTCTTTCTCCTCCCCGCTACCTTCAGTTTCACAAAAATACCCCAATCAGGGTTGCCACAGTCTCACTGGCTCTAGACAGTTGGGAGCAGTTTTGTTTCATGCGCGGTACTCACGATAAAAATTTTTTTTTTGGCAGTTTCCATTTCAAATTATGGCCCTGTTAACTGAAAATTCTGAACCCTTGTCAGGTTTTGATCCAAAATTGAATTGTTTTTTGTTAATTATGTAAGCTTCGTAAATTCAACGATTTTTTAAAATTAACTGGGTGTATTTTTTGATACTGAATTATTTTGCGCCATTTTATACAAATTACAATTGTGATGTTCAGTGTGCATTATGCATGAATATTCAGAGTTACCTGTCAAATATTTAAGCGTTGAATTATCACTAAGAATAGATCGAAGGTAGGTTATCCTGTATCTTTCCTCGTTTTCTCGACTCCTTTTGTATGTTTGACAACGATCAGAAAACCACACTTTTTTTTGTATTAATAAAAATCATTAACAATAAATAATTTCCCTGAATAAATACGTAGCTACGACCGCACGAGCATGAACTTTTCAAATTTGGAACTAACGTTAATTAAAATGATCAAATTAGAAAAAAAAAGTTTTCAAATCGCAACCTACCTAATAAAGTATCTACCTACAATGTATTTTAGCTAACATTATTCCATATTTGAAATTAGTGCTGTATATTATATATATAAAGGTACTGATATTTTTTTGTTAAGTCAAGTTACATACCGTGATTTTTCATGGGTAACAACTAGTACATCTGAAATAAATTACTTATTTTATTCTGATTTGCGCCTGGTTTTCTGCAATTTACATAGCACGTATATATTTTTTTGAAAACGAGTGTTGGTGGCGAAATTTTTTCTTGGAAAAAATACGAATATGAAAGTTTTATTTATTTTTTATTGTATAAGTTTGTTTATTTGCATAATCAATACCGACAAAGGGTGATATTTTCCATCATCTCAATTTATCTCAGCTTTTAATTAGGTTGGTAATGCCAATATCATCAATAAAAAAAATGATTTGCAATATGTATTCGACTGATGTTTTTGCTTACTTGACATAATATCCATGTTTAAAAAAACATATTTTGAATAGTTTTACGTACACAAATAGCTTAGGTGAAAGTTGAGTTGTTTAAACTAAGTTTAATTTACTATGGAAGTAATTTAATATCAGAAGCGTACTCTTGAATAGGTTTTCTAAGTAAATTAACATTATTTTTATATGTAAAAGTTTAACTGTTAAGCTATTTAACATGAACAAAAAATCAAGCACAATAGTACATAATACACACATATATATATATATATATATATATATATATATATATATATATATATATATATATATATGTATGTATTATTTTTTTAAATTTGTAATCTGTCATTAGAAAAATATGATTGAAATAATCGTGTCTGTATATGTATTTAATATTTTATATAAGAACACATATTGATGTGATCTAACAGAGGATAAACAAATAAAAAGCAGAATACATAAATATTTAGAGGAAAACATAGTTGCGGTGAAATATCACTAAGTTGCCCTAATTACATTTGCTGTGGCTTACCAACGTTGTGACAATACTTAACAAGCAATTATTGGGGTTAATCAACATTCGTGAAATGTTGGCCTTGTATAGTTGAACGCTTTAATAATAGTTTTTTTTAAATATTTTTTTCATTACACACATTACGTTTGCATCGGCCTTGCCTGATCTTTTCATTGGTGGTTTCACATATACGCCTCAGGGATCTTATTTATTTAAACATCGGCCTCTCTGCCATACATCAGGGTTGATACCAGTACTTCACTGCAGCCTGCTAACGTTGCTTCCTTAAACAACTTTCTATTAGCGACCACTGCATTCATTGAATTCCCTTTCAATTGCCCAGATGAACCGGGCTCCTTCACTCCAAACGGTCCTAACTTTGCATATCCGCGGATACCAACGCTCTAGGCGCTTGTGAAACTTGATCATACCAACGTATCGGGATCTTTCCCTACATCTGGTACCTTCCGCTTTGCCAACGACCATGAAATTAACGTTATATCTGAGTATTTACCTTCACCAGATCATTTTCTTATCAGCCTTCCCGTATACAAGTCTACGCACAGAACTAATTTAAAGAAGACTTTTTTTGTTCTGCCCTCGAACCCATCATTTCTTTTTTCATCAGTCTCTTCTTGAAGCACTCAAATTTTCACGTTTAAAACTGATTATAATATTTGATCCCCGCCCCGCCGAATCCTGACCTCACCTTACTTCCCGGGCTACAGTATAATACATAGGTACCAGTGGCGGGATAGGGGCGGCTGGGCGCCCCGCGGGCGGTGTGGGGGCTCCCAATGTTCCCATAGCAGCATCGACCCGAGCTATTTATAGACTCAAAGCCCCCCCCGTGGGCGAACGGCGACATGGTGGTGTGCGTGAAAATACGTATAGGGGTACTGGCGACACACACGGACCGTTTAGTACAGAATGCCATACATTTAACTTTTGCTTAGATCTCAGTTTGAAATTGTTTTTATTATTTCGTATAGCTAGGCAACGATTCTTACTTTCATGTTTGTGCTGTATTTTTATTTAAAAT
Organism: Drusus annulatus; assembly: GCA_022651775.1. Classification (NCBI taxonomy): domain Eukaryota; kingdom Metazoa; phylum Arthropoda; class Insecta; order Trichoptera; family Limnephilidae; genus Drusus; species Drusus annulatus. The sequence continues at coordinate 371,812 of JAGWCC010000033.1, forward strand.
GTTGCTGAGGATAAATTAAGTTATGTAAAGCCCTTCATGATCTTGGTAATAATTTTTAAAAAAAATACAATTTTCAAATCATATGAATAATTGGTTATACTTCAATGTTCCGGTTAATTATTTTTCATATGTTTTCAATTTCGTAACTGTGACTAATATCGGTAATTTTCTGACCATTAGCCTGTTCTTAAAGACATCCATAAACCTCAAAATCTCGGTGTCACTAACATGACGGAGCGTAATTTTCGCTTATAAATCTGCGCTACTTGTTGAATTGCTAAATTAATGTTATTCTTACGGTGTATTGTATGATTGCATTTCCCCCTAATTTTTCGTATAATTAATTGATACTTTAACTGTTTTACTGTGGACCCCTGCTTCTGTAAAGTTGGGTTGTGGCTCTCTTGAGCAGCTGTTGAGTAACCCTGATTTAGGGAATTATATCCGCACAATTAGCGATCGCAATCACCTTAAAATTTCTTAAAAACCATCTTCTTTATACCTATCCATTTGGAGAGACGAAAAAAAACCTTTAAACAGGTAGTTAAATTTAATACACATGAAGTAACGTGCGCATTTATAATTATAATTTCCATCGGCGCCAAACGCCTTGGAGAGTCCTGACCGCCCCTCCACTCCTGCCAGTATCCGGCTGTCTCCCTCTAGTTCCTCGTGGCTAAGAATGCGGTGTTTGCCTTAATAATACTTGGCTAATTTATAAAACCCTTTTTTTAGTATCAACTCAAGGGCGCTTTTCACACTGTCCAGTCATCTAAATTTAGGTCTTATCCGTCCTGCAGGATTTAGGATATTTTTCTTGATTAATATTTAGAATATTTTACTAGGATCTTATTAGATTAGCATCGTCGCTAAAGTTTTGATCGCTACAGCAACTTATGGCAACTCAAAAGTGAACTCAAACGGTATATTTTTTAAACCATGTTCGCCAAACACCGTTTTCTTGTATTTCTACAAAGAGATATATTATATAGTGCATTGAAAATATTTTCTTTCACTGTAAAAAGTTACAAATATTAATTTTCTTATTACAAATGCTAGTGGCTTTTTCCTTGAAATTCGTCACTTGTATTGCGAATAGAACACCTAGTAATAGCCCCTGAAAATTTTGTCACGATTTTATTTATCACTCTGACTTACTTCGATTAGGTTTTATACTTCAACGGGCTTCCTCCAAGCTACAAAATCAATTATTCCGAGTAACGCCGGGAGAGTCTACTTTATAATATCATAGAGCTGGGTACGCGAGTCCCATACATCACTTAGGTACATAACATTACGTACATTACAATAATATTATGCTCAGTACACGCTGTTATTGTGTAACGGATAATCGAGAGTGGATGCTTGCGTTTTCCCTATCGGAATATCCGTGTTTACTTCCCCCTCTCCTCTTTTTTCCCTCCCCGTGGAGTGACCTTGAGGAGGGTTATAATATGTGCTGGTGGAAGGGGCGAAGAGGAGGGGGGTAGCTCAAATCCGTGGCGTGGGAAACGGGGAGGTACCTATGTACTTTATTCCATATTCTTAGCTTAAAGATTTCTAAACGGTGGCGGCATTTCAGCAAAGTGTCTGAATCAAAGATCTCTCTCGTCATTTGATATTTATTGATTGATCTGCCCTTTTTTATGATTGTATTTTAATTTGTAAGACTTTTTCTTGTATGTAGAAGGATTTTTTTTTATTCCATCCTGAATACCAAAGACTTCTCTGCAGTTGATGGCAAGTCTACAAAAAACCTTACTGGTTGTAATTTATTTATTTTTTATTAGTAGGTAGGTGTGCTCTTTATTGTGTGCAAACCGAAATTCATATTAATTTTTGTTGATAGTTTTTTTTTTGTTCTTGATTTTAATATGACCCTCTTTATATTTTGGTTTATTACAATAATTTATTTTTAATATTTACAAGAAAATATTTTTTCTAGGATTTTCATTCGGTTTGTCTTTCACGTATCATATCGTACAGCAAGAACAATGAGGTTCATTACTTGCGTTAGTTGGTCTTTGCAAGAATGTTATTATAATATTTAGATAATTTGTATAGCGCCGTTTTTGTGAACAATCACCTCAATGGCGCTGATACTTGTGTATTTGTACTCAAACTTTGGAGAAACAAACTGAATTTACCACTACGCCATTCCTCCATAGGGGTAGGCAGATAGGATATATCGCCACACTTTCAATATTGATATTTTGAAAGTTGTTGTAGAATAAAGTCAGTCATACTTAACATTAAAAAAATGTATGTATTCATATGTTATTGTTTCCTACATTTAAATAAGAATATTTTATTTTTATCAGGTACTGATTTTATTACCCTGCTACGCCCAAGATTACATCAATATGTTTTTATTCAACGCTCAAAAAATATTAAAGAAACAATAATATTGCTTCTTGTTTTATTATTTGTTTGTAAATTTGATATTTCAGAGCTCCACAGCTCATGGTGAAATTGACCGTGCGAGTTGAGAATAGTGACATTTCACCTAGAATTTCAATACAGAGAAAGATATTAGCCAACTTTTAATTGCGATTTTTTGTGTTAATCGAATGTAACAGCCCGCGAAAATTCAAAATTTACCTTTTCTTTTGAACAGGCCATGTATATTTTGGATGGCTCAAGAACCATAAAAGTCTTCAGAATCAAACGAGAGTTAGAAAAAATACTGATCAAAACTGCATATTTAACTAATTTTTGACCAAAGTGTCTTATAAAGCGCTATAATTTTATCGCAAAAAAACTATAGCGCCGTTTAGTAATAAATACCGCCTTAAGGACGTTCAACTTTTTTTGACAAACTGACTGATCTGGATCGCTACAATAATTAACACTATTTTTGATTTAATGTTGATTTCATTGAAACATACACATTACAAAACATTCAAGATTGTTGATACACAAATGTTCACTTTATTAACGTCAATGCAACAAATTTCGCACATATTTATAAAAACAAAACTACATAAGCATGGCATGCAGCTACTGAGCGCATAGACAACTGTGTCTGATTGTTCCATTAAAATTATATGATGAACAATTGCCACTAACAAACTAACCATCACGCTGTTTTCCCACAGGGGTAGGCAGAGAGGATGAACCGCCATACAACTCTGTCTTGGCGCACACTCCGCATTCATACATTGTCTCATACATACTCTTCTGTTATTTTGACTCTTGACATGGCCCGACTCAAGTATTTGATTCGACTGATCGTGCTACGTCTTCCTCGAACGTCCCCGACTTCTTTTACGACCATTAGCTTTCGCGTCGTATATTCTTCTCACACTTCTTTCTTCGTTCAATTACTCTACATGTCAAAACATCTGAGCGTTTATTTCCTAATCTTATTAATGATTTCCTGATATCTGTATTTTTAACACGGTCATATATGGTTGTACAGCACATTCACCCCAGGGATCTCATTTCCGCAGCATTCAGTCTACTTTCATCCTTCTTCTGCCAGTTCCATGTTTCACTGCCATACATCGGGGTTGGTGTTGGTATAAGCACTCCATTATGGACTGCTAGCTTCTAGGACAATTGTTATCCTTTCTTTTTCATATTGACGTAATCTTATCGATGCAAAGCTACATTATATAAGATGTTCAATTAAAAATGCTATTTGAATTCGAATCACATATAATTTAAACTTGTCGTTTTTCACTCACTCACTCACTTGTCCAATGACGCGCGACATTTTTTTATTTGATTACTTTTACGTATTCCTCTCTTTCAATTATTTCCTCCCTTCCATACTTTTCCCATTTGTTTCTCTGCCCACGCGAATTAAAAGCGACGAACGTCCAAAGTGATGTTCTCGGTGTAAGGGCGGAGGTCACAGGACACGTGCGCCGTTTATTTTAAGGATAATTAACAACATTCATGTATTAAAAAGTTAAAAACACTTTTTCAAATAACTCAAATCATTTAACACGTTGTGGCTTAGGGTTTTTTATCCAGTAAAGAACTTTTCCCTAAGAAAACACTAATGTAAAAATAAACTCAGTCAAGTAAATAAAACCATCAGATGGTGATAGTAATAAGGCCTAATGAGCCGCAGTACTAGTTAGATAGACATTATGAGGGGTATTTGTATAAGCCCCAGCTAGTTAGCAGAGGATTACGAAAGAATCCATAAAATAAAAAATAAAAATAACACGTTGTGGCTAGACAAAGTAATTTAAAAATAATAAATTATCACCACTTTGTTGTATATTTGTTTGAGATGGTCGAAACACCTGTCCCGGTTAAAAGGAACCGGTATTATTTGCTCGAGGAACCGGTTCCAAATTTTCGCAAATAAAAATATCGATATCCTTTGTCCGTTTTGGGGGAGAACCAGTTCCAGTTATTTTCGTTTTCAAATGTCTACCGACTAGTACTTTTTTTTGACGAGGAACTTTTGTCGATTTGCTAGTACTTTTCGAAAAAATCTCCTCCGTGGAACTTTTCTGGCACCAAGAACCGGTTCCAAAAAGAACTAAATAAATAACCGGTTCCTCGCCGGTCACCGGTTACTGGAACCGCAGGTACACTTAATTCTGATATCGACCATCTCTAATATTGGTTATCATAACTAGTTTCGTTTAATTCTGAACCTTAATCAGGCCTATATAAATTAATAACATAATTGCAATCAACAAATTATAGAATGTGTGTCTGTTATATTATATTATGTATTCGATAATTTAATATAATTCTGTAAAAACTGAATCTAATTGATATTGTAATATACACTAAAATGATGTTAAATAAAACAAGGATAAAAGTTGCTAAAAATACAACGACATTGTGCGGTGTCATTTTAAAAATAAATAAGTTTCAAAACCATTAAATAATAATAATACTTGTCTAATTTCTATAGCGCCATTTTTGTGAAATATCACCTTAAGAACACTTTACAAAACTTCGAGTAAATTCACCATAGAACTATCGAAATACCTTCAACTATTGCTAGAATAACCTTATCGATATTTACATAATATGTCGAGGGCTCTGAAAATAGTTCCAGCTTTTTGTTTAGCGGTAGATCAAGAATTTTGCATAGAAAAATATTATTATACTGGTGAGTTTAGATGTTAATGGGTTAGCCTAGCCTTTTTAATTATGTATGTGATTCTGTTATTTATGGAATTCTGAAAAGATGAGTTTAGCTCCGAATTCTGTCGAGTTTTTAAATTATTTTTCTCAGATCATGTGGTAGTTTATTTCAGGCTTTAGGACCTGACACTTCGAAGGCACGTTCTCCGAACTTAGTGTACAGTGTACTTTTTATTATTTTTTTCATAGTAAATACCGCACAAGAGTCCCAACTGCTCCCAACCGTCTAGAGCCAGTGAGACTATGGCATCCTCAATGGGGTATGTTGTGAGGTTGAAGGTAGTGGGGCAAGGGAAGGTTGGGAAGTACCTGGCTCTACAAATCTGGTCACCAAACACGGCTAAAGCCATTTCAAGCAACGTTTCGATTCTGAATGGTGGTATTTCACCAGGGCGATACTTAAAGTATCTACCTATAATATACTTTTTTTTTATTATTTTATATGAATTAAATGTGTTATGACACATATTAATTAAATAAAAGGTATTAGCACACGTCGGGTTTGAACCCGCGACCTTTGGATTCCTAGTCGAGCGTTTTACCACTCGACCATGGAGGCCGTCAAAAATAAATAATGGTCCCTTTCTTATCCTTATTAATTACACTTGCTGATTAAATAAAAACAAATTTTTATTCCACTTTTTATTTTTTGACTGGACCGGTTTCAGCCTATAACGGCCATCTTAAGACTAGTACAGGTTGTTCTTATTCTATGGCTTATATACTATAGAATAAGAATAAGAACAACCTGTACTAGTCTGAAGATGGCCGTAGGCTGAAACCGGTCCAGTAAAAAAATAAAAAAGTGGAATAAAGTTAAAAATTTGTTTTTATTTAAACATTAAAATGGAATTCCACCATGAATTAACAGTTACAAAATTAGAAATAATTACACTTACATCTACGTTGAATGATTTCCTTATCTCCACATTTTGAACGCGATCATACGTGGTTATACAATACATACGGCATTCGGTCTACTTTCATCCTTCCTCACATGAAATATGTAATAAAATCGTGAGGTTCATAACGTCTATCCAATGTAGGTATGAACATACCATAATATATTTTTGCATTCCACTTAATGAATTACCGTCTTCCGTCAATAGGTTAGTAGTTACGTTAGGTAGGCAAGTACTTCCTTCAAACAAAATATTATTTTCAAGTACTGGGATCCGCTACACGTGCCTTCTCGAAGGTAATGAAAATATGGATATCATAATTAGGAAAAATTCTGTAAAATTGCCTGTTAATCCGAAGGGATTTTTGTAAAAGTGTGTCGTGGATTTAAGTCGAGGGCCCGCTCTTGAGAATCCCCTGGATATTTTGTATTTTTCTTATATAAAATACTTATAAAATCGAGAAAAGTTTAATATTTTAACAATAGCTATACGTCAAGTGGGATATACTATAAATTTGAAGGGTTAAATTTAACTATGTAAATACCTAAATTAATTTTGTCGCTAAATATATTTATCAATGAATCAAGAGAAGGGGAGCAATTTATTGGTTATCGGTACACCAAATACACTTGTTGATTTTAATATTCGGTTGATTAAATATTCAGATATATTGCCACTAGAAATCGTATTCTAGTACCTACCTAGGCAAATATATTACATATGCGCACCGGCATAAATGTTATTGGTTTTTTATCAGGTCTTTTAAAAATGTTGTTATTCTGTTCATTAGATTATTATAATGTAAAAACGGATAATGTCAACCTTTCAATTTCACATTACGGCCTCCGTGGTCGAGTGGCTAAGACGCTTGTTTACGAATCCAAACTAATTAGAAATAGAAATTAAAACCATGATTTTTTAAATAATCGCGTTCTAGTGCTTATTTGTTATTTTTGGTATCCATATATCATTTAGGTGATTGATGATTTTAATTATCTTTAGTATTTATGTGACCAAAAATAAAACTCCGATCTTGATAAATTGTTACATCATAACAAAGTGTAATTAATTAACACCCACCCTTAAAAATATGTCCGAAACTGTAAATTCATAATTTCTTTTCACTTTCGCTCGAAGTAATGAGAAGTAATGACAACGCTAGAGAAACCTGTGACAATTGGTATATGACAGCCTCCGCGGTCGAGCTTTTATGATCCTCGACTACGGGTTCAAATCCCGGCATGCGCAAATATATTTTATAAAAGTTAATTTTTATCATTTCATAATGAATTAATAAAAATATATCAAATGGTATATTTGCGACACGTTCCAGTGTGGAAGTTACTCTTAGTATCGCCCTGGTGAAAAATCACCATTCAGAATCGAAACGTTGCTTCAAAGGGCTTTAGCCGTATTTGGTGACGAGATAAGAATAGCCAGGCACCTCCTGATCTTTCTCTTCCCCATTTTTTCCCCTTCCTCACCTTCATGTAGCCTCACAACTTACCCCTATTGGGGATGCCATAGATTCACTGGCTCCGGACCATATAATTATTTCAAACCTACGTACATTTGCGTGACACTGAAATTAGTTTGTGTTAATGCCGAGGTATAGCCTCTAAACCACCTGAATAATACAATCCCATTCAGTTTTATACTCTCTGCTTGGCTCCACAGGTGTTTTCCCATCCCTTATTCTATTAATACCCCCCTCCTCTACCTTCCCCTTTAACACCAGTATCGTACAATGGTTAACAACCTCCAAATACCAAAGGTTGTATAAAATTCAGGGAAAATTCCCACAACTTTCCAGAAACCAAGGGTTACGCCTTTTTTCATTGGATTGTCCTATTTTCATGTAATTTTTCTATTGTTCAAATTTGTTTTATTTTTGTTGTTATTATTTTATATAATACGAGTATATCTTTAGAAAAATATCTATTGTTTGTTCCCTGAATGTCGTATTAATAAGACGGAATGTCCTCGTCTATCACCTACCGCTCTGTAACGTGCCGCAAATATACTATATATTATTTTATATCATGAATTAAATTTGAAATAATACATATTGATAGAATAAAATGTATTTGCGCAAGCCGGGATTTAAACCTGCGACCTCTGGATTCGTAGTAGAGCGTCTTAACCACTCAACCACGGAGGCCTAACTTTATAAAAATAATCATATTTTATCAGTCGGTTAAAAAGGTCCTATTTATCGTATAATAGAATTCGAAATCACTACTTTTCTACTTCATTCTGTGCAAATCACGTCTTTATAACTTATTTTTTGTCATTTTCAATCAAGCTTTTTTTAAATTTATCTTCCCTCCATTTAACATTTCAGCTCTTAAAGCCTGAATTCGACTTCGATTTTACACATACCTATGAAATTTCCCCATTAAATTATATAAATATATAATTTCTCCCTTCCCTTTCTCTCCAACACCCTTGGAGAGTGAAAGCCAGAAACTTTTTCTTTTTTTTTTCAACTGGTAATCTTAATATAACGACGCCCCGACATAACAATTGTTATTGTAAATCTGTAATAAAAATCACTTCTAGGGTGCTGTACAAATTGGGCTCGTCTTGTAGCTAGCTCGTTTCAAAATTATTTTATTTCAAATTTAATTATTTTTGTTGGTAAAATATGAAACTTACAATTTGTCTTATTTTTAAAAGTTAAATAAATATTTCAACACCCCATAACTCGTGATGGGAATTGCGTTCTACATTGAAATAGTTGCGTTGACTTTGAAATTCGTGACAAAATAAATGCAATTTTCATGACGCGGAACTCACCGTCGGCCTCCGTGGTCGAGTGGTTGAGATTCTCGACTACGAATCGAAAAGTTGTAGGTTCAAATCCCAGCGTGCGCAAATAATTTTAATAATTTATTTTTTTTCACTATCAGTTCATTTCAACTGACATGTCGTCGCCGGAAAGGCAAAAGGGCAGAAGCGTCATTTCGGGAAGTTTACACCAGAGCACTTGAAAGTGCTTTTTGTTTTACAATAAAATTCATAAGTGTTCAGTACCCGGTTGGATTTTTTAAAAGGTGTAAACTCAGGTAATTGTATGCTCTTATTGAGTTACCTGATGCGACAAAAAGCTAAAAAAACGTCCCAAACTTGTGGTACTTGAGTCAAACCTTCTCCCAAATGGTAAATATATTTTAGGTGGCTCAAGAAACACAAAAGTCTTCAGAATCAAACGAGAGTCAGAGCTTTCGATACAGAAGAAAACTGTTCAAAACTGCAAATTTAACTCATGAAACATTACCATTCATTATCGAAACGTTGCTTGAAATAGCTTTAACCGTGTTTGGTGACCAGTTCCAAATAGCCAGGTGCTTTCCGGCCTTCGTTTTTCCATCTCTTTCCCCTCCCCACTATCTTCAGCCTCACAACATATTCCGATGGGGAATTCCATAGCCCCACAGGCACCTGACTTTCAGGAGCAGTTGGGACTCATGTGCGGTATTCACGTAAACAAATAGATTATTCGACTGAGTCAAATCCTCTCTGAGAGGGTTTAATAGTCTGTTTAATGTTCATAAGGTCCTGACCCCTCTGGGTCGTTTCTGTTCCCGCCAGATTGTTTTTCCGCTCAACAGGTGTTTCTCTCATCCCCTTTCGTTCCTCCACCCCTGCCAGATATACCTTTACAGGCATAAACCTTGCGGTGATAGTTGGTACAACAAGTATACGAAGGGAGAACGGCTTATATGTGTAGGTACTGATTTGTAATGTGAAAATTGCGTGGGTGGTTGACCTTTATCTACTCCTGTGGCTTCACGGGAGAACAAGTTATCCTCAATGTTCTCGGAAAGCTGGGATTTTTCTTACTGGAAAATAAATACAATTTCCTTGGTTATTTTATTGTTTTTTACTTGAATATCGCACAAGAGTCTTAACTGCTCCCAACCGTCTAGAGCCGGTGAAATTATGGCACCCCCAATATGGGTATGTTGTGAGGCTGAAGGTAATAAGGAGATGAGGAAGGGAAAGTACCTGGCTATTCAAATCTGGTCACTAAACACGGCTAAAGCCATTTTAAGCAACGTTTCAATTCTGAATGGTGGTCTTTCACTAGGGCGATACTTAGAGTATCAACCACTCTGGAACGTGCCGCAAATATACTGCATTTTATTTTATATCAATGAAATGTGTTACGACACATATTAATTGAATTAAATTTAGTTGCGCTCGCCGGGTTCCAACCCGCGAGCTCTGGATTCGTAGTCGAGCGTCTTACCACTTCACCATGCAGGCCGTCGATGCTGTTGCTGGCTAAATCCAGGATGTTTTGTAATGCCGACTGGACAAATGCGTCGGGTTCCCGCCCAGGCGTCGCGGATTCAATCATCTGTTAGCTAAATCCATTTTTGCGCAAAATATAATGGTGGAAGAATGGGAAGTAAAAATATATTCAGGTCATTAATAGCCAACGAATGTTTGTCTTTCTGTAAAAAGAGCTTATTTTTAAAAGTTCTATGCAAAACTACATAGATATATTTTTCATTTATTTTCTGGACATAATATTTCTTTACGGCTGTCATCGGAAGGAAAATCGTAATTTAATATTTTTTTATGGAAAGGATAGCAGCATCTATTCAGTATCAACTTGTATCAACTTGTTAACTCAAGCCATGGTCTTGAAATTTTTGGTAGCAGTCTAAATGATTTTCGTCATTCTTTACGACTCTACCAAAACTTTGACTAAGACCATGGCTTGAATGTTCTCTCTTATGTTTATTTTGCCTTATTTTTGTCATCGCTTCATTTATCTCAATTTATATGCTATTTCTTCTCTGTTACTCTTTTTTATATTTCGTGTTTTATATGTATTTTTGTAATTGGACTTTAGTCCGTTAATTTATAAATAAATAAATAAATAAATAAATAAATAAATCATTATAATTGCCATATATAGGACATAATAATAATATTTGAATAGTTTGTATGGTGTCGTTTTTGTGAAAAATCAACTCGAGGGCGCTCTACAAATCTTTATTCCTAGGCTCCATCTTATTACTAATATGTATAATCTATGACTTATTTATATTATGTACAAAGATAATATATATCGGAGCACACTTACCTAGCAGGTCACTTCAGATAAACGCAATTATATTCGTTATTTCTTGTTTGGAGAAAGATACAGTTTTGCACTCAGAAGACACGATATTGGCAAAAATATAGTTTCTATTTATTTAAATTATTTTTTATTGCATTAAAATTAACTGTTAAGCTGTTATGCTTATTATTTTCATATTAATTATTGAAATAATTTCAATAATCTTAAACGTATTATATTAAGAATTATTAGAAAATCCGGTTTTTAATAAGGTCTCGGTGGCTCAATTGGCAGAAGCGTTACTCCCGGATACAGTGGAGGTTCCGAGTTCGAGTCTCGGTCGCGACTGGTTACTCTTTTTTTCTGGCTTTTTCTTTTTCATATTTACGTAGAAGATGATATTATTTAATTAATTAATATAAATTGTTATTTTGTTCGATTTTTAGATATGAGAGCGAATTTCTTATTGGGCTCTCTGAATTTGTAGTTATCAGTACAGAGTACAGGTATACGATTAAAATGTATATATGTAAAGGTTATTCGTAGCTCAATAAGGTACAGATTATGGTGAAAAGCTTCTACTAACATTACTCTTAGGTTGACATTATAATACTTATTTTGTATTTATGTGTAACATTATCATTATATTAACTTTCTATTTGATTAAACATTAAATTAATCAATTTTGAAAGGGGGTATCTTCTTCGCAAAAAAACACAACATGGCGGTGCAATAGATTGTGATGAAATCTTTGTTTGATACTTCACCAGAAGTTTTCCTAGAAAAGCACTTACACCGTAGAATCTATGAGTTCAACAACATTGCCTTCCCTTACATCTCCCTTTCGTCTCCCTTCCTTCTCTTCTGGCCGCCCTACCACCACCCCGGGGGTGGGCGGATGAGGAGACACGTGAAACCTGAAAGGTCACCGTGATTTTAAACCTCTCGGCTATCTCGCAAATAGCACACCGAACCCCACGGGAAAACTTCAAATATCATTTTTATAGTAACCAATTATTAAACGTCGTCTTTTAAAACATTTTATTTGCTTTGAAAGAGCTTTTCTTTTCAGATACCATTCTAAAGAATACTAATTTTAGTTGCCCATGCTTTTTACAAGTTGTATCGTATAGTTCACCACTTTGCCAAAATGTGTTTGTTTCTGATTAATTTTCATCTTTCAACATGTACGAGTATATTTAATAACACATTATATTCATATGAACTAATACAAAGTGTATTTGCGGCACGTTCCAGAGTGGTAGACTCGTACTAAGTATCGCTCTGATGAAATACCACCATTCAGAATCGAAACGTTGCTTGATTAAAATGGCTTCAGCCGTGTTTGGTGACCGGATCTGAAAACCCAGGTACTTCTCATATTCCTCTTCCCCATCTCCTTCTTTTTCCCACTACCCCCAGCTTCACAACATACCCTAATTGGGGATGCCATAGTCTCACTGACTCTAAAGGTCGGGAGCAGTTGGGACTCTAGTGCGGTATTCACTATATTTTGTTTTAATAAAGAATGGGTGTGTTGGATAGTTGGCTCGTGACATTGCGACATGAAATTTTCAGCGTATGAAACGATTCCGGTCACATTCGTTGGACGACTGTTCTTATCATTTGTTCGTGTGTTTTCTCATTTTTTGCAGAACTTAAATATTCTTTCCAAAATTAATATTCTTTTCACCATTAAAAAGCATCGATATATTTATCGTTCAAATTCCTTGCTTTTTTATACACGCACTATTTTCCGTTCGGTCGGCTTCAAGGTTTCTTAGGTTGCAACATAAAAAATGTTATTTTGATAAATTGCTCGGTCCATTAAAGTCTTCGATCAATATTCATCACAGGTTCTCGAGTGCATAGTCCGTAGCTTACCATAATTTATTTGTCTGTCTTAAATTCCACAAGTTCACCGACATAAGAGTCGTTTTACAGAAGTAGTCAGAAAAATTACTCGTTTTCATGCTGCGGATATCAATTATTGTAAACTGTTGTTTCTCTTTTGTTCGCTGAGTTTCTCATTCGTTTCCCGGAGCACAGGGAATTAATCCAACAAGTTCCTCCGAGTGGGCTACTTTGTAATACCTGTTAATCAGGATCATTATGGATACTTTTATAATATTTTGTAAGTATTGATCTGTTAACCATGGATCGGAATCCATGGTTAACAGATCAATACTTACTACAATACAACTACTTACAGAGACAAGCAAGTCTAAGACATACATCGTCGCCGGAAAGGCAAAAGGGCTGAAGCGCAATTTCGGAAAGCTTACACTAGAGCACTAAAGTTTTTTTTTACCATAAAATTCATAAGTCTTCTGTACCTGGTTGGATTTTGAAAAAAAAAACTCAATACTCTCACTGAGTTACCTGAAGCGACAAAAAGCTGAAAAAATCCCAAAATTCTTCATTGTGTCGCTTGAGTCAAGCCTTCTCCCAAATGGTAAATATATGTTATATGGCTAAAGGGCCACAAAAGTCGTCAGAATCAAACGAGAGTCAGAGCATTCGCCGTAGAAAAAAAACTGCATGTTTAATTCTTTTTGACCTAAGTGTTTCAAATGCTCTTTTGCCTTTCCAGCGACGATATGTCGATACTTCGACCTAGAGATGGCTACAATATTCAACTTTTGTTGGGCGTATTAATCGATGAGTAGGTAGCTTTCGGCATTGGTTTAACAGTCAGGGTTCAAATCCCGACATCCGCAAATAAGGTTTATTTAATTAATATGTGTTGTTTCACATTCGATTCTTAGAAAATAATGTACAGTATATTTGATATTATCAGTATCACCCTAGTGAAAGACCACCATTCAGAATCAAAACTTTGCTAGAAATGGTTCTAGCTTTGGCTCTTGGTTGCAAATAACTTTCCAACCTTCCTCTTTCTCGTCTCCTTTCCTTCACCACTCCCTTCAGCCTCACAACTTACCCCATTGGGGGTGTTATAGTCCCACCGGCTCCGGACAGTTGGAAGTAGTTGGGGTTCTTGTAGGTATTCACATAAGATATAATAAATTAGAGGGAGCACTAACCTCACCTAACGCGTTACATATGTCAAAGAAACCTTACGGTGCAATGGAATCCGAAAGGTCATAGCGATTTTTAAATCCTTGCTACCTCCGAGTTTATCGTATTGTGTTTTGTTATTGGATATTTTTCACTCCGTGATTATCCATGAAAGTGTTGACATACAGTGGAAAATGTTAAAAGAATATTAAAAGTCTTCGAGAAGTATGAGATCGTTAAAAATGACGATATATGAATTGGTTGGAATTGAAAAGTTGGATAATGCGCTGCTCCCCGGATAGAGGAGAGGTCTCGAGTTCAAGTCTCGGTCACCACCTAATCTTTTTTTTACTTTCTGTGTTTTTTCTTTTTTCATATTCTTTGTAGATTTTTTGAAGAATAATTAAAATTAAGCAACTGATATTTAACTATATTTTTAAGTGTACTTATGTAAGTATCTTAACCTTAGAGTTGGTGTGGTAATACAAATCTGGTTTACCAGTCGAAAATGTGGAAAAATACTAATTGTAATTCTCTGTACAGGTATGTTCAGCATCATTTCTATGAAAAATGTACCCACGCTGTGTGCCTTTTTTCTGCCTTATATTATATTTTCTATCTAAATGTTGTTGTTGTTTTTTTTCATAAAGACCTTGATAGACCTTGAATAAGTGTTAATACATTAAACGTGGGAGGTTGTTTTTCATTTAGGCCTCTTTTTTCCATGTTTCATAATTTAAATTTAACTTTTAAATAACTTTTAACATGATAAATTAATTTGTAAAGCGCCCTTGAGGTGATTTTCCCACAAAAACGGCGCTATAAAAGTTATCCATTTATTATTATTTGCATTCGAACCATGCTGATAACACTCAATATTTTTATACCCCCTCTAAGAATCTGTGTTGCATTGAAGAAATTGGACACAAGCAATAAGTCCACCTTTAATCATTTTTTTAATGTGAATATTTCACAAGAGTTCCAACTTTCCAGAGCCAACGGAACCGCGGCATCCGCAATCGGGGTATTTTGTGAGGCTTAAGGGAGTGGGTAGGGGAAGGAAATGGGGAATAGTCAGATTAGGAAGTACCTGGCTATTCTGATCTGGTCACCAAACACGACTATAGTCATTTCCGTCAAGATTCTGAATGATAATCTTTCAGTAGTGCAATAAAACATAACACATGTTAATCAAAGTTTATGAATTGCGCTGGTATTTCGATTCGTAGTCGGGATCTTAACCGCTCGACCACAGAGGCCGTCAAGTATTACTTTGTAATAAAATGCGTGTTTATAATAGACATATACGAGGCCTGTTCAAAAGAAAAGGTGAATTTTGAATTTTTGCGGGCTGTGTACATTCGATTATCGTTTTTTTTTTCTTGTTATGTTGGTACACATATGTTTATCATATGTTAGCATTATCAGCCATTTTCGATTAGTGGTTTGCTTTTGACAACTGGAAAGGTTGGTCACGTTTTTGTGTGTTCTTCGATTTTTTACTTTTGAAAAAAATGGATCAAAGAATAAAATTCAAAATTCACCTTTTCTTTTGAACAGGCCATGTAAATGTATTCCCGAATTTCAGCTTAGTTGAAATATTACACCAAACAACTTTAACATTCCTTAATAATTGTCATTTTTCTCTTCTGTTTTTTCTTATTCTAAAAACCTTGTGTCATCATTATGTACTAATATTTATAACTAATTTTACCTAAATACTTTGTATTTTCTTCGCTGGATTGTAAAAACTAAACGTTATTTTATTATTTGAGCGAAATTCCCTCACCAAACACAAGAACCTTGTTTTTATGATGTGGAACGGTCTATGTTTATTTTATAATTCACTGTGCAACAATTTGTAATAATTATCTTATATCTTGTTGTAAAAAACTCACATTAAATAATAAAATAAATAAGGTGTTTATAAGTAAATAAATAACATAGCTATGCAGGTGACGAATGGGTTAAATAAACATTATCATTATGGATACTTTCATAATACTCTTCTCAGGAAATAGAACTGTTTATTCATTATTATAAACGAGATACGTAGAAAATTCCAACCACCTTGCTTACAAAACCCACGTTTCTTAATCCGAGTGGGGGTGGGGTAGTTACTGAGGCGATGATTCCCCGGTGGGTGTCGGTGCCTTGCCACTGAGAACTGGCAGTTTGGAGGGCCCACTTGTTTCTGTAATTTATTTATCAGTGTTTGGGTGGGCCGGACATAGAACACAGAATCTGGAATAGCTTGGGTTAGGTTAGGAATGTACTAGATTAGTAGCGTCTTTTAAAAAATTGTGTTATTTTGACTTCTATTATGATTTTATCTATTTTACCAAAACATTTTTTTTTATTGTTATTGTTGTTTGGTATATTGCCCATCCCACTAGGCATATGCCTGTGTTGGAACGACAATTTACAATAGTTGTTTTTCAGGTACCAAGTACATGAAAATTTGGAAAATATAGTACCTACACTATAAGAAATAAATTTTACTTGGCATTTCAGGTGAGTGATGATTTTTTTAAATGAGTTTTTGATTTTTGTGTTTCCAACGGGGCTGAGAAAAGAATTGAATCGCTTAGTGGCGTTGTACTTTTAAAAATGTCCATAGACGGTTTTATAGGTTGGGATATTAAAGGATGTTATATGTGACTGCCTTAGGGTTCTAGTAATTTTTCTTTCTTCAAACATATGGACATTGTTAAATTGGTACAATAGGATATTTTTCAGTATAATTTTTTCAAGTTGAGAACGTCAAGCTCCTTAAATGAATGCAATTATAATTAATCGCCAGAAACATAACAAGTTCAGTTATTAGCATTAAAATAAAATAAATGTTTTTACTTACTACGATTTTACAGTTGTATTCTTTTAAATATAAAATACTAGTTATTACCCGTGAAAAAACTTAGTCTATAACTTAACTTGTCAAAACAAAAAAAGTTGCATTAATCCACCCATATCATAGAATAATGTCTGCTAAAATACATTATAGGTAGGTGGAGATTTAAAAAAATAATTTTACAATTTGATAATTTCAATTGGCATCTATTCCAAATTTGAAAAGTTCACACTCGCACAGTCTTACGTAATCACAAAATAAATTATTTGTATTTAATTTTGAACATAATCTGAGAACAATATTTGTAATATTTTTTTCAAGATCATTGGCGAAAAGGGTTAAAAAAATTACAAGTAAAATTATTTTAGGGCTTAGTTTATACAAATATTAACTTTTAGTAAATTCCCCCCACAATGCTATTCTTATCGAAACTCTATAATGTAATGTAAATAAATAATAGATTATAATATAATACAACAGAGTTTAGAAAATCATACACCTACCTCGAACCCTTGGAATCGAAGGTTTCTAAAATGAAACGTTTCAAGCAAAAATATTCTATGTTTTATATTATGTTTGGTACAGGGTGTGGCCATCCGACCGGGAAATCTAGAAAAACAGGTAATTTTCAGAATTTTTTATTGAACCAAGATTTTTTTGAGTAGTACCGTTATATTTATAATAACCCAAAGTTTCTGCCCTAGTTCCAATAATTTTTATTTTATTTTATTATTTTGTTATCTTGCTACATAGCGATCCCGATGAGTTATGAAAACTCAGACATATAGACAAGAGAAATTAACATTACATGAGTTACTACAATTATATACAATACAAAGTAATCAAACATATACATTTACACAAAAATTACAGTATACAAAATGGGGGAGTTAGTATTAAGAAGAGAAAATACAACAAAATTATAAATAGAAACAATAATAATGTATATAATCACAGGCCCAAAGTAGGAATTCACAAAAACAAATTTAAAAAATAGTAGAATAATTAAATATGTATGTGTACATATCTTATGTTGTCTTCAATCAGAGAGTAGCAAACTAATAACGAAAGTTTAATTATGTTTTATTGTAAAATAGTCGAGATGAAAACCCGACAGAAGTGTTTAAATAATTTAAAACCGCCACACCATAGCTTAATTTCGAGTGCCTATTTCAAAGATCTTCTTGATGATAGTCAATCTCCGATAAGACAACAGCACCCTTTAGGGGATGTTTTACAAAAACGGGGCTATACAAATTATCCAAATATTATCATTATTAAAAGCGCCAAAAACGGACACCAGATGAAAATGATAAATGAAATTGATGTAAATATTAACTTTTTCCATAGCGATACAGATATTCCATGTTGACATAAATTTCGTACGAGTTATTCCGGGTGCAGTTTATAGGTTAAAGATTTCCGCGATGATAGCCAACCTCCGGTGTGAGGAAATAACACTGATCCCACCAACAAAGAACCTCGAAGGCTGCTTAAAAATACGTTATTATTTTTCGATGAAATTCAGTTTATATAACCTCTACGCCACCTCGCAGGGTTAGTTGCTAGGCTCCGTAACCGTACCTCAGCTCCTCCTGGCGTTCACTGATATCTTTCGGCAGATTAAATATAATCTGAAGGACCGTCAGGCTCGTCCCCCCCACCCCCTCGCTTCTGCGATTCCAGCAAGGTCGGCGAGGGTCGACGAGGGTCATTAACTCCCCAACCAGGAAGCAGGGCTTAGCGGGAGGCTTCGCGTGCCTAGGTGGTGGTTGGTGGCCTTGATAGAGTGTCGAAACTTTGAATTAGTTTTAATTGAATCGAAAAGATTCGTGATTAAACGCATTTTATTTTTGATTCTTCGATAGTCTTACTTATATTTAGTAATGCTTTGTCGTAATTTTTCTTAAGGATTAATTAAATTATTATACTATTCTTATTAACTGTTGTTTTATAATATTGTCTTTGATAAGTTTCTACGTTTTATTAAATTTGTATTAATAACTTAATCATTAATTTATTTCAACGGAAAAATGAAGAATACCCTGGGTATCGCCCTGGTGAAATATTACCGGTCGGTAGCTGAGTGGACAAACGCGTCGGATTCCCACCCGGGCGTCGTACGTTTAATTCCTCTGCTGGCCTCCATCATTGCACACGCAATATTTTCCGCTTATTATGATGGTAGTAGGAGTTTTTCAAATATTGTCGGATTATTCGTAACCCGAGAATGTTTGTCTTACTTTAAAACTAAATAAAAAAACACCATTCAGAATCGAAACGTTGCTTGAAATGGCTTTAGCCGTGTTTGGTGACCAGAATTGAATAGCCAGGTACTTTCTTACCTTCATATTCCACATTTCCTTTCCTTACCACACTCCCTTCAGCCTCACAAAATACCCCACTCGGGGTTGCCATGGTTTCACTGGCTCTAAGGATTGGGACTCTTTTAAGGTATTCATTTTTTTTATATATAAATGAACTTATTGCCTGTGTCCAATTTCTTCAATGCAAAACAGTTTCATAGAGGGAATATCAACCTTCCTCTTTCCCATATAATTCTATTCCCCACTACCTTCAGCCTCACAACATACCCATATTGGGGGGCGACTCACTGGCTCCAGACGGTTAGGAGCAGTTGGGACTCTTGTGCGGTATTCACATTTAAAAAAAAGATTGTTCATCGTCTATGTATTTTTTTATAAAACACTCATTTTACTCGAGAGATACATTACGACTAGTTGAGGATTCAGAAGAGTAAGAAGGGTACAGAAAAGTTGACATAATCGTTCGATACGAAAGAAAACACTTCTATTCCCTTTTTGGCCAAAATTCAGCTCAACATCCTTCAGTGTAAGTTCATATTTATCACTTGAGTAAAAAATAAAAAAATGACAATGCCTTTATAGGGTTAAACAAATTTCACTCCCATGAATAAATATCTATAACAAAGAACATCAAGTTTCATTTTTTGTTGCAAAGTGCTCTGACGGCCTCTGTGATCGAGTTGTTAAGATGCTCGACTAATTCGACGAATCCAGAGATCGCGATATATATTTTTTTTAAATATGTGCTTTTTCACATTTAATTCAAATAAAATGAAATATTGGTTGATACTTGCCCTTCGTAATTTTTTATAGTAAATACCGCACAAGAGTCCCAACTGCTTCCAAAATCTGGAGCCAGTGGGACGATGGCATCCCCAATAGGGGTATGTTGTTAGGCTGAAGCTAGTGGGGAGGGAAAATGAATGGGGAAGATGAATATTGGCAAGTACCTGGCTATACAGATCTGGTCATCAAACATGGCTAAACCCATTTCAAGCAACCTTTAGATTCTGATGGTGGTCTTTTACCGGGGCGATACTATGAGTATATATCACTCTGGAGAGTTTCTTAACCTTCCCCTTTCCAATCTCCTTCCTCGCCCCATTACTTTCAGCTTCACAACATACGGATGCCATGGTCCCACTGACTCCAGACAGTTGGAACTTTGTTCGGTATTCACTTAAAAAAAACGATTCAAATAACAAAATTAAGAAAAATTCCCTCAAATTGCAAACATATTTATTTTAAAAGAAATGAAAAAATAACTTTGTGAGACCACGAATATTATTTTTAATTTTATAACCGACCGGTCACGCTTAGCCTAAGCACAATCAAAGTACAAAATTAAACTGTGAATTAATTAATTTCTTTAAATTTGTCAAACCACAAAGTGATTGCTTTCTACGAATATATATATTTATACTGCTTATCGCGTTTTGATAGAAAATTGGCAAATACTTCATATTAACAATGTTTAAGAGGTTTTTTTTTTGTCGTCGTGACAAAATGGAACTTTTTCATTTTTCAAGGACAAGGACCAATATTTCCCTGATGTGTGTGTGTTTTTTTTAAATACACACTTGATTCTACATTGTTGTTCCAATAATACTGAACATACGTTATTTATAAATATATGTATCGAAGTCGCCCTTCGATTTCAATGTCGCCCCATTCTACGGTACACGGTGTATATTCGCTGGAAAGGCAAAAAGGCTTAAGCGACACTTGGTCAAAATTGGGTTAAATATGCTGTTTTGGTCAGTTATTTTCTGCATCGGATGCTCTGAGTTTCGTTTGATTCTGAAGATTTTTGTGACGCTTCAGCCATTTTAACTATATTCACAATTTGAGACAGGGCTTGACTCCAGCAACACAAGTTTGGGACTTTTTTTTAGCCTTTTGTCGCTTCAAGTAACTCAGTGAGAGCATTGAGTTACCTGAGTAACCCATTTTTCAAAAGTCCAACCAGGTACTGAAGACTTGAAGGAAAATGTTTTTTTTTTGTTAAATATAAACTTTTTGGTGCTCCGGTGTAAACTTCCAGGCGCGCGCGGGTGACTTTTGTCACGGCAACAGCTTCGTCACCATCTCCAAATCTATTGAAGTGTACGGAGGTCCGTGCACGCAGCGACGTGACATTTGGGTGACTTTAGTTCCACTGGCCGGCGACTTTTGTGTAACGAAACTGTCACCGTGTCTGTAGAGAGTACTTTTGTATAGGCGCTCGCGCACGGGTGACAAAATGTCATTCGGTGACTCATCCGTCTGTTCGAAATCCATTGCGGGAATAAAAGGGCGACGGGTGACAGTCACTCACCGTGTGCGTGCTTGATTGGAAGACAGTGACAATTACGAAACTGTTGCCGTGACAAAAGTCACCCGTGCGCGCCTGGCCTTCCCAAATTGGCGCTTCAGCCGTTTTGCCTTTCCGGCAGTGATATGTAGCCTTTTAATATTTGTACAAAAGTTAACAGTGGAACAAACGAAATGTTTTATCGTTTTCGCGTTTTATATTTACTTCGGCTGAAGGACGCATCGAAGGTTCTAGTTTACGAATAAACGGGGGAAACAGAAATTATTCTGTCACTCATGTTTAATATATTATTAGGTTTAGAAACAATTAAAATAATATACCTTTTCCGAACCTAATATGTAATTTTTTTTTTTTCGTAAGAATCAATCACATGGTGGTTAGACATTATATTAATAATAAAAGAACACTTTGTTTTAAAACCTCAAATTTTATTATGGTGAAAGCCAACCGATTTCGCTTGGATCAAGCTTCGTCAGGGCACATATAACAACTTAATAGTTATTATATGTGATCCAAGCGAAACCGGTTGGCCTTCATGATAATAAATTTTGAGGTTTTAAAACAAAGTATTCTTTTATTATTGATAATATGTAACTATTTAGTATTTAGAAGGTCTGAGCAATCTGTTGTATCGTTAAGTATGTTTTTTTTAAATATGAGTAAGAGACAACAAATTTCATAGACCGCTTCTATATACTGTCGCAATGAATCCGCCTACATTATTTTTTATTTTTTATTGTGCCACTAAACTTGACACAATAAACGGTTTTTTAGGTTATATGCTTTATTTTTGTCGACAAAAATACTGTGAAAAAGTGGCCATACGAATAAACAAAAATATTATGTCGATATGTAATATGAATGGATGTATAAATACCCTATCCTTAGTCTTAGCCACGCCCAGGTGCGCCGAGTCAGGTTAAAACTTGGTTAAAATCATCAAAAACCGACTTCACTGCCTTGGATAGATACTACTCTATGTACTCCAAGGTTGCAAGTTTTATTATATATATTAATCATTCATTTAAGTATCATTATGTTATATTAATCATTTTGGGTTACATTCTATGATGTATTATTTACTCAACTTAATCAACTTCATACATAGATACAATTCGTATTTGTTTATAATTCTGAAATTATTATTATTATTTTGAATATTTCATTATTTTATTTTTAAAAAATAATTATTATTATTAGCGGAAACTTCACTGGTTAATGCAACATAGTAATCACTTTTTTTGTAAAATTTTGTAAACAACTGTATGTTCTCCTAAATAAAATAAAAAATAAAGTATTAACCCACTTTCGACTTATCTGTTACTAGTATAAAACCACTTTCAACCTATCTGTTGCTAGTTTGAACCCAATTTCAACATAACTTTTGCTAATGGACCCAATCTGTATCGTTGTGTTGGTGAAGTAGTCGTAGATCTAATTTCAATCAATCTGTTGTTAGCACGAACTTTTGCTTTGTGTCTTACAAAAAAGTGGGGACTTTTTATAATTTCTATTGTTATAACAGCACGCCGTGGGCTCTTTCCGGTTAACAAGAAATGCTTGTTCCACGGCAGAAGCACTAGTGAAGTTCCAGTATTCTCGAAAAAGTGATGTGTGGCGTAGTTTCCCTCGAAAAGAGTACGAACAAAACAGTTATTGGAATATTTACAAGATATTTTGTTTGATTTATTACACAATATCCTGCGCATATTTTGGTACCATTTGAAAAATGATTTCTCTCTGCTCTGGGGCGTGACGCAGCGAGTATTTTTAGAAAATTCGCGCGTCCAAAATAAACTGAATCCCGAAAATTATCGATTACATTTTTTTCCTAGCTGCGTATTTTTACTTGCGAACTTTCTGGGCGCCTTTTGTTCTTCTTATACTGTCTTTTAATTATGTCTCATAAGATTTTTATTTGATTGAATACGAACCTTTTTAGGTTAATTAATGTCTAGCTATATTTTCAAAAACAAATTATTTTCATTTAGAACGGGTCGAATACCAATTCCAGGTTACCTGAAGTGTAGGTGGACACTATAGTCACACCATAAATCCATCATAAATAATAATTTGATATTTAATAAATGATAAACTTCATCCATAAAGCGTTAGTACCCACTCGAATGAAGGAGAAAATCTGTTCGCGGAAGCAGCAAAAACTCTCGAACAATATCTTTTCTGTTTGAAATTTCAAGGCTATATTTCCATTCAACCTTATCTATGAATTCAATAATGAGGTTTGGTCTTTTCAATTATTCGTTTTATTGGTAGACAAGTTCGAATAATCGAAGCAATCGTGAGTTGTTTTTTTTTTAAGAAAGAAAAACATTCTTGGTTACAAATAATCTAATAATATTTTAAAAAAAAAACTCCTATTGCCATCATAATAGGCGGAAAATTTTGCTTGTGCAATGATGGAGGATTTAGCTAGCAGAGGAATTGAACCCACGACGCCCGGGTGGGAATCCGATGCGTTTGTCCACTCAGCTACCAACCGGTTTTAAAGTTGAAGCATTCTTTGCAATCACACACTTCATCCGTGGCCGAGTGGTCAAGTCCAATCTGTGGGTTGCGAGTTCGAATCCCGCCGCGCGCAATAAAATTGTAGAATATCTATATAGTTTCTTCACGTGTTATTCAAATAACATAATATATAGTACGTTTGGGCCACTTTCAAGAGTGGTAGATACACTAAGTATCGCCCTGATGAAATACCAACATTCAGAATCGAAACATTACTTGAAATGGCATCTGAATAATCAGCCACTTCCCAACGTTCCTCTTCCCAATTCTAACTTTCTTCAGCCTCGCGAAAATTGGGACTCTTGTGCGGTAATTACATAAAAATAGCTTTTGAGTTATGAGACAAGAAATGTACAGTAAATAAATGTTAGTTAAATCAGAATTATCTTTAAGGCATTAATGCTTATTTATTATTAAATATGTAAATAATATCAATAATCTAAAACACAAATATTAAATAGAAAAAGGCCATTAACTATAAAGTTCAATGGTCATTAGCATGATTGAGACATGAATAAATTGGAATAATAAATAATTTTCAATATAAGTATGAGAACGTTTAAAATGCCGCTTTCTAATAAGGTATTGATGGCTCAAATGGCAGAGTATTACTCCCGGATAGAGTAGAGTTTCCGAGTTCGTGTCTCGGTCATGACCACTGTTCTTTTTAGATTCTGTTTCATATTTGTGTTTTAGATTATTAATATTATTTAAATATTTAAAAATAAATGTGTCCATAAATTTCATTGCTTGAAAACAACGTAATCATTCGGTTATGACAGTAAGGGACTCAATGTAAATATGTTATTGTGTAAGCTATGAGAAGAATGAGGCGACTTAGAGTACCTCCTTTCATTAAAATAGTGTTATATTTGCATTCAATCTTCTTGAAGCAACGTCCTACGCTTCGATACTCAGTAATGCAAAATATGTTTTTATCCATCTTATCTTTCCCCACCAAATGTATCCGGAACGTGATTTGCCTGTGACGCAGGATGCGTATAAATAGATTCATGCCTTGCCCCTTTAAGAAGATGTATTATGTGACTTGATCTGCGGTCACATTTCCTAACTTTAATACTGCATAACCCCTATTGAGAGGGGGTTGTAATTGTTTATCAATTGAACTGATGTTAATTGAAATTATCAAATTTTAAAAACAACTTACAAATCCCTACCTACCTTACCATTTTCACCGTGTCGCCGTTTTGAACAAATGGCGATCATTCGAAATAATTGATTATCGAACAGAGGAGTTTTTGTGTGAAAACTCTTTATTTTCGCTAGTTCGTTGGTTTGATGTTTGATCTTCTAAAAATGTAAAATAAATGCGGTGTGTCGTCAATTAGAAGACTCAATTTAAGTGTGGTGTTTTTGTGATTCGTTTCGTTATTACAATTGTGTAAGAAGAATCGAGAACTTCAACTCCATCGGTGAGTGAATGGTTTCCCTTTTTTTCTCCCTTCCATAATTCTTTCCACAATCTATGTTTAGACATTTCCACTAACCATTTCAAATATTATAGTTTATCGTTTACAGTTCACTATTTTTCAAATTCATCTGAAGTTGGAAACGCATTCGGTGTGTCATTGCGGCTTCGGAACCAACACTACCTATAATTTATTTTTACCGTTTTGCATTCCGTAACAACTAGTTATTGTTAATTTTTTATGATTACTTTTGGAACCTTTTTCATGATAATTATTTTTTTGATTCTATGAGTTATGCAGAGATGTCGAAATGCAATAACCTCCATTAGTAGTAAAAGTCCAAGAACAAAATTTAAAAGTTAGTCCTTTGTTTTTTTATAAATAGGTTTATTTGAGACTGTCTTATTTGTTCTTACTTTTGATTGCCTAACTTGCCATATTAATTGCCAGAAAATATTTTGAAGATCAACCTTCCGATATTCTATATTCCGACAATCATAAATCCAGAATAAACATCTTTCACGTAAAATTAAACAGTTGATTGAAATAATATTTAGAAAACTTGTAACTGAGATTTATTATTTTCTACATTTACAATGACATTAAGGGTATCGCAGCCAGAGTTGACATGAACACAGCTCTCACACAGATGCATTTCTTGCATACAATATGTTTCAAACTTGTTATTCAACCAGTGAAATTGAAAAAAAGTTAATTTTTAACATAGGAAATAGAACACACTGTTGTCTTTTTTTCGCTAAAAACTAAATTGGCGTAAACAAGACAAAAGGCTGTTTCTGGACTGTCGAAAGTGTATGCATACGCACCAATTCACACAATCCTATGTGTGTGTTGGTTGGGTCACCTCTAGCCTAATCTTCAGATTAGGATGAGATATAGATCCTCCACACAGCATCCCCAAAGATGATATTAGTCCTGAGGGAAATTATCAATTAACTTATTTTTTTGTTAATTCTATTAACCCCTTAGCAAGGTAATAAATATAAAATAAGAATAGACATAAGATGATAAGCTTCAATATTTTTTACGAATTCACCAAAGGTGTCAGCAATTGACAGGAAAGAGATTTTTTAAAATGTTGTCATTACTAAAAATATAAAAGGATTTCTTAAAAAAAAAGATAGCAAAGTTAGTGTAACATAAAAACCTAACCTATACAGTTGTCACTAAAAATATAAACTAAAAAATCAGAACTTCAAATTTTTTTTTTTAAATTGAGTCAAGTTAAATTAAACACAAAAACTATGAAAAATTTTTTTTTGCAATTATTAAGCTTATATTGTCACACTAAAGTATCTTGAATCAAAGAAATAACTTCTTATCTGTCTTTCTTGCGTTTAATCCCTCATACTTAAACGCAGATTAAAGTGCCGTTCCATAATATCCCTTTATTATATTGACTGCGACGAAGTTAAGGGTAGGGATATAATATGAGGGTTTGGGTCATAATCCACCGACAGCCAACTTCCTGACAGCTAAATTCCAACAGACTAACCTCCCGACTTGCTAACTTCTTGAATAAATAAATTACAATATTTATAACAGCCCTCCTAACTAGGGGTGAAGTCTTGTAAACGTATTGTGCGATTTAAAAGTCAATTGAAGACCTGAGCTATACTTCGTAAAAAAATCCTAAATGCTGCTGTGTTACCCTAAAATAAATACATTTTGCCATTCATGTTTCATTTTGAAAGCCCCAATGGCCATATGGTAAGACGCTCGACTACCAATCCAGAGGTCGCGGGTTCAAACCCGACGTGCGCAAATAACGTTTATTCAATTAATATGTAAAATAACATATTTAATTTGCAGCACGTTCCAGAGTGGTAGATATAGACTCAAAGTATCGCCCTGGGGAAAGACCACCGTTCAGCATTGAAACGTTGCTTGAAATGGCTTTAGCCGTATTTGGTAACCAGATCTGAATAGCCAGTTACTTCCCAACCTTTCTCTTCCCCATATCTTTTCCCTCCCCATCAACTTCAGCCTCACAACAAACCCTAATAAGGGATGCTTTAGTCCCACTGGCTCTAGACGGTTGGGAGCAGTGAAGACTCTTGTGCGGTATTCACTATAAATAAATTATTAAAATAAATGCTTATTTATATTCTCTAATTATCTTATAATTATTATCTTAGCAGAGTCAATTAGGTGAATATTAAGACGATCACTATACGGTATTTAGCGAATATAAATTTGGTCCATGGAAATCGACAAAAGAATATATTAAGACGATAAAAAAATCAAAATAATTCTAAATCATGTGTTTATGATTTGAAAATTTGATCGCTTTGATATAAATGCTTTGATTAAATAATGCGAGTACCACACATTGTGAAGTTTTTTTATAAGCTTAGAAAAAAATAAAGTTTCAGGCCTATAAAAATACTTTGAATCTTCTACTTACGAACGATTTTTCGGATTTGCTTTTATTGTATAATGTGACAAATTCATTTTTTTGACTCTGACCCGAACACATCTTTATATTTGTGCGTGAGCTTTTAGGCTATGTTTTTTTTTGCGTGAATCGATACAGGCAACCGGCGTCAGGTGGCAATTTCAACCTTATAGCCACCAGCACAAGAAGTGCATGATTTTGTCCGAGTCGGTTTTCTTTGAAAGCCTTACTTTTAAGGTAGAAGAATTATAGCATTTTTCTTTTTTTATGTTTTATAGCTAGAATCTCCTATTGAATAATGGATCCCGGATTACTTTTACGTAATTTTTGTCGATTCTATGGAATTCCGTCGGCTAAAAATAAGAGTGAGCTCTGAAAATCAAAGTAATTAACAATCTATTTTATACGTAGTCTAAATATAGTACCTACGTCTATTAGAATTTTGAAATGAATTAAAGCATTTTATTAAATTTTGATTAGTCACGATCGTGTTGTAATGTAATAGTTTTGAAATTCAAGAATCGTTCTTGACGTCAGAATGAAGTGTTTCGTTCTATTACTAATTTAAATTTATAATTAAATGTATTCATCTATTTTTGAAGAAGCTATACCGTACTTTAGAAATAGATATGTAATTTAAGATTCACAGCACAAATCATCAGTTTATAAATAAATTGAGTTCGGTAAAATAATAAGTGTTGGTCCGGCTTCCCGCAACAGGTGGGTACAGCCAGTTTCAGTGAAGCTCAAACGCCAACAAACCTCACGTGACAAAACCCTGCAAACGGGTTCTGGAAAACTTTCAATAACTACCCAAGCAAAACACCAGACAAACATTTCTACACTCGACTGTCAGTGGATATATTTTTTGTTTGAATTGAATTTTTCGAATTTCCCTCTGTTTATTTCCATTCACAAAAGAAGTTTTTTTTCGTATTTAAAAAAAATATTATTGTTCAACAGATATCAAATTCAATTACAGCACAATGGAAAAACAACAAAAAAACATTTTTTCCGATCAATTATTTTTAAAATAATAAGTTTTTTGAACATAAGTATATACGAGTACACCATATACATGATTTATTTGATAGAATTATTCCTTGTGCCAAAACATCTGTCTGGCAATGGGGTATGCTAAACATGGCATGGTTTCTGCTGCGGCACTATTTTTCAGGCACGAATAAGCAGTAGCATGCCAAGAGGTATGGACAATCGATGAAATGGTTTATAATCTTAAAGCCTTTTGTCATGAGACCAGCATTGCGCCTAGTCTCTTAGCTTTGATAATTTGTCTCCTCGAATAGTTCTGTGTGGTGCATGAACATGGGGTATGTTCGGTGCGAATGCATGTACACATACCAGTATTTTTTTTTTATCTGTTCCAACATACGTATATATTTGGTCTGGTGTGCAGCCCAGACAATACTAGCGTACTCCAACTTGCTTTTGATCACATTTTCATTATTTCAGAAAACTGTTGTGTAAAGGTCAGCACTCAAAAATGACACAAAACGTTGCTTTCTAGCATTCTAATACAAGCAATCCTACAAATGATGTGTCTGAAAAAATTATATGGATAGTTAGAAAATCGTTCGAGGTTTCCAGTGAATACAATTTTACTATTCTTATCCTTTAAATTCTATGAAAAACATACTAAAATGTCACTAAAAGGTGCAATTTTGAAACCAGAAAAGGCGTTTTTGAACGCTTTACCTTCAATCCTAGTATGCTTTTCATAAAGAATTTAAAAGATTACTGTTAAATAATTTTATTTACTGGAAACCTCAGACATTTTCTCAACTACCCATAGAAATTTTTCAGATGGCACTACGCTCGATCATACTCCGTTTAGATCTGCCGGTAATGGCTATGTCATCGACATATGCACACACATGCGATTTACTATGGTTTATGCAGCCGGTTAAATTTAGTTTACGTGCGATGTCCTCCAACACCAGATTAAACAACCATGGTAGAGAGCGCATCCCCTGTCGTACTCCGGACTTGATTCTAATGCTGTCCGATAGCTGATTTTGTACTTTTATAAGTGCTTTTGATTCTGATATTGTAATGTCTGTTTATCAGTTTGGCTAGTTTTGAAGGAATACCCAGTATTTTTAGACACTAGAGCATATTTTCTTTTTTTGTAAGGCTTGTTTAGAGTCAACGAACAAGTGGTATAGAGTCGAAAAGTTGCAAAAAGTCTGAAGGGCCGAACATTTCACCTCGAGTATAGGTCGTGCAATTAGATTTTACCCAAGACAACACAAAATCGAGATAGGGTGTACTAGTGCATTTGTATACACTTCCAACAGTTATGCTCTTGCCAAACGTCCCTAAGATGCAGCCTTTTTCTTACCTTCGCCTACTTATTGTTATAAGCGAGAAAGGGATAACATGTGGATACGATCATCGAATTTTAATATTCGAAAAAAATTACAGTGTGCTTTTTCTATTATATTGTAATTTTTTTGTTTAATTTCTATTTTTTTAAGAATTTATCTTTCTGAGGTCGTATAACAAGCTATGCATCTGTGCGGGTACTGAGCTCGTTGCAGTATTCACTGCGATACCTATACAACTTTTTTTTTCTGTCAACTATTTCAGACGCTGATAATTTCCATTTATCCACAGGACAATTGCAATAAATGCATAGGAGATAAAATTATATCGCAAGGTCAATTATGTACTCCCTGCTGTGCTTTATAGATCTTTAAGCAATGTTAATTGTTTTTCTCTATTTTATTTTGTTTTGTTTTTTTTATTTTTTTGTATTTTTTACATTATTATATGATTGTTTTTTTTTACGTATAGTTTTATTTAACTTTATCTATGTACATACTTTTTTTTTGCTTAACCCTTTTAGAGACGCAATTAAAAAATTATGATTATCAAAAAAAATATATATATCTAAATAAGAATAATAATAGAAAAATAACGTTAATTTTCAACATGTTTATGTTTCCCACTGCTAGATAGCAGCGTAACTAACACGAATAGAGGTGTATAAGTCGTGCAAACACATTGCAGACCCCAGAATTAATTAATACATAGGTGTTTGCAGTGTGCAAACACATTTTCAGAAAGGGTTAACTTAGTGTTTCTTTGAAACTAAATTAATAGATTTTTTTTATCATGTTCTATATCAACTTTACTTTCAATATGTTGTTTAGTTAATTATTGTTATTTTGAAGAAGTAATTTAAAAAAAAATTAAACAGGTCGGTCATAAAAATTAAAATATTATCCGTGGTCTTATACTCGTACAAAGTTATTTTTTCATTTCTTTAAATATATCAAACCTCTAAGTGATTGCTTTCTACATTATTTTTCCATTTTGGTTCAAAAATATGTATTATTTGCGAAAATTTCACTGGTTAATGAAATGTAGAATAATTACTTCATTTATCAAAATTTGAATGTTTTAGTTATTTAAAAAAATATATATAATTTATTTCATCATAATGCATTGAAGATGCCTGTATTTTTTACCTACGTAACTAAGCTCAACGAATTCGCTGTTTAAAATTACCCCAACTCAAGGGTAGAAAGCTTAAGTTTGGAAAGCAATATGAAGCCTTCCATGTTCTTTCAAATATTGAGAACATAATCTCACTGCTGTTCACAATTTGGACATCAGAAAGCGAGGTATTTAATTGTCTTTCCTTTCTATTTCGGGTCACCGTTAAACTAAAATCTCTGAAAACAAAATAATTATAAAGCTGTTTACCCGAAATCTATTTCAAGATCGCGTGCGTGTGGTTTTTTTCAGTGTTGAAAGTTTTTTTCCGAAGGCATTATATTTTTCATATTGAAAATCGCTAGTTTCAAAGGTACTCGCACGAAAAGAAAATTCAGAAATGGGCAAACAAATAACGCGTTGTTGATTTATTATTTGCATAGTCGATATTGGCTTCGTGATATTAATCTCACAAGTGAAAAATACTAGTGGTGTAAACTCGTTGACAGTCAACATTTCATGATTAAACTGGGTGCAAATAGCTTTTCTATAAATTGGTCGTTTGTGAATGGAATTCTTAGGAAGGCGAAACAACTGTAACAAAAATATTAAATATTCCTTGCACAAATTAACAATCACAGCCCTAGGGGGGGGTTCAAATGTCACTCCGAAAGTTTTGTGCGATATCTTAGATAAAAATTGAATCACCTAATATTCCAAAGGAAGCAAACACGTCGTGGACTTACATTATAATTTATACTCTTGTTTAAATTATGATGTTTCGAACCATTTTATTACTATACATATGTATGTGGCAACTAGTTTCGGTCAGAGCCAAGCTGGCTCTGACCGAAACTACTTAAAATATGTATAATAATAAAGTGGTTTAAAAAAAATACTATTATTCAAATTACCTAAGACTGTGTCATGAAAACGCTTTAAAAGGCAAGGGCAAACGGGGCAACTAAGCCACCCTCGTTCGGATCATACGTTTGATTTTTACTTTCAAGTACGGAAATGTTAACAAATTGAAGCGATTTTCAATAGGTACTCTCGTACAAACATATATTTTTGTTTTACTTGCTGAACGCTGGTGCTTGAATTTTTTTTATTTAAGAAAGCTTAGAATTAAATCCTTGAACTATACGTGGGTAACTAATTTTAAAGCTCATATTTAAAAATCTTGAAAAATGTCTGATTCAATAAATAAGAATTCTAGTGTGGCTGTCAGTTTGACTTTTCCGATTTAATTTGACACTTGCGAAGTGCATAGCTAATTTCAAGCGATTACCCCATGTTCATTTTGACAACGGTAGATTTATTTGTTTTTATAAATCATATTTCATTTTCTTCTGCTACGTGGATATAACGCTCCTCTGCTAGGTAATTTTTTATGACGCTTTACAGTCGAAGGCTAAATAACTGTCACGCTTAGTTATAATTGATATTAGACATAATCACTTTGAAACTTTGAATTTCAATCGAATGTATAAATAACCTAAGTAATCATCATCGGTGCTACAAATAATTGTCAGCCCTATACGCCTTTAAAATATTGAATTAAACTGTTTTAATTGTATTAAATTATAAAAATTAACATTTCAAGGTGTTTTTAAATAAAGTGAGTAATGATGTATCGCAATGTAAACAATAGCCATAAATTGCAGAGTGGTAGATACTTTGAGTATCGCCCTGGTGAAAGACCACCATTCAGAATCGAGACGTTGCTTAAAATTACTTTAGCCGTGTTTGGTGATCAGATCTGAATAGCCAGGTACTTCCCGATCTTCCTCTTCCCCATCTCCTTCCTCTCCCCACTACCTTCAGCCTCACAGTATACCCCGATTGGGGATGCCATAGTCTTACTAGCTCTAGACGGTTGGGACTCTTATACGGTCTTTACGATAAAACAAAAAATATATGTTATTGTAAAAAAAACTTTGGCCTAGAATGAATCTAAAAGTAAATATAATAAAAATATAAACTACGAGGCCTGTTCAAAAGAAAAGGTAAATTTTGAATTTTCGCGGGCTTTGTACATTCGATTATCGATTTTTGTTTTGTTATGTTGGTACACATATGTTTATCATATGTTAGCATTATCAGCCATTTTGGATTAGTGGTTTGTTTTTGACAACTGGAAAGGTTAGGTTAGGTTTTTGTGTGTTCTTCGATTTTTCACTTTTGAAAAAAATGGATCAAAGAATATGTATTAAATTTTGCGTTAAAAATGGAATAAAGTGTTCCAACGCACTTAACATGTTGACTGTGGCATTCGGCGAGTCTACTTTGTCTCAAAAAAGTGTTTATAAGTGGTACAAGCGCTTTACAGAAGGCCGAGAAGATGTTAATGACGATGAGCGTCTCGGAGTTGTGGAAA
Source organism: Drusus annulatus (assembly GCA_022651775.1). Lineage (NCBI taxonomy): Eukaryota > Metazoa > Arthropoda > Insecta > Trichoptera > Limnephilidae > Drusus > Drusus annulatus. The sequence goes on from JAGWCC010000033.1 coordinate 405,642, forward strand.
AACAAATCATGGATTTTACTTTGATCCATTTTATATATATACATATATATATATATATATTTTATACAACTGTTGCAATGCTTGTCGTTTGAACGAAGCTTCACTTATGCAAAATGTATCGATATCCGAAACGATTCGTTTCAACTACAAGATTGCCCTCCCCACCGGCATGACCATAGGCAGGTTAGTCCGGCAAGTGGGAAGATAAAACAGTATTTGTTGTCGATGATAAAGATAACCATTAGAAATATAGAAATGAATACTCTCCTATATAGCTGAGTTTTTGTACCATCCACCACGAATCATTCTGATGAACTGTGTAGTCTGTCAGCCACCAAAGTTTCGGCTTCCCATCGTTTTATCATCCTGGAGGCTTATTATTTATTACGAAAAGCTTATTTTGAGGTCGCCTTCATATCTTTCATCCTTGCCATGACCTGTCTGGAGCCTTCCTAGTTTTATACATCTTGTTATTCACAACTCTATAGAGTGTTTAAAAAATGCTGCATTTTTTTATTCATCAAACGTAATAGTAGATAATACATTATATTGTAAAGTGTTATACTAATATCTCATTTTTATATGTAAATTTTTAATACCCTCATAAAAAAGCTGTGCTTGTGTGTATGGGGGGGGGGTTGTTTTTTAATTTAGTTACTAATGAACCGTTGTAATGATTAAAATTAAATGCATTGTAGATCTTTTTCAGCATTTTTTTTAAATTTATTAATCAAGAAAAGGACGCTTAGATGGTTTTCGCATGTAGAGCGAATAAACGAAAAAAGGAGTGTGAAAAGAATATATCACGCGAAAGTGAATGGAAGAAGTTGGGGACGCTTGAGGAAGACATGGCACGATCAAGTGAACCAAATACTTGAGTCGGGCCATGTGAAGAGTCAGAATAACAGAAGAGTATGTATGAGACAATGTATGAATGTGAATGAAGCAAGGAGTGTGTGCCAAGACAAAGTAGTATGGCGGTTAGTCCTCTTTACCTATCCCTGCGGGTAAACGGCGTGATGCTTAGTTAGCTAGTTAGGTTTTCCTCTTCATTGATTTATTACATTTTATGTAACCTTGTAATTTCAAAATAATTATGTGAAATGAACAGATGTTCAAATTCTTATTATCTGTTCAACAATCTGACGATTGTGAAAATCTTATATTATCTTCCCAGAATCCTGATAGTGAAACATCCGTACCCCGTTCGCACTTCGTATTGCAGCCTCTTGTGTGGGTCATAAGACAAACAATATTGTTTAGAAACAGTTAGCTGCCTTTGATTCGTCCATGAAACGCTCTGATGGGTATCCCGAAGCCGGGTAATGTTATTAAACTCGAATCGTGATTTATTCCGCGAAGGAAATAACATTATTATGTACGGCGACGCCGGCAAAGGTCTGCTATTTTCTCCCGACATTATTAAATGTAGTTACTACGTAATACGTACCAAGCCGATTCTTCTGCGAGATAGACAAAGACAGATATTTCAAACAGTTTGCTCTTTGGGGGCTATGTGTGGTAATTCATTTATTTCGGTAAATGGCTGTGGTTTTTACTTGGTGTTAGATTGCGGAAAACTATGGATCAGGGGTCGGGGTAGCGGGAGTTAATTACCCAAAATTTGGGAAAGCTCAATAAACGAATTTACAAAATTCATAGAAGTACTCCCTGGAAGCCTTATATGTTTCTATTTTCGGTGGTAAAAATAAAATAATTGTAATATTTATTTAGTTTATGTTGTTCAATGTATTTATTTTGATTTTTTCAACTGCTTTGAAGAAGTTATGATAACGTAACTATATCGTTGCCGGAAAGGCAAAAAGGGCTGAAGCGCCGTTTTGGCAAGTTTACACCAGAGCACTTTAAAGTTTTTTTTTACCATAAAATTCATAAGTTTCACCTGATTGAATTTTGAAAAAAAACCTAACTCAATGCTTCCCTGGGTTACCTAAGCGACCAAATCTAAAAAATGTTCCAAACTTGTGTCGCTTGAGTGAAACCCTCTCCCTGATGGTAAATATATTTTAAGTCTTCAGAATTAAACTTAAGTGAAAGCATTCGAAAAACATATCCAAACTGCTTGCTTAACTCATTTTTGACCAAAGTGTCACTTAAGCCTTTTTGCCTTTCCTTTTCCACTGTGTAATTCATTTTTATTTTTGAAATAAAAATTAATTACACAATGTACTTTTATCATTTATAGTATTTTTACTATATTTAACCATGGGATGAGTAGGAGGTTGACGAATATTTCGCCCTTTAAATATATTTTATATACTCGTACGTATAGTTCAAGTAAAAAATGTTGACCAAGTCTTGTTTATACGTTTATATTAATGTATCGTTGCATGTTTTTTTAACCGGTAACGAACTGAGGAACTTCACATCGCTTTGAAAATCTGTAACATAATTGTCATTGAAGTTTATTATCGTTTCCGCTTAATTTCTCCCTTATTTTATAATTATTTTATTAAGTTCTGGATCAACCCTGTATCAAGGGCTGTAACCCTAAGATTGTTTTTTTAAGGGATATAAACGCATACATTTTTTTACGTATTTTTGAATGGTCAGAGTAAGAGCTTATTTTTTCCACTTCTGCGATTTATTTGATCCAACAGATCCCTTTAGGTTTACATTAGATACTAGATAGATTTTTATTGAAAACCCCTCCAGAAATTTCGCGAGTAGACCGTAAAACACGGTATATACGTATAGTTTACAGCATTATAATCCGTACAAGTGTTTTTAAATATATTTTTGTTTGGTGTTGTTAACACCTACTTTGTCAAACATTTATTTTGTTTTAATTAATTTCTGTTCTCCTTTGTTACAGGTATGAACATTTCCACTCCCACACTTTTCACTGCCGAAAGAATATTCAGGTAAAAATAAAAAATGATTTTCTCCCTACTGTGTCTGCCTGACTTTTGAATAAAACAAGCTTCTACAGTAAAACACATAATACATATAATACCTTTGATTTACTTCATGTTCCTTTGAAATAACTTATGTCTTAACGCCATCCTGCTATCAAAACACCCGCAAACACGGTACCTATAATCACTTGCGCAAATTAAACCTTTTAAAAACGATGACAGAGTCATTTTCCATTCATCGTTCATCTGAGTACATTTCGCAGGCCCGGGGTTTTAAGGCTCTGTTTTCGGGGGGCGCCTGCGTCCCCTCGCCCCCTCCCCCCGCGCCGATCGCCTCCCTACCGCCCCCTTTACCCCACGAAGCCTTCATCCCCTAGCTGCCAGGCTGCTCCGTCAGTCGGCCGCCTCTACCGTCCGAGGCAGGAGGCCAATACGAAATTCGCTCCCTTGTGATACCTCCACTACCGGTGTTCCACAAGTCCGCGTTTTGGGACCTTTACGATTTGTTTTGATCCTGTCACGTTTTTTCTTGAGATTTAATACATCGACGCGCTTCAATTTTATCTTCGCTCTACGGTTATTTGTTATTCATGCTTATTTTCGAATATTATTTCATACTTTTATTGATTCATTATTTATTTAACTTGTTTATTAGTAATGTATTTTGTTTAAACAATAGAGTTTGATTAGCAACGAAGATATTTTTTATGGATGCGTAAACCACCAAAATTATATTTCAGGCGTATCAAAAGCTTTAATAGCATTTTTAAACGAAAAACTAAATCTTATTACTGTTTTTCAAATTGAATTCCTCTGATTTTTTAACAAGTTTTGCTCAACATCTAGATAAAAGCTTTCTGCTTAGTTTCTTTTTTAAGAGTTCTTCTTTAAAAAAAATCATCTGAATAGTATTACAACAGTGAAAAACTGAAAACCAAAGTGATATCCCGTGACATTTCGAACTTTCCCACTGTGCTTTTGCCGAAATCACCCGTGTTCACCCTGTGATGAAATAGTGGCCCTGAGGTTCCGAACACTTCAGCGAAATGCTTCAGCCGGCCGAGAGGATCCCTCAGGCAGAGGTGGAGTTTGCGAAGCCTCGGAGAATTGAAAGGAAAAAAGGTTCGTCCAAAATATAATTTTTCTCAATGTTTCGGGGACTTCCCAAGGCCCATTTTTTACAGTCCTCTTCGGGCCTCGCCACGCAAGTTTGTTTTTGCTTACTATCTTTACTTCCAAGTTGTTTGTCTGTCTTGTTCCGCTGCGGATTTCTCAATCAACACAATATATATATATATGCGGATATAAAATTTGCAAAAGCGTCGTCTAAAATCGAATAGATACAAAAACGTACTTAGCCGGATACGTAGGCTAGCATGAACGTATCAGTTAGTATACAAATTATGTATTGTTTTGGATGTTTTTTTGTGATTCTGGTTTAAAAATCAACTATGAATAAAAATAATATATTCACTTTCGATATCATTTATTATTACCTTTTGAGAAATAAATAAATCTTTAACGGATAATTACGTACCTTGATTGCCGATCAACTATTTATATACACCCCGGTGTAATCCTTAAAAAAACTAGAACATTTTGTGAAAAATATAAATATTTTTTAATCAACTCATAATGAATGTGACTTTATAAAAAACCAGTTTCGAAAAAAAAATTGCCTCATTATGCAAAGGACCTATCTAAATTATTTATACGACTACGTGTCGTATCCAAAAACGGACTGTTTACCAGATATTCATATTAAAATTAATTCTAATGGATTTGTTACAATAATATCAAGTGTTTTCAGAAGGTGTACTCGGGGTGTAAGTTTTTTTTTTAATTAATAAAAACAGACCCTGACCATTCATATTCTTAGTGTAAAGCGATTTCCAAATTGTTTTTCAGCTATAACATTAGCGATAAGGGCCACATTTTATTTTTCTGTGCCATGAATTATTTAGTTCCCGAGAGATTAAAATTGAGTATATTGTAATATCGTCGCCGGAAAGGCAAAAGGGCTGAAGCGCCATTTTCGTAGGTTTACACCAGAGCACCCTAAAGTTTTTTTTGTTTTACAATAAATTCATAAGCCTTCAGTGTTTTTGAAATTTATTCAGGTAACTCAAAAACTTAAGCCTAGTTGTATTTTGAAAAGAAAGTTTTGACCTAGTTGTATTTTGAAAAGAAAGTTAATTCAGGTAACTCAATGTTTTCACTGAGTTACCTGAAGCGACAAAAAGCTTAAAAGTCCCAAACTTGTGTCGCTTTAGTCAAGCCTTCTCTCCAATGGTAAACATATTTTAAGTGTCTGAAGCGCCACAAAAGTCTTCGAATAAAACGAGCGTCAGAGCATTCTGTGCAGAAAAAAAACCGATCAAAACTGCATGCTTAACTAATTTTTTAACAAATTGTTCCTTCAGCCCTTTTGCCTTTCTAGCGACGATATGTTCATTAGAATTAATTAAGATTTAAAACCTTAGGTAGTTTGTCCTTTTAAATCTGCTACAGCAAACTCAACCCTATTAATTTAGCCGTTTAGCCGATCTGGCGTTTCTGCTGTTTTTGGTGGACGAACTTTTCTCGGTACGGACGTGCACGCTGTGCTTAACGTCACGATGAATTTTAAATGTATTTGAATTAAATACAACCAGTAATGTCACTTTGAAAATGGCTGTCGTAATTCACAGTAATTCAGTAGAACGTGTTTAAGGGTAAAGTAAATTGGTGAGTGCAAAATAAATAGTGAGGTCTCCACAGTAACAACAAAACAACTCCATAGTTGTACCATGGTTTGAAAGGCATTAGGCATCAAAACAAGTAAAAAAAGGAATAGTTCTCACAAAAGAACGACATCTAGCTAACCTCAACAAACAAATCATTTGAAGGAACCACTACACATAAATGGTCTAATTTGTCTAGTGAAAGTTTCCCGAGTGACTCGGTATTGTAAGTATTTCATTGTTCAAGTTGTTTGTATCCAGACTGTTGCTGGATATTCGAAAGCGATTTAATAAAACACTTTGCCACGAAGAATATTTCATATCTCACTGAGAACATTTACGGACAGAAAATACTGTGTAAATTTTAATGGCAATGGTACAATAATAAAAAAAATTGTTTATGACGGCCTCCTTGGTCGAATGGTTAAGACGCTCGACTATGAATACAGAGGTTGCGGGCTCAAATACCAGCGTGCGCAATTTTTTAAATATATTTAAAATTTGTCGTTTTATACATATTAAATAATATATAGTATATTTGCGGCACGTTCCAGGGTGGTAGATACTCTATGTACCGCCCTGGTAAAAGACCACCATTCAGAAACGAAACTTTGCTTAAAATGGCTTTAGCCGTGTTTGGTGATCAGATTTGAATAGTCAGGTACTTCTCAAACTTCTTCTTCTCCATCTTCTTTCCATCCCCACCACCTTCAATCTCAGAACATACTCTGATTGGCGATGCCATAGTCCCACTGGCTCCAGACGATTGAGAGCTGTTGGGACTCTTGTACGGTATTCACTGTAAAAAAATATATTTAATTAATAATTTATGAAGATGAAAAATCACGTATTCTTGATAATAAATTACTCGTTTTTGGAAAATATCAATTCAAGCTCATTTGAAAAAGATGGAAATTTTTGAAAACTCAAGTTTAAATTACCTTAATCGATTTTCAGCCATAATTTTTACTTTAACTGGTAAGACAATTAACTTTTAGTATTACAAAAAAACTGGTCTAAAATATGGTCATACAATCTCTTTCGGACATCTTACAGACTGGTTCTGGAATGCCAAAGTATTTGTTTTGTCTTTTGGAAAACATCCCCCGAAGACTAAGCCTTGTTTACGATTGACGATCACACCCCTCGGTGGAAAGCTAGAAGGTGGCACCGCCTCTGCTGTTTACACCCCTTCCGATCGTAGTTGATATTTCGCCCTCGGGGAAAACTTCGGAGAGATTTCGCCATCCGACTGGTTTCGCCAGACGCTTCCTCTCGGCCGCCTCTGACGGAAGTGAAATGAGATATTCGATTTTCTTATGTTTTGTCAAGATCGCAAGCTTTTCTCTCAGCTGTAGGCTGTCAATCAACGACTAAAATAATAACGGTTGACGACTTACAGCCGTTGCAGAGTGTTTTTTTTTTATTGCTCGCTCTTTCATATTTTTTTTGATTTTATTCGCTGATTTTTTCAGCAGACTGGGAGAAATCTGTTGCGATTTTTATATTACCTGTCTAAATAATAATTTTTATGACTGATATATAAATGAATTGCTTTATTTTGTGAGTACTTCAGTTGAAAATAAATAAAAATATGTTAATACCGCATAAGAGTCCCAACTGCTGCTAGCGGTCTGCAGCCTGTTGAATCCCCAATCAGGGTATGCTGTGGTAGTGGGGAGAGAAAGAAAGATGAGGAAGAGGAACGTTGAGAATTACCTGGCTATTCAGATCTGGTCACCAAACACGGTTAAAGCCATTTAAAGCAACGTTTCCATACTGAATTGTGGTCATTAACCAGGGCGATACTTACAGTACCCACCACCCTCAACTATAAAATTAAAATAATTCTTATTTCAGCAAACACTGAACGGTTGGCTCTAGCATCATTTGCATGGTTTTTAGTCTTTATTTTCTAGTTCAACGCAACTATTTTCAGCTCGCAACGTCATTTTTATTATGAGCTAAGATGCTTTTAAACATGAGTTTATTTTCTTTTAAAAAAGGCAAGTTGTTTGTTCCATATTCTTCAATTTTATTGTTCAATAAAAAAAAATTTAAAAATGAGATAAGAAAAGTTTGCGTAATTATATTTTCCATTTCGCTCAAACTCACTTAAAGCAACAAAATCAGAAGATACACATGTTTCCATTTATGCGATGACTCACTGGCAATCATACCTTGGACATGATATGTATTCGAACACCAATATCAACTTGTTGCTTCAATTAACTGAATATTTTGTTACGCTATTACGTTTATATTGATTTCGTGAAATTGTTAGATAGGTGGGCGGTTACGTGGCAGGATACATTTTGTGTATGTAGGTACTGACATATCATATTCGTGTGTTAAATTCAAAAAAGCAGGTGTTTTTGTCGCTAAAAGTTTCGAGGCGTTTAACAAAGCTCATACTGGTGATTACATAGAAAAATTCTTCAATCTAGGATGAAAATTATTTTAGACTGTACAGATTACCGATAAACAAGTGTCTTTTATAAAATTTTCCACATTTCGAATTAACCTTTAGAATGCCGGACTCCCGCAAGATACATCTTCCGTCGTACCTTGCTGACTGTAATTTCGTAATAGTTCACTTGTGTTATACAAAAAGACGTTTTTGTCAATCTTGAAATCTTCTCAGATAATGTGTTTGGTGTATTTTTTTCAAAATGTTTGTTAGTGGCATGAGTGGTTTTCCTGGAGTTGCTACTTATATTCGGAGAATTGATTTTTTTCTCCCTGAGGTCACAAAAAAAAATGATCAAGAAATGTGAAGATTTTTTTGTCGTTGTATTGTATTTTCGTGTGGCTGAATACATTTCTTTCCAAATAAAAATGCATGAGGTTTCCTGCGAACAACAGTGATGTCACTTTCAAAATCTTTTTTTCTTCAGCCATACTGACGTAAGCAAACTTCAAATGTTTATAACTCGACTTTTACCGAACTCAAAGCAATGCAAAATACCTATATGGATTGATTATTTTGCTGGCAAGCGATTATGGTTTATTTTAACATGCGAACAACAGGTTTAAATGATAAAAACTCCTGAAAAGATAACGACGATAGCCCTGGTCCTATAGGACACTCCGGCACACTAGAGGTAAATAACTTAAGAGTTGGTTTTTTCTTACAAACTTAAAATATTTTTTATGTTTATCACCACTTTATTATTTATTTATGTTCTTAAACAATCAGTTTTAGACACAAATGTCCCCTTTTCAGGGCAGAAAAATACGTATTATTAAAATATAATTTTCCACAAGAAATAAATTTCCTACATATTTTAATTATGATTAAATTATCTGTTTGTGTGACAACTAAAGCAGAAAAAACCCTCTAAATATGAGCTATGTCGTCATCAAATCTAAACAGCTTATTTTTTTCAGGAGTTTCCAGGTCACCGCAACTGTTTTCAGCTCGTTTTCATCATGAGCTATGAAGCTTTAAAGTACCAATTTATCCGTCAGTAACGGAAAAGTTACCACATTTTTAAATTTTAGTACGTAAAAAATGGGAATTGGCATTTTTAAATGCCGTGTAGTACAGTTAGTCATACTAAAAATGTATGTTTTGTTCACATTATTATTTGCATTTCGTTTCATTACTACCAAATTATCTAACCACTCGTTTTTTTTATATGTTGGACCCTTTAACATACATAACACAGATCTTAATCATTATAATTATTTTATATCATATCTTGTTTATTACTCAAACTCCCCTTTTCTTCAGCTCCTTCGTCTATTATTTTACCAGCGTGACCTTTCCAACCTTTGGCTCTTTATTTTTTTACGATGTTTATAACTTCTGGTCTTTAAATGTCAGTTTTATTCGTAGAAGTTGTTGCTGTAAATGTTATCTCGGGTTAGGTTTATTATGGCGGATATTCGTAAGGGCTGCAAAATAAACAATACGTTTTTGTAGAAATAGATTTGCTTTTTTCCGTTTATTAAAATTATCAAATTAAAAACGAATCATTTTAGATCCCTATTTAATAAAGTACCCATCTTTAATGTATTATAGCAGACATTATTATATACGAGGCCTGTTCAAAAGAAAAGGTGAATTTTGAATTTTCGCGGGCTGTATACATTCGATTATCGTTTTTTGTTGTTGTTATATTGGTACACATATGTTTATCATATGTTAGCATTATCAGCCATTTTGGAATAGTGGTTTTTTTTGACAACTGGAAAGGTTAGTCACGTTTTTGTGTGTTCTTCGATTTTTTTACTTTTGAAAAAAATGGATCAAAGAATATGTATTAAATTTTGCGTTAAAAATGGAATAAAGTGTTCGGCGAGTCTACTTTGTCTCAAAAAAGTGTTTATAAATGGCACAGGCGCTTTACAGAAGGCCGAGAAGATCTTAATGACGATGAGCGTCTTGGAGTTGTGGAAAAACAAATCATGGATTTTATTCTTTGATCCATTTTTTTCAAAAGTAAAAAAGTCGAATCATATGTGTACCAACATAACAAAAAAAAGTCGTTAATCGAATGTACACAGCCCGCGAAAATTCAAAATTCACCTCTTCTTTTAAACAGGCCTCGTATATATATATATATATTTCATACAACTGGTGCAATGCTTGTCGTTTGAACGATGCTTCACTTATGCAAAATGTATCGATATCCGAAACGATTCGTTTCAACAACAAGTTTGCCCTCCCCACCGGCATGACCATAGGCAGGTTAGTCCGGCAGGTAGGGAGATAAAACAGTATTTGTTGTCGATGACAAAGATAACCATTAGAAATATAGAAATGAATGCTCTCCTATATAGCTGAGTTTTTGTACCATCCACGAATCAATCTGATGAACTGTGTAGTCTGTCAGCCACAAAAGTCCTGGAATTGTGAAAAAACAAATCATGGATTTTATTCTTTGATCCATTTTTTTCAAAAGTAAAAAATCAAAGAACACACAAAAACGTGACTAACCTTTCCAGATGTCAAAAACAAACCACTAATCCAAAATGGCTGATAATGCTAACATATGAAAAACATATGTGTACCAACATAACAAAATTTAAAAAAACGATAATCGAATGTACACAGCCCGCGAAAATTCAAAATCCACCTTTTCCTTTGAACAGGCCATCTATATTGAATCGATGAATTTAAGCAATTAATATTTTTTCTTGGTAAGTCAAGTTACTTTCAGTGATTATTCACGGGTAATAATTAAATCGTAGTTTTTTTTATATATTAGAAAAATGAGTAGTAAGACGCTCGACTACGAATACAGAGGTTGCGGGTTCAAACCAGGGATGGGCAAATATTTTTTATTTAATTAATATGTGTCAAAACACATTTCATTCATTTAAAATAATGAATAGTATTTTGCGGCACATTCCAAAGTAGTGGATACTCAGTATCGCCCTGATGAAAGGCCAACATTCAGAATCGAAACGTCGCTTTAGAAAAAAAAAAATAGAAATGGCTCTAGCCATTTTTGGCGACCAGATCTGAATAGCCAGGTACTTTCCCAACCTTTTTTTCCTCATATTCTTCCCCTCCCCACTACCTTTAGCCTCACAACATACCTTAATTGGGGATCTCATCGTCCCACTCGTCTCACTAGTTCTAGACGGTTGGGCGCAGTAGGGACTCTTGTGCGGTATTCACTGTATTTTTTTGTTGTATTTAGTATTAAACACTGTGTTTTTAGTGAAAGAAAAATTGAAGTAAAATGTGAATAAAACAAAGTGCTTTAACGATATTAAAAATGTATTTAATTTAAGTTTAACGTCGCAATAATTTCCCCATTTGAATATTCCTAGTATTAACTGCCCTTTTCTTTTGAGTTTCAACTTTTTTTCTAATTGATTGGTCAAAAATATGAAAGACGCAAAATAATGATATACCTTTAAAATGATGGTTTCGTATTCCATAATTGAGTAAAGAGCCTTTACGGAGGTGTGAATCAGGATCAGCGGAACTGAGCGTCGTGAGAGGGTGAGATTCGCCAGACTTTGGTTAGTTCAGAAATTAATCCGATAGTCTTGAGGCTCATTTGTAGAGCAGTTAAAACTTTTTTTGTTATGTGAACTGTCTAGTTTTGTCCGAGCTAGTGGGTACTATGGCATCCCCAATCGGGATATGTTGTGAGGTTGAATGGAGTGAGCAGAAGAAGGATATGGGGAAGAGGAAGGTGAGGAAGTACCTGGCTATTCAGATGTTGTCACCAAAAAAGTCATTTCAAGCAACGTTTCGTTTGTTTGTAATGGTTGTCTTTCACCAGGGCGATACTAACAGTATCTACCACTACAGATTTCACTCCCGGTATTTTTATTTGTTTCCTTGAATATTACCCGCCGTCCGTTCTAAGGCAGGTAGAAGAAAACGTAATATGTTTCGAATTTCATTACGCCAAAGTTCACTGTTTAAGGATTTTTGCTGCTTCATTCAAACTGATTTTACTATTTTATGGTTAATAAATTGTGTGTTGGATATTTTTTTAACCCTTCTGCTGTTGATCTGTCTATCGCACCTTATTTTAGAATTGCGTTTTGTCTTGAAATTAGAATCTGAATAGTTGTGCAATTTTCATGACTCCAGAGCTCACCGTAATTATTTATCAGAAATTTAGAACATGGTCCACAGTGAAATGCTCATATCTACACTTGGTGGCTGTGACGCGTAGAACTGACCGAGGAAGGATGAAAGTAGACTGAATGCTGTGGAAATGAGATCTTTGTAGGGGAAAACCATTTACGACCGTGTCAAAAATGTGGATATCTGGACAGAATGCAAGGCTGATGCAAGCGTAATGAATAGGATAAAGAAATGAAAGTTTAGATGGTTTGGGCATGCATAGCGAATCAACTAAGAAAAGGGTGTGAGAAAAATATATGACGTGAAAGTAAACGGTAGTAAAAGCCGGGGACGCCCGACGAATACATAGCTTGATCAAGTGAATCAAATACTTGAGTGGGGCCATGTCGAGAGTCAGAATAACAGAAGAGTACTTATGAGACGATTTATGAAGGTGAATGAAGCAAGGAGTGTGTGCCAAGACATGTATTTATTTATTAATATACTACGGACTATTGTCCAATTACAAAAAATATAAAACATTGAATAGGTAAAAAAGAGCAACAGAGAAAAAAATTCACCTACACAATGTTTTTAAGAAGCAATGACATAAATTAGTTAAAAATAGTTAAAACCTAAATAAGGTTTTGGCAGAGTCGTAAAGAATGACAAAAATTATTTAGACTGGTACCAAAATTTTCAAGACCATGACTTGAGTTAACAAGTCTCGACATTCTGGACAGTTGAGAATTATACCCATAATTAGCAGAGTGATGATTGAGGAACAGCATTTTTTTTTTCTAAGTCTACGGCAAGGAATGTTGAACTAGATGAGTTGCAACAAAGAAGGGGAGTCAATAATACAATTGAAATGCTTATGTAGCGGTTCATCTTCTCTGCCTACCCATGCAGAGAAATGGCGTGATGGTTAGTAAATTTATTTAGCTAATAAGTCCCGCTTTCGAGATGTTCTTAAACGTAAAATAACATTTTATTTCGACACCGTGTTCCTCCAGTGCCGTGGGAAGGTGAACAAAAAAACAGGCATTTCGAAATAAAATGACACCCTTACGCACCCCGAATCTTGCAATCTAGCCGGCAATCAAACTACCCTTATTGCTTACTGGTTACTATTTACTGGCTACAAGCAACATCCTACCACCCTCTAGAGGAGTATAAAGCTCCTACCCTCGTCACAATGCCACACGTCGTTAGACCACACATTTCCACTCGGCGTCTTTCTGTCTACCCTTAATTTTGGTTTAAATGTATATTTATCGTGTTGTCTTCAATTGTATATAGGGAGTAAGAATGCCCAATTATCTCTTACTATTAAGCTCGTGTTTCAAGTGCGTATGCAAAATGAAACGTTTATTCGGCTGATATTTTGTGAAAGATTAATTTATATATACAATTATCGATTGTTACTTCTTGTTCGCTTTAAAAACATTACAAATTTAACATTCGTTACCGGAAATGCTGAAGGGCTGAAGCGCCATTTTAGGAACTTCACACCCGAGCACTTAAAAGTTTTTTTTTTAGTTAGTTTTTGTTTTGCAATAAAATTCATAAATCTTCGTACCTTTTTTTTTTTACGTGAATACCGCACAGGGTCGCAACTGCTCCCAACCGTCTAGAGCCAGTGAGACTATGGCATCCCCAAATAGGGTATGTTGTGAGGTTGAAGGTAATGGGGAGGGGAAGGAGATTGGGAAGAGGAAGGTTGAGAAGTACTTGGCTATTCAGATCTGGTCACCAAACACGGCTAAAGCCATTTCAAGCAACGTTTCGATTCTGAATGGTGGTCTTTCACCAGGGCGATACTTAGAGTATCTACCACTCTGGAACGTGTCGCAAATATACTTTTTTATTATTTTTACATTAATTAAATGTGTTATGACACATATTAATTAAATAAAAGTTATTGAAACCTTGGATTTACCTGATTGGATTTAAAAAAAAAAACTTAAATGATTATCCGATCAAAAAACATAATTGAATGGATACCTTCAATCTTCTCCAATCCACCTAAGAAAAGTTCTTTTTCATATATCTCTAACTGTCAGTACATAATTGAATGAAGTAATTCACAATCAAATAGGTGAAATATCTAAGTTTCACAGCAAGACCATATTAACCATGAATTTACTGTCTTACAGTAACTGTTTACAGATAATTTAGACGATATGCCTGCCAAATCCACGCACCCCGTACCTGAACCTCTAAATAATCCCCCGCCTTCTCCAAAAAACCAACAGATTACTTTAAAAGAGAATTTATAATTTTTTTATGATTTCCCTGAATCAGGACTTAACGGATCGCTCACCATAGAAACGTTTGTTATTTCTTCCCAGAAAGTTACCCCAGCTTTCGCGTTATTGAATTATGTATTTGAAAAAAATATGTTGCTTAACCGAATTATGGAAAATCGTTTTATGTAAGAAAACCAATACGAAATGTACACATCAGAATATATCTCTTGAACTTTTAGATAACCTACTTAAAAATAAGATACCATTGTTTAAATTTTAAGATTTTAAATATGTTTCCTTCATCTTAATAATAAAGACATACGAGGCCTGTTCAAAAGAAACGGTGAATTTTGAATTTTCGCGGGCTGTGTGCATTCGATTATCGATTTTTTTTTGTTATGTTGGTACACGTATGTTTATCATATGTTAGCATTATCAGCCATTTTGGATTAGTGGTTTGTTTTTGACAACTGGAAAGGTTAGTCACGTTTTTGTGTGTTCTTCGATTTTTTACTTTTGAAAAAAAATGATCAAAGAATATGTATTAAATTTTGCATTAAAAATGGAATAATTTTAAATTAAGGTATTATAAATTCAAAATATCACTAAATCATGATAGCACCATTATTAATAATCGATTTATTCTTCTTCTGGCCCCCTTTCCTATCGAAGGTTGGCTATCTTACTGGAAATCTTCACCCTGCATCCCGGAACAACCTATCGAATCTGCACTCTCACCAGTCACCCAGAGTGGAAGATAAAGCCCTGATAGATCACCATTAAAAATAGAAACTTTGCTTAGAATGGCTTTACCCGGGTTCGGTGTCAAGATCTGAATAGTCAGCTACTTCCACACCTTCCTCTTTTACGTAACTTTCTCCTCTTAACTTATTTTAGCCTCCGCATGTTCCAATTGGGGATAACATGGTTCCACTGGATCAGACGGTTGGGAGCAGTTGATGCAGCATTCACATTTTTTAAAGTTTCCTAAATTTCTAAAAAACAATCGATTCATTTCGACCGACGATAAGTAAATGTATTATTGTCCTTGAAACTGCGAATCTTGCTCGTTTCCCTTATCGAGGACACTTATCACAATCACTTACGACGTATCGCTGGGCCTCACGCAACGGTACCTTGAACCTAGCTCGCCCTTCAGTAGCCATAACTCTTTGCTGATCTCAGATTACAACCCTATTCGATACTACCATTGATGTGAATACACAGGAAAGATATTCGGTACACTGAAAATTTTCTAACCTCCTTAGATATCCGTTGTGTCCTTTATTTTTATTACAAATATTTTGTACATCTGTGAGGAACAGAAAAGTTTCAGCAGTACGCCTTTATCTAATTTTTTTATACCACGTTTTTAAAAAGTAACTCAGAAAAGTTAATTTGATGCCTCAGCCTAGTAGTTCTAATATGTATGTAGTTTCGGTTTGTCATGGAATTAAATTAATGAGTAGAATCTTTATTTATTGTGCTATGTAGATTATATTGGCATAGTATTCATAGGAAAATTTGTGTTATTTTAACGCGGAGTAAGTAAAGCGCCGATCGTTCCAAGAGAATGAAGTAAGATACATAATCGTCATTTAAAAGGTTTATATAGATATGCAAAAATAAAAAATAAAACAAATACCTCGGGTGAAAATTCGCCATTTTATCAGCAATGTGGAAATATTTATTAGGTTATTTAATATAGAAAACATTATATATATGGCATTAAAAAAAATCATCTTTTACTGTTCGACTAAGAAGATTTTCCCGTTTTTAAACAATTAAATTAAAATTTACATGTTGAGTTAACAAAATAATAATTATATAAGCTTTTTCCACTATGGGTTTCTCATTGGGTTGCCATTATTGGCATCTAAGTATACAATTAAATACGTCATGTTTTTATTTCATCCCTTATTTGCGAAAAGCTCACCTAGGGTGCTCTGTTTCAATGTTTCTTGCAAGTCACGAAGGGCCTGCTAGGCTATAAAGGTTGAAAATAAATCTCAAAGGCAAGGCCACTATATGTTTTTGCGGTAGGAACCTACTTATTTATTTTGTTAGTTCCCTTCCACAATTATTCTAGCCAATGTACTATTTTTACATATGAGATGTATATTTTATTTGATTAAATTTTTAAATTAATACAATGGCTTTTTATGGGAACAACATTTTATACTGATTCTAAGGTTACATTAAATATATCTCTTTTTTAATTCGAGTTTAACGAGTACCAACTTTCCGACGTCAGTGAGACTATGGCATCCCAAAATGGGGTATTTTATGAGGCTGAAGATAGCAGGAATAGGAAAGAGATCGAGAAAAGAAGGGTTGGGAAGTACCCTGCTATTTAGATTTGGTCCCTTAACACGACTAAAGCAATTTCAACCAACGTTTTTAAACAGAATAGTGGTCTTTTACTAGGACGTTACTGACAGTGTCTTTCCTGGATATGGGTTCTTTTTAAAAATTAAATAAAAAATAATAATAATTTTAAATTCTTTTATTTGTTTCCTTAGTATCTACCACTCTGGGACGTACCGCAAATATATGTACTATACATTAATTACCTGTGAAATATCACAAATTATTTGAATAAAATTGATTAGCGCACACCGGGATATGACTCGACCACGAAGGTTATCGAAACTAAACTCACTATGATTGTTTAATTTTCACACTCATAATTATTTTAATTATAATGTAATTAAAAATTATGAGTTGATGTCGATAATCGCATAAAAATATCGTGTTAGAGAAACTAATGTATGTATCTTTTAAATTTTAGACCATCAGGTGCTGAATTTAAGATATCAATTCAATATTGATAAAACCTTTGGTTTAGAATTAATTATTTCTAATTTTGAAACTGTTAATTCGTGGTGGAATTCCATTTTAATGATTGAATAAAACAAATATATAACTTTATTCCACTTTTATTTTATGACTGGACCGGTTTCGGCCTATGACGGCCATCTTCAGACTAGTCTGAAGATCTTCAGACTAGTCATGAAAATGGGCCGTTGTTTTATTCAATCATTTAGAATTAATGTTACAACGAGAGAGATTGACTACGTTTAAAGTGTAGTAATCTTATGAAGGTATTATACATATTACATCATCTGATATTTAACCTTGAAAACCACTTCATGGCTCCAAAATTTGATAAAATTCAAATAATTAGATTTTTTAACACACAGTACAACCATTTTTATTTTGCCATATTTCCAACCAGAGTTGACGCGAACACAGTACGCACACGATACCTTGCTTGCATACAGCAAGTTTCAAATTTGTTCATTTTTAATATAATGTAAATAACACACTGTAAATTTTTTTGAATGGCTGTAAAAACTTTTCAAGTATTCAAATTCGATCAAAGTGTACACTTATTGTCCCTTTCTCACCACCAGCAACAATAAGTAGACGGAAGTAAGACAAAAAGCTATTTCTCAGTGACGTTAGGCAAGGACATCACATATACATATACACCAATACTATCAATCTTAAGTGTGTATTGTTTGGGTCAACTCTTATTGCGCGACACATATCCACCCTTAATACAAAAATTAAAATAAGTATAATGTAATTATTTGTCCAACGGCAGGACGAATTTTCCCATACATTTAATTTTCCACCAGTTTTCTCGTCGTATTAATCTACATAATAATATTACGTTTCCGTATCCCCATTATTAAGTCATGTGCCACCTTATTACCGGCCAACTGTGGCGCAGGTTTCCCTGTACAGGTGTACTGTACGGTACAGTCGGTGCACGGTGTCTTCAAGGTCGGCATGTTCACAATAAACTACCGGCCTACCACCCGCTGGTATCGGCGAGTCTATTTTACTTTTCCGCTGTGCTTACTTCCCCGATGAATGCTGCAGTATGACTCATCCGTAACACGTGTTCAATGTTCAGATCTCAACTGTAAAGCTGAACTTCTGTGTTGGATTTCAAAGAGATAATTTGTTAGATTCTCACCTTCATGTTTTTTATCCAGCTCCTGCCTTATCCAACAATTTCACTATATTATATTTCCATATTGAACAACACCGAGTTCGAAACAAGCGACAAGCGAAACAAAAGAGAGCCATGTGAAAAAACGTTTTTCTTGTTGGTTCGTTGGTGACGTCGGTTTGTTGCTGTACTTCAAGTAATATTAAATTAAGGTAACGAATGTTAAATTTGTAATGTTTTTAAAGCGAACAACACCGAGTTCGAAACAAGCGACAAGCGAAACAAAAAGAGAGCCATGTGAAAAACGTTTTTCTTGTTGGTTCGTTGGTGACGTCGGTTTGTTGCTGTACTTCAAGTAATATTAAATTAAGGTAACGAATGTTAAATTTGTAATGTTTTTAAAGCGAACAACACCGAGTTCGAAACAAGCGACAAGCGAAACAAAAGAGAGCCATGTGAAAAAACGTTTTTCTTGTTGGTTCGTTGGTGACGTCGGTTTGTTGCTGTACTTCAAGTAATATTAAATTAAGTGTGGCGTTTTGTTCATTTTGTGTAAGAAGAATCAAAAACTTCCACTTCAAACACATCGGTGAGTGAATGGTTTCCCATTTTCCCTTCATTCCAAATAATCTTTCCACATCCATAATTAGACACTTCCATCAAGTAGTATAGTTTATCGTTGTTACAGTTCACTATTTTCCAAATTCATCTGAACCACTAAACTATATCTAAGCTGACACCGTGAAAATTGCAGAGCTTTTTCTGTCTAAAATTTCAAGTTCAACACTATGCTGAACTCTCATTTTATCGTTAGGTTTGGAGCTCTGAGAATGTTAACAGTGCAAATATATATATATTTGCACTTTTAACTTTGACGGGTGTAAATATATATTTTTTAATATTCACACCACATTCCTCACTAGCATTACAACCATTAGTATTAGAGATGGTCGATATCAGAATCGGGTGTACCTGCGGTTCCAGTTACCGGTGACCGTCGAGGAACCGGTTATTTATCCAGTTATTTTTGGAACCGGTTCCTGGTGCCAGAAAAGTACTAGCAAATCGACAAAAGTTCCTCTCCAAAAAAAAATCACTAGTCGGTAGAGATTTGAAATCGAAAAGTACTAGCAAATCGACAGAAGTTCCTCCCCAAAAATACAACAGCGAAAAGCCGGTTCCTTGGACAAATGATTTTTATTTGCCAAAAAAACGGAACCGGTTCTTCAGAGAAATTATATCGACGGTTCCAGTGACCGGCTTGGAACCGGTTACTTTTAACCGGGACAAGAATATCGACCATCTCCAAGTAGTATCACGGACAATAAATACAAAAGTAATAACTGTTGCCGCCAGTGGTGGCAGTGATGGTGGGGGTGGTGTGTGATGACTCCTGTCCTGCGGGCGGCAGCGATTAGCCGCGGGAAACCCCCGTCCCGGGAAATTGGCTGACTAACCGCCAGCCGACCCTCTCTCTTTCTTTAGTTTCTGGCGCGGTGTGCCAGCGCTCTTCTCTCGCACAACATCGCAGGCAGAATAGTGGGAGAGCGAAATCCGTCGATATTTAAAAGACTAGACTGGAGCACGATCAATTTCACCGGCCTGTCTGGGGCAAGTCCAAGCCGAAAAGTTTTATGTAAATTAGCGATATCTGTTTTTACGACCTGCGTGCCGAGCGGTTAAAATCAGCGGGAGCATTCGCAAATAAAAAAAATTGACGGTGGTATTATACACAGCCCCGATTTAGTGAACCTTATTTCCTTTCATACACCAACGTTACTGACGGCCTCCATAGTTGAGTGGTAAGACGCTCGACTACGAATCCAATGGTCGCGGGTTCAAACGTGGCGTGCGGCAATAACTTTTATTTCATTAATATGTGTCGTAACACATTTAATTCATATAAAAATAATAAAAAGTATATTTGCGGCATGTTCAGACTACCATTCAGAATCGAAACGTTGCTTGAAATGGCTTTAGCCGTGTTTGATGACCAGATCTGAATAGCCAGGTACTTCCCAACCTTCCTATTCCCAATCTCCTTCCATCCCCACTACCTTCAGCCTCACAACATACCCCATTTGGGGATGACATAGTCTCACTGGCTTTAGACGGTTGGGAGCAGTTGAGACTCTTGTGCGGTATTCATGTTAATTTTTTTTTTTAAATACTCGATCCAAAATTCTATTAAGTTGTAACAATAACATCAGGACTGAGTCTTTCATCTACTCTCTTATACCTAGATTGCATGTAATTGGTAATACATACGCAGAGGTGGCTGATGTATTTAACTGCACGGAATGTAGTTACAAGAAAGCTATAATATCATATATATTTAATCAACATTAATTTATTTTAATCAAGCACCTTTCTTTACTAATTCACAAATATATTTATTTTTTTTTGTGTGCAAATAATTTTCATTTTTTCACTGTTTAATGTAAACCTTATGTAAAAGCCCAATCGGCGTATCCAATAAAATTAATAAAATTTTATTCATACATGTTATTTGACATGTTTTTCAAATATAATTATATATGTTCGCCGGAAAGGCAAAAGGGCTGAACCGCCATTTTGGAAAGTTTACACCTGAGCACTTTTAAGCTTTTTTGTTTTATAATAATAATATATGTGGTCTTATATAAAGCTTTTTCTAAATTTCACTAAATATGTCAACTACTTTCTACGAAAATGTATCAATCAATTGTTTTTTTTTCAAATTTATTTGCCGTATTTTTCTTTAAATTTAGAATTCATAATTAGCTTGAGTTGTATACGAGTACATCGATCTTTGTACCCAATTTGATTCGTTCGATTAGTTGGGAGGGCCTTCCTAGTGTTATTCTACTTCATTGTAGACCGTAGATAGAATAATGGAAAAACGATTTCACTGAAAAGTGTTTTTATTTCGGATAACAGTAACTGACATGAATCCCTCTTTGTTTTACCAAGAAAACCGTTTATCACGTTTTATATGGTAACAATTTTAAGTTTAACCGTTGTATTATCCGCATTTCGTATAATTTATCCATTGTCTCAATGCTGCTTTTGACTGAATTACATAAATATTGTGATTTTCTATTGCGTAATAGTTTTTTCAATGATAAATAAATAACATTTCGTCGCTGGAAAGGTAAAAAGGCTTAAGCGACACTTTGGTTAAAATGAGTTAAATATGTAGTTTTGGACAGTTTTTTTTTCTGCATCTAATGCTCTGACTCTCGTTTGATTCTGAAGACTTTTGCGGCCCTTCAGCTATCTAAAATATATTTACCATTTAGGAGAAGGCTTGACTCAAGCGACACAAGTTTGTAACCTTTTTAAGCTTTTTGTCGCTTTGGGTAACTCAGTGAGAACATTGAGTTACCAAAGTTAACTTTTTTTTTAAATCCAACGTTACTGATGACATGAATTTTATTCTAAAAAAAAAAACTTATTACTTATAAATATAAATATTTTGCCCTTTACCTTTAACTCCTTGGGAATAATATACCCAGAAATGTAATTTTGTTTGTTCCATATTAACATTTTAATAAACAAAAATAAAAGAAGTAGGTACGTTTCTCTGTTATTACCTTGAAGTAACAATATACGAAGAGAGAGAGCTAATTCTTTTTATCCAACCTATACAATTTTGGAATAAATCACTTTCTCCTGGTTTTTACGTCGTACACCATGAGAAAGAAAAAGAGACAGCAAATTTTCCCGAATTATCACACCTCTTTAAAGTATTGTTAGAATGTTATTCGTGTCCCGCGTCTCCGTTGAATCCGCCCACACGTTATGGTACGCGAAATGAATTGTGATAACTCAACAATTTATTAGGTTACATGTTACATATATTTTTTGACAATACTGTGAAAAAGTGGTTATACGAATAAACAAATACATTATGTCGGCATGTGCTATGAATGGATTTATAAATACCCTAGCCCTAGTCTTAGCCACGCCCAGCTCTAGCCGAGTCCGGCGAACCTCGTATAAACTGACTACAGCGCTCTCTATCTTGCATATTATTGCTCTGTGGTTATTACATACTGAACACAATAAATAAAACGTATGGTAAATAAACAAACAATTTATTATTATCTATTTCACATTAATTAAAAATTACTGAATTTCTATTTACACATTTATAATAAAGGAGGTTTCCTGGAATGAATACCACAGCTTTATGCGTTAACTTCCGTTATCAAAATAATAAAAACAAACAAAAAAATCCACACAGTACCTACTAATTGTTTAATAGATTTCCCGAATAATTTTCCTCGTTTTTGTTTTTGTTATTCGTTTGCTCTCCGTCATCACCTGTTTCTAAATTCAAGTCTCCCATTAGTCAAGCGGACCTTCTGGCTTATTTATCTATTTCTATCCTCTCTTTATTCTTTTGGATTCGTTGGACTTCCGCATAGCGGTGCCGCTTGGCTAAAATGTGATTATTCTGCCAGTTCGGCGATCCAGGCCATCTTAATATAACCAGAAACCTGTTTTAACATTTCTGCAAAGTGCTTTTATGATTCAATCAATTCAGCGGAAGAATGCTGAGAGTGAGGGTTTGATTCCCGCTGAAGTGCGGGAATACATTGACACTGATTTTTCAATTAGGTTTCGAACTCTCGAATATGTTTATTGCTGCGATTTCAACTTGATTTTACATACATTTGTACACGGTTGACATTCAATACATGAGAACGGGTCGCTTTTACGACTCGTTCTTATGTTCAACAACTCGGCTATGGAACGATTTGCCGGCCTCTGTGTTTCCTCCCTTCTTCAACATGGGCCTCTTCAAGACCCAAGTTCACTCCTTCCTTCCAAGGCCTCCTGTTTGGAGTTATTGTAAAAAAAAAAAAAAACATGAAATTTTCTTAAAATTAATATCACGGAAGAAATTTTACTATACCTAATAAAATATAAGCATTAAAAAAGAAAGGAGTGATATAAAACCGTCTTACCACTCCGCACTTTGTTTCGTATCTCATTATTTTTTTTATTATACTATGCACTATTTACTTTTTTTTAAATAAATAAAATATGTGAATGCCGCACAATAGTCCTAACCGTCTGGAGCTTGCTCGACTATGTTTTCCACGATTGAAGTATTTTTTTAAGCTGAACGTAGTGGGGAGGAGAAGGAGATGGGTGTGAAGAAGGTTGGGAAGTACCTGACTATTCAGATCTGGCCACCAAACACGGTTGAAGCCATTTTAAGCGACTTTTCGATTCTGAATGATGGTCTTTCACCAGGGCGATACTGGTAGTATCTTACACTCATGTCGCAAATATACTCTGTATTATACTCTTATTTAAATTTAATTTACTACATTCAACAATTCTTTATTTTTCCATAAATTGAAAATATTTTGACGGCCTCCATGGACGAGTGGTAAGACGCTCGACTACGAATCCAAAGGTCGCGGGTTCAAACCCGTCGTGCGCCAATAACTTTTATTTAATTAATATGTGTCATAACACATTTAATTCACATCAAATAATAAAAAAAATATTTTCGCCACGTTCCAGAGTGGTAGATACTCGTATCGCCCTGGTGAAAGTCCACCATTCACAATCAAAACGTTGCTTGAAATGACTTAAGCCGTGTTTGGTGACCAGATCTGAATAGTCAGGTACTTCTTAACCTTCTTCTTTCCAATATCCTTCCCCTCCCAACTACCTTCAGCCTCACAACATACGCTATTCGAGGATGTCATAGTCTCACTGGCTCAAGACGGTCGGGAGCAGTTGAGACTCTTGTGCGGTATTCATATAATATATATATATATATATATTGAAGATTTATCTTTTCATTAGGTTTTATAATTTTCTTTATACAATTTTATTTTCAAATCTTGCTTTCCTTTTAAGTATGCTTGTATGTTATATTTACATTTAATTCACTGTACTTGCACAAAATAACTTGACTTCATAAATCAAGTATAACTAGACTTTAAGCGTATTAATATACTGTCTGATGGGAGCTTAGCACGGGTACCCCAATAAATAAACGATTTTTTCTATTGTAAAAAATATGTTTATAGTATGAAACAGTTTTAGTAATCCTTTTTATGTCGGTGGCGAATACCATATTAGCTTAAAATCCTAGATTGAGTTATATATATATATATATATATTTTTTTTTATTTTTTTTTATTATTGGAGTTATTGCATTTCACTACTCAGTCATGCACAATTGTGGATTAGATTACTTTTTTATTATTAGAAAAATCAAGAAGTTTCTTTACTCCCAATGTGTTATTACATTTGACTTTCATTAAACAACCTTTTTAACCCTTTGATTCCTGTACATAGATCATGCGGACTTACATAAATTGTTTTGGGAATTATCTGTTATTTATAACTTAGAAATCATTCCGTTTTTTTTTTTAATTTTTGGAAAACTCCTTATAGGAAAAATTCACCCGGTACATTTTTGTACCGTCAGACAATAAAAAAATTATAAAGTGTGTATAGTTATTTATTTTTGATACCCTACAATTTCGACAGATAATGACATTATTGGATGACATTATAATACTCATTGAAATAATAATATACAAAAACACGCATACTTGAATCCATTATCACAATAATTATGGTTTCAAACAATCACTAAAATAACTTGACTAACCATGTATGTGACAGCTCAATGTAAAACTGGTTTCCCTGGTATCAGTTTTTGTAAATAAGCGATAAAAACTGGCTAACGTACAAAATAATTTCCAATAATGTACGTACAGGAATAATATGTAAAAAATTGTTTTTAAGTACAGAAGATATATGTAGTTTTATAGACAAGTACACATTGGTACCGTCAGGGAGCAAAGGGTTAAAATGTCCGAACCCAAATAAGCAGCCATCGTTTAATTTTATGTTATTTGACTTAGTAGTTGTTCGGTGGTTTTCTTACAAATGTATCACGGTTTCTATCCACCCCGTCTCATATTGACACTGAATTAATTACCTTATTTTTTTAAACTATTTACGCAATCCGATTGGATGTTAATTATATCATATTATCGTCATACTACATCAAATGGATCTTTGATTATTATTATTTATCTTGCATCCATCTATCACTCGATCTGTCAAACGGAAACCAATTAATTTGATTTTTGGTAATCATCTGTCAGACTCCCGCTGGACCAAAAATATTCCCGTCAACTTAATCACGCACACCCTCACACGTTCTGTTATACACACACACGTGAGTTATTAATAATATCATATCTTTCCACTGCGCGTGGACTAATAGAAGTATTTTCATAAATAATCTTCTGGGGATGTTCAAGTTATATAGCAGCTAAAAATTTTTTTTGTATTTCTATTAAAAGCACGCATCATTTTTTTTCACTCCTTTGTCCTCGCGGTTAGTGATCATTTTAATTCTGTACACCGGAGTTAGCCAGGTATATTCGCCACTACTGTCTTCGACCACCCTCAGGGCGGAGAAGATTTTGTCAAAATCGTCTGATTTTGTCAATCCGTCTCAGGAATGGCGAATCTATAAAATTTCGACTTTGAATAATAATTTGAATTAGATTTTCATTGTGCTGCTTATTTGTCGAATGTCGCGGACCTTTAGTTGTCTGCTACTGCTTGCGGTGAATTTCTCTCTACCTCCATCGCTCAGAATCACTTATGTGTGTAAGCAGAATGAATCAGCAAACATCAGCTTGTCTATTGTCTAGTATAATCCCGGTATTTATTATACAATATTATTTAGTTTTATTACATCAAAGTTTACAAAATGACTGAATATAACTCATATACTTTTTGACTTTATAATAATAACTTATATACTACTTGATATTACATACTAATGTATTTTATATGGTTCTTACAAGCTATTTAAATTTATTAATTGGTATAGTTTTGAGGGTTTCCGGTAGCGAATTGTAACATTTCATCCCTTTCTGAAGTAAACTGTTTTGTGTATTTGATTTATTCTTTTTTGGTGGTCTGATTTCTTTGCATGTCCTTGGAATTTGTTACTTGCGTTGCCGGTACTCACGACGCGCTTAGGTTTGGTTTTTTTCACAAGCCATATTCATTGACACCCCTCTAGAAATAGGTCATCCGCCATCTTTGCCAAAGGTCCACGGCCCTAAAGCGATGACCAAAAATATAGATTTTTAGTCTTCTTTTTTGTTCACCCTTAAGGGTGATTTCCAACAGACTCGGTCTGGTACCAGGATTATATATTGTGAACGCGTCTTTCTCTACACAGTTTCGTATTTTACTTCTCGAGCCTTTTTTCTCTCTCCCATTTTTCTGTTTTTCTCTTTCGTATTATTAACATTTCTTCTTCTCCTTTCTCATTTTGTTCTTTCCCTTTTTATATTTTTCTTTTCTGAAATCCGCTCTCCCAACCAGGCAACAGTCTTCTACTCTGAAAAGATAAATCCATTTATGTTTTCATGTTCAAAAGCTTCGAATAAGCCGATTAGAAAACGGGTATTACGGCTTGAAACCCACTCACCGCGCGAATTCCGCGCATCCAAATATAGCCCCTAATGTCCGTCTATACTTAGCCCCGCCTCCACCGAGCTTGCATGCCCCGCTGTACCTTTCATTGCATCACATTCGGGAAACAACTAACTCAAAGGGGAGGTCTATTTTCGGATGCCGGTGATGTGGCATTTGTGTCAGTTTGGTGTGGCAATGCAACCATTGCCTTTGACAGATCGTCGGTTTGTTCGATTGGAATTCGATATTTCGCTTGGGCTTCTGATTATTTTGACTGATGTAAATGAACCATGGCCATCTCGTTTTTAACTGCCCTATTTTATACTACATTTAAATACCGACGGAAAACTTTTTCGCTCTTTAAAATTTCTGTTTATTCTTTTATAACCGTGTCTCGAAATGTATTTTCAAATTAATAAATTCCGAAATAAGATGTTCATTGTGATGTAATTATTGAAAACATTGTACGATGGGGTAATTATTAATAAAAATCTTATTTAAAGAATGTTGAATTGATTTCATTAAAAAAATGTATGATATATTTTGCACTAGCCTATAGTAACGTGTAACCAATCCTTTATAGTTAACCTTGTATCACTTACTACAGGCGGATATCTGCCGCTACTGACTCGCTAAATGCGAAATCTGTTTTACCGATCGTAATCTAACGACTGATTGCCTATTTTTTGGTTCCTGGGCGCGTAACTATTCCCACTAGATTTTAACGATGATGTGATCAACGATTGATTTATTGTAAGGCTACGACCACAGTAGAACGTTCGGCAACTTTAATTAAAAAAATCTTAGAATAACCTCAATAGTTTCCTTCTTAAGTTTGACGGTACCATCCTGCAACACAGTATATATTTAGATCTGGACCGGTTTCACCCTGATATAGGTATCTTCAGACAGAAGCAGCCCGTTTTTTAGTCATATAATTTATTTCACAGCTATTATTGTGGTTGGAAAGAAAATATACAAAATAATCAAGAAAAATAAGTATAATAATTTCAAGCTACCTACCTTTTAGGTATAGTTTAGTATAATAATTTCAAGCTACCTACCTTTTAGGTATAGTTTAGTATAATAATTTCAAGCTACCTACCTTTTAGGTATAATTTAGTATAATAATTTTAAGTACCTACCGTACTATTGTAGCAATTCTGCTTCAACCTCACAATTCAACACGCCTATGCGACGAATACAACATTTGGGAAACATATACTCCGATGTCGCTGATATATTAAACACGTCAATATCAAACTATAAGTTTAGTTTAGTACAGTTGTTATCATCTGGTAGAGCTAAACTAATAGTTAGACCTGTTACTTAGTATTATTTTTTTCTTTTACAATATTTTTGAACCTGTTATTTATTGAATATTATTAGTTATTTTTGTATCTACTATTCAATACTCTTTTTTTATTTTATTTTACATAATTTTTTGCACTTATGAGGTTATTGTTTTAAAAAAAAATGTTAACATGTATGTAAAAGCCTATAACAGGCGTAAATAAATAAATAAATAAAAAAAATAAAAAAATACACGTTTCTAATCAATGTTTGATCCAAATTTATTTAACCTTCACTGTGTTTCGTACCCGCAGCATCAGGGTCCAGATCCAATAAGCTTACCACCCTGCCACAAAGTCAGTTAAAGTAGAACATCCCTGAAAGCGGAGAAAATATTTTACCAAGAAAAAAATACTGAAATAAACGCGCTACTTATTTAGAACACCTAGGAAACTATCGCCTTAGCTATTGTATCGGTGATATCATAGCTGTGTTAGTCACCTTTCTACCCCTATTACATCACCGAATACCTCCCTCCCTCCTCCTTCCCGATGGCACGGAGTGGAGGGGTGGATGGAACGTGTTTTATTTATACATTCCACCCCACATACAGTTATGACACAATCACTATTTTACCGATCGGCACATTCCTGAGTTATGTGCCACGTGATCACGTAGGTAAATTCCTTCCCCGAAACTGTGGCTGCTAGTTGATTGTTGTTTGTGTTTGAGGGCTTAGATTTTTAAAAAACTTTTTTTTTGTATTGTTGTAGAATATTTTTTTCTTGGCTTATGTTATCTTTGGGATACTGTGAGGAGTCTTTTTGGGGATAGGAAGGAGTGAACCTGAGTCGGCTTTTGTTGTAGGACCATATATTTTCCATTTGTATATATTTTTTAGGTTTTTCCAATTTCGAACCTCTAGATTACGTCACTGATGGCGTATTCGTATTTAGGTTTATATAATAAATATATTTCTTCCCGAGTTCGCCTCGAGTTTCGACAGTATTTTATTTTTCATTGGTTTTTTCTATTGATCAATTGAGAAATATTTTACAAACAGAATGGCGTCTTTGTCTTTCGATTATTTTGACAGTCAAATGAATATTGACAAATTCTATAGCTCATGATGGAAATGCCGTTATATTAAAATAAAAATAGAAATGATAATATGTCATATTTATTTACGTGTGTTTTTTAAGTATATTTCACTATGCTTCTATGGAGATTATTAATTTTCACTTAACAATCATTTTTATGGCGCTCTTCGGTTTTTCAATATTTTAATCTCTTTGCTAATTTTTGTTGTGTATTATTTTTTGTTTGTTTTTGTATCCACACTTTTTAATAACACTTTATTTTTATTGTATACTGTAATAACAGCGTTGGTATTATTGCATCAATGAAACCTATGATGGAATCAACAACTATTATAATTATTTTCTGAACATTTTAATTTGGCTGTATTAAACGTAAAAATCAAGTCAGCCAAAAAAAATCTTTGACAATAGAGAAGTTGAGTGAAAAATATTATGACTTTAAAAAAATATGTGCATGTAGATCGAAAAACACAGATTCTGAATATATATGTATATTTCCATATTATTATTCCCAGAATTAATAAACCCTTCTTGAAAATTAGTTAAAACGCCATAAAATAGAAACGCTTCATATTAGTCGAACGTCAAATGTACCGTTTTCGTACGATGCGATGCCGCGAAGTAAATGGCGGTGAACCATTTTTTACGTAAAATTTCATTTCTTGGAATGATTGTAAATTGCAGTAATGCTTGTATTTTTACACATTAGTACGATGCAATAGCAAGACGTATTATCTCCTGACATTTTATAAGGTTTTGTTAAATTAAAAGCGGTAAAATTGAAGAAAAAACACAAAATAACAAATATGCAACTGACAGCTGGATAACGACAATGTGCGATGTCAAATATAAGTACCGTGTGGTGCCCCTTCTGAACGTACAAAACGCGTCACGCACCCACCCCGCTCCTTACCTCTGTGTACAAAATTCAAACTTTGAGAATTAATTTAACTATAAAAACTAACTTAAAAAAAAAAAAAATACCCATATTTAAGTTTGAAGGTGGATATTGATAAAAAAATATTAAAAAAATGGACTCAACTTCCTTATTGTCTAATTTATATTCTGTTCTAAATAAAAATCAACAAATATTTTTTTTAAACGCTCGATGTAGTTTTTAGCTGTCCTAGAAATTCCAAACAGAAAAAGCTGTGCAAATGTCATAACGCCACAACGTGTATAGTGTAGATATTGTTCGTACTCTTTCTTTCAAACAATACGACTTTAGACTTACTAACATTTATCATTAACTAACTATGCATACATACTTATTTTCTACTAAACACGATGGACTAGATATTTCATGCTGTAGGCTGCGGGAATAAGCACAGCATCGTCAGCATTCACCATGCTATCAACATTTTAATGTTTCGCCCATGCCTACACCTTTCAACTATTGCACACAATTACCCATACACAGGTCGAATAATCATGGTGACATTATACAGCCTTGCTTGACACCTTTTGTGATATCGAACCATCTCGTAAAAACTCCGTTTATTTATTTATTTGTAAACTAACGGACCATTGTCCAATTACAAAAAAATACATAACACGAAATGGGAAAAAAGAGCAACAGAGAAAGAACAGCGCATACATAATATTAAATGAAGCAATGACCAAAATAGGACAAAATATAGATAAAAAGAACATTCAAATCAAAGCCAAGGTCAATTTAAAGTTTTAGTAGAGTCGTAAAGAATGCTCCCAAAAATTTCAAAACCATGGCTTGAGTTAACAAGTCTCGACATTCTGGACAGTGGAGAATGATACCCATAATTAGTAGAGTGATGATTAAAGAACAGTAATTCATTGTTTTTGAGTCTATTGCAAGGAATGTTGAACTGGATGAGTTGCGACAAAGAAGATGAGTCGATCATACAGTTACTAATTTTGAAGATGCAAATCAACTTAAAGTCTTTCCTACGCTATTCTAATGAAAAAAATTTCAGTGATTGTTCAATTTAATCAAATGAACAATCGCCTCTTTCTCTCCTTAATCTCCGTGTAATTCCGCGTAAGAAACGATGTTGTGCGGATTCAATATGAATGTCCAATGTTTACTCTGTATTATTTTCGTATTTTTTTTTTCAAGAATAAAAAAACGCTCTATTCCTTCTATTCAATAATCTTTCAATGAGAAAAGGTTCGTAGTGTGCAATATATCTACTGAAATTATAGCAATGTTTATTGCCCATTGCCCAAGAACTATTTAGTTACTTCTTGGCAGTCAGATGTTTAAATCTCTGGTTTTGACATTGTTAAACGGCCCGTTGTTCTAATTGAATCTTTCACTTATCGCTTGATTAATTCCACTAGACATTTCAACACCGCCGCTCTTGGTAACGTTTCAATTTTTGATTGGTCAATGCATATTAAATCATTTTTGTCTCCACCTTAATGCATCTGTCAAATGACTCATTCCATTTTATTATATGTTCAGTATATTCTACTTAGGTGAGTTATGATTTCTTCTGAAGAATATTTGTAATTTTCTTGCCAACATCTCGCGTTCTTCTGTTATCCTAGCAACACCACAATATATAGGTACTAAAATAAAATCCGTGTGCACAAAGAAAATTGTAAAAAACCGTTTGTATAATCACTTAATTGACTATTTAAATCTGCTGGCGTTTTCCATAAAGTATTAGATCAGATAAAAAAATATTTATTATTAAATTTCATACTCTTTTTTTGTGAGTACGTACGTACTCACGAGTGTGAACTTCTTAAAATTGGAACCTGATGTATGTGTCATTAAATTTACGAAGAATCTTTACAAGTGGAGAAAAACGATAAATTACCTACCTTTAATTTTATTTTATAATTGAATTGGATGAATTAAAGCAACTAATATTTTTGGCAAGTAAAGTTATATCCCGTGATTTCTCACGGGTATAACTACTGTTTTCCTACCTGCTACGCTTTCTAATACCATTTTGTAGCAGGCAATCCCTTCATCAGTTCCACTCGATTGAATTTTCACACGAAATTGACACTTCACTCCAATGCAATTTATTAGTTTCATATTTCCCACAAAGAAAGCATTGAAGCAATATGGATTCTGCTTGATAAAATAATTATAGTCATTCCTTTAAAGTTCGAAACCGACGTTATCATAAATCAATTCAACTCATACTTCTGAAGAAATTGCACAATAAAATAAAGTTTAATTCGAAATCGTTATATTACAGATTATAGGTTTATATGATTTTTTCTTCAAAATATTATTAAGCGTACAATTTTGCTTCCGCCGTTTTTGAATATACAGAAATGAAGGCATTACTTGATCACGACTCGTGTCAGAGTCAATAATAATTGGCACGATCATTGAGAATGACTCAACAAGCAATTTCAAAACGCTTCAAAGCCATGGGAATGATTCAGAAGCAAGGAAATTAGGTTCCGTACGAGTTAAAAACCGAGATATGTTGAATATCGGTTGTTTGCTTATGAACAGTTACTTGAAAGGCAAAGACAGAAGGGATTTCTGCGACGCATTGTGCCTGGGGACGAAAAATGGGTTCATTGCGATAACTCGAAGCGCGGAAAACCATAGGGATTTCCCGGCCATGCTTCCACGTTGACGGCCAAACCGAATATTCACGGCTTCGAGGACATGCTCTGTGTATTTGGTGGGACCAGCTCGGCGTTGTGTATTATGACCTGTTAAAACCGGCTGAAACAACCACAGGCAATCGTTACCGAACGCAATTAATGTGTTTGAGCCGAGGATTGAAAGTCAAACGACTGCAATACAACGAGAAAGACACGATAAAGTGATTTTGCAGCATGACAATGCTCGACCCCATGTTGCGAAAATGGTCAAGACATACTTATAAACGTTGAAATGGGAAATCCTACCATACCGCCGTATTCTCCGGACGTTGTTCCCTCTGACTTTCAATTGTTTCGATCAATGGTACACGACCTGGCTAATAAAGAAGTAAAAAAATGAATCGCTCCAAAAGATGACCAGGTTTTTCAGCGCGGGATTTGTACGCTGCCCGAAAGATAAAAGAAAGTAGTGGCCAGCGATGAAATACTTTGAATCATAAATTTATAACCAGTTTTTTATAACAACGCCTCCAATTTCGGGGGAAAAAGGAAAGCAAAGTTATACACATAATATATTATCAACTTCCGTTTTCAACTTTTCAAAGAAAACTTAACCTGGAAAAATCTTTACAGGGCGAAATTTTGCATTGAACATCTCACCACAATTTTATAACTGTAAGGTATTAAGTACATAAACCATCTTATTTATTTTAAAATCATTCGCATTAAATACTAGTGTCGCTGAAAACAAAACATGACCCAATAACTTTATTGTTAGTTATGATATATGGGAATACCCAACACAACACAGCACGTGTAGCTTTCAGGAAGCGAGCGTTGGAAAACCACCTCGCTCGGGCTTAGCAGTGGCGTGTGGCGGTGTGGGGCCAAAGGTCAAAGACAAGGTGGTCTTGGTGCCAAGGCCTAGGGGGGTGACGAATGCTGAAATCACCCCCTAAAATAGCACCCATCGCTTACCCCCTGAGTGTTTTGTTTTTTTGTGCGAATTTGGTCGTTTCGTTTTATTGTAATTTGAATTATTGAATTCTTGCGGATAATTATTATTTCTTTTTTATTTCATTGGGGTCACATGTCGTGTGTGAACATTAAAATAATGTTGATTTCTAGCTGTTTTCTTCAGGTTTTACGGCGGTTGTAATTTATTTTATGTAATTCTGGAATATGTCATCAGATAAATTATATTACACTTCTTGTTACCCGTGAAAAATCACGGGATATAACTTTACTTGCCAAGAAAAAATATTAATTGCTTTAATCCACTCATTTCAAATATATAATAATGCCTACTAAAATATATGATCGGTAGGTTCTTTATTAAGTGGGTAGGGATTTAAAAAGACTCTTTTTATTTTTTTTAAATTTCTAAACACTTGATTCAGTTCCGATTTTGAAAACTTAACGCTGATACGTACGTACTCACAAAAAAATATTATTATTTTCTGAAATCATCTACTAAAAGTTCTACTAACCGACTTTTATCAATTATTATCTTTCTTTTTTAAATTATCTTTCTCGGTAGATTTTAACAGTCTTAAATGCGAAACTGTCTATTTTTCGTCAACCAAATGGATATTCCATCGATCCATAACTCATGATGGAAGTGACATGGAAAGTAAAATAAACTCCAAGCATAAAAATCTACAAGTTTTCTTTTGATTCAGCACATAAAACTATATCGATGGCTTAATTTACAAACCAGCCACCTATGGTCGAAAAATTGATTTTAATGGATTTTTTGCAGCTTTAATTTATATATTGCATAAAAAAAGGAAAAAAATCAAAACTTATTTTAAACATGTGAAATCGCCCGCCCGCAAACCAGCTAACTCCAAGCCGTCCCAAAACCGATTCGGCAAAGCGGCCAACTCCCGCCATTCTGGCCATTTTGTACTGGGAACTGTCGCAGAGTTGAGTTGTTTCACAACGGTTCGTGTTTTTGATTGATAAAATAATATAAATTGAAAGCTTTGTGTCATATTTTATGTACCCAACGGAGTTAGCCAATTTGCAGAATGAAATAGTGAACTTTATGTAGAGTTAGCTATTTGTTATGTTACAAATTTTAAGAATCTAACCCTTTCAGTTAATTTTGTACTGTAATGTTTGGTCATATTGTACTTATTTTATTTATACTGTTATCTTAATTGATTCATTTCTTAAAATACTTTTTTTTTGGATGTCATTTTTCGAAGAAGCTTTGAGCAGTATGCAGTCTCCAGTCAAATTATTATATCCCATGGCTCTATATGGAATGATCAGAACTTGTATGAGAATATTAAATCGCTTTGAATGTTTCTTAACTATTAAGATAAATCAAAATGAAATAATATCTTTGTATAATAAGATTTTATTTTAATTTTTATGACTCTCCGGTTTTGCTTAGACAAAATTAAATTAAACAAGAAATACCAAGTATGCGGTTATATGTACATACAGAGGGAGAACAAAATATAAAACAAAGTAACAGAACAATGAGAAAACAATAGAATAAAATTTAAATTATAACAAAGGAACAGAGAGAAAGAGACAGATAATATTAAATAAAAGAGGCAAAACGTCAACTGAGAAGGTGATAATTTTATGAGTTTACGGGAAACATACCTAATATTGGACTACTGGACAAATTGAACTGATTATTAAGAATATGACTTTGTATTTTAATGGCTTTCTTTATTTCTAGTGCTTCTAAATTATTTAATCTGTTGCCATGACCATTTTTTGTGGAGAATATCAGCACCGGTGCTTTTATTGAAGGTATGATCTTTTTCAATAAGATGATAGTGACAGCTTTTTATTTCTGGATTTTCTAGGTCAACGCAAACATGTTGTATCATAAGTTATAGTACTTTTTAATATGCATTTAATAGTTCAAAAGTAAGGCAGGACGTCATTAAATTGTTTTTTTTTTTGTTTTTTTTTATTGTTGAGTAAGAAATGAGTTTGAAAAAAGTGTTGAAATGTACTGAAGATGACTTAATTTGTTTCGGCTTTTATCTTTCTTGCAAGCTTCAATTTATTTCTGCGATTTTAGCCCTGAAATATATGTGTAGTGGAATATGAAATTTAAACCCAGGTAGTAAAATTATTGTTATAAAAACTTAACCCCAATCTAATATCAGTCAAGAGAGCTAAACTAACCTAACCTAATCGAAGGTTTATTAACTACAGCCGAGCAAGTACCCAAACCTTTTCCAGAGAAATCGTTTGCCCAATCAGTTTCGGATCGAATTACGATCAATCATTTTAATGTTAGACTTAGCCGCCGCACCGCTCGGGCCATGGTAACAGTGCCGCGTAATGTAATCGCTTGTTTACATTCTATGGATTTATTAATTACCTGTATACCTGGTACTTGTGCCCAGCACTTAACAGATCTTACACAAGTAGTGGCCGGCGGCTACTTACATCTACAATAGCAGAGGTGAATAGTTTTTAATGGAATCGACTTGTTCATGGACACTTCGTAAATTTTATTTAATCATTTTTTTTATCAATTTGTCCTTGCAGCTTTTTTTTATGTAATACCTCTCAAAAGTTTCGTCTGTGCTGAGCCAGTGAAACTGTGTCTTCCCAGTTTATGTTGTGAGGTTGAAAAACGTCGAGGGAGAGAAAGGCAAAGGGAATAGAAAGGTTTGCAAGTAACCTGGTCACTAAAATCTCTCACTCTAAAACATGGTACAAACATGATTTTTGTATTTGATTTCTACCTGGGAAATATATCGTGTTTTATATTTCTACCCTGGCTTTCGAAGCTACCATCTCTTAGTCCAGAGCCAAAGGACTTACCGTCACTAGAAATGAAAACATGAAGTTATAACTAATAACCCTTTAACACAACAATATAATAAAATAATGGATGAAGCTCGAAACAACACGTTTATTTAAAAAAATTAGACAAGACGTCATGTTTTTTTTCTCCATACTTTAAAGAGTAACAAGCAAAACTATTCAATACATCATAAAACAATATAACTTCGGTTGTGATGTGAGCACGTAACATTCAAAAATCCATAAATACACAATTCTTATTTTCATTAGCGTAGGGATGGGCTATTTGACTATTTTTTTTACTAAAAGTGACGTGACATCGCATTGGTTTGTCGTAGAATTATATTACATATACCAAAATGAATCCTTGCCATTCTTAAATCAATGTGATTAGATAAATTTACTATTCATAATGCGCCAAATAATAAAAATACGTTTATGGTCAGGGAAGGCAGAGCTGCTCAACATACCCCATACACGGGTACACACATCGTCGCTGGAAAGGCAAAAGGGCTTAAGAAAAACTTTGGTCACAAATCAGTTAAATATGCAGTTTTGATTAGTTTTTTTTTCTGCGTCGAATGCTCTAACTCTCGTTTGATTCTGAAAAATGTTGTGGCCCTCCAGCCACCTAAAATATATTTACCATTTGGGAAAAGGCTTGACTCAAGCGACACAATTTTGGGACTTTTTTTAGCTTTTTGTCACTTCAGGTAACTCAGTGAGAGTATTGAGTTGTCTGAGTTAACTTTTTTTTTTCAAAATTCAACCAGGCTCTGAAAACTTAAGCATTTTATTGTAAATAAATAAAAACTTCAAAGTGCTCTGGTGTAAACTTCCTAAAATGGCGCTTCAGACCTTTTGCCGTTCCGGCGAGGATACAATGAATTATTGCCGCTGTTCTCACAATCGTTGGTGGTGTAATGGTCAGAATAGTTTTCTTCCGCGCAGTTGATCGGGGTTCGAATCTCGACCGTGACAATTAACAAAAAATACAAACATTTTTTTCGGGTCTGCGTTAGTAATTTATTAAAAACATTTGACGGCCTCCATAGTCGAGTGGTAAGACGCTCGACTACGAATCCAAAGGTCCCGGGTTCAAACCCGGCGTGCGCCAAAACTTTTATTTAATTAATATGTGTCATAACACATGTAATTCATATAAAAATAATAAAAAGTATATTTGCGGCACGTTCTAGAGTGGTAGATCCTCTAAGTATCGCCCTGGTGAAAGGCCACCATTTAGAATTGAAACGTTGCATGAAATGGCTTTAGCCGTGTTTGGTGACCAGATCTGAATAGCCAAGTATTTCCCAACCTTCCTCTTCCCAATCTCCTTCCCTTCCCTAGTACCTTTAGCCTCACAACATACCCTATTTGGGGATGCCATAGTCTCACTGGCTCTAGACGGTTGAGAGCAGTTGAGACTCTTGTGCGGTATTCATATGCCATAAAGGTCGGCCGCCAAGTGTGAATTTTCGCAGTATCTGCCTGTACTACGAGAGGGTATAAAATCTGGCAGTCAACACAACTTTTTCCCCGGTGAAGCTAAGCATCGGTTACTCGACTTTCCTCAAAGTTTCCCCGGAACAGTTTATACCTCCATTAATTTCCGGAAGCATTTACTGTACAGTGTTGATGTATGATTGTTGCTGGTGGGAGTGGCTTCAGATACAGACGGAGGTATTCGAACACATACACACTTAATGATTGTAGAATAAGTCGAATACATAGACATTACGTAGACGTAGAATAGTTAGTTATCTACTGTGGGTGGAGAGGCGGTGTTCGCCCACTGCGCAGAACTCCCGGAATGCTTGGTCCGGTATAAATAGATGGTGAGGGTGTCACAATAGTGCGGTACTAGTTTACTACATCACTGCATCATACCCATGTTCCTGGATTTTGTGCTTCTGGTGGCGCTTTAAAAAAAAGTGTTTCAATAAGGCAAAAGTTTAATTTTATTTGATTAATATGTGTTATTTCACATTTAATTCATATAAAATATCGTATATCTGCGGCACGTTCCGAAGTGGTAGATACTCTAATTATCGCCCTGGTGAATAACCACCGTTCAGAATCTAAAAGTTGCTTGAAATGACTTTTTGGGTCATTGGTCCCTTTGGCACCGGCGTATAGTCGGGAATCTCGCTAATCGCGCGCCTTACATTTGTATACAGTAATCCAATGATCTGATTGTACTCAGAAATTAGTTTTGAAGTATTTTTGACTAAATATTAAAGTTGGTGACTTAAATATTTTGGTGCTCATTTAAATAGGTTCATTTAAATTTCAAAACAATGACACAATCTGATTTTATTTTTAAATCAGTCTCAACAAAACGGACCCATGGAAAACAATAAGATTTTTGTGTATGTTGCTTTCACTGGGTATCTGTTTTAATTAATCTCTCAATAAAGTAATTTTTATTACCTTCTATGATTTACTGCCCGGGAAAATAAACCATTCTTCAGGACGACATTAATATTTTTTTTGTTTTTCTGAAGATATAAGGGTTCTTCCGTAACCGGTCGACAAAATATTGAAAATATAAGTGGTTTTAAACACAGTTTGTCTGTTTTATTTATAAATATGGTAATCCAGAAAGTTAGTGCTTTTTACGAATAATTAATTTACTGTCTAAGCAAACAACAGAAGGGTTATTGTTGATGCTGTAGGAAAACACAATATTATTTTTGTTTCTATCGAACGAAATTGAGTGACACTTTGATATGTTTGAGGACAAAAAGTTTATTCATAGTATGCGCACAAATGATCAGAAGCGCTTTGTAATTCTGTACAATTGGATAAGGATTGAATGGGTTTAAAAATGTTCACGTCATCTGCATATAACGCGAATTCACTATTTTGAAAGCATACTTAAATGTAATGTATGTAGATATTAAATAAGAGCGGTCCGAAATGCGAGCCTTGGGGCACTTCTTACTTTCAAGGGCAAGAGACAATTTCCGTTAAGCGTGACTCAATGCCGATTACTGACATAAGACGCGATACATCTATAGCGATCACCGTGGATTCCTAGACCAATTAACTTCTGTAATAGAATATAGTGTATAACACGGTCAAATGCTTTGAAATAATCCGCATAAATGACATTTACCTGGCGTCTCATATTCATTAGACCGCGAAGGAAATTCGCAAAAACGCAAAGTTTGAATTTGTTGAGCCATTTTTCATGAATGCATGTTGATTATTAATAGTGAAGGTGAAATAGAAGTATAATTGATCCCAAACAATTTTTTTCCGATACCTTACTAAGAATTGGATGATAATTTGGATATTGGTTTTGGTTGAACTGGTAATATTGTTTTTTTCTATCTTTATGTAGTGTAAGTATAGATCAGTATTGCAATCACCATACATATATAATATGAATCGTTTGTTGACTATCCATTCATGATTCAGGGGAAAAAATTCGAGAAAGGGAGAATGTATATCGCAAAGAAACTGGCGACTATACTGTGATTTTTTTCTACTCACCATTCACTAGAAATGTGTAAATTAACCTTTAATTTAAAATGATAATTAATTTAAAATGGATGTCAAAAGGAAGACAGCAAATCAGTCGCAGGAAACACGACTCTTTAACTTTGATAAACCCTTTCTCTAATAAGTGGGACTATTCAAATCAAAACCACTGTTCTTTAAATAAAAACTGTACTACGACGTTTTTCCACTCACCGGTAACTAGAAATATGAAAATTAACCAGATAATCAAAAGGAAGAAAACAATCGTTCGCAGTAAACACGACTCGATAACTTGGACAAACCCCTCTGCCAAGAAATTATAGGGCTGTTAAAATTAATACCACTATTTCATGAATTGTTTTCTGTATCGTTTGATGGACAGTACCATCTGCGTATCGCACTGTGGATCAGCTCCATGCGAAAGAAAAGCAGAATGACGAGCTGGGTTTAATTATGTAAACACCACACGGAGGAATACACACTTGCTTCAACGAAAGACTCGTTCATTCATAAGAAATTACATACGTTTTTATTTATGTCGGGGGCTCACACTGAGCTAGCTTCCCGGCTCGTGTGATGTTATGGTGGTGGTTAGCAGGGCCGCCGCATCTTGACGGGTAATCTGTGCGGGGCACACGGGCGCCCGAACCAAGGGGGCTTCTTGAATTTGCGTTTCTGCGCTGTTTGTCTATTAACTCTGCTCGTGGCGCTGTTGCTTCTCTCAAGACATATCTTATCTTTGGCTGATGCTTTGTGGTGGGTATTTTA
The DNA here is from genome assembly GCA_022651775.1 of Drusus annulatus. Taxonomy (NCBI): domain Eukaryota; kingdom Metazoa; phylum Arthropoda; class Insecta; order Trichoptera; family Limnephilidae; genus Drusus; species Drusus annulatus. Next base: position 446,464 of record JAGWCC010000033.1, read on the forward strand.
AGGAAAATATTAAGTGAGCTTTGACTTTAAAGAGGTCCATTTCGTAGGAGGGAGTAAACGCAACAGCCACCTCTGGTATGTAGCCCTAAATAATCTGACTCAAAGCAGACAGTCTGTTCGATAGATTTTCCTTATCTTAACGGACTGATCAAGTGTTTATAACATGTCTGTTCTACCAGTATTTCAATAGAAAGTGCTTTGAAAAGCTAGAGTTATTGATTCCTTTAGCACCGGTGCATTGCCGGAAGATACGCCAAACGCATGCCCAATATTTTTACACGGTTGATATTTGCCTTTTTTCTACTTGCTTTTGGGATTTTCCGGCTTTTTCATTTCATCCTTCTTTCAAAATGAGTATCTTCGAGATCCAGGATTACTTCTTACTTTCTTTAAAGACACCCTCACAGTATCCCCAAAGATAACATCTCTAGGGCCTCCTGTGTGGAGTTGCTGAAAAAAAAAAAAATATGATGTCTCCCTCGTGAATGTACAGGATAAGAGAACCGCTCAATTTTTTTGTTTGTATACTATATCTAACTCACGGCGGCAGTAACTCCCTCGCGGCGGCGCTGGTGGTCGCTGGTCAGCTAGGTATGATGCAGATCGCCAGCGCACAGTCGGTAGTCGCCACACTCGACACTTGCTAGCCAGTCTTCTGGGAAATCTTGGCATCGTTCCCCATAAGCCGAATTCTCCAGATAATATCCGTGGCGAGTGATTAAACACTGTTTGAAAAACTCGCACACATTCTTTAAATCTAGCATAATGCGGCACTTAAACATCTGAAAATGTTTAAATTCAGACGCTTGAGACCATCGGTCTACACAGATCAGATACATTATGGCATGTATACGATAGTAGGACAAAATGAGATTTTACAAAACAAATTTACATTTTTAAGAAACACAATTCCCATAAGTTTGGTTGTGTCCAAGTATTGTGGACATTAGACATCGAATTTTTTTTATTTTTTTTTCGGATTTCGTGAAAAGGTATATCGCTCGTGCTGTTACAGCCATACATAGGTTTTACTAGGAATTTTTCACTGTTTCCCACAGTTTACAGATACATTTATCGTATATATAAGTTGAAATTTACAAAAAAAAATTGCAAAACACTCGCAAACCAATCCGAGGTTTTACTGTATGTATATAGTGAAGATGCAAAACTATAATACAAAGTCTTTTTTCGCAGTTTGCGATATTTTAACGTTCGGCAAAGTCTAGTCTGCGAGAGATCTAAAAATATTAACACTATTCCGTTGTTGGAACTAGTTTTTTTATATATTGAAAACCTTTTGTTTTTGTCTGGTCAAAATCTAGAGTCCAGCAAACCCACATGACCTCTAAGAGTACAAGGTTTTGTCTGTCATCAATCGTTCTTTATTTTTGTTCGATGACATCATTTAAACATTCCATAATATTCTATTGTTTACTTGTGAACTCGACACTTCAGCTCTCCTGGGTTAAGGTCATTCTCGTAGCTCAGTTGGTTTCGGTTAGGATTTATGAGTTTGGCGCTCTTTCAATTAGGTTAGGTTAGGATTTGTGAAGTTGACACTTTCATCTATGTTAGGTTAGGATTTTTGTATTCTATTAATTCAGCTAAGTTAAGTTAGGTTTTGTGAATTCTCCACTGTCACTTCGGTTAGGTCAGGTTTGAGTTGTTAGGTGACGTATGAGGCAATCATTAATCCGCATTGCAGAAAATGTATCAATCATTCGGCTTATTTCAAGAGCGGTCACTGCTCAAGTCAGCTGTGTCCGAACATCTCGCGCGGAAGTGGCCACGTCATCAGCGGCTGATGAATGAAGTCAGCTCGCCGCCCACGGCCCACCTGAAGGGCACGACCGTCGTTAGTGACGTCGCAAGGCCCGCTGACGTCAGGGCCCTTCAGTGCCCTCAGCTCGCAGTCGCCTGTCTTTAAATTTGTAAATAATAAATGGAAACATAGGTTAAAAATAATTTTCATAATTGTCACAGAAAATTGATACTTACAACTTAACTACTAACACCCAAATATAGTTCATTTAATAAAAATATTTTTAATTTATAATATTTATTTATTTATTGACGCGTTGAAGGCTTTTATGTGTAGATACATATTTTTTATGTAAGTTGTACAAAGGAATATAATAAATATTAAGAGTTAACCATCAGGAGCCAGTGGGACTATGGCATCCCTAATTGAGGTTTTTTGTGAGGCTGAAAGTAGTGAGGAGGCAAAGTAGTTGAGAAAGAGGAAGGTTGGAAAGTATCTGACTATTGGGATTTGGTCACCAAACACGGCTAAAGCCATTTAAAGCAACGTTTCGATTCTGAAAAATGAATAAGAAGAGTCAGAATAACAGAAGAGTATGTATGAAGGTGAATGAACCAAGGAGTGTGTGTCAAGGCAGAGTTGTATGGCAGTCCGTCCTCTCTGTGGGGAAACAGCGTGATGGTTAGTTAATTTCGATTCTGAATGGTAATCTTCCACCAGGGCGATACGTGAAGTATACATATCTACCATTTTGGAACGTGCCGCAAATATTCTATATATTAAATATGGGAAATACCTCGTTTTATTTCAATTAAATTTATTTGTGAACGCTGGGATTTGAACCCGTGACCTCTGGATTCGTAGTTGAGCGTTTTAACCACTCGACCACGGAGGCCGTATAACTATTACAACATACAAGAGTTAAAAATAAGTATGTTTGTAGTTACAGCGTAATGGGTAGTAAGTTTATTGTTTTTCACATAATAAATACAACGCACATGAAAAAACGTAATAAATCTATTAAATTTGCTATTTTTTTAAATTTGGACAGTGTTACCCCTAGAGACATCTCATCGAGGGGATTGGTTTCCGAACGGAATAAGACAAGGAAGGCGATAAAATGAGATGACAATGATAATATGTCATTGTTAATTGAATTAGTTAATTGCCCACCTGAAGGTCGCGGTCGTCGTTAGTGACGTCACGCGACCCGGTGACATCGGGCCCTTCTGTGCCCCCACCACGCAGACAGCTGACTCCAAACTCGTAAATAATAAATAAAGATATGGTCGATAACACCGGCTGTATTTCACACTGAGAAGTAGAACACTTGGATATAGCTTCTTCACTACATTTATAATAATAATAAAAATTATTTAGTTTTAACAATAACATCAGGACTGAGTCTTTCTTCAGATACTCGCTTGTACCTAGATTGCATGTAGTTGGTAATACATACGCAGAGGTGGCTGATGTATTTAACTGCACGGAATGTAGATACAAGAAGGCTATAACATCATTCGTATTATGTAATTTAACAATAAAGATTCGAATTTAATGGCATAATGACACTCTGTTATATTTCAAACCGTTATTGTATGTATATAGGTATAACGACATGTTTCTTATACTGTTACTACACATAGTTTATTTAATTATATACGCCCTCATGGGCTTTTACATAAATAATAGTGACATAAAAAATAACAATGATTAGCACCCAAAAACATGATTAAGTTGATAGAAATATTATAATGCAAATTAAAACTAGTATTTTTGAAAGAGGTATGCTATTTTTTTTTTTTTTTTTTTTTTTTTAATTTTTATTCTTATTAAAAAATATAAAAAAATAAGGGTTCAGTCCATGTCTGTCTCGCTAGGATGGACCTGTGTTGAGACAGACGAAGAGTACATACATGAAAGAATATTAAATGTTATACATTACTAAAAAGTAACAATAAAGTAAAATAAAATAACAGTAAAAATAAAAATAAAAATAAAAGAAACAAAAGAAACACAAACCAAAAGTACCAAAAGGTAAAAGGAGGAAAAGAAATATTGTACATACAATACCCAACCCAAAATTTCGCTATCATTACCACTGTAAATGAAATAAAAATATAAAGTTACAATTTTACAACAACAGTATAATATTAAACCATCATAATAAATGTATAAGTTCACAACAAGTTTTATTTTAAAAATAAATCATTAATGTTTGATCTGCCTAGGCTGGAGATCCAAATCTTGGTGTCTAATTTATATTTTACATAATTTGCGTTCTGTCTAATGACCAGTGGAAGTATATTATTTAGTTTTGTTGCAAAGTATCTAAAATTTCTTTGGCCAAATGTTGTTTTAGCGAAAGGGATAAGTAAGAGATTATGCCCTTTCGATCTCGTATCACGAGCGGTTTGTTTGTTTTTATTATAGCCTTCTTGTAACTAGATTCAGTGCAGTTGAATATATCTACTATTTCAGTGATAGAATTACTCACTGTATGCAATCTAGGTACAACCGAGTATTTAAATGACTCAGTCCTGATATTATTGTTATATTTAAAAAGAATTTTGGATCGAGTGAATCTGTTAGGTACATAGAAGGTAATTAAGCTAAGTAAATCAGGGCTGTCTATAATACCATTAACAATTTTAAAAATAAAAGTCAAGTCGGAAACAAGCCTCCTGTCTGAAAGTGTTAGTAATTTTAATTCTTTCATTAAATAATTATAATTAAAGGTTTCAATAGGTAGACTGATTTTGTAGTTAATGTATCTTAGAAATTTATGTTGCAATTTTTCAATGGAATCAGAGTGGATTTCAAAGTGAGGGGACCAGACAGAAGAATTATATATTTGACTTGACTTCGAACTAATGAAGAGTACAGAATTTTCAATGTAGAAATATTTTTAAATTCATTGGCATTTCAAAGAATGAAGCCTAGCAATTTTAAACCTTTACTTGTTATTAAATTGATATGTGAGAGGAAATTTAATTTAGAATCGAAAGTAATTCCGAGGTCATTAATTTCGTTGACAGATGTAAGGGAAATATTATCAATTTTAAAATCATAGTCGAGAGGGTGAGTAATTCTAAAAAATCTGATTGACTGACATTTACTAATATTTAAAAAAAGTTGGTTAAGTTTACACCACTCATGTAACTTATTTAAGTTAACTTGAATGTGAGAACAATCATCTGTGGTTTTTATTTACTAATTTAGTTTAATTTAGTTACTAATTTACCAAATGCAAAATTGTTTATACATATACCGTTAATTTGTTGAGCTTTCAAAGCAAAGCTCTCTAAGCTCTCGGTCAAGGTAAAGTTTGCTAATTGATTTACCGACTCGAATCTTCAGACAGTTTTAAGAATCTCTGCTATTTCCACTTCTTAGCATTCCTAACAAGATATGATTCAGAAGATTAGCTTGCAATTTTATTTTCGTGCATTCTTCAAACTCTACCTCCCATATTCATTCAAAATATTTACCTCATAGAATGTTAGGTAGTCATAATCTATTTTTATCACAATACATGTTTGATATTTCATCGGAAGATTTTTCTGTATTGGTTTGTTGATATTTTGTTGTTGTTTTCGCCTTTCTTAGCACTAAACAAGCTAATTAATTCATTCATAAAGGGCGGCTTGTACTTAATGGATATAATAGAGGAGACATTTTCAAGAAAAAGGGTTAAAGACAAAGCTGTATAATTCTTAACTATTACAAAGATGATTTAAAGTTTAAAAAAGGATAATTAGTTCGTAACGGAATGATTGATCTATATCGCTGCGAAAAGCGATTTCGGGGGCGGGGTCTGTAGTACTTATCCACCGATCGAGTTTTTTTTTATTTTAAAATTGATACACAGAGTACATATTAAAAATTATATAAATCCCACAGAGGCACAGCTTGTGCGTGGGTGTTGCAGAGATTTTTTATCGCATTGCTATGGATTGAGTAGAAGTTATTAAATCAAATACCAAAATAATGTACTAACATATTTTTTTAATTAAATGTCATGAAAGAATTAATTTTATTCATTTAAAACAGTAAACTATACTGCTTGTACCAACAAATGGATTTATGTATTTTCAAATAATAAATCTATTTTATAATGCTTGATTACTAATAGGTTTGTACTTATTTATAAAAAACAGGTATATATATATATGTATATATATAAATATATATATATATATATATATATATATATATATTTATATATATATTTATATATATATATATTTGATTACTAATAGGTTTGTACTTATTTATAAAAACAGGTATATATATATATATATATATATATATTTATATATATATTTATATATATATATATATATATTTGATTACTAATAGGTTTGTACTTATTTATAAAAAACAGGTATATATATATATATATAAATATATATATATATATATATATATATATATATATATATATATATATATATATATATATATATATATATATATATATGTATATATATATATATATATATATATATATATATATATATATATATATATATATATATATATATATATATATATATATATATTTATATAAATATTTATATATATATTTATATTCCATGTCAAACCACGTGTAGTTTTCAGACATCTGTAGGATGTGTTATCGGGGCTACTTTTACGTGTATAGTCTGTTTTTTCACTTGATTATATCTCAATAACTAAGTGTGTACTTTTTTGCTTTAAAATAATATCTCATCTATTAGATAGGTACGTCTTTCAATATTTCGCCTCGTGTACTAGTCGCCCTGTATACCAAATGAAGTTTATCCACTTTTCTTCCTTGTTAGAGTCGACTATAATAGACATCGATGTTGTATGACGGGTTACATCATAATATGCCATAAATAAACTCGAAATTATGGTAAAACTCGTTTAGTCCTTGACTAGGTTTTAATATTATGGAAATTAATTGTGCGTGGTCCAAAGGTACAAGTCCATCAAAGCGCTTAAAAGCCAAATACTGGTGATGGCGAATCCGTAGTGATTAAAGGTATAATATACAAAACCGGTTTAAAAAACTATGACTATTGATGATCTTTTCAACGCGCAAGGGCTTTGATTTCTCCTCCGTTTTGGCTATTACGTCTTTGAATTCAAGCGTTTAGGCGAACATTCAAAATTCGTACAAATGGCAAGGTCATCCAAAACTCGATTTTGAATAATTTGAGTTAAAATAATTTTGAAGAAGACCACGGATATTATTTCAAAATATAAAAATAATCATAAAAAAATAATGTAATATCCGTTTTCTGATACAAAGATATTTTTTCATTTCTTTAAATATGTCAAACCACAAAGTAATCGCTTTCTACGAAAATTTAAAAATATTTTGTTACTCTTTTTATCTGTAAGTTATTAATGCAAAAGTTATATGTTAGTTGTTGAGTGGACGAATGGGTCGGGTTCCCTCAAAGGCGTTGCGGGTTCGATCCTTTGCTAGCGAAGTCCTCCAAGTGTTGCACAAGCAACATTTTCCGCTAATAACGGTAGATGTAGGAACAATTCAATTATTGTCAGGTTATTCGTAACTTAAGATTGTTTTTATTTCCTAAAAAATATATTTATATTAACACTTTTGATTCCGCCCAAAGATATTCAAAAACTCCTCTTATAAAGTTTTTTTTTTCAAATCGTTTGTTAGCATATGAACCTAAGCGATGCTGAGCTTTAAGGCTGCTAAAAATGACAGAAAGACTTACGAATTATTAAAATTCTCTTTTTTTTTAAATTAATGTGTTTCATTTCAAATAGCTTTCTATGGGAACATGATTTTTATTTTTGATCTCTTTTTAGCTACAAATATATATTCTTATCCTTTTAAAGTTAATTGGTTGTTAGAATTTTTTATTACTGGTTTCTTGAATTACAATCTTGGTATTGTAATCTCCTTAAAAGTACTCCGTATGTTTTCCTAACCAATACTCATCTCTCAATTTTGTACTTAAATTTCAATTCCTTCCGAAACTCTGGGACTATGACATCCCCAATTGGAGTATTTTGTGAGGCTTAATGGGGCGGGGAAGGATATTGGGAAGAGGACGGTTAATAAGTACATCGCTGTTTAGATCTGGTCACCGTACACGGCTAAAGCCATTTCAAGCAACATTTCGATTCTGAATGGTGGTCTTTCACCAGGGCGATACGTAAATTAAAATAAATGAGACGAATATTATTACTACCGCATAATAATCTATTGTTAGACATCAACGCACGTGACACACTTAAGAATCTCATGGCCGTGGAGATAAAACGATTATTGATATTCTTACTTCTCTGTCCATTCCTCAATTAACTTTAAAATTTTCTTCGTTGTTAAATATTCTTTTTTAATTTTTGCAAAGCAGAAGTATCTGCATGGGAATCTGCCAACATATTGTGGTCTTCCGTAGTGACAATTGCTCGAATTGACAGCTCTAATATGTGAACACTGTCAAAATGTGCAGTTAGTGGTCACGGTAACGCTCGTTAAAAGTAAGACATATGGGCCTTAAGCGTCGTAGATTCTATTCCATCCAAGTCCTCTGTTATAATATCACGCCGTACGATCATTACTGCTTTTAATAATAGAACTAGGAATAATTCTATTTGCGTATGGTGATTCGCAGTTGGGGAATTTCAGTCGCTTTAAAAATAAAATCTATGTGGTACATTCTTGCTCTTTAAATATGTCACGAAAATGTCGCAAATCAGATTCCGATACATATTTCCGTTTTAAAATGACCGCCAGCGGTCCACGTTCATTCGGCCGTGAATCTCCTCGATGGATGTTGCGTCAGGATGCCCCCGACCGTCTGACACTCTGACAGTCGGCATTCATTATCTCGACTCCATTATCAGATGAGAGAGCAGTGATTTGTATCTGGGGAAAATTCCCTACATGTGGGGAAAAATATGTCATCGCGGAAACTCGGAAATCTGGGATTTTGCCGCAATTTTTTTATGATTTAAATTTGTTGTTTCGGTGGTATCATGGTTGTTCTCTAAATCTAGGGAAGTTCTAAGGATATTTTGCACCTTGTCAGAGGGAAAAAATACAAAAAGCTGGTTGAGAGACTGCCAAGTCTCGGAAGCGGAGTTTGACTTGCGGAGTTGCTGTTCTGGGAAACTTAACCGTTGCTGATGTTTGCTAGGAATAGGAATTTCCCATTCAGTTGTTTCGCTCATCCGGGTAACACAATCAAAATGTGCGCCAATACAAAATTATCTTGGTTTCCTCTCAAAATAATAACAATCTCATTTGCATACATTGTATACATTCTTCTTGTCGTTCGTCGTTTTGATAAAATCAAGTTTAAAGTTTTTTGACGTTTTCAAATTGTTATTAATAATCAAAATGACTAGATACAGTTTTTTTTGCGAGAAAAAAAAGACATATGGGTAACGAAACACCCAAAACTATACACTGTAGAATTCTAATACAAGCAATACTACAAATGATTTATCTGTTAATTCTATACGGGTAGATAGGAAAATGTCTTTGTTTCCAGTGAATACAATTCACTGTATTTTTTTTATTTCATATAAAGCGATCACTTTATTTAAATTATTGACGTTTTGTCTTTTTCAATTCATATTATCTGCCTCTCTCTCTCTCTCTGTTTCTTTGTTATAATTTAAATGTTATTTTATTGTTTTCTCACTGTTCTCTTATTTAACTTTATATTGTGTTCTCCCTCTGTATGTATATATAACCGCACACTTTGTATTTTTTGTTTAGTTTAATTTTATACCCTGATGATGCTTAGGCTAAGCAAAACCGGTCGGTCATAAAATATAAAATAATATCCATTGTCCTATACAAAGTTATTCAATAATTTTTTTACATCTTTTTGATTCTATATCAAATGCATACTTGAATTTTACGAAAAATGTTTTAAAATGCTTTCGCTGGTGTTTTTTTCCGAATAATTCAAAAGATTACAGTGAAAAAAAAAATTCACGGGAAACCATAGGCATTTTGCTAATTACCGTATAGAATTAACAGATAAATCATTTGTAGTATTGCTCGTATTAGAATTTTTCTAAGTGGGTAATTCCCGACGCTTAAGATGATTATCAAAAAACCCTCATATTTTATAATCCTAACAACTCAGAATTTATATTGAGTGCTAAAGAAATCTACACATTTGAAAAAAATAATGTGGATTTTCAGTAAATATGTTGTTTCCATACAGCGAAGATATGAAACAAGCGGATATGTCACCATTTAAATCCGAATAGAACAACTTCCGCAATTACGATTATATTTTGCAATACATGGTCGAAGTGCTTTCGTATAAGTAATATGCTTTTTTATTTAAAACAAATTTCACAAATTCGTGATCTATCAAACTTTTTGCCAATGAACTTTTTGTTATCTTTCCGACGATTACATAATGTTATAATAATACCTTTTTCCATCCTTAGATCTACGTTTTCCGATAGACCGTCGCATTCCAAACACTATTTTATAATTGTACGTTAACGTTACGAATTCGGTCACCGTTTATTTATTACGTTTCAGCAAAAATGTGACGCCATTCCTTCTTATTTAAAGCAACCGCTTAATAATTCAGGATTTATTTGACAAATTTGGGACTGGATGAGATGAATCGCTTACATATTTAATTCGCTCGGTGGGTCGTATATTTATTTATTTATTGATTTACGGTACAAGCACCTTTGAATACACAACATAAATCAGTCAAAAATTACCATACAATTTATAAACAATGTGAACATATATGATTCTTAATTTATTAAATTTCTAGTGTGGCTATGAAAACAAAAATATTTATTAGTAACTGCTTTAAAAATATATGTGTAATGCTTTTGTGTAAGCTATTTCGGTGCTGTTGAAAATGTTCGCATCTTCTGCATATTGGTTAGCTAGGCCATGCATGTATGCGTGCCATAAGAAACTTTATGAACGTAGTAGTTTGAAATTATGTTTACAGTGAAAAATAGTTTTGGTTCGCTGTTTATGATAATGATTATATTAGGCTTGTGCAATGAGATTAGTTGCAGTAAAGCAGGGATGTTCATAATAAATTCATTTATAAAAAATAAAAATTATCGGCTTCCAATCTTCTGTCAGACAGTTTTATTAACTTTAGATGTTTCATCGAAAAGTCTTAATTTATATTTTCAATAGAAATATTAAGGTTATAATTTAAATTTCATAAAAATTTGTGCTGATTTTTTCTATAGAATCTGAGTGTGTCTTAAAATGCGGTGACCAAATAGAAGAGTTATACTCAACTTGGCTCCGGACTGAAAAAGTATTTAATTTATTTATTATTTTACTTGAACATGTTATTTATTGTTGGTATAATTAGTATACAAACATTTTAAAGTAGTTATGTACATGACAAAAATATTTGACAATTCTTATTATGCAGCCGAGCATTTTCATTGTTTTATTTGTAATTAGCAATTATATTTATATCTAAGCAAACAAGTTTCTCCATTTTTTATTTGCCTTTCATTGGAACTGCTTTAAATGCAATCGGCACAATTTTATTAAGTTTTGTAAAATATTTTTATTTTAACCCTATCCCTTTTTATAAGTTTGTGACGTTCGTGAGTTTTTTTTAAATTTAATAATTTTGTGTTTTGACGTACTTCGCTCTTCTGGTGTCGTTTCATATCAAAGGTTGGCTACCGTCAGAGCAATCTTATTTTTAAAAGGTGCGCTTTTCCAGATCAAGAAAGTTTTCTGTCATCTTTGTTATAACCAGAAAGATATTTTGAACAACTTTTTGTATTTAAATAGGTTTCCGAAGATGCCTCTTTCAAGAAGAAAACAATTGTTTCAGGTTTTCTCGTATTTCTTCTCCTTCCTGTCTGAGGTTGGCTATCATCTAGGCATTGTTCACTGTACTGGCTGTAGCCTGGAACATATGCCAGTCACTTAGGTTTCCTTTGAACATCTTATATTTGTCACCTGTTGTGATGTGACCAAGATGTGGAAATTTTCTTTTTATGTTTATTGCGATTTAGCATTTTCGGGCGTTGATTTCATTTGTCCAGGGTATTTTGAGGATTTTCTTATGAATTCACATGTTGAAATAATTTGATTAGTCTCCAGGTTTTCATATCTCACAGAAAAATAGAGAAAACATGATTATCACTCGAACAAAGTTTTCTTATGTCTATTTGTAAAGCGATTTCGGAATAATATCACCTCAATACAAACTAAAACGAATGATTTCTCGCAAATCGGGTTGTTATGAATAAATACGAAGATTATGGGAGCACACTCGCGTGTGTAGATTCAGTGCACGAGTAATTTATTCTGGAATAACTCGTCTAAAATAGAACGGTCGCTGGAAATGAAAATACATTACTCCAACGTCATGTTGCTTACGGGAAATATTTTGGCTGCGAGAAAAATACTGCGGTACCGTCCCGGCATATTCATAATAATAACATATAGTGTATAGTTGACTCTTTGATGTTGTATGACTGTACGATTGTATGTAGCTCTTAGCTCCCCACATGGAGACGGCCTGTTAATGTGGGTCGTGACGCTGCACTCTTTTTGAATTTGTCGTTTTGCCTCGACGATGGTGATAAAAGATTAGTTGAAATTTTGACGGAATGTTTAAAAATAATTACAATTTTATTTCAAAAGGTATCCAGGTATAGTGCGATGCAATACATTCCAAAATTAAAAATAATACAGCCAAAAATACAAAATAACAGTACATAAAACAAAATTAGAGTTGTAATACATATTATGCAACAAATAAAAAATAAATCGCAAATAAATAAATTGAATTAAATTTAAATTTAACATAATAAAAAAAAACTTTAATCGAGCGTGCTTCAAGGTGGTCTCCGCGTCATCTGCATCCATCGCTCGTTGAGAGTAGTGCTAAGTCATTCAGATGCAGCCGCGACAATGACGTTGGTTGAATTCCGTATCCTCCCCCAGAAGCTGGCTAGTCGGTGGCGAAGTAAGGCGGGAATAAGTGCACCCTCCCTTCGGTGAACATTGTAGAGGCACTGCAGAACCTTGTGAGGTGCAGAAGTTGCCTATAGGCATTGTTGTAGCAAACCCTGAACTTGTTCCATTGCGTTATTAATGATTTACTTTGACTTGTCTTATATATGCTCGGCTTGATGAGGGTGGTTCGTTTGATTAATAATACGCTGTTAACAGTTCGATTGCCATATCTAATGTTCGGGTGTTTTAAGTCTCCGTGGTCGAATGGTTAAGATCTTCGACACTTAATTTATGGCACTTTCCAGGGTGGATGATGATCTCAGCAGCATCGTCCTGAAGAAAGAACAGCATTCAGAATCAAAACGTTGCTTGAAATGGCTTTAGCATGTTTGGTGACCAGATCTGAAAAGCCAGGTACTCCCCGCTACATTCAGTCTCACAACATAACCCAATTGAGGATGTCATAGTCTCACTGGCTCTAGACGGTTGGGAGCAGTTAGGACTCTTATGCGGTATCCACTTTTTCCACTCTTTATTCCGGGCCTCTACAAGGCCCACTTTATATCTTCATGCAGTCCTTTCCTCAATCCGCTTCACACCCTCTTCCAACTGGGTGGCGATCTAGTTTTCATGACTGGTGCTACATTCATAATTGAATATTCGAGGAATTTGTATCGTGAAGATAACAAAATAAGATATACAGATGCGTTTTTTACAATGATTTTTAACGGTGAATTAAAACTGTTTCCTCATAGTAAACTTCAAGAATTAATACTGTTCAACGGAAGTGACAAAAGCTTTTCTGGCCGTCAGAACAACAAAAAACCTGATTTTGCGCATTTGAACCCTTTTGCAACATGTAGTTCTTTTATTGTTTGTTTTGTATAACCAAAACTTAAGAAGCGTTTGTGCCGTAAAACCATGTTCACCCTGCTAAAAATGTGGATATCAGGAAATAATGCAAGGCTGATGGAAGCGCAATGAATAGGATCAAGATAGGGACGCTTTGATGGTTTGGGCATGTAGGGCGAATGAACGAAGAAAGGAGTGTAAAAAGACCATATGATGCGAAAGTGAATGGAAGAAGAAGTCGGGGACGCCCGAGGAAGACATGGCACGATCAAGTTAATCAAATACTTGAGTCGGGCTTTGTGAAGAGTCAGAATAACAAAAGAATATGAGACGATGTATGAATGTGAATCAAGCAAGGAGTGTGTGCCAAGGCAAAGTTATATGGCGGACTGTCCTCTCCTCCTACTCCTGCAAAAAACGGCGTGATGGTTAGTTAGTTAAGCTTAAGAATATGTTTTCATTACAAATTATTATTTACTGTACCGTTCATTGGCTGGAATTTGAGTGGGAGTGTTTCCATTATACTTAAGGTTTTTTATTGCCACCATCTCGTCTCTATCTGTCAACATTCTAAGAATTTCTTGTGCTTTTATCTATATTTAACCTCAATTTCCCCTTAGCGAAAAAGAGGTCCTCCGCCACCGATAATTCTTCACGGACGCGATGACTAATGGCGCTCATAAACCAAAACATATTTCACTCGAATATTACACCAACAATATAATTAAATTTTCTTAGTTCTTTTTCGTGTCTTATTTATTTGAGTCTTGCAAAAATAAAGCTCTGTCGAGCGGTTCTTTACTGAGGTAAGCGTAGTTAAAGGCTAGATATTCCTTCTCAGAGCTTTTAGATGAAACAAGATCACATCGTAGTCTTTTGCGTTGTGGATAAATTTAAGAGAAAAGTAAGGAAATACGTCATGTGTAATTTTTTACTTAAAAAACAATTGGTTATAATTATTTGATGATGTGTTGAGTGTTTATATTTGATGTCAATAATGTATGTTTATATTATTTAGAACATATACTCGTATACCTAACTTACCATAACGCCGTTTCTTATTAATTTCTGCAAGAACCATTGAAATTGCCTACACAACCTAACCCAACTTAACCTGAATATATAAAACTCTAAAACAGGACATTCAGCACGGGGATAGTCCTAGAGGGGACCAAATCATAATTTATCGACTAATTATTACACAGTTTCCCCGCAGGGGTAGGCAGAGAGGACGGACCGCCATACAACTCTGTCTTGGCGCACACTCCTTGCTTTATTCACATTGATGCATCGTCTCATACACACCCTTCTATTATTCTGGCTCTTGACATAATCCAGCTCAGGTATTCGATTCACTCCATCGTTCCATGTCTTTATCAGGCGTCCCCGACTTTTTCTACCATTCTATTTTGGGTAATATATTCTCCATATAACACTTTCTTCTTTATCCGCTCTACATGCCCAAACCATCTAAGTGTCCTTTTCTTAATCGAAAATAATATATGACGCAGAAGTAAATGGAAGAAGAAGTCAGGGACGCCCGAAGAAGACCCAGCACGTTCAAGTAAAATCAAATACTTGAGTCGGGATAGTCGAGAGTTACAATAGCATAAGAGTATGTATGAGACGATGTATGAATGTGAATGAAGCAAGGAGTGTGTGCCAAGACAAAGTTGTATGGCGGACCATCCTCTCTGCCTACCCTGCGGGTAAACGGCGTGATGGTTAGCTAGTTAGTTAGAATTTCCATCTTCTTTCAGACGTCGCTTTCCTCTGCTCCTTGACTGAATTCAGCCGCCCGCTCCTATTCCAATTGAATTGATTTATTCCAAGTGGAACGCTTGTAAACACGCAGAGATAAATATTGCCGATATCCGTCTATTTATAAGGCCGATTGAACGGAAGCGGTTCCCGTAATAGAACATTTTTGTTTTTCAGCCATAAAGTCTGAAGCTCGAGCCGCGTTCTTTCCCCGCCAGCGCGGTGGAGATGTTTGGTCCACAAATAAATCTGTGTAGTTCCGATGTATCAACAGCGCAATTAACATTCAGATGGCCATGATTCTTCTGCGATCCGGGATTATCGGTACCTAATCAAAAATCGCACCGTTCTCTCGTGTCAGACTCATCGTCGTTGTGTTGGATCCGAAGCTGCGATAAAACACCGAATGTATTTTCAGCTTCAGATGAATTTGGAAAATAGTAGACTGTAAAACTTTAAACTAAACTACTTGATGAAAGTGTCTAATTATGGATGTGGAAAGATTATTGGAATGAAGGAAAAATGGGAAACCATTCACTCACCGATTTAGTTGAATAAAAGTTCTTGATTCTTCTTACACAGTTGTATTGTTAACGAAACGAATCGCAACAAAACACCACACTTAATTTTATATTACTTGCATAACAACAAGCGGAATACCAACTTCTATTCTTCTATTTCTTCTGTTTCTTCACTTGTTTCCAATACTCTCACTTGTTTCAAATACCAATGTTGTTCCACAAGGAATTCGATATTGCGAAACGGTGGGATAAAGTAGGAACTGGATAATAAAAAAAATGATAACTTTTATAGCTCCATTGTCGTGGAAAAATGACCTCAACCTAACCTAACACATTATCACTTTGAAATACAACAAGTAGCACTATGATGTTCCCGCGTGTGGATATTGCGAGTTAATATTTCCTGACACAAGTTGGTTTCTATTCAATTAGATCGTATTTATTATTTATAATTTTGTAACTGTTAATTCGTGGTGAAACTCCGTGTTAATGATTTTAATGATACCATTTAAAAAAAAAATTAAAGGTAGTAAAACCACCCGAATATATTTTTAAATGTTATTGAAAAGCCGCCTCTGTCAGCATTAAAACAAAATCCAAAATAACAGATGTTTACTATGAGACTCGATAGGCGTTCATTCCGGACACTTAATTGTTTATATATCATATATTTACTTAAAATTGTTCCAGTCTGAAGATGCCCGTCATAAGGTGAAACCGGTCAGGTCTTAAATTTAAAAAATTGTGGAATAAAGTTTAATATGTGGTATTGTTAAAATCATTAGATTTTATTTATTAATTTACGTCTTATATTTTTGAGAATAAATGTCCAAATGTCTCTAAAGGTTTTTTCACACTATGCTAGTAATTTAGTCGAGTGGCGAGTAACTACTAATCTACCAAAGTTTGAACTGACCAAAAAGCGTTCGCATTACGGTCATATGCAGTACATTAGTGAGCACTATATTGGAAGATGAACAGGCTGCAACGCAACTAAGTTAATAGACTAATCTATCTGATTATAATGGCTATTTAAGAAGAGGTGGAAGAAGAAATAAGTGTTATGAAAGTAAAGAAACTATGTATACGCGAATGTATTAATAGAAGAGATGAACTGGGAGCTACTAATTATCTTTTCAATGAAATAGCATTAATTAAAACTAAGCAACTGTCAGTCCGGGCGCCGGAGTTTTTGGATTCCTTTTTTTTTTTTTTAAACTTCTGAAAGTAGGTCGATCTGAAAACTAATTAATAATTACCACGCGTTTACTTAACCGCAAAATTATATATTGCGAAACTAATTTTTAAGTAGTGTCTTCGCTCCAACTAAACGACATTCTTGCGGCAGCTAGTGAACACGACTAACCAACGGGTTTGGACTTGTTTAGTTGATGAACCAGTGACCAGTTTTAGTTTTATTTATTTTATTTTAGTTACTTATTCATCAAAGTTTACAAAGTATCTAATTATAATTCACATTTCTTTGACTTAATAATATTACTCTAATTTATATACTACTCGATATTACTAATGTATTTAAATGGTTCTTACGGGCTATTTTAAATTTATTGATTGGCATAATTTTGATGGTTTTTGACAGCACATTATAACATTTCATCCCTTTATAAAGTAAGCTGTTTTGTGTATCGGTTTTATTACTTTTTGGTAGTTTAATTTCTTTGCGTGTTCTTTGTATTATGTCTAAAAATATTTACGTTGTAAATAATTTTGTCAGAAAAATATGCTGATAACGATCTTAGTTTGTTTCAGTGTTAGCCAATTTAGTTCCTGCAGTGATGCGTGGTGGGAGGCGCTACTCGCCCAAAAAATTTGAATAAAATAAATTGACTCGACTAAATCACCAACTAAACTATTCGACTAAATTTATGTTGTTCAGACACATTTATCTACTAAATTAAATCGTCACTTCACTAAATTACTAGCATAGTTCGAACGAGGCAAGGGCCGTTACTGCCTACTGTGTTTTATTTCGAAGTGAAAAAATCCATATAATTTTTGTATACTCTTTATTTGCCACCAAGAAGATTTCTACTTTTCCCTCGAGACCGTCGGTTTTATACTTCATATTTTTCTAACTCAAATTAAAAGCCAAAGTCTAGCCATCTTTAATATTTTATGATAATCCGACCATATTTCCATGAGATTTGGCATGTTTGAGACCGACTTTATTCCACCCCTCTTACAATTCAGATGTTTCCCGGTGTGCATTTTCATTTTCTTTTTAAATCTGGTTATTTTAACAATTTACGTATCCACTAGTTCTTACCCGTGAAAAATCACCGGGTGCAACTTGACATGCCAAGAAAAAAATGCATTTGCTTCGATCCACTCATTTCAAATATAGAATAATGTCTGCTCAAATACATCATAGGTAGGTACTTTATTAGGTAGGTAGGGATTTGAAAAGATTTTTTTTTTATTTGATAATTTTCTAAAAACATCTGTCGTTCCAAATTTTCAAAAATTACATTTTTATATTGCCGCACAAGAGTCCCAACTGCTCCTAACCCTGGGAATTCCCAATTGGGGTATGTTGTGAGGTTGGAGGTAGTAGAGATGGGAAGGAGATGCGGAAGAGGATGTTCGGGAAGTAACTGGCTTTTCAAATCTGGCCAAACACGGCTATTGCCATTTCAAGCAATGTTAACGCTATATATCATTTTATATGAATGACATGTGTTGTGACACATTTTAATCAAATACAAATGATTTGCGCACGACGGGTTTGAATCCGCGACTTCTGGATTCGTAGTCGAGCGTCTTACCGCTCGACCACGCGGGTCGTCAAAACATTAGTCACATTCGTACGTATTCACAGAGAAATTTATTTATCGTCAATTATAAAATATTTTTAAAATCTACATTAGAAAAGCGTAGGAAAGACTTTAATTCCATTTGCATTTTCAAAATTATTAATTGTATAATTGACTCACCTTCTTTGTTGCAACTCATCCGGTTTAACATTCCTTACCGTAGACTTGGAAACAATAAATTGTTGTTCCTCAATCATCACTCTACTAATTATGGGTATAATTCTCCACTGTGCAGAATGTCGGAACTTGATATTTTCGGTACCAGTCTAAATGATTTTTGTCATGACTCTACCAAAACATTGTTCAGACTTTGACTTGAATGTTCTTTCTAATGTATATTTTTGGCATTGCTTCTTTAAAATATTTTATATATGCTGTTCTTTCTCTGTTACTCTTTTTTTTTTTCCTATTTCGTGTTATGTATTTTTTTTCTCTAATTAGACAATGATCCGTTAGTATATTAATTAATAAATAATTTAAACTAGACCATATACCAGATCGTCTGCTGAAATGTTTTTTTTTATCCCAATATGAATAATGTATTAGGTATCAAGTATATTCAACGTACAGATCTACAATTCTATCGGCTATTTCCCTTCTTCCCTGCTCCCGCCACCTCCACCTCCGCTGAACTATTTCTGTTCGGGGGTTACTATCGAAAATGTACTGTTTACGAGTGGACGCCGTCGTCTATTCGTAGAACACACTGGTGATTTTACATTTGTTTAATGCGGTTATTGATCGAAACTGCCAATGAACGCACAATATGACAACTTTCCATCTGCGTTTTTCCCCTATCTATACACGAACCATTTCTTGTTTGATTCCTGAACCCTGAAACCACCAACCCCTAAGATGACGAATGTCTCAGGAGCTTTCTGTATGGAGTTTATGTTTTTTTTAATTTATTAACATTACAACCTACTCTACGTAATTATAAAAGTACTTGTAGAAAAAAGTTCCAAGTTTGGCGTCTCGGATATTTAATTTTTAGTTATACCACACAAGAGTCTTAACTGCTCCCAACCGTTGGGAGCCAGTTAGACTATGCCATCCCTTTAAATTTATTATTTTTTTTAAATATTTTTGTTCTTCTTTATTTTTCTTATTTTTTCCTGTATATATTTCTTAATTTATAGTTACTGGCAAAAGTGTCTGATTTATTTTATGCATTAAGCTATTAAAAGTTTGTTATATGTAAGAAATTATTTTAATTAAATATTATTAATTATTGTCCTCAATTTTTTTTATCGTTTTTAAGTGGGAGGGAATGTTAATTGGAAAGAAGAAGGTAGGAAATAACCTGGCTATTCAGATCTTGTCACCAAATACGGCCATTGCCATTTCAAGTAGTGTCTCTACTTTTTCTACCTGAATATAAAAAAAGTAAAAATAAAATATAATATTACACTCAATGCGGTTTCAAGAAAGATAGTGGAATATATAATATAAAACATTTACAAATTGTACAAAACATAAGAAAAAAGTACAAAACGTTTATTTGGAATCCGAATTAGATATACATGTCGCGAGTTCAATCCCCGCGTGCCCAAACAAACTTTTACGTGATTAATATGTCTCATAACACATTTAATTCATATAAAAATAATATAAAGTATATTTGCGGCACGTTCCAGAGTGGTAGATACTCTAAGTATCGCCCTGGTGAAAGATCACCAAGCTTGATTGAAATGGCTTTAGCCGTTTGTGACCAGATCTGAACAGCAAGTTACTTCCCAACCTTCCTCTTCCCCATCTCCTTCTCCTCCCCATTAATTTCAGCCCCACAATATACCCCAATTGGGGATGCCATATTTACATTGGCTCTAGACGGTTTGGAGCGGACGGGACTCTTGTGCGGTATTCACTATAAAAAAATATATACAAAAAAAGAAAATAAAATAAAAAGATATCTGCGTGAAATTTATGTAGAGAACGTGCTCTTTTCTGCTGGTATTTTAATGGAAAGTGCGCCCTAACGTTTCCCGCATTTGAACGGATCGTTTTTACGACTGGCTCTTGTGTTTGACTAGCTTTTTGCGTTTCCGCGCTCCTACAATGTGCGTCTGTTCAACGCACGAGGTTCACTCTTTGCGATAGGTAACGCCCTCCTGTATCTAATAATTCAGTATAAAATTAGAATAACTAAAAGCTGTTATCGCAAAAAAAAAATTACCAAAGAAGCGAAGCTAATAGTCCACAATAGAGTGCTTATACCAACCCTGACGTATGGCAGTGAGGCATGGAACTGGCAGAGGAAGAATGAAAGTCGACTTAACGCTGTAGAAATGAGATCCCTAAGACATATGCGCGGTAAAACCACGCATGACCGTGTTAAAAATGTGGATATCCGGAAATATTGTAAGCGTAATTAATTGGACCAAGAAAGGGACACTTAGATGGTTTGGGCATTTAGAGCAAATAAACGAACAAAGAAGGGTGAAAAAAACATATGATACGAAAGTGAATTAATGAAGAAGTCGGGGACACCTGAGAAAGACATGGCACGATCAAGTGAATCAAATACTTGAGTCGGGCCATCTGAAGAGTCAGAATAACAGAAGAGTATGATCAGAGGATGTATGAATATGAATGAAACAAGGAGAGTTTTATGGCGGTCCGTCCTCTCTGCCTACCCCTGCGGTAAACGGCTTGATGCTCAGGTTAGGTTAAATAGTATTTTCCTTCCAGTTTCCATTAAGTGAAAGTCCCTAAGTGAAAACGTTTTTTTTTCATATTAGTGAATCTTTAAACGTTTCATTTCTTGACCTCTACATTTGTGTTATTTTCTTTCGCGTTTTTCCGACAAAGCATACTTAAGTTTTCGGCACTTGGTATTGATTTTCACGAAATTAGCCTACGTTGCGTGTTCCTGCCTTCTACCTCTAGCGGGCTGACGTTTGGCAGCCATTAGCCAACTTTGGGACTACCCAACTGGCCACCATTCTTTGTACTGAGGGTGGCTGATGATTTATTCATTCAGACTATAGAATTGTGGATTGTAGATTGTACAGATCATGTGGAAATTGATAGTGAAACAGAAACACCCGTAAGAGTCGCAGCCATTGATACTAATATTTAGTTGCGGGTTTAGGGGTTAATAATTGATATATTTATACTATTTTAGGCAGTACACTCCAATATCCTTGTCATTTTATAGGGAGCGACAGATAATAGATTATGTTGGCTTCCGTTGTCGAAATGTAAGACGCTCGGCTACGAATCCAGAGGTCACGGGTTCAAACTTGGCGTGCGCAAATATTTCTTATATAACAATATATTTCATAAAAATCTTAACTGTAAGTTATTAGTTACAAGTTTAAGTGATAAGTTATAGGTTAGATAAATTAATTTGGAAAGCGCCCTTGACGTGATTTTCCCACGAAAACGCTATAAAAGTTATCCATTTGTTACTATTATTATAACACATTTAACTCAGCTCCCTTGAGGTGATTTTTCACAAAAACGGCGCTAAACAAATTATCCAAATATTAATTTATATACAAAATAATGTATAGAGTATTTACGGCACGTTCCAGAGTGGTAAGTACTCTAAGTATCGCCCTGGTGAAAGACCACCATTCAGAATGAAAATTTTGCTTTAAATGGATTTCAGACGTGTTTGGTGACTAGATCTGAATAGCCAGGTACTTCTCAACCTTCCTCTGTCCCATCTTCTTCTCTACTACCTTCAACCTCACAACAAACTCCAATTGGGGATGCCATAGTCTCTCTGGCTCTAAATAGTTGGGAGCAGTTGAGACTCTTGTGCGGTACTAACTATAAAAAAATCCGAGATGCCAAACTTGGAACTGTTTTCTACAAGAGCTTTTATGTTTACGCGGAAATTACAGGATAATGAAAATACATTTGTAGCTTCTTTGTATCTTTGCAGAATTGGTTGTATTGCTCTTCTTCTGGTATGATTGAACTGTTTTGAAATTTTGTAATTAGACGTGATTTGCTTTTCATGATAAATATATTCCATTTCGAACTAATAACAATATCGCTTACTGAATTGCGTTGCATTATGGGTGTATTCTGTTTGATTTAATAGCAAGTGATTCGTAATGTCTAGAGTTATCAAACGGAAGAGAGAAAGTTTTTAGTGAGTATGTGGTATTATTTATGTATTTTTATTAGAACAATTTGAAGATATTATAAAACATCACGGATGTACAGTTCTAATGATACATATATAGATAGTGCATGTGTGATTATGCATAGCAAGTTGAGTCCGTATTCGAACAGATGGGAATAAGAAACCAATGAATACAACATTTTATTCCGTTTATTAATGTTAAAGCACAGTACAGTAATTGGATTATAAAATTAAAATACATTAATTGAATCAAGCCAAATGATTTAATATTTTTTTAAAATAATAATAACTTTGTAACTGAGCAGTATTCATTAATGCATGTAATTTTATAGCAGTAAAACACACTTTTCCCAGAATATTATAAAAAGCCCACATTTTTATTCAATGATTTATCTATTTGCGTAAAACTATATACCTCCTCAAATAGTTTTTTTTTTGTTTCTTGTTTGTACTACGCATTTTTCTACCTTAAATACTGGTTTGACCAGCCCACTATCCACAATATTCACATTAATATGCGCATAAATTGTACTTTTTTCAAGTTTTCCGCATATTCTTTAAAAATACCTTTCTTTGTATATTAAAATAAGATTAAACATGAGACGATTCGATGTATTAATGCGTATGAATAAAGCGAGATTGTGTGCTAAGAGAGAGTTGATTGAAGTTTTTTTTTTTTTTAACTTTTAGGTTTTTTAATTTTATTTTAACAATAATTATTATTATTTAAATTTTTTTGCAGCTGTTTCGCCTTCTGAGGGCATAGTTTGATAATGCCCTCAGAAGGGGAAACAGCTGTCACGCGTAAAAATAATTACATCGCAGAGTTTTTGACTAAAAATTGTTTTTTTTTTTAAATTTAAAATATTAATAATTATTGTTTAAATAAAATTGACGGCCTCCATAGTCGAGTGGTAAGACGCTCGACTACGAATCCAAAGGTCGCGGGTTCAAACCCGGCGTGCGCCAATAACTTTTATTTAATTAATATGTGTCATAACACATTTAATTCATATGAAAATAATTTAAAAAAAGTATATTTGCGGTACGTTCCAGAGTGGTAGATACTCTAAGCATCGCCCTGGTGAAAGACCACCATTCAGAATTGAAACGTTGCTTGAAATGGTTTTAGCCGTGTTTGGTGAACAGATCTGAATAGCCAGGTATTTCTCAACCTTCCTCTTCCCAATCTCCTTCCCTCCCCAGTACCTTCAGCCTCACAACATACCCTATTTGGGGATGCCATAGTCTCACTGGCTCTAGACGGTTGAGAGCAGTTGAGACTCTTGTGCGGTATTCATATAAAAAATAAAAAAATAAATGAAAAACCTAAAAATTAAAATGGAGTTCTACAAAATAAACTTTACCATAAATAAGTTGTTTGAAGTTTCATATTATATGCCTACAACTGCGAAAAAAATACTGTAAACAATAACTTTAAATTCTCGTAGTAAGCAATCACTTTGTGGTTTGACATTGTTAATAAAAATTAATTAACTTCCCTATTACCTACTTATTTTCTGTACGTATTGCATTTTATCTTTCAAAGTCCTTTCAGAGTTAAGTTCTGCGAAGGGGTTGATAGCGACCCCCTTAGAAAACCCAGGCATATTGTTATCGTGCCTATGTCGTTCCATACACCTCGCACTGCCAATTTACGCTACCTTTGTTCTATTTCGGACCCGCTTTTGTGTCCCACGTGAACAATGGCTGATCACGCCATCTGAAAATCGATATCATTGCAACCTTTAAAATGATCGCAGAACTTTTGGAGAAATCAAGACCTGCGTAAAAGAAGAACACTTAAAGCTGTCAATGGAAAATATTGAGAACACGCTAAGAGAAATGTACACTACCAACAACAGACAATTGAATTCTCAAGTAGGTAATCAAAACCATCCATCGTAATACAAACAAGGCTTTTTATATGACTCACACAGGCTATTGTTATTACCTATTACTTTTAGGTATATAAATAACATTTCTAATAAGGAAGGCTGGATTCAATAAAACACAAAATATTGAACTGGTTCATAAGTTCGTATTGTCTTTTTTCTATGTAAATACATACACTAATCAATATTGTTTTAACCAAACTAAGGATGATTTGTTTACAATTGACTTCCAACGTTCTAACAGTTGTTCGATTCCACGCCTCGAAAATTCCGGTGGTTTCGTGGAGAAGAAGTTGTCACACCAATTTTGAAAAACAGCGTCGTTGTTAAAAGAGGTGTCTTGACGATATTTGAATAGAGATCGGAAAAGATGAAAAACCGATGGAGCAAGATAATTTGATTTAACCTCACAACCGAGTAATCGAATAGTCGCTTTTGTAATCTTGATAATCCGATGGTTTTCTCCTGTAAACCGTAAAATGGTCCTAGCGGCATCTGTTACCTTGACTCAACTAACCTCAAACAAAATAATAAGCCTAACAATGTCATTTTTTAACCAAATTACTTTAAACATATCGAAAAATTCGGGACATTTTCAAAAATACAATAACATTTCTACAAAAAATTCTTTACAGAGCGCTGTTGTTTTGTAAGAAGAAACGGAACAAACTTTGCATCAGTCCATTAGAACATGATTAGTTAATAGACATCTTTAAATGCTTAGTTAAATAAGTTGAAGGTCAACTAAAAGGAAACCTAGCTACCAGGGTAGTAGGAAATAGAGAAGAATGTTTGTTGGTTTGTTTTCTCTGATGATCGGTCCCCAACCCGCCACGACGGCTCCACAATCCGCGATCCTGAACTGTCTGTCTCCATTCATAGGATGCCTGGAGACGGTCCAAGAGCCTCTGACAACCAAGATGAACAAACGAGAGCTGAATTTGCGGAAAGACGTCATCCTTCGCTTGATATTGATGCGAACATAGTAAAATGCTTAATTTGCCATTTGTTTATCGTGTATTCATGTTATGAATATTGTGTGTCTATTCTTTGACCAGTAGTTATATAAATTCATTTTGTCAGAGTTTTTGGTTTTGTTGTTGACGTCTGTGTGGATTTTAGTTTTGGTGGTGTAATAAATTAAAATAGTTGTGCAAGGCAAGCGGAACTCTGTGCTGCTACCGCTAATAGAGCTCCGTTGTTATCTCTTCTCAGCGGTACCGATGCCTCTAATTTGTATTTTAATCCCATTTTTTTTCTATTTAGTATTATCATTTACGATAACTCTGCATTATTTTTTGCAACATTGCTTGAGCTTTTCGATCAATATGAAGCTTAATGTGGTAATTCATTTTGAATGTAGATAAATTATTCATGATTAAAATGTAGTGTTTGATTGATTTAAATATTTGGATTTCTGCTCAGTATGGTTAGTTGTCTTATATTTACCGCATGTTTATAGTAATTTCTAAAAAGCCAAACAATGCACCGGTTATATACATTTAGAAACCCTAAATATCTGTTCTGTATTTTAAAACGGCGATCCGCCATGTTGCAAGGGTTAAATACAGAACAGATTAGGCAGCTTATATTTAGAAGACCATTACTGCTCAGTCGCCACCGCTAACACATGGCACCAACCACACTACTGACAAACCTAACTCTTACATCAAAAGTGTAAAAATATTCACTTTTTAAAGAAATTCGAACACTTTTTTAATATTTATTTTTTTGCTCTGTGCCCGTCTGGGCAGTTTGATCTTGAAAGTGTCTAGATCAAGATTCATATTTTTATACCACGCGGTGACAAATTGGACACTTTGTCAATCGGTACTTATTCAGATGAGTGGGTCTCAAAAGGGCGTAGATGAAACGGTGCGCCTTTTTATCTTCGTTGCCTCAATTTTTCATTTAACCTTTATTTTAGTAAATCTATGCCTGTGGTGGGCCAGCATCCGGAAAGGTTAATTTATGAAGATACCAAAAATAAATTATGTACGCTTTGTTTCTCCTAAATTTTCCTTAACCTTTCGTGTGCCTCTATTTTTACTCACCAGAATTTTAACGCTCGCTTAAGCGATTCTTTTAAGTGGGTTTATTTTAGTCCACTTTTTAATTCACTGAATTTTTTTTCCTCATCGCAGACTAATATTTGAATATTTTATACCGTTACGTTTATTTATACAATATTTTGTAATTTTATTATTTAGCTTTCTTTCGTGAAGCTTTAACTGGTTGTTTATCCATTCGGGCAGTCAATCACTCGGATGAGGAAAATGTACATGGAAAATCTGCCTTTTTGTATTTTGTTGGCAGTACACTGACTCTTTAGGAATTCCACGCACTTCCGGACGGCCACCTCGATTGTTCCAAGATACGTAGGCAGCTACTACAGGTACGTACTGACTCTCGCAACTGATCGAAGTAGTTTAATTTAATTGACGCTTTAGGCGTCATTTTATATTCGCATTAAATGGATGATGGGTTTAAGCGGGGTTCGATTTGAATCCTTGGGGAACCCCGTGTTGAGCTAAAGCACTTGGTCGAAATTAGTCATTATTGGACAAATTTGTTTAAATAACTTCAATTTAGGCTTACCTTGTGAATTAAAACTTCCAGTTCGGAACAAAAAAGTATTGGCCGAACCACGTAAAGAATATTTTCTCAACAGCTTTATAAATCAGTTATACATCCTTTTTTTAAAACCTTTTCATGTATTTGTGAATTATCATCAAAGTATATGCTTAAGAATCTCTTTTTAATGAAGATATCTATGCACAATTTTTCTTTTTACTCCACTTTTCAAATGCGAAAGTCTCTGTAATGTGTAATATTTTCCTACTTTATTTTATAATTTAGTCCTTCCCGGAATAAGTTTTTACAAACTCACTATACATAATATATTCTTTGTAATATATGGTATTGTCGATGTAAATAAATAAATTAAATTAACTTTTGTTGATTTTATTTACTGTCTTGCTTAATAACTTTTCCTTATCGGTCATTTTTTTCTAATGTTGTTGATTTTTTGTCGAGTTATATTTTGATCAATTTTCTGAATAATTATTTTTTAAAGTTGTTTTTAAGCATTACATTAGAGTGTCATTTATTTTCAAGATGACATAGATCTAATGAACCTTGAACACAGCTTTTAATTAACGATAGATCTGATTATCATACTTATTTTTTTAATTGCTTTTGTGTTTCGTAGTCTATTTCAACATATCTATTCTTTAGTTGGTGTTTTTAACACATTACACGTGTTCGGATTTCTACGATCTATTTTTGAGAAAAAGCGTCAAAGTAGTGTTGTAAATGTGATGTAAGATCAAGTAGGTATCCATAGACGCGAGATGGATGGAAATAAAGGGTAACGGCGTGAAAGGGTAATAATAAAACGTCCGAGAAAAACACAGAATGTAAACAGAAAGCACACTGAGACGAATAGAAAATAGCCCGTTTGTTTGAATGTTTGTTAGAGCAGTCGATTGGGCGATGTTCGCGTCGGTCCACGCCGCCTTGTATTAATATCGCGGGCTAAAGTTAGGCTTTTCAACCGTTACGGAAATAGCCCGCCAAGCCGAGCCCGATTTCTGGCCGTTTCCGCCGAGAGTATCGTATTAATATTCTCGGGGACGTTCACGTTTGATGGCGACTCTACTTCTAGTCGGTTAGACTAACCGAATCTATTATTTCTAGCCTCGGACAGTACTGAAATATCGTCGGAATGTCATTTTACCATGCTAGGTGCTAGTGTTAAAGTACTTGGTAGCATATTACAGTGGTAGATACTCTCATCATCTCCCTGGTGAAAGACCGCCATTCAGAGACGAAACGTTGCTTAAAATTGCTTTAGTTGTTTAATGTGATTATATCGAATTAACCAGGTGCTTTCCCACTTTTTACTTCCCTATCTCCTTCCTCCCCTCTCCCTTCAGCATCGCAACAGTTGTGTGGTATTCACATTAAAAAAATATACGATGGTGATTATGTGAGAGTGATTAATCAGCGGTAGATGTACCTCTTTATCTAGGAATATTAACACGTCCCCATTTGTTGTGGTAAATGTTTCGTTGAGTTTGCTTTGTCCGTTACAAAGTGGATATCATTTGTTAGAGGGTGTTACGCCATGCAGTTGCCACAAGCAAATGTTAAAAAGTTAAAAATTTATAAAGCCTTTCTGGTGATTATAAATGATGAACTATATTTTCCCACCTCCTCTCACTTTCTCGTCTAAAGCGCCAAACATTTTAAAATCGACATTTTAATCAAACAGTATTATTTTAACTCCCGCGTTATTGCAGCGCTTCAACGATGTTTGCCGAAAGCCGTATTTAAGGATTCGCTTCCCACTTAAGCAGGGTAGCCGGTTTTAGGAAATGCTCAACAAGTGCAATAACTCTATACTAATGATACTCGGTATTTTCTTGTAGTTAGTTTATTTTATGTAGTTATTCTCTGTAAAGACCACTCCAGTATAATTATCAATCATTTTTACTCCTTTATTTATTTTTTTTTTTCTAACTTATTGAACGATATTTTGCCATCGACATTCGAATATCATTGACTTAAATTGTTTCAATTCCGTGCGTGGATTCACCGGTGTGCAAAGTGACCTGCTACTTGAAAATGGTGAATGGAAAATTCGAAAGAACGTTTGAAACCTGCAAAGTTTTCACACACTGCAGCAGGGTACGCCTTTTTTAAATGTCTCAATCATTTTGTTGTGAATTAGGATTTAATAGAATACTATTCTAATAAGACTAGTAGCTTGATCGTCCCGGATAATAGGCGATATTCTCGGAGTACCAACATAAATAACCGTCCACGAACAATTTTGTTCAGCGCAATGTGGCCGACGTCCATATCTCATAACCTTATTATGTCCCGCGGACAAATAATTGACGGTGGAGATCAATTATTTCTTGAGTTCAGAAGAAATTGAAGAATTTACTCCGATTTTTTCTATCGATCGTTATTTGATCATTTGATTGGGATATTTAATCAAGTCGTTTATATTTATTACCCTGGTTACGTTGGAAAAAAACATATTTGTTTTCAATGTAATCTTTCTATTTTAATTTTGAAAAGAAAATCTTTTTGTGTGTCATCTGAAGCAGGAGAAATTCTCAAACGGTAACCGTTCTGACGTTGGCACAGTTTTTTCTGATTTTTCCTAAAGGTCAAATCAATTGTTTTCAACGAGCTACGTCATTTTCACAACGTGCTATGATGTTTTGAAACATCCATAAAAAATCAAACTCAAGATATATTTTTCAATTGGTCACTAAAAACCCGGCTGCAAGTAATAAAATTCAGTTTTTAATTTTTCGTGTCGATAAGAGTTAATACTAAAAAAACTTATTTAAATGATTTCATTCAAACAAAAGTATACAAAAAACCAACCAGTTAAAATCAATTATACCTTTAATGCAGTTGAAAATGAAACAATACAACTCCTGAAGTTGATCAAACCTACCCGAACCATCCTTCAGCCCGTGCCGTGACGCGCCTAAGCAGCCGACGGTCGTTTGGCAGAAACAACTTTTAGTTTCCACTAAACACTACTTATCTGCCAACTGTCCGTCTTCTACTGTAAGCCCAATTCAAATGGACCAATACTGCAATGAACCTAACACGGAACAAAAACACGGTTCGAAAAATTTCCTTTCTAAATATTATTTCTTGCATAACTAAACCGGTTACTTGCATAACCTGTTCAGCTGAAACTTTGCTGGGGGGCATGCAAAGCAATTAACGGAATGACTCCATCTTACTTATCCCTTTGAATTCCTGAAAATACCAATTTACAACAGTCAAATCTCACCTACGTCAGCAACGTTATTGGCTATCAGACGAAGGAACCACGGCGCAGTTCAGATACTTAGTTCGGACTATCAGGACTCAAGCTTGGAATAAACTAAGACGAATAAAACACTTTTATTGGAAATCGTCTTTGAGATAGCTCTAAAATACGATTTATACTTGCGCTCGTGGTACCTAAATTCCATAATATAATATTTGGTCCTTACCTTTTCAACTATTGTGCAAGAAAATCCAATTGTCTTTTTAATTATTTATTTTCTCGCAGTTGTTTATCTCACATTTCTGTTTTTTTTTTTGCATCCTGTGACATATGAGACAGTGAATTGCTGTTCCTCAATCATCAATCTACTAATTATGGGAATCATTCTCAACTGTCCAGAATGTCGAGACTTGTTAACTGAAGCCATGGTTTTGAAATTTTAGGTACCACTCTAAGTGATTTTTGTCATTCTTCACGACTCTACCAAAACTTTGACTTGACCTTGGCTTTGATTTGAATGTTCTTTCTTATGTATATATTGTCCTATTTGTTTTATTTTTATTATATTATATTTATTTTTATCATTGCTTCATTGTAATATTATGTATGTGCTGTTCTTTCTCTGTTGTTTTTTTTTCCTATTTCGTGTGATGTATTTTTTGTAATTGGAAAATAGTCCGTTAGTTTATAAATAAATAAATTTGTTAAAAGATGTTTTTATTTGTTAATTAAAACTTATTTTTCATCTGATTTGCCCTAAAGCTCGATGTATTTTTCCAGATTTTTACAGCGCCCATATATTATCAACATTTGTCTGCAAATTGACTGGCCCCTGTAAATTAGATGTTTTACCGACATACTGCACTTCGTTTACCGGATAATTTTATGTCAGTATATGCAAAGATCAAAGAACCAATGCTCCAAAGCAAACGCGATCAAGCATACGAGAAACGATAATGCTCAATGCCACACAATATATAAATAAAATAATGTCTATGTTGGTATTCGTGTGAAAATTTTAAAAACGTTATTTCCCAATAGGACCACTTTATGTATAAATATGTTTATGCATAAAATGAAGAAACAACTTGTTACCAAAATATTTTTCTAACAAAATTATCTACAATGTTGATATTCACAAATATAATACAGGGGCATGCAAAGAAATTAGGAAGCCAGAAAAGAATAAAGCCACGTATATATATAAAAATATTTAACGTTCCTGAAGAAGGGTTGAAATCTTATAATGCGCTGCCGGTTAAAGCAAATCAAATTTAAATTAAAACCTATCAATGAAATTCACAAAAAATAGCCTGCAAAAAATTATTTAAAGCCAACATAAAAAATCAAAATAATGAAGGGATGTATATAAGTTCAAAAAGAAAATGAAATAATTAGGTACTTGTAAACTCGAATGTACAAAGTAACTGATATAAAAATAAATAAAAACTTTATTTTATAAAGTAGTTTAAAGTTAAATATTTTCATTATTTTGAAGAAATAACTTGGTATAAGATCACGGGTATTATTTTAATATTTATGACCGACTGGTTTCGCTTAACCTAAGCATCATCAGGGTACAACATTAAACTAAACAAAATATACAAAGTGTGCGATTATATATACATACAGAGGGAGAACAAAATACAAAACAAAAAATAACAGAACAATGAGAAAACAATAGAATAACATTTAAAATATAACAAAGGAACAGAGAGAAAGAGATAGATAAATATGAATTGAAAGAGACAAAACGTCAACTGAGAAGGTGATCAAAGAATATAATATTTATATTTTTTATAAGTTGTTTGTGGTGCCTGTGCTTTTATTGAAGGTATGATTATTATCAATAAAATGATAAGCGAATTCAGAAAAACCGTGGTTATTTAAACATTTAAGATGTTATTTGATTCTAATATTGACATTACGGGTTGTTTAATCAATATAAAGTGCAGAACAATCATTACTAAAATTAAAAATAATATCCATGGTCTAATACAAAGTTATTTTTACTTTTTTTTTGTTATATGTCAAACCACAAAATGATTGCTTTCTGCAAAAAATAAATCTTCTTATTTTAAATTATAATTCGAAGAAAAAAAATCATAGAAAATTAAATCTTCAAATATTTTTAAAAACAAAAATTAATAATCTTTCACATATGCAAGGAGTCCATTGAAATAATTTCCTATATTTTATAGAACAAACGTTTTTCGGATTAAGTTGTCGGTAGAACAAACGAGAAGTCACTTTTTGTGAATTATAATATACGAGGCCTGTTCAAAAGAAAAGGTGATTTTTCGCGGGCTGTGTACATTTAATTATCGTTTTTTTTGTTATGTTGGTACACATATGTTTATCATATGTTAGCATTATCAGCCATTTTGGATTAGTGGTTTGTTTTTGACAACTGGAAAGGTTAGTCACGTTTTTGTGTGTTCTTAGATTTTTTACTTTTGAAAAAAAAATGGATCAAAGAATTTGTATTAAATGTGCGTTAAAAATGGAATAAAGTGCTCCAACGCACTTAAAATGTTGACTGTGACATTCGGCGAGTCTACTTTGTCTCAAAAAGTATTTATAATTGGTACAAGCGCTTTACAGAAGGCCGAGAAGATGTTAATGACGATGAGCGTCCTGGAGTTGTAGAAAAACAAATCATGGATTTTATTCTTTGATCCACTTTTTTAAAAAGTAAAAAATCGAAGAACGCACAAAAACGTGACTAACCTTTCCAGTTGTCAAAAACAAACCACTTATTCTAAATGGCTGATAATGCTAACATATGATAAACATATGTGTACCAACAAAATTTTTAAAAAAAAACGATAGTCGAATGTACACAGCCCGCGAAAATTCAAAATTCACCTTTTCTTTTGAACAGGCCATGTACATTTCTGAAAGTTTTTGAAATGCTGGTTCTTAGGTGATGTGTCTTTTGCGACTGTTCAGTCTTAACAAGATTGAAATTCTAATACACTACAAAATTCAAAACGATTCAATATAAAATGTTTTATTACGCCTTAATGACGTGAACCCAACCGAACCACTAACCCTAATCATTTCTAACCGGTACTATTTCTGTTCTGTCTACAACCCTGTGCCTGGTCTGCACCAAGCACATTAGGTACGCGTATGTCACCATTTACTGTTTGTTGAGCGGGTTAATTCTTTTTGTTAACTCGTAAAATAGTTAGTGCGGCGCCCCGCGTCACTAAACCCTTCGACTTCTTGACGAGCGCCACGATTAATGCTCACGACATGTCCCACGAAACTAGCTGTCGGGGATTTGTTTCGTGGCAGTGAATGCCATAATTGTTATTTAAGTGCCTGTTGGTATTAAAAAATGTATCCCGTTTGAACAGTTTTGTTTAAATCTGATCAGGTTTTCGGCTTGAATAATAATTGTTGGGTTAAATACTCCGAACAGAATAT
Organism: Drusus annulatus; assembly: GCA_022651775.1. NCBI lineage: Eukaryota > Metazoa > Arthropoda > Insecta > Trichoptera > Limnephilidae > Drusus > Drusus annulatus. The sequence goes on from JAGWCC010000033.1 coordinate 480,401, forward strand.
ATATGGAGAGAGAGCTAAATATTTTTATCCAACCTTTACTAAAACTAAATCACTTTCTCCCTGGGTTTTTACGTCGTAAACCGTGAGAGAGAAAGAGGTAAGACAAGTTGTCACATAATATTGCACCAATATTCGGTATGTAAGCATGTTCTCCGTCTCCCGCGTCTCCGGCGACTCCGCCCACTACGTTTTGTTATGCGACATAACTCAACGGTTTTTGAGGTTATTTCCTATATTTTTGTCGAAAACAATTCTGTGAAAAAGTGGGTATACAAATAAACATATCATTATGTCGACATGTGCTATGAATAGATGTATCGAGACCTAGCCTCTAGTCACGCCTGAGTCAGGAAAAATCAACAATCCTGACTATCCCTCCTGGTATTTTATTGCTCTGTGGTAAAAAAAGACTAGATCTGTGTAAATAGCAGCTGACGTGTTAGCAGTGACGTACACAGAGTATTTGATCGGGGTAGGCAGTAAAAAAAACAGCGGATTAGTTGATAAAATAGATGGTACCAACGAATATAACTGATTGCTGTTGGATTTGTTTTGTAAAAGCACTGCCTTAGACACCAACAAATACACTAACCCAAACGAGTTATTTGAACGTGCAACAGCTCACAACATACATATTTTGTGTATTCTAGTGAACATGGAACAATCTACTCTGAAATTGGCGGCGTTTGAGTATATTTGAGTGGTCAAGATGCTCGACTACGAATCTAGAGATCGCGGGTTCAAATTTTATAAATAAAAAGATTTGTGTTATTTCATCATTTAATTCATATAAAATAATGTATACTTGATTTGCGGCACGTTCCAGAGTGGCAGATACTCGTAGTATCGCCCTGGTGAAAGTCCAGCATTCAGAATCGAAACGTTGTTCGAAATGGATTCAGTCGTGTTTGGTAACCAGATCGGAATAGCCAGGTACTTCCTAACCTTCCTCTTCCTCATCTCCTTCCCCTCCCCACTACTTTCATCCTCTCAACATCAATTGGGGACGCCATAGATTGGGAGCAGTTGGAACTCTTGTGCGGTATTCAGTATAAAAAATAAAATAAAGCATGTGGAGATTCCCGTAATGATCACGTTTTCTCAGAATCAGTTTTGTTGTTGTTGCATTCTCCTCTAAACTGCCAATCGTTCTCGGTCCGTTCAAAGTCCAATTTATTTTGTTGTGTTGTCAAAGTTTTGCAACTATAAAGAAATCTATCTCGAGTTGTCGTCACGACTGGAGGTGTTGCCTTGTTGCCTGGTGTCTAATCTCGGTTCTATTCAACGTATGTTAACCATATTAAATTCACTAGCTATGCTACTGCTGTACGCTTTATCTTTTTTAGTTTGACAATTATAATTAAACAAAAATGATAATAAAATAAAATCACGTTGTATTAAAATCGTGTGTTTCTATCAGAATGTACAAAGTTGTAACACGAATGACGAATGACGTTATCAGTGGCACGAATATGCGTAGAAATTGATTTGTTATCGTTATTTATGTTACCCACCGAATCGCTTTACTGGGTCAACTGCTCTATTCAATTGGGTAAATACTTCAACAAATCCCTATGCCCATTTCATTTCCCTTCAAAATCTAGAGTACGAATAATATCGTCGCTGGAAAGACAAAAAGGCCTAAGCGACACTTTGGTCGTAAATGAGTAAAATATGTAGTTTTGATCAGTTTTTTTTTTTGCATCGAAAGCTCAGACTCTCGTTTGATTCTGAACATTTTTGTGGCCCTTCAGCCATCTAAAATATATTTACGATTTGGGAGAAGGCTTGACTCAAGTGACACAAGTTTACGACTTTTTAAAAATCTTTTTGCCGCTTCAAGTATCTCACTGAGAACAATGAGTTGCCTGAGTTAACTTTTTTTTTCAAAATACAACCAGGTACTGATGGTGAATTTTATTGTTAAACAAAAAAAACTTTAATGTGCTCTTGGTGTGAACTTCCCAAAATGGCGTTTCAGCCTTTTTGCCTTTCCGGCGACGATATGGTCGTTACGTTTATGGTGTTTTATTGCATTCTTTAAAAATACACTTCGGAATAACTATATATTATCCACTTACCAACAAGTAGGTTTTGTTTTCGGAAGACTGCAAGTAAATTATCTTTTTCTATAGGTGTACGGTATTTTCCTATATATTTAAAGTAATAAAAAATTTATTCCACAGGCGACTACTCGGTATGCAATAAAACTTGCAAATGTAACAGTTTTCTTCCAGTACTGTTGTTTACTTTTTTGCAGATTCAAAAGTGGCCTTTAATCTGCCTTCACTAGACATTATTTTACACGATACCTTAAGTCTCCTGACTGCATAAAGCCATTGCTACTGTGTATATCTCCACCCGGAGGTCATGGGGTAGGTTTGGGAAGGGGCTGTAGGAAGGAATCTGTTAATGCGGGTTTTATGGCCCGAATTCAACGAAGGAGAATATATTAAACAAAGTTGCATCTATTAATACCATTGAGATGTTTCATAAATTAATAATGTATTTCACTAAACCGCTCCCACCCAGTTATACCAAAATAATTAAATGTTATATTTGTTCTTTGTTACAGGTAAGAAATTCGACGGAGACAGCCAATGATGTTCTTGCCACCATCACAATGTATGTATCTTTATGTTTGCATGATAAAATATAAGATAAATAGTTACTGCCAAAATAAGGTTGACAGGTGAATGCCTTTAATATGGTCAATTTTATGTCGCTGACAGAGGAAAAAAACTAAACCAAAAGCATCGGCCAGTGTCAAATAACTGGGAACAAAACTGTACAAATAATAAGAACTCTATTGGATATGATCCAATCCTCGGTTCAATTCATATAAAAATCTGTGAATTCAAATTGAAATAGAACAAGTAATTTATTAGACTTTAATATATTCATATTCGCAACTCTGATGCAATTGGGAATGACATCAGACTGGATTGTTTTCGCTTCTTTCCTTCCAAGAAGGTTATTGCTCAATATCCTTATAAAAACTATTAAGAAGCCGTCTCGAAAATCGTGGGGCAATGGTGGCACGGATAGATCATCCAATTCCGATAATCGCCTTGTGTAAAAATCTGTGCCCCGCATACAAACAACGTTCAGTCGTCAACAATCGCTGCGGACGCAGAATTATTTCTAGTCGCCTGATCTTGTTATGAACGCCTTTGTTTTATAGAAGTGAAATAAATCATAAATAAGTCGGTAGGTCTGCAATAAAGCGGGATGAAAATACCGATACCGCCAGCTAGCTGCGATTCATTTTTTGCAATTTGTGTTCACAGCAAACGCTTTCTACAAATAAAGGGGGATTTATCTAGCAGACAAAGTTCAAAACAATGTTAATTATTTCATTACACATTCAAAACGATATGCGATATTTCAATTTTTCAAGCGTTAGCGGAAGATCCCGGCATTTAAAGCCAATAACCTTTTTTTCGTGTGTTTTTCTAATTATTACAGTTTGATACATGATTAATATTGCTACTTTTCTGGGTAACGTCAATAGCAAAACTTTACCAAAATTCACCATCGAAAATAATTAATCAAAGCAGCCTTATTTGATATGATCGGTCCTCTGGAATGAGAAATTACAGTAAAGTACTCGGAATTGGTCATGCTCAGCTATGTTTGGTCCATTCTTAATCAAGATATCACTGAAGTAAACAGAAGATATCACTGAATTTCTACCCTTGGACGAGGAGCGTGACAGTTTTTCACAATTTTCTGATATTTGCATTTGCATTTGCCAATTTTCTGATGACGACCATCAAATAAAACACTCGGAACAAATCAACTCAAAAAACCTTCATATATAAATGCACCTCAATTAGATACAACAACACTTCATTGTCTTCTGATCACTGTGACGCACACTCTTCAAAACCATCCGTCGGTTGATGCAATCGCAATGTCAAATAAAATTGTACAAATAAACGAACTAACGTACGTACATGAGCAAAAACGGAGCTTCGTAGGCGCGTTTTACGAATACCAACCGAGAAAGCCCGAGCGCAAGTGAACGTGCGAGACGAGGGAAGCACGCCACCTCGATCGCTCTACGTTCCGTGTTGGTTTTTTGTTCCTGAGTCAAAGGCTGCTGCGGTGGGAAAGGTACAGGCGATGGGTGAACACAGCTACTACAAAACCCACGGTGTTCTATGCAACAACTGCGCGATACGAAAGTGAAGAATTAGCACCCGAACTCAAACGTCTTGCAGATTTAAAAAAAAAAATGATTACCTCAAAAGAGTCCTTATTGCTCGCAGCCATTGAAACCAGACATCCATATTTGAAGAATTCTGACGGAAGTGCTGAGGGAAAGGAGATGTTGTAGAGGAAAGTAAGGAATGTACGGTGGGACATCACGTTGAGTGTAAAGCAGGCGTGCCATTCGTAACATCACTACATTAGAAAGGTTAAAGAGACGAGAAGAAAAAAACCTAAGATTTCTTTAATAACCTTCCCAGTTTTCTAACTGCCAAGGCCATTTCAAAATGTCTAATAAACCAACCATGGACCGCAATAAATGCACACTGCATTTAAAATAATCTCTTGCATCCTTGTTTAACTAAGTAATAGTGTAAGATTATCCTGTTACGACTGTTATAATATGCACGGTAATATTCGGATTACGTTTGAGTATCATGTTCTCGGGTTTACCTTAAACATTGCTTCCGTTGTTTTCTTACAGCTGGCTTTAGCGGTGGTCGAAATAAAAAACATCATAGACGTCATACAATAAACTTAGGCATTTGCCAACATAACCCTTTAGAAACATTAGCCGATTTGTGTCTGCATCATAAAGTTATTCTCGATTGAAAATGTCAGTTTGCGAGCCAAATTTTTGTCATTTGCGTTGGGTGCAGCATGACAATGCTCGACCCCATGTAGCGAATGTGGTCAAGACATACTTGGAAACGTTGAAATAGGAAGTCCTACCTCACCCACCGAATTTTCCAGACGTTGCTCCCTCTGACTATCACTTGTTTCGATCAACGGCACACGACCTGGCTGACCAGCACTTCCGGTTTCATGAAGAAGTAAAAAATTGGATCGATTCGTGGATCGCTTCAAAAGATGACCAGTTTTTTCAACGCGGGATTCGTACGCTGCCCAAAATATGGAAGAAAGTAGTGGTCAGCGATTGACAAAAACCATGAATTATAAATGTAAAACCAGTTTTTTTAAATAAAGCACAATTTCTGAAAAAACAGCGGAAGCAAAGTTGTACACCCAATACATTCATAATTTAAGTAGAAACTGCTGATGCATAGCAACTAATAATAATGGCATCTTCTGGTATATATATTTTTATTTGCACATTGCCAACAGGCTAAAGTCATGCGAATCTAATTATAGGTAAAAAAAAATCTATCGATCAACCGTCCATTGTTTTTTACGCCGAACGAGTGGCGAATAAGGTATTGAATATTTTCGTCCGGCTACTGGGCTGTCGTGCTGCTCGGAATGGTAATGGATTGTGTTCGAAGCTCACTCATACTACTTCGCCTGGATTTGAATTACAGGTAGTTCCAACACGTTGAAAATAGCCGATAATTAGATGTTTAGGAGACTCGTTCTTCTTTGTTTTATAGCTAAGGTTGCCAGGCTTTCGACTAAGTTCGGACAAATGATAATGAATAAAATAGAGGCAACATCATTATTGGCTTCTTCAGTGATTTTAAAAGTGGATGATGTTTCCCCTCTAGGGGGCGCTGGAGGGATACAGGGAGGCGGTGGTGGCCTCAGAGACAATGGCAAAGGTAATAAAAAATAACTGAAAAAAGTTTTTTTTTGTTTGTTTATATATTAAATACCCCGCAAGAGTCCCAACTGCTCCCAACCGTCTAGACCCAGTGGGACTATGGCACCCCAATCAGGGTATGTTGTAAGGTTGAAGATAGTGGGATAGGGAAGGAGTTGGGGAAGAGGAAGGTTGGTAATTACCTGGCTATTCGTACCTGGTCACCAAGCACGTCGTAAGCCATTTCAAGCAACGTTTCGATTCTGAATGGTGATCTTTCACCAGGGCAATACTAAGAGCATATTTGCGGCACGTTCCAGAGTGGTAGATACTCTAAGTATCGCCCTTGTGAAAGACCACCATTCAGAATCGAAAAGTTGCTTGAAATGGCTTTGGCCGTGTTTGGTGACCAGATCTGAATAGCCAGGTACATCCCAACCTTCCTCTTACCAATCTCCTTCCCCTCCCCACTTCCTTCAGCCTCACAACATACCCTATTTAGGGATGCCATAGTCTCACTGGCTCTAGACGGTTGGGAGCAGTTGAGACTCTTGTGCGGTATTCATATAAAAAAAAAAAAATTTAAAACCATTCTAGAACGTGCCATTAATTTTTTGAATTTATTTTTCCTTTTTTGAATTTCTTTTTGTCTTTTCCATACAGATCAGTCATGCATCGTCGCAATAATATTACCTATTAAATTCACATACAATTCAACGTGCTTTATTTTTCAAGGATATGCACAAACAACATAATTGCAGCCGTCGATTTTCCAAAAGGCAGGTTTTCACAAATAATGTTCTTCGACCCCAGAGGAATCTTCAAGTCAATGTCCGGAACGTCGGTGTTGGCGGCTCTCCATGCGGCGCAGAACCGCGATGTTTTGAGGAGCCTTTTTCACCAGTGTAAATGGATTATTTATTGTTATGATTCTGCCATCGAGAGTTCCGCTGTAACCTCTTTTTCTGCTACTTCCTTGTTTTATGAGAGAGAGGGAAGTTTTCCCGAAGGTATTGGGGGGGGGGGTGGACTGACGAAGAAAACAAAGATTTGAAAAAAGGCGGTGAGAGAAATAAGTTTAAGGAACTCTGGACTAGTTTTCACATTCCATTCCTATGGAAATCTTTTTTATTTATTTATATCTTGCTCACATACATAGCAATCCCGATGAGTTATAAAACTCACTCTGGGACAAGGGGAATTAAAGAACAATATACAGAGTAATCAAACTAACATCCTGTTAAATTAACTTATTTTTACCATTTGTATTAATTTAATTAGTAACAGGTCTGGTGAGAATGCATATTTTATGTTGCCATGCAACAATTTTTCTTAAATATATCTCAATTTCACTAACGCCACAAATATAATAATTAATTCAAAGCTGTGCAAATGTACCGTCACGAGGAAGATTATGTCATTTATTTTATGTGTATTTTTTTATGGGATCGATAGCAACCGATAAATGAGATCTTTAAGCTTGATCAAATATTAAAAATATATTATATAAACCAATGAACCAGAGCCGCTGATAGATTTCTTAATTTTGAAAGTTCTCCCTCTTTTCAAAAATAGGCATATGGCAGGAAAAAGAGTTACACGTTTACAGTTTGAGGTATGTTGTGGGGCTGAAGGAAGCAGATAAGGAAAGAGGATGAAAGAGGAAGGTTGGAAGGTACCCAAGCATGAATAATACTTAAAATGTATATATTATTGTTGCATTGGTGACGAAAAAAAAACAAATCTTCTATATGCCGATGACACTACCCTCATCACCTCCTCTGAAGAATAAATGAAAGGCCTCCTTTCTAAAATAGAGGAAGAAATCCATAATCTAGGTCTACTGATCAACAAAGCTAAAACACAATTACTCATGATCGTCAGAGCAAGCACCTTTGTAAGAATGAATGCTCTCACAGACTTATAAACGGTGAACGACCGTATATACGTAGGCTCGTCTATAAGTGGCGAAGAGGCTGCGAAAGAGAGGTGAAAAGAAGGATTTGAATTACGAAGTACACAATGAACAAATGCAAAATATATGGAATGACAGAGGCATAACGAAGACTACCAAGATAAAACTCCTTCAGGCGTTGTTTTATCTAAAACGGCGTGACACCCTCGAATGTGGTGTTGGAGAAAGACGCTCAAAATTCCATGGACAGTCAGGCGCACTAATCTGTTCATTCTAAAAGAGCTCGGCATCCACAATAGACTATTAACTGTCTGCCATAACGTATACCAAGATATTTTAAACATGTTGCTCGTCAAACTGATCCTCAAACTCGATCCTGGATAAACTCATGGTCACTGACCAAATAGAAGACACGAGAAGCTGAGCGTTGAACTGATCAAATATCCTAAACGTCTGTGTTGGCGGCTATCCATGCAGCGCAGGACCACAAGGAGTGGAGGAGCCTTGTTCACCAGGGTGATGGAGTGGGTCACCATCCTTAGCAATGAGGCAGCGAACAAAAAGGAAGAATCATTTATCCTCATTATCTTGAGTGTCTCCTGTAGCTAGGTATGCTCTGTTGGTTTGTAAAAATAAATATGACGTGGGTTCTTGGGTTGATTGCGCATATGCTTGCTATTTACCCAGTTGTGAGCTAAAAGTCTAACGACTCGACCTGTCCTCCAAATTCAATACTGTATAAATAATAATAGCTATTTTTTTCATCCACAGAACACAATCCAAATAATGGATTTGTCTGTTTAACGAGTATTGTCGATTGTATGGGAGGTGCATAAATGAAGATTCGTAGACATTCCATGACCGCAAATCTTCGGTTTAATTGTACCTATTATCATTTATGATAGTGTTATCACCATTACCGTGCATTTAATAAATTACGATTTGAAGAGTGTATAGTGATTGGTATCTGTGGAAAATCTAGGGAATTTTTAAATCTTATCGGAGTCAAACCAGATTTTGTTCGGACATCCCATCACTGACACTGGGCACATTCGATGGTCTGTTATCGTTTCGTTGTTAGCATGAAATTACGATTTTATCGGTATCATGCTACTGGAACCTGGAAAAATTCTGTGGAAAATTGTGAACCTTGTTAGAATCAAAGAAGATTTTTTTTTTATTGAACGTCACTGCATTTGGGCACATTCGTTGTTTCGCTGTTGTTTCATTGTTTGAAGAGGAACAGTCCAATAAAATGGTACTTCTGTCTGTATGTACTCGTATATCGCGATGAGTTGTTGAGTAGCGTATGTATGTTGTGTTGTTACCGCACTTGTGTGGAAATAGCGGCCGCCTTGCCCCCTCCCAACCCGCCGCCCCCCGCCCCGGGGGCCCGCGACCGTCAGTTTGGCTCGCGACACTAGCGCGAAAGGTTGCCCTGCCCGTGCCCACATATCTCAGTTCTCAGTTCCCAGTCAGCCCGAGAGCGGAGGAACCTGTTCGACTACTGTAACTGACGTATCGGCCCGCTTGGTTGATACGTTCCGCCGGCGGAGATCGGCCGTGCTATTTTGAAACAGTTGTCAACCACCAGCCTTTGACAGTCTTCGAGTCTTTGTAGTCACTTCGTGTGGCGTATTAGCGTATTAACTGACCGAGTTAGCTGGTGTACTTTTTGCAAATGTGTCGTGATTCGTGATCGATTCGGACGATCGTTCTTCTCCATTGGACTGGAGTGTTTGGAGTTCTCTCCGTGACCTAATTAGTTGGTTGTTTCATTTAACGTGTGTCCTGGTGTCGGTTAACGTGTCCAGTACCAATCCTCTGTCCGCCCCGTTAAAGTTCGTTGAACCTTTCGGCTGATCGCTCAGTGGTGCGAGGTAGACGTAGCAGGATCGTACGGGTTCAGTAGTAGACCCCAATCCTACAGGAGCTCTAGAAAGCCCTATGACAGCTTCAGAAGAACTACTGTAGTGGATAGTTACCGTTGCTGCATGCTCCACGGTTCCTAGTGTAAAGACAGTGTTGCACACTGGGTGATATTATTATTGTTTTGTTTGTGTTAAGAGTACTCAAGTGTTCACCAAGATCTATTTTTATAAATGAAGACTCGCTGTGAAGTGGCTGTCGTGTTTTAGATTATGTATGTTATGAAATTGGGTAAGTTGATTTATATTTACTAACTTGATACTTGTGTTTGTTTCTCACGTGTTATTAATTTCGTAGTGCCACGTATGATAGGAGTCACGATCAAATTGAACTGCTTTATTTGCACATTGGTTGCTTGGCATCTCGTTCGAGTGGCTTTTATTTAGAATCTGATGATGTACGTACAAGTAGTTGTTGATAATAAATTATAATATCAACTCGAGCACTGGCTCCGAGATATTTGTCCAGTGCCCATAGCTGTTTTCCGGTCTCGGTGGACGTATTCAACTTTATCACAGTTTTCGTGGAAATGTTGAAATTATCTGGTCGCTAAAACATTGCGCGTAGTTTATTGAAGTACTGGAGTATTCTGTAAACATACAAATTGGTATACATTGTTCAACTTGTAATGTTTTTTTTTTCCGTTGGCATTATTAAGTTTAAACTACCACAATGAAAACGCTGACCTTAGCTGCGGCTATCATCAAAGTGAGCGTACGCTAAGTATGGTCAACATCTAACCTCAGCGGAAATATTATGGAAAGATTACTCAATTCCATTTCATCATTATTTTCTGACTGAGCGTTCGTGTAATTCCAATAGGCATACACAAAATGTCAAATTAATCTTTTATTCAGTTATTTATCACAAAGGAAAAACTATTGTTCTTTTTGTGAATACCAACATATTTTATTTATATTATACATATTAAAAAATATATATATATATTATGATTATGACCTGCAAAACACAACTTTAAACGTCACTTTGACAGTTCAACACGAAGCGGAGGTTAATCCATGCAAACGGATGTTTTAACTTTAAGTGTACGCCTGAGCGTTGAACATTGCGCTCAGTCGCTTTGGTTAACCGAGATTATGGGTTTGAGCTACATTTTTATTTAGCGATCGCTCAGTTTGATTGGCGAAAGAGGGCATAAGACTTTGTTGACTAGCCATGAGTTTTGTTATGTGGGAAGCTTATTTACTCTTATGATTATTCTAATTTTAAATTCAAAACAAAACATTTATGCTTAAAAAATAACCGTCCACATTTTGTATTTCAATTTAAACCCACTAACATTTTGCTGTAACTCCGTAGGGAAAAAATCCCTGACAACCATTTTTAACATGCTCATATCGTGTGTCATTATTATTTTAATTCATTTTCCGTCTTGACCAAGTAAATAATGGTACTCAAATGTTAATTTATGCCATGAATGACTCAATTAATTTTGTTAAAAAAAAACAACCCGTTTCAAAATTGCAACTTTAATGGCAAAATACCGCCTATAGGTCGCTTGTATCTGATAGTATTAATACGCTAAGCCATCTTCTGCATACGATTCGTTAGCGCTAATGTCTGCAATAACAATATTGGTAATTATCGCTCACACGTAAAAAAGTTTGAAGTTTTATTCCAACTACGCAACTTCGCGATTTACTCACCATGTCCTTTTTGACGTGTGTATCAAGACTAAACTAGTTTTTTTATGATTACATATATATTATGACCACTCTTTCAAAATATTAATACCGAACAGGGTTAACAGACCCATTGTAACGTCTTCTTTCTAAAAAATGACACGTTTAAAAGGAGGTTACAATATTGTTATTATATATCATAAAATAATGTTTCTCTTGAATAGTATTTTTTTTTTTTAAATAAAACGGAACTCTTAGTGGTGGGACCTAGGATCATGTTTGATTTAATACGATACACAGGTTCACGACAACATTTATTTATGTAGATAAAAAACAGCCAAAATGTTTATTTATTTGTGACACTTATGTTAAGTTATGTATTTGTCAGGCCCAGCTATAAATAAATTGTTTTTTATTGCCTGGTAGTTTGTTTGGTCATAAAGCTGTCAAATTAACCTCGGTAGTATTTATAATTTTTCTTTGAGACCATAAACTACTTTTTGCTACGTTTTTTTTGCTTCGGTTGCGGAATAACGATAAGTTATTACTCATTTTCTGAAAAGAAATTGAACATTTTTGGAATTTATTTTTCAGCTTGCATTCATTGGTTTCTAATAATAAAGCTTTTAAACGGTTTTTATAATTATAAATAAAACAGATAAAATTTGTTTTAAATCACTTTTATTTTCAATATTTTGTCGACCGGTTTCGGAAGCACCCTTCCATCTTCAGGACAATAAAAACTGGTTTTCATAATGTTTTTTTTTATTTATTTTTTTGTACATTTCAAACATTAACTTAAAGCAAAAACAAAAAAAACGTTCTAACGATAAGTCCTGTAGTCTTGAAATTTGCACAGCTTTTCTATCCGAAATGTATATGTCGACGCAACTTTTTTCAGCTTAAAACATTTATCTACAAAAAAATATGTTTTTCAATTATTGATAAGAATTAAGATTTCAAGTAAACATTATTGAAAAGAATTAAGATATAAAGTAAACATTATTGAAATCTCGGGCGAAGCCGGATATTAAAGCTAGTTATATGTATTTTGATAATTTGTAATTTTTGTGGTTTGTCAACAAAATAACATAATTCGTGTTAATGGACCGGTTGGTAGTCGAGTGGACAAACGCGTCGGATTCCCTTTCGGACATCGTGGGTTCAATTCCTCTGCTGGCTAAGTCCTCCATCATTGCACAAACAACATCTTCCGCTTATAATCATGGTAGTAGGAGTTTTTCAAATATTGTCAGGTTTTTCGTAACCCGGGAATGTTTGTCATTCTTTAGAAAAAAAAATGTCCCGAAGAAGGCACGGTTGTGCTCTAAACCGGTTGACTTTTATACATATTTTTTTTGTCATTAAACTATGTTACCCGTAAAAAATGACAGGATGTACTGTGACTTACCAATAAAAAAATTAGCTGCTTTAATCCACCCATTTCAAATATAGAATAATGTCTGCTAAAATACACTGTAGGTAGGTAGGGATTTGAAAAGATAATTTTTTTCATATTGATGATTTCAATTGACATCAGTTCCAAATTTGAAAAGATCACTCTCTTACCTACACACGTACGTAGTAACAAAGAAAATTATTCATAGGCAATTAGTAGTTCAACTGTTATTTTTTCACTTCGTTGGGTAACGAGCCCGCACACTGAGTATGTTCAAGATATGTTTAGAAAAAAAAATGGCAATAGCGTGCGGTATATTATTATTATTGTGTTGGACAAAAATCGTGAGCGTGCTGATATAAATTCTATTAATACACAAGGCCGATAAGAATGTTTTACGATCGGAGCAAAGTGCACGCTGGCAGCTAAAATAAAAATGGCAGATTAGTCCCACACATACAATAATATATATGATAACGTATATTATGTACATACAACATGCCATCTATCCGACCTTATGTCAGTTAGTTCTTTTTATACACATACTTATCAATAAATATATAATTATCTTTTTACAACCTATTTGTGCCAGACCATAATTTACAAATTTATTTAAAAGTAATTATTGCTTTTATTATGTTATTTTTTTTTTCTTATGTTTCCTTTCAAATTCTATTATCTTCTTTATATTTTGAATGACCTTAATACATAGTATATATTATCTATGGAATGGGCAGGTTTACACTAACCTCCCCTCATTCCGGAATACAGAGTTTGTTATTAGTATTTTTATTTTTAATAACTCTTTACTTAGACTCTATGTATGCTTAGTGTCTGGTCGCAATTAGATTCAACAATCCTTGACAACGACTGGGTATTAAATGATACAGCGTTTTATTTAGCGCTGTGTGAATTTATCTTTTTTTTGTAAAGTCACTTATTATAATAATGATTATTTATTTATTTCGGAATGTGGGAACGTTAGTTCAACCCCACACGTCCCAAATAGTAAATACATACTTACAAATAAGAGCCCTTTTTTAATCTATGTATTATAAGGAGACAATTATAAAATTACAAGGATTGAACAAAAAATTGATTAATTTTATAAAAATAATTTTGAAATTAGTATTAACTTTAAAGCATTGATGCTCATTTTTTTTAAATATTTAAATAATATCAGTAATCAACAACACACATATGAAACAGAAAAAGTCAGAAAATAAAAAGAAAATGGTCACGACCGAAAAAAAAAAAAAGATTAAAAACAATATGTCAAATGAATATTCGTTTAAGATGCAACAATCACCATTGTGAAAAATATCTTCGTAATCGAAGTTTTCTTGAAATAAGCCATTTATTTATAAATTAACGGACTAAAGTCCAATTACAAAAAAAAAATTTAAAACACGAAATGGAAAAAAAGCAACTGAGAAAGAATAGCACATACATAATAATAAATGAAGCGGTGACATAAATAGGACAAAATAAACATAAGAGAGAACATTCAAGCCATGGTCTAGTCAAAGTTTTGGCAGAGTCGTAAAGAATGACAAAAATCATTTACAGTGCTATATAGCCATGATAACTTTAAACTGAGTTCCTAAGAAAGAGTTACGTAATTGCAATTTTAGTTATTTTAAAATTAGTGTTTCCATTGCGTTTTTTGACACTCGATATATTTACCCATTTCACTCATAAAAAACACTTTGATAGATGACGTTGTAATGTATTGAAACAAGTGGTTTTTGTGTCTGAAATGGCCACATTTGGTGTCAATAAATGCAATGAAAACATTCATTTTAAAATACTTACGTGACTTTTGGGATATCAGTTACTAGGTACAGACTTCACTGAGCATTCTATATTATACAAAATATAATGGCTTCGAAGACCGAAACGGCTATCGCAAAAAAGCCATAAGTTGAAAAAAGTATTCGCTTATTCTGAAAGGGGAATAAGTCAACATATAAAGTTACGTGTGTACTTCTTATGTTCACGAACTAAAAATGTCAAAATTCTACGAGGAAATATTTTCTTTCTTGGTGTTAATAATCAGTAGGACCCGGATTCTCGTCGCCAAAACAGGGCTTCAACTTAAAATATAATTTATAATAAATATTATTTATTTATGAAATGTAAAAAATAATATATTTAAAGCACTAACGTAAACAATGTGTGAGCTAAAAACTAAACATATAAGAGTTTTATATATTTTTAATTTTAAGTTAAGCTAAGTCATTGTGAATTTCAGGGTTAATAGCTTCTTTTTTATATTAAAAAAAAAGTTCGGTATATATCTTTTTATAGTTTTTCTCTACATGTGAGCCCCTGATTTCGCGTTGAGAATCCGGGTTTTAATAATCGCCGATGATTTTAATTGATGAGTATGTTTTTAATTCTTCAAATAATTTTTACTCTTAATACCTATATCGTGTTACGTTTGGTCCATCGCGACGTAATTTGGTAAGGATTTGACGAGAGGAAGGAGGATTTAAGAAATCATGACGTAATATGGACGTACCTAGTAAAAAGGTGTTTTTTTTTAAACATGCTTGGTCATTTTACCTGGCGCCATTGATTGAGAATTATCGGAATAGGTAACATGTATCTATTTTTATCTACGTTCTAAAACTCGACTTAAAATGTTATCTTTATTTGCACAGCTCGTGTGATGATGTCGTATTTCTAAATACAGCCGCAACGATGTTTTTTTTTTTCAATAATTGGATAAATTGAATTATTTTTTTAGTTTTTTTTTTTTTATATGGTAACCGAGCAAAAGTACCAACTGTCCGGAGCCAGTTATGAGGCTGGAGAGAGTGGGAAGGCGAAGGATTTGGGAGATAAATAAATAGGTACATATTTTGGAGCTATCGTCATCAGATCGAAAATGGTAAACAATGGAGTTCTTGTATTTAAAATAGTATGATTTTAATTTATGCCAAAAGTAAACGCATCTTCAGCCAGAAAACGTCTTCTGACTTCATAGTTAGCATTACAAAAAAATAATACCAATAACATTAATAACATAATTATTGTGAATACCGTACACGAGTCCTAACTGCTTCCAACCGTCTGGAGCCAGTGAGACTGTGGCATCCCCAATAAGAAGGAGATGGGGAAGAGGAAGGTCAGGAAGTACCTGGCTTTTAGTATCTGCTTATCGAGCACGGCTGAAACCATTTCAAGCAAAGTTTTGATTCTGAATGGTGGTCTTTCGCCAGGGCGGTACTTAGAGGATCTACCACTTTAGAACGTTCATTTTGTAATCTTTATAAACTAGGTTCAATAGATAAACCCTTAATCATGATACTTACGACGGAGAAAATATTAGAGGAATGGAAGGAAATAGCACTTAAAGCTAAGAAATGTCTGGTAATCGACAGAAATGAATATGTCTAGCACGAGCTAATCGGACGCCAAAATCATTCAGAAATCAAAAAATACACGATTGCTTAAAACAAACTAAGACTTGGATAAATGCACCTTTCAATCATGAACACTCATCCCAATGCTTCTCCCTTTGATCCCTGGCTCTCATTGGTTGCTGTACATACCTCCTATTTCCCCAAATACAGTAGCCCCTGCGCACTGGTCGCACCGGGACAGAAGTACTCCTGGATGAGGTAGTACAATCATAAAGATTTGCTCTCTCAGACGCATTACCAAAGTCTCCAGTCGAGAAGGAGTGGAGCCCTTACAGTAACAGCCTACAAAATATTACATGATTTGATAGAAAATTCATACCTCCTAGAATGCCATAAGTTGTTTGTGCCAAACAACTACTGCCAGGGGCGACACCACGATCTGCAGTGTATTCCACATGGCAGAACAGACGTGTTGGCTCAGCACAGCATGACACGGGGCATGGTACTACTAAATAACATCTCTCTTGTTATCTTTAACATAAGCCTTGAAGATTTCAAGAGACATATTAACAATATCTCTTAAAACATTTGCTTTTTATGTTACTGTTCATGTGTATTGAATTATTTAAAAATTTAAAATAATTTTAAAAAACATTTCGTTTTAAAACATAGTTTTTAGTATAGGTACATGTTTGTTTTTTAGCACTAAGTTTCCCATTTATCTTATTTCATTATTATATTCAAAGTTTAACGTCGTACTAAAAAATATACATAAACGAAATATGGATATATTTAGATTTTACGACTGAACAATTAAATTTGGATATCATTTCAAGGTTTAAAATAAATAATGAGATGCTTAAGTTTTACGACCACTAAAAAAATATCAAATTAAATTAAAAAGGATGTTTCCGATTACTACCAGTAGTTTCTGCTTCCAAATTGTTCAAATATTATTTACAATAATGTAACTGAATACACACTATTCCTATGCAGATTCTTTTTCCCAAACCCGGTGTTGAATCGTGTGCCTTTGACATTATTGGAATATTAACTATGAATAATTTCCTATGTGAGCACGTAATTACGTTCGAGTGTGAACTTTTCTGAATTGGAAGTGATGATGATAGAAATTATTCAGTTTCAAAAAGATTTTTTTCAAATTACTCCATCTACCTAATAAAGTACCTACCTTTAGTATAGTTTAGCAGACATTATTCTACACTTGGAGTAACAATATAAGAAGGTATAGCTAATATTTTTACCCAACTTATACTCCGACTATAAATCACTTTCTCCGGGTTTGTACGTCGTATAACCATGAGAGAGAAAGAGACAAGAAAAGTCTTCACATAATATCGCAACACTTCGAAGTATGTTAGAATGTTCTCCGTCCGCGCTAACTTCACATCTTCGGGTCGCATAACTTATGTCAACGGATTTTGAGGTTATTTCCTATATTTTTCTTGATTAAAACTTGCAGTGGTTATAAAAATAAATCAAACATAATGGTGATATGTGCTATGCGTGAATGTTCAAAAAAGACCGAATAAAGATGATAAAACATCACTTTTCAGAGGTATTTCAACAGTTTTAAATATTTTTGACCGAATTTTAGGTTTTTCGCAACACTTCTAAGTATGTTAGAATGTTCTCCGTCCGCGCTAACTTCACATCTTCGGGTCGCATAACTTATGTCAACGGATTTTGAGGTTATTTCCTATATTTTTGTTGATTAAAACTTGCAGTGGTTATAAAAATAAATCAAACATAATGGTGATATGTGCTATGCGTGAATGTTCAAAAAAGACCGAATAAAGATGATAAAACATCACTTTTCAGAGGTATTTCAACAGTTTTAAATATTTTTGACCGAATTTTAGGTTTTTCACATTTTTTATGACATAAAGACATAAAATCACCACAAGACTCCCATCGTTATTTAGGCAAACTTTCTATTATCGGTGATTGTGTGATATTTTGACTTTATAAATCATTTTAATGGTGTATTGATATTTTCTTGTTTAATATATTTATTAAAAAGGTCCATATTCCATGTGGGCGCCTATTAGTTAATCCAACATTATTTAATATATCTTTGTCTCTTTCTAACGAGTCAGTATAAAATCAACAATACTGACTATACTGTTTCGCAAAGGTACCTCTCCATGTCCTCTAAGATTCTACATTTGAAATGGGTGAATGAAAAAGTAACTAATATTTTGTCTTGATAAGTCAAGTTACATCCCTCGATTTTTTACGGGTAACTAGTTATTTATTTTTTTAAATCATGAACTTGGACACATCACGAGGGCACCAATCGAAAATTACCCCACTGTTGATAAATTCGAATCATTTGATTTATCCAAATTAATGTTGAGGTTCTTCAGCGAATAGTTAAAATGCGAAATCGTTCTTGTGGTATTATCACTATAAATCTATAATATCTTAATCACACCACGATTAAACACCTTACACCTCATGGCTTATACGTTTTCGTGACTTAACAAAAAAAAAATTCACGTAGTGGTGTAATTGACTTAGTGTGAGTGCGGAGAATTATACCTCATTGCTTCATTGATCAATAATTATGATGAATCTTTATTAAAAATAAAAAAAAATCCATGGTACTTACTTGTTAAGTAAAAAAAATAAATTACATGGTAAGTACTTGGGGTGTAAGAAATTTACATTTTTAATTAATAAAAACTGACATTCGTAAGGTACTTTGCCTTTTTAAACCTGCTACAGCAAATTCAACCCTATACCCTTTCTGCCTAGGCCAAACTTCCGTTGTGCCGTCTGGCGTATCTGCTATGTTTGCACCCTTTGACGGTCGACAGTCGATCGGTACGGACGTGTACTCTGTAGCACGATGTTATAATTTATTTTAACGAATTTTATGTTTTTTTTTACTTGTTGACGTCACCTAACTGTAAATAAAGGGTTATTGTTTGCGTCTGCAATTAAATAGAACATTCATACAATAAAAAATTACTTACCCAAAGGATTTTTATGCTTTTTAAGGCTCATTGTTTATCGTATCTCTAACTATCGCATTCAAATTATCAGATTCAATAACGAATATAGAATGATGTATTTAACGAGTGCAGTTTTGGTAAGCTACTCTTGACGTCAATCCAAACTCTGATAGCAGAGGGCACCGGAAAAGACAAATTAAAAAAAAAAGAGTTCCACAGTAAGCTATCGTATTTAATTGATTAGATTCGAGTGGAAACTTGACGTAATGATATCAATTTTACTTCGATAACAACATGCTACGTAATCTGTTCCCGGTATTGTTTTTGTCTCCGTATAAGTAAACACAACTTTTAACCTATAATTACGGAGTCATTAAAACAATCCGTATTATGAGCAACTTTTCCACAAAATGCAACATAGTTACAACGACACGATAAACAAGCAACAAGTAAACAGTAAACAGTAAACAACTCCGCTCTCACTCAGCCGTCGTTGCCGTTATCCAAATGGGAAAATCCGCCTTGTGACGTCATTCGGTGGAATATTTGAAGTGCAGTAATAAACTAGGCACCTATCTTAAGCCCGATGAAAATGGGCCCCCATATAAATGAGCGTATATCGGACAAAAGGTGGCAACACTCGGGGATTATAAAACTAACTAACCATCACGCCGTTTCCTCGCAGGGGTAGGCAGAGAGGACGGACCGCCATATAACTGTCTTGGCACACACTCCTTGCTTCATTCACATTCATACATCGTCTCATACATACTCTTCTGTTATTCTGACTCTTCGCATTACTCGATTCAAGTATTTGATATACTTGATCTTGCCATGTCTTTCTCTGGCGTCCTCGACTTCTTCTTCCATTCACTTTCATCCCCTTACATGCTAAAATGGTCGGTTTCCAAACATCAGACGGACAACTTGGACAATACTACATATTTTAAACTATTGTTTAATTATAACATAAGACGGATGATTACTATACTGTCGCTGGAAAGGCATAAGGGCTGAAGCGCCATTTTGGGAAGTTTACGCCAGAGCACTTTAAAGTTTTATTTGTTTTACAGTAAAATTCATAAGTCTTCAGTACCTGGTTGAATTTTGAAAAAAAAAAGTTAATTCAGGTAAATCAGTGCTCTCACTGAGTTATCTGAAGCGACAAAAAGCTAAATAAGTCCCAACTTGTGTCGCTTGAGTCGAGCCTTCTCCCAAATGGTAAATATATTTTAGATGGCTGAAAGGCCACAAAAGTCTCAAGAATCAAACGAAGAATAAAAAACTGATCAAAATTGCATATTTAACAATTTTTTTACCAAAGTGTCGCTTATGTTCTTTTGCCTTTCCAGCGACGATATTATCTTTGTTTCTTAACAACTTATTCTTAGAGCAATAGAAAATGTCTCAAAATAAAACTGTAGTAGAATTTTTTTTTTAGATACTGCGTAGCATCTATTACTCTTCTCCGTTTGCTTCTTTGTTGTCATCTGTACCGAGTCCAATTTTATCACGTCCCCATTTAGAAGCAAAACGATCGTCTATTTTTGTTGCATCGTCATCTCTTTGTGTTTGTTGCAAGTCCCTGAGTTCATCGGTCCGGACATATTCCATAATGCCGACTTATCCACATTGGTTCCACTGAACAGATCTCCTCGGACCATTGCACTCGGGATGGTGCATTCATCTTGGAGAAACCAATCAGCTGTGTAATTTTTTCAGTGTCCAAGATTTACACAGAGCGGTTAAATTACAGACTTTTCAACTCTACTAGATTTGAGCAGTAATTTATTTTAAAAATTAGTATTTAACACAAATAAAAATTATCCCTCTGCTAGCCTATGTAGTTATTTTTTTTCAGATTTAAAAAAAATATACATATTCCATCATAATTTACGGTAATTCGCACACTCGCCACACACTCCAATCAATTTATTATGCTATTTGAATAAGCAGTATTTAAATATTTGGGTTTTTTTTACAAGTGAGAACAATCCAATTATAAATACTATGCTAAAAGATACAGAATACACAGAAGATATATAATTTTCGAATAATACAAAATAATGAAAAAATACATATCTTCGCTGGAAAGACAAAAGGGCTTAAGCGACACTTTGGTAAAAAAAAATAGTTAAATATGCAGTTTTAAATACATCGTCGATGGAAAGGCAAAAGGTCTTATGCGACACTTTGGTAAAAAATAGTTAAATATACAGTTTTAATTAGTTTTTTTTTCTGCATCGAATCCTCTGACTCTCGTTTGATTCTGAAGACTTTTGGTTGCATTTTTGCTTGGCACTTTTTTTTTAGCTTTTAGTTACCTGAGTTTATTTTTTTAAATCCAACTAGGTACTTAAGACTTACGAATTTTATTGTAAAAAAAAATAAGTTCTCTTTTGCCTTTTCGGCATAAAATAATAAAAATATATACGAATTATTTAAATATTCGTAATTTTTTTATTATTGTTTTATCCGTTTCAGCAAAAGTAGGACATAAAAAACATTTTTGACAATAATAGATATCACTTTCATCAAATTATGATAAAAATATCAACTTCATCAAATTTTATTTGTCAGTTTTCTTACAAAATCGGCCTATTCGCCAGTGCTGTGCTTTTTACGAGGAAACTTTAAATACTACGAATTATAGAACCTACCTAGGCATAGGCACAAATCATAATTATCGAAACTAATTTCCAGATACTTCACTTCCTGGCAATAAACATCAATATTATTATTATTTGATATTGGTCCAAAAGCTCATTCATCATTCATTCAGAAATGTTTGTTCTCAGAATCCGCCATTCATTAAAAAGATATCCAGTAAATTACCAACCGGACGTACCTGTTAGCGAAATACATGTAGATGGATTATATCATATAGACAGATAATATCTACCTGTACTTTCGACATTGGCGACTTATCATTAAGCCAGTTCATAGAACCGTTCAAAACGATAAACGCGACCAATGAACAAAAGATAAGTAATGATTTAAAAAACTTGTCGCGACAGAAAAGGCTCAATTCTTTCTGCAATCTGTCAATTAAGGCAAGTCCATTTTAGTTAACCTATGTGACCTTTTTTTCTATATTTTTAGATATCTGTTTAAAGACCCAAAAACTCTCGTACTTCAAAGTCTGGCGTCAAGAAATTTGTTAAGATATGTTTTTAGATCAACCCGATTTCTTTTAGCCCTTAACCTAATTTCTATTATGAGCTATGGAGCTTTAAATTTACAAAAAAATGAAGTCGCCTTTAAAAAAAAATCAACACTATATTAACCATTAGATATACTCGTATATATTTGACCGGTCGGTAGCTGAGTGGACAAACGCGTCAGATTCCCACCCGGGCGTCGTGCGTTCAATTCCTCTGCTGGTTAAGTCCTCCATCATTGCACAAGCAACATATTCCGCTTCTTATGATGGCAGTAGGATTTTTTCAAATATTGTCAGGTTATTCGTAACCCGGGAATGTTTGTCTTTCTTTTTTTAATATATATTTATAATATTGATTTCCCTTCGTTACTTTTACATCTTCAACGACTACCAAAATTTCACTTTTAGTACTTGTATCTAAACATATACGGAAAAAGAAAAAAGCCTTCACTAGCAAACGGCGGTCCGCTCACCGGGTAGAAAAGATTGTCTCATTTATACACCTCTAACCACAGTGATGACACATGAAGAGAGAGAAATATTCTCTGGCACTGTTCAAAATTTCTACAACGCGATATATAATATTCGTTATTTAAAAAAAGTTTTAAAGGCGCTTACAAAGTTTCGTTCTAATAAAAAAACTTTTGCGACACTTTGCGTTTTGCCCGTTTTTCGCGAGAACTCGTTAAAGATATATTCTGCCAGCCCCGAAAAACCCGTAGAAGATTTGGTACCTTTATAACTTGAAGGACGACTTTCCACTATATTTAGAAAACGATTAAACGAATTTAAGGTGCGCACAAGATCATTATCATCGCTAAGAAGCTTTTAATTGTTTCTTTAATTTCAAATTTAAATTGTTCTGTTGCCATCACTTCCTCGTTTGTCTCTCAAAGCGTACCTACCTATAATTGCTCCACACCGCAGATGTATCCAAGATTAGCTTTGTCTTTTTGTACACGTATAATGCAATTGCTCAGTGATCCAGACACGATTAGCCAAGTGCTGTTCAAAATACAGCAGACAATGCAATTTCACAAAACTTCAAATTCGCCGTTCATATCCGTAAATCCAGTCATATCCATAAATAGATATGAAGCGCACTTGAGGTGTTTTTTTTAACGTAAACGGTGCTATGGAAATTTATTTATTATTTTACTTGAACGTACATTTTTTATTGGTGGGTAAATTGCCCATCCCACTAGGCATAAGCCTGTGTTGGGATGGCAATTTGTAAAATTAATTTTTTAGCTACATAGTAACATGTTAATATCGAAAGTATAGTACATACGAGCATTAAAAAAAAAGTAAAATAAGTAAATGACAAATTTGAAGATATAGAATCTACATATTAAGAACTAAATTAAACTTGGTTTTTAAGGTGAGTAATGATATTGCTTTTAAATGATCCAATATAATTTTTATTAATGGGAAGACGCTTGATTACGAATACAGAGGTCGCGGGTTCAAACCCGGCGTGCGCAAATATTTTGTCAATTTCATTAATCATACTATTCAGTAGTACATTTACAGTGTAGTATATTTGCGGTACATTCCAGAGTGGTAGATACTCTATGTATCGCCCTGGTGAAAGACACCATTCAGAATCGAAACGTTGCTTAGAATGGATTTAGCCGTGTTTCGTGACCAGATCTGAATAGCCAGGTATTTCCTAACCTATATCTTCCCTATCTCCTTCTCACAAAATTCAGCCACACAACATACCCCAATTGGGGATGACATAGCTTCACTGGCTAAAGACGGTTGGGAGCGGCTGGAACTCTTGTGCAGTATTTATTATTTAAAAATAAATTATATCCGTAAAAGAGATGTATTTCATATTTTAGAGCTGGTCCGTAGTCTATTTTTTAAACACCGCACAAGATTTCCAACTGCCTGGAGCCAACGGTACTATGGCATCTCCAACTGGAGTATGTTGTATAGTAAAGGAGCGGAGAGGGGAAGGAGATGGGGAAGAAAAAGTTTGGGAATTACCACTAAACACGGCTAAATCCTTTTAAGCAACGTTTCGATTCTGAATTGAACCGCTCATCGTTGATTATTTGCACTTTTGTAAATTCTTAACAGTTTATTTTAAGCTTGCGACTTTTTCGCCATCTTTCGTTCAATGCGCAAAGCCAGGTATTTCAAAGTTGATTTGAACTTCAGTTTTAAGTTGTCTTTTTAGCTTTGTAAAGGAAAAAATGGTGGTACGAAAATAGCCGAGTGTATTTAAATTTTAAATATATGCATGCCTACGTAACTCGTACCGTATCGTAAAAACCTGATTACCGACCCTTTTTTCAATCTCTCGATAGCTTTATTGGCATTTTTTGCCATACCCACGTCTGTGTTTTTTGCTAATATGATACAAAAAATTGCATGCATGTTTTTTGTTCCGCAATAAATATTCCAAGAATAGAGTGGCAGTGGATATTTTTGTCTTGGCTGTTTTTTCTGCATCAGGCGAGATCGGACCAATCGTGGTTTAAAGCCTCAGTGATTCCTAAAGTGGGTGGTATCGCTACCCCATTGGTTTGCCAGGGCAACAGGGGGCATTTAACGAAAGAAAAGGCGGCGAGAGCAATAAGAAGGTACTGAAAATAGTTTTTCCGCTAAAATTTTTTTCATCATCGTTTAAAAAATCATACCTTTGACATAATTGACGGCCTGCATGATCGAGTGGTAAGACGTTTAACTACGAATCCAGAGGCCGCGGGTTCGAACCCGGCGTGAGCAAATAAATTTTATTTAATCAATATGTGTAATAACACATTTGATTCATGTAAAAATAAAATACAGTATAGTTGCGGCACGTTCGAGAGTGGTAGATACTCCAAGTATCGGCCTGGTGAAAGACCACCATTCAGAATTGAAACGATGCTTGAAATGGCTTTAGCCGTGTTTGGTGACCAGATCTGAATAGCCAGGTACTTCGCAACCTTCCTCTTCCTCATCTCCTTCCCTCCCCACTACCTTCAGCCTCACAACATACCCCTGTAGGGGGTGCCATAGTCTACCTGGCTCTAGACGGTTGGGAGCAGTTGAGACTCTTGTGCGGGTATTCACGTAAAAAAAACCGTTCATAATATTTCGAAATGTTGTATTTATAAGGGAAACGTAGGTATACCTACAATTCATCTTGCAACCGATAGATTTTCAAGCACACGGCGATCTGTAATTTGTACACTTTCCGATTATTTTAACCATACACCACAAAAAATACGGAATAATAAAAACAATCTAAATGCAGTACAAGTTTGATTGGTACCCATGATTTTAAAACCTGGGAAAAAGCCTTGAAACGTCAATCGATAAGGGAGTGAGGTTTCCATGGTCGAGAATTCAGGGGTGTGCGCGGGTTCGAATCCCGGTACGCGTAAATAAATTTAATTTCATTCATACATAATAATATATCCACCGTGTTCAGGTCAAAGTCGTTTTTCTACATTTTTTTGCAGAGAAATTTATGTCTCAGTGACAACATAACAGTCATGCTGTTATGCTTGACACCTGATCATAATTTGATCCATAGCTGAAACGGACCGAGAATCGGTGATTAACCGTGGCGATTATTTAAAGTGGTGGCGGAAAACATTCATAACGCCGCTAATCATCGATTTGCGACAGTGTAAAATGTGACAGTGGTTCAAACCACCAGGCCTAAGTTTACTTGCAAAAAATAGTGGAAAACCGCCTTTGACCTAAACACAATTGATATATCTAGTATATATATTTATGTTATTAGATATTTCATTAATATAAAATAATATATAGTATATTTCCGGCACGCTCCAGAGTGGTAGATACTCTCAGTATCGCCCTGGCGAAAGACCACCACTCAAAATTGAAACGTTGCGTGAAATGGATTTAACCGTGTTTGGTGACCAGATCTGAATAAGCAGGTACTTCCTCACCTTCCCCTTTCCATCTCTTTTCCTTCCCTACTACCTACCTAAACACAATTGATATATCTAGTATATATATTTATGTTATTAGATATTTCATTAATATAAAATAATATATAGTATATTTCCGGCACGCTCCAGAGTGGTAGATACTCTCAGTATCGCCCTGGCGAAAGACCACCACTCAAAATTGAAACGTTGCGTGAAATGGATTTAACCGTGTTTGGTGACCAGATCTGAATAAGCAGGTACTTCCTCACCTTCCCCTTTCCATCTCTTTTCCCTCCCTACTACCTTCAGACTCACATCATACTTCAATTGGGGATGCCATAGTCCCACTGGCTCCAGACAATTGGGAGCTGTTGGAACTCTTGTGCGGTATTCACTTTTTAAAAAGGAGCCTGTTAATCAAAATTGATTGAATATGTTTAAGAATCTCTTGTCTATCCAAAGATCAATGCAATTTTCCATGAATCAGTTCTAAATATAGCCGCTAATTACATTGATCGGCGTTTTTTTATTTAAACTTGATATGCCTTAGGTCAAACCAACCGAACGGGCTTCATACACATTCACCACTATACTTAGTATGCACGTACAACAATATGTAAAAGGTTTATTGTAATCAATCTCTGTTAATAATAGCATCGGGTGAATTGCAATCTGTACACCTCATGCTGTAACCTTGACGCTCCTTGGCACCTACAAAGTAAATTATAGGAATCATGCATACCTAAACTTACCTACGGAGCAGTGGCAGCTCGTACTTTTAGTGTGATAGAATGCTTAGATTTAAAAAATACGACGTTATTGATGTTTTTGTAGCTGAAAATCTTTATTTTGTATGAAGATTTTCAGCATTTTCAGTTTCGGTACAAAAAATTGTTTTTTTTTTTGTGTATTACAGACTATATATGTCCATTTACAAAACACAAGAAAGTAACAAAAGTAAATTAAGAGATATTTTTAACATGTCTCTTGAAATCTTCAAGGTTTACGTTGAAGATATCAAGAGACATGTTATTTAGTAGTACCATACCCCGTGTCATGCTGTGCTGAGCCAACACGTCTGTTCTGCCATGTGAAATGCACAGCAGATCGTGATGTCGCCCCTGGCAGTAGTTGTTTGGCACAAACAACTTGTAACATTCCAGGAGGTATGGATTGTCAATCAAATTATTAAATACTTTGTACGCTGTTACTGCAGGGGCCCCACTCCTTCTCGACTGGAGACTTCGATAAAGCGTATCGGAGATCAAATCTTTATGATGCATAAATTTTGGGTACTCGCCAATATTTATTTAAAAAAATATATATTTTCGGCTATAACAACATCAATAATGGAGTTTTGTTTTTCAATCTTTGCACTCTCTAGCACAATAAAAAGTCACGAGCCGCCACTGCGACGGAGTGCTTGTGTCTGATCTTCGGTATAAGGTTAATTAAATCATAATAATAAGGCAGGTACCTAACCGTATAATTAATAATATTATTATTATTAACTCTGCGTCATCGGTACACCTGTTTTTTAATAAATGCGTAGTTACAGGTCGCGCAATTAGAATCGACCCAGACAACACAAACTTAGGATTGTGTTTATTGGTGCATATGTATACACTCACGACGGTGATGTCGCCGAGGAAGGGATAGCAAAAGTACACTTGGGTCAAATGTGAATATATATTATATATTTGAAAAGTTTTACAGTGTTTTCTCTTTGTCATATTGAAAATTAACATGCTGAATTTTTCTTTTCTGAAGTCGAATAACGAGTTGGAAACGTGCTGTATGCAAACAATGCATATGTGTGAGCAGTTATCGGTGTTATTGTTGTTGCGATGATTTTCCAAATGTGAATACTGCATGAAAGTACCAATTTTTACTGAAAGCCCTTTATGAGATCCATACAAGATATAGCATTTTTATTGATTTAAAAATGATTTTGTCATTTGCTGATATAACCTCATCAAACCAACGATTGGTGCACAGGACGTTGTAAAATGCAACAGCCTCTGATCTTTCTCCAGGGGATGATAATAACAACGAATTTATATAGCGCAGTTTTGTGGTAGTTTTCCTTAAGTGCGCTTCACACTAAATAACCTGACCTAATATAAGAAGGAGAAAATAATAAATGTAATACGTAAAACTATCTAAAATCATGATCATATACATCAGTCATTCCCAAAGTTGGTCTATATCGACCCCCAGGGGTCGATTCTACGATCTGCAAAGGGTCAACGTCAGTGGAAAAAAAAATGGGGGTGCAAGAGATGTGAATGGGGGTCCACGAGAAAGGATTCCATTTAGGCAGGCCGTCACCAAAATGTTGGCTTCCCGCACATGTAATAATCCACCTCACAGACACTACCTATGTAGGTACTTAATACTCCATTATAATAGACATTAATTCCCTAAGTATACTATTTTTTTGGGGAGGATATTTTGTCGATTCGCCAGCACTTTTCGATTTCAAATCTCTACCGACTAGTGTTTTTTTTTCGGAGAGGAATTTTTGTTGATTTACTAGCACTTTTCGATTTGAGATCTCTAGCGACTAGTACTATTTTTTGGCGAGTCCGACTTCGATTGAAGTGTTCACCGCGAAGGGTTCATTTCAAAGAACTAGCAGTTCTTGAAGCGTTCACAAAACTTTGAAGTTTTTTCCCAACGCTAAAAAAACCAGTATGAGAAAACAGGGGGTCTATGCAAAACAGAAAACATCGGCAAGTGGTCTATACATAAAAAAAAAGTTCAGATATGTGTATAACAGTGTGTGGGTACATCAACAGATTGAAAAACAATTTACTAGAAGCTAAAGGTGTAAAAATCCAGATGAAAAGTATGTATAAATATTGACAAATTTGTTAAAAGAAATAATATTGAGGACAGTTAACGTGTTGGTACCTAAAAACATCAACATTCAAGTATTATAAGTTAACAACTAGTTTAGTCTTGATACACATGTCAAAAGGGACATCTTGAGTAAATCGTGAAGTAGCTTAATCGGAATTAAATTTCAAACTTTTTTACATATGAGCGAAAGTTATCAGTATTGTTTTTGGATACCTTAGCGCCCCACACGGCGATCTAACAAATCATGTACACGAAGACGGCTTAGCGTATTAATACAAATATCAGATTCTAAAAATGCAAACACTGTGAATATAACAAGTAACAAAAGAACAAGAAAATATGTTGCGACAATGAGTATAGGGTTTTAAGTAGACAATACGGACATTGAGTTACAAGGATACACGTAAGGAGAAAACCGAAACTAAGCAAATTAAGGACATATTTTGTGATCTTCCAGCCTTTCCTTATAATGCGGGCCTCGGTTGTGTAGCCCTGCAAAAGTTCGGGCCTCTCTGCTTCTGGAAATACTGCGCACTATAAATAGTTGTCTTGGAGTATCGTGGGAGAAATCTTTTTGTTCTGCCGTTCGGCCTTCGCGCTGTACCGACCGAACTAACAACTCTGCTCCTCTCCGGCGGCCATCTTGCTTGTTGTGTTCTAAATTTGAATCCCGGCCACGTGACGCGCCTCGTTCGATTATGCACTACTTGTCTTTGTTCGAACCTATTACGCTCTTTTGTTTCGATTTCGTCTAAACGGTGTTCGAATTATTTTTCAAGTCGATGCTTTCGTCATTTCATTCATTTTCGTCTGTATCGCCACCAGAGTTGACTCGAAAATAGTACTCACACAAATGCTTTGCTTGCATACAACATGTTTCAAACTTGTTATTCGACCATATAAAATAAAATTCCAGTGAAATCTAAAAAAAACTCGTTTTTAATTTTAGAATAAAAAATACTAAAAAGAACACAATTTTTATTTAAATAATTAAGAAACACATTCTGCCTAAATAACGAAGCCACTTGGACAAGATATTTATTATTCGAATATTCCAATAAATTTCAAGTTTAAAAAAAAAAAACAAAACGGCTATGTTGATAAATAAAATAAATAATTTTAAACAGTGACAAACAACTTTAAAAAGATACCCATTTGAATCTATTTTGACAGTCGAATAACATGCCGTTTTTAGTTCCTCTTTTCTTTTGGCCGCCCCCAGGTTTGTCAAGTCAAAGTCTATGCTTTCTTCATTCCATTCATTGTTACGATGAAAAATTTCCTCTCACTTAAATAGCCATTAGCCTCGTCCAGATACGGCGAGGCTAGCGCATGAGTCATTCCTAACTAGCAAAATAGTTAATAAATAGTTGAACATTAATAAGAAGGCCCGAATATATTATTATCGTCACAATTGATTTAATGCACTTAATTTGTTTTTTTGACTGCAACATTGTTTATTTGCTAGCTGGGAATGGCTCACTCGCGTTACCACGAACTGTCTGTGCGATGCTATTTGTGCATAATAATCAACAACGACCTATAAAGTACTTAGATATATATTAATAAAACACTAATATCGCAAGTTAGTGAGTATTGACGTCATAAATTAATTATATTTTTTTTTCTTGTTATGTCTTTATATGTAAGGATTATGTAGGTATCTTTAGAATAAATTAACTAAAAATATACATACATATATATGTTTTTTTCCGATATGTAAATGCGTCAGAAGGTATTATTCATATTTAAAAAAAACACAACACGATAAAACCACTTTATCTTCATGACAAATCAAAAACCTTTGACTCAATTTTTCTTACTCTTGCCATCATAGTGTGGCAAAATATAACAAAAAATTACAGCAAATCGATAAAATTATCAATGTTAAAAAAATGAAGTGTCCTGGGGGTGATGTTTATTAATAACATAATTAATTATTTTAGTTACGAATAATCCGGGTTATGAATAACCTGGCAATATTATTATTATTATCTTACTGCCATCACAATAAGCGGAAAATTTTGCTTGTGCAATGATGGAGGACTTAGCTAACAAAGGAATAGAACCTACAACGCGACGCCTGGTTGGGAACCAAACTAAATTTGTCAGCTCTTCTACTAACCGCTAATATACATATATATATATATATATATATATATATATATATATATATATATATATATATATATATATATATATATATATATATATATATATATATATATATATACATATGTCTGATAATAATCATCATAAAAGTAAAAAAACTAAATATTTCCTTTTTCTTATATTTCACTTATCTTAGCAGAAATCTTATTTGATGAACATATGAGCGCCATATTTGTCACATTTGATTGGTTACTGTCAAACGTAGATTCTCGGTGCGTTTCAGTTTTGTAACAAATCGTGTTCACCTGTCAAGCATAGCGGTCACAATTAACGAAATGTTATTTTATTTCACTAACATTCAAAAAAATGTAAGTATGCAGGAAATTTGTAAAACTGTAATTTTTTGTATACTTAACTTTTTAATTTTATTTTTATCACTTAGTTCCTATTTTATTACGTGTATTCATTTGTTGATACGACGTTCACTAAATGCCAATAAATTGTAATTAGCATTATTATACTAAACGGACATACCAATTACCTACTTTCTTTTTAAAAAAAATCTATTAGTCAAGTTATGTTTTTGACACTGGTTTAAATGTGGTCGACCCCTCACAAACTACGTAGACGTCACTTAATCTAGGTTTACACTCTCTATTAGCTATTTCGCTACATTCATTTTGTTTTCTTTACTTATAGTTTTGCAACCTAATTTAATTATCCTCATATCTATGACCTTTGTAACGCTGACAATCAGTCGATTCCTGGTCGTTTGGTTTTGTACCATAGATTAAGGGAATATCAAGATTACCCCACGGAAGAAAATGCGTAATAAAGTAAGATTGTATATGTTTCACTACCGTCAATAACAACTAGGTAGGTACTTACTACTGATCCCGATGTATTAAAATTATTTCACATCTTACAATCAGATACAACTGCTTAAAAGCACAAGCTTTTACTGATTGATTACCAGGCGGACATACGAGTATGTGACGTGTGACGTGTTATCTTTTTTAATAAAGCCCATCTTGGCTTAAAAGTTTAACCGCACACAGTTACGCCTTAGGGTTTAATTTCTACTGCGTTCAGTCTACTGTCAACCTCCCTCTGAACCTGAGTGCCTTGTTTTAATGCCATACCTACATCAAGGTTGGTATCATAAATCTGAACTCCATTGTGAACTGATAACCTCTTTGCTTTTGATATATTTTTGCCAGCTTACTCTTTTTAAGGGTTTTTTTTATTAAATGGATAACAAGTATACGAATATAGTTAACCGGTGTTTAGCTACGTAGAGCTCCTAACAGTAACAGTTTAAACTGTCCCTGTTAAAAGAGTATCGTAAACCTATGTAGCGGCAGTGGTAAAACGCTCAACTACAAATTCAAAGGTCGCGTGTTCAAACCCGGCGTTCGCAAATACACTTTATTTAAAGAATTTAAATAATATATAGTATATTTGCAATACGTTCCAGAGTGGAAGATACTCCAAGTATCGCCCTGTTGAAAGACCACCATTCAGAATTGAGACGTTGCTTCAAATGACTAGCCGCGTTTGGTGACCAGATCTGAATAGTCAGGTACTTCCCAAATTTCCTCTTCCCCATCTCTTTCTCCTCCCCACAACATTCAGCCTCACAACATACCCTACTCAGGGATTCCATAGTCTCACTGGCTCTTAATTTTAAAAAGGATTAAATTGTTATATCATTAAATATCATAGGTACCTACTGGTTAATCAAAATAAAATATTTGGGGCAGCAAAGGTATTTGGTACAAGCGTACACCGCCAGCAAGTGTTTACAGGAGTCACTGGAAAGATATTCAAGCGTGTCCGAGTCTCGCTCACCGGCTTGGAATTTGATTTGAAACGAGTGGAGAAGTTATTTCTGAAGACAGATTTTCCTCGAATCGCCGGGATGCGAATAACTCCTCGCGGATAATTCCACCGACAAACTGTCAGAACGAAAGTGACAAGGCCGTCCCAGGGACCCATGAGTCCCGGCATTCTCCGTCTCCCTCCATCTTCACTTCGACTTCTCCAATACGGAAATAGAAATATTAAATTTTTACTATCTTCCCTAGTGGGTTTTGTATTGGAATCGGAATCCAAATCACACACGAAAAGCGTTTCGCGATTCTTTACGATGATTGGTATATTTTACAAGTTTTTTGTTCACGGTTATATGTTAAA
This sequence comes from Drusus annulatus, assembly GCA_022651775.1. Classification (NCBI taxonomy): domain Eukaryota; kingdom Metazoa; phylum Arthropoda; class Insecta; order Trichoptera; family Limnephilidae; genus Drusus; species Drusus annulatus. The sequence continues at coordinate 513,626 of JAGWCC010000033.1, forward strand.
AAATTTAAAGTTGTCGGTGGATATTTTACTGGCTAAGAACAGTTTTTTTTTCTGTGCGGTGTCACGTTAAAAAATGGCGTGGTTAACGAACACCATTGCCATGTCAAACAACAATTTCGATTTTCGATGTGTAAACTTGTTTTAGTTTTTTAAATTTATTTTATGGATTCTTTCGTAATCCTCTGCTAACTAGCTGGGGCTTATACAAATACCCCTCATAATGTCTACCTAACTAGTACTACGGCTCATTAGGCCTTATTACTATCACCATCTGATGGTTGCATTTAATTGACTGAATTTAAGTTTACATTAGTGAGTTCTTATGGAAACGGTAAATAAAATAAATAATTTTTTAAAAATTAATTAAAAGTGTAAACTTGTAAATCAGTGTAAAAAAACACTAAGAACTATGGCACTTTGGTGGAATTATTGCATCCCTATTTGTGTATTGCTGTGAGTTGTGAGGCTGAAATAAGTTTTTAATGAAAAGAGGAAGGTTACGTTTTACGTACCTGGCTACTCACATCGTACTTAACATAGCTAAAGCCATTTTAAGTACGTTTTGATTCTTACTGGAGGTCTCTCACCGGGGCGATACTTTAATGTGGTTAAGAGTCAGAACCCAAAAACTCACATTTTTTTGCTTTCTAGTGCAAGCAAAACGACAAAATTAATGCCTTTCCTGGGTTTTAAAACTGCATGTTTTACTGAAATATCAGTAAGTTTTTTTTTATAGAATTTAAAAGGTTACAGTTAAAACATTGTATTTACTGGAAACTTCAGACATTTTTCTAACTACCGATAGAAAAATCGCAGATAAATTATTTGCAGTACTGCTTGTATTAGAATGCTACAAAGTAACGTTGAGCGTCATTCTTGAGTGCTGACCCTTAATTAAGTCGACGTGAACTGTTTGTTCGTTGGTCATCTGCATTCGTGCTCGGGAACAATGTCAAATTACCGACATTGTCGATAAAACCTTTACCGGTGTCCTGGTGCTAAGGGCCCCATATTGTTTTTTTTCCCATTCAATTCAACAATATTATTGTACGAGATTTGACATAATAAACACGCACGCTTGATTCTGAATTCAATTCACTTAGTTTACATAAATCCAAAACAGTGTTTTATAATGGCTTTTTTACCTGTCTATTCTGCGTCTTCCGCATCCGGAAGTCACGTCGCGTATATCAACCAAAGTTAAACGATTTGCATCCGTGACGCAACCGTGATGGACTGTGACGCGCATGGTCCTTCTTTAGTATGATTTAATCAGATATCACTTGCTCTATAAAGACACTTGGGTAAAGCATATCTCTGATAAAATCGTTGTAAGATCTCCCTCTTTTTCATTAACGATGCATATAACAGAGAGGTTACGATAGACACGATGAAAGCATACCACTGATATAATATAATAATGATAATATTTAGATAATTAATATTTTATGTTAAAAATCACCCCAAGGGCGCTATACAAATCTTAATTCCTAGGCTCCATCTTATTACTAACTACAAAAATATTTAATGGATCATTAATATTTATTTATATTATCTACAGAGATAATATACAGAAGCATATTTACCTGGCAGATCACTTTAGTTAAACACAATTGTACTAGTTTATTTTTTTATATGATTTAATAAAACAAATATATAACTTTATTCCACTTTTATTTTATGACTGGACCGGTTTCAGCCTATGACGGCCATCTTCAGACTAGTATATATTTGTTTTATTAAATTTGTTTTATGGAATAAAGTTATATATTTGTTTTATTAAATCATTAAAATGGAATTCCACCACGAATTAACAGTTTCAAAATTAGAAATAATATTTTTTTATAGTTAATACCGCACAAGAGTCCCAACCGCCTAGTGCAAGTGAGACTATGCCATCCCTAATCAGAGTATGTTGTGAGTTTGATGGTAGTGGGGAGGGGAAGGAGAAGGTTGGGAAGTACCTGGCTATTCAGATCTGGTCACCAAACACGGCTAAAGCCATTTCAAGCAACTTTCGATTCTGAATGGTAGTCGAAAGACGAAAATCGATACTTAGAGTATCTACCACTCTGGAACGTGCATCAAATATACTAGATATTATTTTATATGAAGGAAATGTGTGGTGACACATATTAATTAAATAAAATGTATTTGCGCACGCCGGGTTTGAACCTGCGACCTCCGGATTCGTAGTCGAGCGTCTTACCACGCGACCACGGAGTCTGTCAGTTTATATTATGTACAGAGATAATATACAGAAATATACTTACCTGGCAGATCACTTCAGATAAACAAAATTGTATTAGTTATTGGTAGTTTGAAAAAATATACAGTTTTGAACTCAGAGGACATGATGTCATTTGTAACATCTACCTTTTTCCCAAGAACTGTGCATTTGGTACAAAGTGATGTTCCAACGGATCTCTCAGCGGCAGTTGAATTTGGCAGTAATAGAAGAAAATGAGGAACTTCCGTCATTGATCCCTTCGGCACCGGTGCATAGTCGGGAAACTCGCCAAACGTGGACCCAACATTTGTACACGGTTGACATTCAATACATGAGAACGGGTCGCTTTTACGAGTCGTTCTTATGTTCAACAGCTCGGTCATGGAATGATTTGCCGGCCCGAAATTTTCTCCTTGTTGGAACTTTCAAGACCCAAGTTCACCTTCCTTTCCTCAAAAGACTCTCCACACACAGCATCCCCAAAGATGACATAGGCCCTGAGGGAAATTTTTTCGGATGAGGCCTCCTGTGTGGAGTCATTTTACAAAAAAGGATAATAAGCAGTTGATACATTACGATACATTTAAAAGATATATTAGTTTGCCGATTAATAGGCGAGAAGATTTATATTCTCTTGATTTGACTTGAAAACATTCACAGTCTGGCGCTCTTCGATATGAAACGTATGGTCGAATTTCGTCAAAGTTTTTCTACGAAAGCAAGGTTTTTGTTGTCAGTGACAAAATGACATCGGAGGAAAATAAAAATAAATCATCAAACGAAGGATGCGGTCGAAAGTGGTTATGACGTCCAACACAATATTGATCAAAATTGTATATTATTTTTATTTTGCAATCCTGAAAAAAATCTCAACAAGTGTGGTTCTCATTCTTGTTCTTACCCTTCCCCCCCTCCCCACCCACACAAACTCATTACCCATTCCTTATTGAGTTATTTCGCACTCCAACACGTAATGGCTACTTAGAGCATATTTAATTTAACTTTTCCTTATTTGTGGTAAGATTTAATTTTGTCCTTTTAAAATATGCTTAGTGGATAAAACAGAGTATCTTTTTAGTTTAATCTAACTGTGACAATCCACAGTATAATGACACACAGGCGTCGTGGGTTCGATTCATCTGCTAGTTTACCATCCGTTGCACAAGCAACATTTTCCGCTTATTATGATGGCTGTAAGAGTTTTTCAAATATTGTCGGGTTATTCGTAACCCGGGAATGTATGTCTTTCGTTTGAAGTAAAAAAATAAATAAACCGAGTTATAGTAATACACTTGCACTTCGGCTTATAAAAACACCCTGTACGCGTTAACCCTTGGCGGGCTATGGTGTCACCGCCCACTCCTATTTCTTAAAATAGATTCTTGACGTCATAAATTCAACCCCACAAGCACCGAAGAAACAAACCGAAATGATGTTGTGTTGTGGGCGCGTCCATGTTCCCGAAGTAAGCTCAAATATTTCTTACTTCTGCTGAATTTTATCAAATATTTTCATGTATCGAAATTATTTCTTGAGCAGATAATCAATTTCACTGGCCTGTCGGTAAATCGGTATAAATCACACTTCTAGAAATTATCTGTTCACTGGTATCGGATAACATTGCAACTCGTGCGGGGTGTATTTTCAATTGGTCGTAATGAACTACCCTGAAAATGGGTATTTTATTTATTTGATCTATTTATAATATCACGTATTTCGTCTATTTTCAACTCAGTATCGTATTTTCAACAAATCGTTTTTGTTGCTAGTTTGTTTTGCTACTCGTCTTAATAAATCGGTATATCTATGGACATTCTAATGACTAATTTGTTCAAAAACATAATGTACTAGAGATACGTACCAGGCTTTCCCGGCCTAAACTCGCTTTTTTATCTTATTGGACTTGGCAATATTTCAAAGCTTCTTAGGTCACGATGAAAATGACGACCCGACCTGAAAGTAGATGTTCTAGAAGTTCCATTCTAAAATTGTTATTTATATTTTGTCATGTCAAAGTTCACCGTTCGTGAGTTTTGACACGTGAGGTTTTCTTCTTTATGATTTAGGTATTTTCGTGAAAAGAACTGTTTTTCACTAATAAAGTCACTGAATTTTATTATATATGCACTTATGGAATTACACATAATTGTAAAATAGATTCTATAAAATAATAGTGATACAGAAGTAATACGAAGTATAAAATGATTAGCGCACAATAGCATAACTAAGTTACTAGAGATATAACGATGGAATAAATTAACATGAGTATATTTGGAAGAGGTATGTTATTATAGCCTTCTTGTAACTAGATTCAGCACAGTTGAATACATCTACTATTTCTGCTAAGGAATTACCCATTGCATGCAATCTAGGTACAAGCGAGTATCTAAATGTCAGTCCTAATATTATTCTTATAAGAATTTTGGATCTTGTAGTTCTGTTAGTTATATGTAAGGTAATTAATTCAATAACTATTAAAATAAACTCTTAATATGCGCAATAAACAGCTGCAAACAAGGATAAAACCTTGATTTAAATGCTTGCTATGAATATAATGTTAGTAGTATCAAAAAATGTTACGTAAATTTTTATGATTTATAAAACCACATTTTTTTATTTCACAAATTTAATTAACTTTTTTATTCAAATTTTAAACTAATTCATACTTGTATTTGTGGGTGGTATTTTGGTATTATATCCGCAATATCTACCCTTTCCACCAGATATGTAAATTTTCTGAGCCATTTTATTCTTCAAGACTCCTTTTACTTTGTAGTTTTTCATTGAAAAAAATTGTAAGTACTTGATTAGATTAGTGATTAATTGAGTAATGTTTTGCCTATCGTCTATCCTTCTGTTCGCCACGCCCCGAAAGCACTTGTAATAATTATTCAAACGCAGTTCAACCCACGATGATGTATTCTCTATTTTTAATCCCCAGCCTCCACTGGCAGTAACTTTCTCACGCTGGGCTATATTTAAAGTTCACCATGTTGTGAGTAAAGGCAATCAGCTATTTTTATCTCGTTAAAACCCAGATGCTGTCATCTGTGTTATTATTGTTACAATGACTGTCGTCTATCTTGAAAGAGTCTGGGGAATCAGTAATGTAGAGGCGCAGTTGTAAATCGCTTTATATCACAGTCATAGTTACTCGAAGATTACTCGCAGTTAAAATGTAAGCCAGTGCAGACATCTTTCAGAACCACTTATTAATCCATATTTCTTATTTAGATCGTACTTATATAATGCACCTAAAACCATATGCCATTTTTTTCCTAATTTAAAAATGGTATTCCACGAGGGCTTGAAAAAGGGACATTCGTGAGATAACATGTCGTAGCAACACATTTATATTTAATATTAATTATTGAACCAATATCAATAATCTTCAATGTAAATATGAAACAAAAAAGAAAATAAAAGAATAACGATCGCGACCGAGGACTCGAACTCGGAACCTCTACTCTATCCGGGAGTAACGTCTCTGCCAATTGAGCCCGAGACCTTATTACAAACCGACATTTTAATCGATCTCATACTTTATTGAAAATTATTAAAACTATTTTTCAATATCTTCCGATTTGGCTGTCATATTTGTAATTTATTGATATTATTTCAATAATTAATATAAAAAATAATAAGCATAAAAGCTTTAAAGTTAAATTCTAATTTAACATTTATATTTATACTATTTCCATTCAATATTATTTAGTATTTTAATAATAATCAACACTTTAAATTAGTTATTATTTATTGGATACATTTTTTTTACCTACACTTCTTAGCTCTAAAAAACATTGTCAATGGGTATCCCGGGCGTGAAATGGGCCCAAAATAACAATATAAATATTTAGATGTAAAATATACAATATGTATTTTTTAATACATTTTATATCGTATTGGAATATTACTGTATTTAATCCCATACAAATAATGTCAAACATTTGGCTTCTGATGAAACTTTTTTGACACGTCATGAGTCAAATAAAATGTCATATTATTTACATCTTATCAAGTCAACTATCTTATCAACAGTTTAGTAAACAGCTTTTATCTGGCGTTTTTTGGCCCATAAAACTGTTCTTAATACCACATCTAAACATGTTTGGATATTTTTGCAGTTAACTATCTGTGTATAATTCATTGGACAGCCTTTAACGAAATATAGTTTTTTGTTTTTAATAACAGCTCGTGTTGAAAATTCTTTCTAATATCGCGTGTCGTAAAAAAATTATTAACATGTCGTGTTCGAAAAAAAAGATTTATGTATTTTTGAAATTCAAACTTGAAATTGAAATTCTGATTGCCAAGGCTACGTATTCAAGCTATTTTTATCAGTGTTAACTTCATGACATTTCGTTTTGTTTCTCAAAGCATGTACAAGAAACAAATGCATGAGAATAATAGTAACATAATTCTATACACTGTTATAATAATTTCGTGTTATCAAAAATAAAATGTAATCACACTCCTATAATGAGTTTTTTGTCCATCCAAAATAATATAAAGATACATTTTTACTTTTTGCCTACAATTCAACTTTTTGCTGGTACCGTACAAAAATAGATTAAAATAAAATCAATTAAAATCCTGTTCAAACAGGATATATTCGGTATTTGCAATTAAATTTGATCGCCGTACGATTCGCAGTTTTTTTACCTGCGTTTTTTGCTTTATATTATTTATTTAAGAATAATTTAATCCATTCAATACCACGTATTGCGTTGGCTCGTGGTGTGGGTACTGATTGTAAACGATAGATAAAGTCTATAAATAAACCTCGCTTCATTATGATGCGCATATTGGATCCGTAATGGATCTCGATTACCACATTTTACCAATTTGTACATCGTGACAGCAGAACATCGCAAAAAATATACAGATTATTTATAGATGTAAAGGAATCGTGTTTATTAAAAAAAATTGTAAAGTGCATGCATTTTTTGATGAATTAAATATTTCCGGGTTATATTAATAGGAATAGTTAGTTTTTTTTTAAATCTAAAACTTGATATAGAGGCAAAAAAAGAAACCAATTTCAATTCGGGTTTTTTTAGGTTGGTTTAAAATAATGTGTTTTCACAGAAAGTTGACTTTTTTTGGTTGTGGAATGCGATGACTTTGTTTTAACACGCTGTACCCAAGACTCATCAACGCTGTGTAATATCAGCTTATATTTTTTAAATGTTATATAATGTCAAAAGATTCCGCATTTATTTCAACAAAATATAGATTACGAATTACTACATTGTAAAAAATCAAGGGATTTAGTTTTTTTCCAAGAAAAATGATTAGTTGCATTAATCCACCCATTTAAAATATAGAATAATGTCTGCTAAAATACACTATAGGTAGGTACTTTATTGAGTAGGTAGGGATTTGAAAATATTGTTTTTTTATTTGATAATTTACTGAACACATCCGTCGGTTCCGAATTTGAAAAGTTCACACTCGTCCAAACGTACGTACTTACAAATTAAATTATTTATAGTTAATTGTATACTGAAATCAAATATGCATTTTAGTACGTATTTTAAACCAGTTTTCAGCCAATTGTTAAAAAATAAGTTTGATTTATTTTTAGCCGTTTTAATTCTGTCGACTTTACCATAGTTGCCGCTGGGATCATTACGTAATATGGTTGCCACCATTTTTAATTTAAAATGTTGCCTCATTTATAAATACCACTTTATCTAATCTTTATCGAGCTATTCTTAGATACTGCCAACACCTTTATGTGTATCTTCGTATCTACCAACCCACTGTCAATACATGTAGTACTGTTTGCGATTGTATCACCAAATTCCGCGTATATTTTCATTTAATTTAACACCGATCCCTTACCGCCTTCCGGCACGCGAAATTCCTCAACTCTTCCATTGAAAATATTATTACTCTCGACTCATCTGGCCAGAATGCGTGGGTTTCGAAATAAAAACAGTTTGAATTATCATATAATTAAACTCGATTACACGGACGATAGAAAAAGAGAACGTCTTATATTATCTTTTTCTCTTATCGGGGGTTGGCGACAGTCATTTGGTCGTGTCATCATCTTATACACAACGTAAGAGAAAAGATGCGTCTACCCTCAGAGCAATAATATACAAGAGGGAGCGTTTCTGTAGTCAGTATTGACGATTTTTGTTTGACTCGGCTAGAGTATTTATACATCCATTCATAGCACATGTCGACATAATGTTTTTATTTATTTGTATTACCACTTTTTCACAGTATTGTTATATACAAAAATATAGTATATAACCTAAAAAACCGTAGAGTTATGTCCAGTTATGTCGCATATCAAAACGTAGTTGACGGAGTTGCCGGAAACGCGGACGACGGAGAACATGCTCATATACCGAATGGTGGTGCTATATTATGTGAGAAATTGTATTGTCTCTCTCACACACACGGTTTACAACGTGGGAATCCGGAGAAAGTGATTTATCGTAAATTTTTATAGGTTGGGTAAAAATATTTAGCTTTCTCTCCATATATTCTTGCTCTGAGCGTCCACCCCTTTAAAGTGCTTTGAGTTATTCAACCAGATCTTTTCAGACTCAAATGTCATTGTAGTCATTATTATTATTGACGCTACAACCTTTGGAGACACCTCTAGGAAATGCCTACATTCTTGTATCATATCTCCTTTAATTTTTTTATGTCCAAGAATGCAGTGTTCGCCCACACTATTCAGTCACCATGGCTTAGTCATTTAGCTATAGGTTAAGTTCTCACATCTCTTCTTCATCCTGAAAGATTTCTATAAAGAAACTACTTTAGTGGTCGGCTACTTTCCTTGACGGAACCGTCTTAATTGTTTACGTGTTTATGCTATTTTATCTTAAGGGTCAGCACCCAAAATGGCGTTAAACGTCACTTTGTAACATTCTAATACAAGCAATAATACAAATGATTTATCTGCAAATTTTCTACGGGTAGTTAGAAAAATGTCTGAGCTTTCTAGTGAATACAATTTTACAACTCTAATCCTTTAAATTTTATGAAAAACTAACTAAAATGTCCGTAAGAAGTGCAGTTTGAAATCCAGCAAAGGCATGTTTGAACGTTTCACCTAAAATTCCAGTATGGATTTCATAAAGAATTTGAAAGATTAATGATTGAGAATTGTATTCACTAGAAACCTTAGTCATATTCCTAATTACCCGTATACGAGGCCTGTTCAAAATAAAGGTGAATTTTGAATTTTCGCGGGCTGTGTACATTCGATTATCGATTTTTTTGTTATTGTTATGTTGGTACACATATATTTATCATATATCAGCATTGTCAGCCAATTTGGATTAGTGGTTTGTTTTTGACAACTGGAAAGGTTAGTCACGTTTTTGTGTGTTCTTCGATTTTTTACTTTAGAAAAAAATGGAGCAAAGAAAATGTATTAAATTTTGCGTTAAAAATGGAATAAAGTGCTCCAACGCACTTAAAATGTTGACTTTGGCTTTCGGCGAGTCTACTTTGTCTCAAAAAAGTGTTCATGAGTGGTACAAGCGCTTTACAGAAGCCCGAGAAGATGTTAATGACGATGAGCGTCCTGGAGTTGTGGAAAAACAAATCATGGATTTTATTCTTTGATCCTTTTTCAAAAGTAAAAAAATCGAAGAACACACAAAAACGTGACTAACCTTTCCAGTTGTCAAAAACAAACCACTAATCCAAAATGGCTGATAATGCTAACATATGATAAATATACGTGTACCAACATAACAAAAAAAACGAAAATCGAATGTACACAGCCCGCGAAAATTCAAAATTCACCTTTTCTTTTGAACAGGCTATGTATAATTAACAGATAAATAAATTGTAGTTTTGCTTGTACTAGAGAGCCAAAAAGTGTGTGTTTTAAGTAAAAAATGGTTTTTAAACTCGAGCGAAGCCGGCTAGTATTATTGTTCACCTGATAATAAGGTTACCCTGACTATAACTTGCTCGGCGTAAACAAACTCCATTGTATTCCGAACTCTGTCAATGTTTTATCAAAGTTAAGGTCAGGGAACCAATATGTAGGCAGTAAGTAGCTGGTGTCTTATTTACTCGGCGGTGGCGCAGTTGTATAATATTATGATACACGTAGCGTAGGCAGTTAGGTACTGATTGTGCCATGGCGGACAGCATTAGGGAATGCCTATTAATAGACGGTGTGATGAATAATAATTAGCGTCCGGACGGTAACTCGCGGTTGTGGGCAGGTGTAAATGTGTGTATTATCACTTTATAGGACAGAGGTTCCCAAACCTCTCACTACCGCCACCCATCGAATGTAATTAATTCGTCGCTGGAAAGGCAAAAAGGCTTTAGTGACACTTTGGTCAAAAGGCGTTAAATATGCACTTTTGATCAGTTTTTTTTTTCTGCGTCGAATTCTCTGACTCTCGCTTGATTCTGAAGTCTTTTGTTATCCCTTCAGCCTTCTAAAATATATTTACCATTTGGAAGAAGGCTCGATTCAAGCGACACAAATTTGGGACTCTGTCTAGCTTTTTGTCGCTTTAACTCTTTTTTTCGTCAAAGTAACTCTTTAAAAAAAAAAATAACTTTCAATTAGGTACTGAAGACTTAAGAATTTTATTGTAAAACAAAAAAACTTAAAAGTGCTATAGTGTAAACTTCCAATATGGCGCTTCAGACCTTTTGTCTTTTCGGTGACGATATGTCGTTGTCGGTGACCTTCTTCAGAACAGGTTTATTATGTATATATATATATATATATATATATATATATATATATATATATATATATATATATATATATATATATATATATATATATATATATATAAATAGTGAGGTAGGTAGTATCAGGCCTGCAATATATTTGTGTTAATTTTGTATGCCATAGACGTCACTATTTTCACTATTTTAATAGTTTGCTTAATATCGATAATTTGTAATATTTCTATAACCACTAAGTTTTGCGACCCACGAGTTTGGAACCCCTAGTACAGGATGTCCCGAAAGCAGTGGCAACAAAACAGGTCTGTTGTCGAAAGTAAATATACCATAAATCTTCTAAATTGTGATGCATATACTTTGAGTATTGCCCTAGTAAGCCACCAGTCATAAATGAAACGATATCTGTAGTGACTGAACAACCAGGCTCTCCCAACCAATAGCTAATATTTTGTCTTAACCCAAATCTTAAAATATGGTCTTATAAATAAATATATATTTTTTTTGTTTATTATTATTCGCTAGCGGATAATATCGACTACCCATTTTTACGGTCTTCTACCGCACGAAGCAGCTCAACAATAAATTATTTTCATTTTCCGATAGTATGGTTTCTCACACTACCTTTCCTTTAATAATAAATTAAGCGAAACAGCTTTTCCATTTTACAATTATTATTATTCATCAAAGTTGTTTTTTCTTCTCCAATTATGTCATAATTCAAAGTCAAAAATAACAGTGCGTAAATAACACAACGCAGTAAATTACTGATAAAGTGATTAAATTAACATCTCTTCACGCGATTGACATATTATTATGTGCATAATATTGACACGACCACCCGGTGCGAAATGTCATATCCACATTCATCATTATTATTATTATTATTCTGTGTTGCCATGGACGCAAATAGCCCGGCTATGTGCGGTTAATCAATACGGCATAACGAATGGCAACACTGGTCAGATATGTGACATTTGAACGTTTTTAAAATTTATTTATATCGTTAAAGAAACTGGTATTGTCAGTTATATTGGTGGCCTATATATATAGTCGATGTTTGTCTATTTTCATTTTACTTGAAGATGCTTTCGTGTTGAAATTGACATAAAACTGTCACCTCTGGCGTCATGAAATTAACAAACCTTTTTTTCTGCCTGGTCTATCGGTGTAATTTTTTTTTTGTAAATATTTCTGTTGATAATTCAAAAACTAATTATGTGAACAATTCTGTTTACCCCAAAAACAATCAATTCAAGTTTATTGGTAGTTAAATTTGTAAATCCTACAAAAGGTACAAAACGACAAAAACAAAATAATCGGCTCACTCTCTGGAATATAATATAAGGGAAGGAAAACGCATCTTAACCATAAGGCAGCAAATATTCTCCAACGGTGAGCTCCGGTGTCATGTAATTTGTATGCATTTCCGTTTTTTTTTATGAAATCCAACTATGCTTATCTTGCAATATTAATTCCTTCATGAGCTATGGGGCTTTGAAATACTGTTTAAATGTTTAAAAAAGGAAGGTGAGATATATTATTGTTAATTCCATAGTTTGTTCTGTCCTGTTTGATAAGAAAAAAAATAATCACTAAAACAGTGGAAAAATTAAACAGGAAAGCCAAGGCAAGTATCAACTGCAAACTCTAAAATATTTTTCAAAATCTTCATCCCCCCGAACAATGTTGCCATATTAAATAATAAAAAGCTTTTAAATAATCAATGGTGCAGGTTATTTCGATATCTATCGCCGCTAAACAGTTCCTAACACTATCGCGTTTGCCCTTGTGGCTATTTTTAGTCCTTGGAACACCGAAACCCCCCTCCCCCCACCACCGCCCCACCCCCTCTCCAAGCCTGCTCAATACCACCAACCGTGGCACTCTTATTCGTATTCCGGGGAGTTTGTATTATTGCACTATAATGGATGCCTTAAATCATAGTATCACTATTTAATGTTATGATAAAACCATCAAAAAAAATATTGTACTCGCATAGTTGCATCTCGTATTTTGGTTATAATTTTTTTTGTACAGTTGAGCTTGTGACTCTATACTAACAAAATATACGCAATAAATGATTAAAAGTATATCTAAAAGACTTTTACAATAGCTGATGACAGTTTCGATTGTGATTAACACATCTTCAAATTTTTATTTTATTTTTTTTTATTACAAACATTTAAAAAAAAAAATTATAAAAATAAGCCTTTTCTATGAAGATTAAGTAAAATGAAAATAACATATTACAAAGGATAAAAAAAAAAGAAAAAACAAAATTAGAAAAAAACAATGTAGACATAACAAAAAATCCCACATAGGCAAAGCCAGTGCGTGGGTATACCTGTGATCAGTCAAATAGCAGTGAAAAACCACCTACCATGGAATGCACATAACTAATATGTAAATATATATATATATACTATGTATTTTTTAAATATTTTTTTTATATGAATACCGCACAAGAGTCTCAACTGCTCCCATCCGTCTAGAGCCAGTGAGACTATGCCATCCCCAAATAGAGTATGTTGTGAGGCTTAAGGTAGTGGGGAGGGGAAGGAGATTGGGAAGCGGAAGGAGATTGGGAAGCGGAAGGTTGGGAAGTACCTGGCTATTCAGATCTAATCACCAAACACGGCTAAAGCCATTTAAAGCAACGTTTTGATTCTGAATGGTGGTCTTTCAGCAGAGCGATATTTAGAGTATCTACCACTCTGGAACGTGTTGCAAATATACTTTTTATTATTTTTATATAAATTAAACGTGTTATGACACATATTACTTGCATAAAAGTTATTGGCGCACGCCGGGTTTGAACGTACAGGTATGCGTATATGTATATATATTATTTATTTTGATAATAATTTTATTTGTTTTACCATCGCCAGAATTTCATTGGCCCCTCTGATACGAACGTAATTAAAACTTTAATACTATTTCCTACGCTATTCAATGATTAAAATATTCGATCAACAATGCAATGTTTTGTAAACAGTACATGGCGACATCTCATTGGTCGAGTGGTAAGACGCTCGACTACGAATCCAGAGGCTGCGGGTTCAAATCGTATTTAATTTAAATGTGCTGCTTCAATTGACATAAAATAATATATGGTATATTTGCGGCACGTTTCAAAGTGGTTTATACTCATATTATCACCCCGGTGAAAGACCGCCATTCATAATCGAAACGTTGCTTTAAATGGCTTTAGCCGTGTTTGGTGATCAGATCTGAATAGTCAGGTGCTTCCCAACCTTTATTCATCTCCTTCCCTTCCCTGCTATGTTCAGCGTCACAACATACCCCAATTGGGGATGCCATAGTCTCACTGGCTCTAGACGGTTGGGAACAGTTGGGACTCTAAAAAAAAAATGCGGTGACTAGCGACATCCCTGATGCACCAAAGCTCTGTTTTCCCGCCACATTGGCTCTCATCGCCGCTGTCTTTTGTTTTATTTAAGCTTCGTTCAGACCGCGATGCAATTATTTCCAACTTGATTTCGTACGGAATTCGACAGAAGTGTTCAGATGCAAACTTGATAAAACTTGGCGAATTTTCGCCTCTATGAATACAGGAAGCTGTAAGCGAAATTAGCTACAAACCGAGGATGCACTTAAAAATTATTATTCTTCAAATTTCATCTCAGATCAATACAGGTAAATATTTTAGTCTTGGTATTTATGTTATTTTTGTTTAGTGAATACCTCACAAGATACCTAAATGACTTGAGCCAGCGAGACTTGCATCCCCAATCAGTGTATTTTTTGAGGCTGAAAGTAGCGGGAGGGTGAAGGAGATGGGGAAGAGAAAGGTTGAGAAGTAGGTGGCTATTTTAATCTGGTCACCAAACACGGCTAAAGCCATTTTAAGCAACGTTTCGATTCTGAATGGTTGTCTTTCACCGGGGAGATATTTGGAGTATCTACCGCCCTGTCTTCACAACAAATAAGCATTATGTTAATGTTATGAGTTATATAATGTTCAAGTTATATATATATGTATATATATGTATAGTTGCTTGAAATGGCTTAAGCCGTGTTTGGTGACCATATCTGAATAGCCACGTACTTCCTAAGCTTCCCCTTCCTCATCTCTTTCCTCTCCCCACTACCTTCAGCTTCACAACATACCCCTATTAGGGGATGCCATAGTCTTACTGGCTCTAGACGGTTGGAAGCAGTTGAGACTCTTGTGCGGTATTCACGTAAAAAAATTATACACGAGTATATATACATACTGCGATATGATGTGACAATTTGTCTTGTCTCTTTCTCTCTCACGGTTTACTACGCAAAAACCAGGAGAAAGTGATCTATCGTAAATTTGTATAGGTTGGGTAAAATATTTAGCTCTCTCTCCATATATATATTCTTACTCCAAGGCTTTAATCTCTTCTCGAAACGCTATAACCCGTGTGAATACAACTCCAAGATTTACGACCTTGGAGAGGTCCAGGACTGTCCGCCACAGGCAATCCTGACGACATCCATGATCAAGTGGTAAGACGCTCGACTACGAATCTAAAGGTCGCGGGTTCAAAACCGGCGTGCGCCAATAACTTTTATTAAATTAAATTAATATACATCATAAGACTCATAAGTTATCATAACACATTTAATTCATATGAAATAATAAAAAATATAAATTTAAGTTCCAGAGTGGTGAATACTCTAAGTATCGCCCTGTTGAAAGACCACCATTCAGAAACGAAACGTTGCTTTAAATGGCTTTAGCCGTGTTTGGTGACCAGATCTGAATAACCAGATACATCCCAACACTCCTCTACCCCATCTCCTTCCCCTCCCCACTACCTTCAACCTCACAACATACCCCCATTGGGGATGCCATAGTCTCACTGGCTCTAGACGGTTGGGAGCAGTTGGGACTCTTGTGCGGTATTCACAAGAAAAGAAAAACAACTCTTCGGTTCCAAAATACATGATAAAAAACGTAAGCGGCGTGTGCCAAACTTACAGCGTGTCAAAAATCATCTAAGACTCGTTTCATTGTCTGAATTGACGTCAAAAACCTGGTGGTCGAGTTTTTACTCCCGATCTGAACGCGCCACTGTACGTATACCGCGTCAGCTCACCGTTTTGTTTTATTTATATATTTATTAATATTATTCTGCCCGAGCACTTGTGCCAACATTACGGCTGGCGATATCGGGCCATTCTATAAACAGTATGAACGCACACACTCTCACGTCCTATTATTTAGATAAGCGAGTGTCTGCACTCTCTGCCACGTAGTACGTAACTACGTTTATTTATAATATAGCACACGTAGCAAAAACTCTGTAACAGATGCTGTGGCCGCTTGGATACGTCTCTGCAAAACACTCGCCACATTCTTAATTACATTCAGAATTTCGGAAATAGCTCTTTTCGAAATTCTATTGTTTTTTTTTTGTTCATCGAAAAAGTTTTAATTTTTGTTTTTTAGATTCAAATTTTTTACCTTAACACGTTATAATTTCGTTATTTATTCGAAGTTACTGGACTTTACCCTCGGAAACCTTGTATAATGATATTCTTAATAATTGATTGCCTGTGATTTATATACAATCCCGTATCCTTTCAATATTCTTAATTAAATTTTGCATTGATGCTGTTAATAAAAAATATTTGGATGGGTGAAGAAGTCGGGTTCATTCCAAAAACCCGACTTAAAAATCAGAAAAAAATATTTTTACCCTGACAGTTTGTTTTCTATTGTTAAGCTTAGAAATGATGTCAACTGAAATAGGTGCTTGGAAGTAGAAACTTCAGAATGAAAAACATGTGCAGATTTCATGAAGTCAGAGCTCATTGTTTGAGTGTTTGCTGGTTCATCACACAGATTTCCTTATTCGTACCTAGGAAACATTCCCCTCCCCTCATTTTAAATTCCAGAGAAACTGGCTAATTTTTGTTGTTTTTTATCTTCGATAGCTTTCGAGATTTTCATAATAATAATAATATTTGAATATTTTTTATAGCGCCGTTTTCCTACTTGTTGAGCCAACGTTTTGGTTGAATTTCAGCGTCCCGTCACTAGGGTTGTCCATCAGATGGTTGCAAGGCATTTTTAAACTATTTTAATGTTTCAAAGACCCAATCATGTCCGACTAAAAGGGATTATAATGACAATTTAGTTTCCTTCAACGGAAGCAACCTTCCCAACAAGCCTTTCATTGACGAACTCGGTATGGCTTTAAGTGACCAGCTGATGCACAAGGACTCTATCGAAGCCAGAGTAAAGTTAGCCTCTCAGAAGTTGGGCGTACTGTAGAGGCCCCGCAGATACTTGAATAGTACACAACTGCTGACCTTGTAAAAATCGCAAGTACACCCCACTGTTGAAGTTGGCAGTCTACCATACCATAGAGTCCCTAAATACCTGGAAAACCCCTAAACTGCAGAAACGGGCGGTCCGTTTGATAGATTCTCCTATCTTAACAAACGGTCAGCTATCTTTGGAGCACAGACGTCAGGTGGGAATGCTGTCTTTGTTCTACAGGTATTTCAATGAAAAAAGCTCCGAGGAACTTCCTTCATTGGTCCCTTCGGCACCGGTGATGGAAAACTCGCCAAACGCGCGTCCAACATTTGTACATGATTAACATTCGATACATGAGAACAGGTCGCTTCTACGACTCATTTTTGTGTACATCAGCTCGGCTGTGGAACGATTTGTCGGCCTCTGTGACTTCTCCTTACTACAACATGGGCCTCTTTAAGACCCACTCATTCCTTCCTTTCCTTAATACACCCTCCACACAGCATGCCCATAGATGACATAGGCCCTGAGCGAAATTATTTCCCTCAAAATCTATGTCTCCTATGTGATGTTAATGTTTAAAAAAAACTCTTTTTTTAATCGTAAAGATCTCAATGTCTCTTGTTACAATTCGTTAATAAGCTTTTTGAAATGCCCTCGTTTTTTTTCCAAGCGACATTGGTCAACAAATCGATTTATTTTTAAAAGCGTTTTTTCTTCATCTGATAAAGCCCGCTTGTCATGAACTTGAATCATAATTGTTTTTACTGTATCTCTGGTTTATTTATAGACACACTAAATAATAATATGTTGTTAATAATTATTGTTGTTATATCTTGTACATATAATTAATTGTGTGCATAGAGTTATAATGTTTATTTGATTATTGTCGTCATCGCCATATTTATTATGAATGCAACTTTTATGCATATTTTTTTGTTAATGGTTTATTACATTAGCTTTGCTTTGGTTTGATTATTCATATATTCGACCTTACATTGTGGGCGCGATTTAAATACTGTATCTTAGAATATAAGGCTAGCATATTGTAATATAATATACTAGTAGTTACCCGTGAAAGACCACAGGGTGTAACTTGACTTGCCAAGAAAAAGATATTTCTTGCTTTGATCGACCCATTTCAAATACAGAATATTGTCTGCTAAAATACATTACATTTGGGTATCATATTAGGTAGGTAGGGAAAAATAATTTTCTTTGTGAGTACATACGACCGTATGAGTGTGAAATTAGCATGTTTTAAAAATAATCTTTTCAAATCCCTACCTAATAAAGTACCTTTCCCTTAATGTGTTTTAGCAGACATTATTCTATTTTTGAAATGGGTAAATTAAAGTTAAGTTGCATTCCATTATTTTTATTAAATTATTTATTGTTTTGTTCCCTAGGCATATACAGTTTTTTAAGCGTTATTTAGTTCTAGGCTACATCATGTTTGAGTGTCAGTGTGTGTAGATTTAGTTAGTATCTTAATTCAACTTATGTAAATTAGAAAAGTGAAATCTGTACATGTATTTATTCCACCTTTACAAAACGTTGAATACATAGTTTCTTGCAATATTCATATTAGTTTAGTTTTGGACCCGTGATTCATAGTCCAATTTTTTGGGGTGATAATTATCATTTCCACTCCACCTTTTTGAAATAATGAATCGCCGGCTTTGCATTACAATTACAGAAAGGTTAAAATATTCATAAAACGAGTGTCGCTATTCCCCAACGACCGTCGTATTGAAATATAACAATTATTACTATTGCGTGACAGGTGTTATAATTCCGCCAGGTTATGAATACTAAAAAAAAACATGAAATTAACATTTATATTTCTTGCCTGCCAAAATAACTTTTAGTTGGTGTATTTTTACAGTTGTTCCGGGTTTTTTTATACTCCCTAGTTTACTTTGGAACTGTGGACATATTATGAAGTTTAGTTGACTTTTAGAGTTAACATGACTTGAATCTGTTTTATGGTCTTGCTGCTGAGAGATAAGTCGTTGTGATTCTATCTGTTACATGCGTCGTTTATGAGGTTACAATGGAACTACTTTATACTATACAACGTTCCTATTGCTTACCGCAAAAAAAACTTAAATGATAAAAAATATTATATTCTAAATATAAGTAAAGAGCATTAAATAACCAAAAAACACATGTGAAGTAGTAGTTACAAATGTGAATGTTGATGTATGATAAGTTTTCGGTATTCGTAGGTAGATCTGTGAAGTTTTGTGATGTTTTTAATAATTTTGAAAGGAATCTGACAGGAGTTGCAGCGGCAATTCTGCCTAGCAGTTTTCACATTTGCTGAGCGCTGTGATTATCTAGAAATTGAAGCCAGGAGCTTTTCGCCTCTCAACCTGAATGTATCGCCAGTAAACAGACGAGCTTTCTCCAACATTCATAAGAGTAGTCAATCCGCGCACACTCCTTATTCGTTTCCGCGCAAAATACAAAACGTCAAACATGAAAGTTCAGAATATTCTTTACGTAACTTGGCTCGTTTCTATTTTGAATACGCTTATATAAATATTAACGTAAACGTAGAGTCAGAAATAATCACAAAGGTAAAAACGCCATTGTTTCGAGTTGGGTAGTATTTTTGTTTATTTCAAGTCGTTTAGAAAGTAACCTTGTGAATAATCCTATTATACAAGAGTTTATAAATAACTTCTTTGATCTTTGCTACGTGCTGGGAATTGGTCCTTTATACGAAAGCTTTGTCAATTGTGACAAAGGTATTATATTTCTATGGAATAAAATACAGCCTCCTTGCACTGCAATCTATTTTATTGTGTGGGTATTTACCGGATTCTTACGAAATTACGCGTCGTTAATTGCTTTTTAACGTCAATGAAAATTTGTATGAAAAACTTTGAAAAATACGTAACTAAAATAATTTTTATGTTGCATTATTGTTAAAAAATCTTTATATCTCATTGATGGTTATGGACGTTGTGTTTTCTGACGTTATTAACCGTGATCATATTATGATAACATGTTTGAGATTCTATTAAAATTAGAATTGATGGAGCTATTGGTAAATAATGTCAATTCGATTACTGCTAGTACATCGAAAATCATCGTTTCGCTGACATTTATTCACTTATTTGAATTTAAGTGGGGAGGTCGCAATGATTAATAATTATGATTGATTTTCACGTGTCATGTGTGAGGCCTGACGTAAGAAACCTTTATATATAAATCAATAAAATAACTAGCTAACTTTCACTCAATTAACTTATAATAATTTCCTTTGTGAGTAAGTACGTTGTACGAGTGTGAACTTTTCAAATTTGGAACTGATGTTAATTGAAATTATCAACTTTAAAAAAATAATCTCTTAAAATCCCTACCTACCTAATAAAGTACCTACCTTCAGAGAATTATAGCAGACATTATTCTATATTTGATATGAGTGGATTAAAGCAACTTATCTTTCTTCTTGGCAAGTCAAGTTACATCGCGTGATTATTCACGGGCAACAACTAGTCTAATAATATCTGTCAATGAAACTGTTCAACGCCATTTACTCATGCGCACTGAATTAATAAATTATCTTCTTGTATTATTATTCTCTTCTTATCATATTAGATTCGCCGTGTATGCATGAACCGTTGACATCGATTTATTTGTACCAGATTAATGTTTCAATTTAACCTCTGGAATGCCGGATCCCCGCGGGCTACAATTTCCGTCGTGCCTTGCTGGCTGTAATTTCATAATAACTCATTTGTGTTTTAGAAAACAATGTTTTTGTTAATTATGGTACCTTCTCAAATAATGTGTTTATTTATTTATTTTCAAAATGTACTCGTATGTTAGTGACATTAGTGGTTTTTCTGGAATAGCTACCTATATTCGGAGAATTATTTTTTCTCCCTCATTTCACAAAAAAAAAAATGATCAAGAAATGTGATTTTTTTTGTCGTTTTATTATATTTTCGTGTGGCTGAATAAATTTTCTTTCAAATAAAAATATAATTGCATAAATTTTACTTGTAATTACAAACAGTAACGTCACTATGAAAATAGATTTTTTCTGCCTCACTGACGTAAGCAAACTCCAAATACTTACTAATCGACTTGTAGCGAACATAACGCAATGCAAAATATCTCTTTGGATTGATTATTTTGCTGACAAACGATTACGGTTTAATTAAATATGCGAACAACAGGTTTTAAACGATAAAAACTCCTGAAAAAATAATGATGAATACCCGGTGACTATTGGCACCTCCGGCTCACTAGAGGTTAACACATTAGCATTTAATTTATTTATCGTGGTTTATTCGTATTTTAGATATAAATAGCAACGCTATCTCGCTGTCAATCAAATATTTATATAATATTAGTCGTTTACACGTGTATGTGTATTATTGAAGATTTTTTTACTTGTGTTCGTCTTAATATCGACATAAAATGCCATATAATTCGATTTTCACCAATGTTCTACGGGAATCATTTTAAAGAGTCTGATTTTAAATGTTGTAATATGTTGTTTTTTTCTTTTTTTTCTACTCATCAACTACATAATTAATTTGATACTATCAAACCAGTCTATTCATAACGGTGAGTCATAAAGGCTAAAATTACAAATATTACTTTTCATCTGTTTTTGATACTTCGAGTGAGATTGAGGAAAATACCAAAAAAATGTTAACGTATTTCATGCAAAGAGGCTGAAGGTAGTGGGGAGGGAAAGGAGTTGGGTTAGAGGAAGGTTGGAAAATACTTGGCTATTCAGATCTGGTCACCAAACACGGCTAAAACCATTTCAAACAACGTTTCTATTCCGAACGGTAATCTTTCACCAGGGCGATACTGAGAGTATATACCACTCTGGAACGTGCCGCAAATATGCCATATAATGATACAAATTAGTTAAATTTATTTTATTTTGCGCTCGCCGGAATTTGAACTCGCGACCTCTGGGTTGGTAGTCGAGGATCTTAACCACCTGACCACAGAGGCCGTCAAATGGTCTAAACCTATTTTTCTCTTCAGACATTCTCATATGGACATATCTGACAGCCTGCGTGGTTGAGTGGTAAGACGCTCGACTACGAAACCAGAGGTCGAAGGCTCAAACCCGGCGTGCACAAATAAATTAAATTTAATCAATGTGTGTCATAACACATGTAATTCTTATAAAAAATAATATGTAATATCGTATATTTGCGGCACGTTCCAGAGTGGTAGATACACCAAGTATCACACCGGTGAAAGCCCACCATTCAGAATTAAAACGTTGCTTGAAATGGCTTTTGCCGTGTTTGGTGACAAGATCTGAATAGCCAGGTACTTCCCGACCTTCCTCATCGCCATCTCCTTCCCTTCCCCACTACCTTCAGCCTTACAACGCACCCTGATTGGAGGTGCTATAATCTCACTGGCTCTAGACGGTTGGGAGCAGTTGGGGCTCTTGTGCGGTATTAACTATTAAAAAACAGATAAAGTAAATTATGCGTAATTTTTTTAAATTGGATTTCCCAGCAATCGACATTTAGGCTTGCGTCTGGGTATGCCTAGGGCCGGTCCTGTGCAGGCGCAATTGGAGCAGTCCGCTCCAGGCGCCGAATCTTTAAGGCACTAACAGTACATAATCACAGTGCTGTATAGGTTGGGTAAAAATATTTAGCTCTCTCTTCATATTTTCTTACTCCAAGGTTCGAACAACAAAAAATACCTGCGCCAGGCGCCTTTTGACTTGGGGCCGGGCCTGGGTGCGCCATATAGTGTTGGGCTCTCTCCCGGTCGTGACCCGCGCCGGAACCGGGGTCGGTACATCTCGTCCCGGTTCCGTTTGTCCCGGGAACCGTTCACCTCTCCCGATGGCCTAAATCGGGGCGCTATTGCCCCACATTCGGGACGCCGTGCCCCTTAATCGGGTCAATGTGCCCCCCCTTGTCCCGGGCTAGTTTTCGAAGCCCGATGCAGGTTGCGCCGTGTGCCCGTTTGGGAGGCAATTTCGGCACTTGGTGTTGTTTTACGAGTGGTTCCGGTCTTACGCACGCCTTTGACGGCCTCCGTGGTCGGGTGGTAAGACGCTCGACTACGAATTCAGAGGTCGCGGGTTCAAACCCGGCGTGCCCAAACAAATTTAATTTAATTCATATGTGTCATAACATGGTATGTTTTCGACACGTTTCATAATGGTAGATACTCTATGTATAGCCCTGGTGAAAGACTATTATCATAGACATAAAATACAAGACACGTCATATTCATACAAATTGAACGATAAATATGGCATGCTCTGAAAGCATGAAAAGGATAGCCATACCAAGCAGAATATGTGTGTATGAATGAGATAGCTATATGAACGTCCCGCGTTACATTCTCCGCGTTACAAGCCCCCTCTTCCCTAACGAACTTACGAGCGAAGTAGCATGCGACGTACTCGTGTACTGTCGCTATGTTGTCTTCCACACACTTATGTATTTCTGCATTCGCTATCTCACTTATTTGAATAATTGTATTAATTGAAATAATAAGTGATTTGTGTGTACTTCGCATGAAAAGAAACTCCATGAGATTTGTTTTTTGTTCCCGAATGATTTTTACACTTGTCAAAAGCACAGGAAGGCATTTTATCTCAGAAAAGAGCTTACAGCGATGCGTTTGTGGCAGCTGGTGACAGCGTATTTTTATTAAATTTATATTTGGGTAGTTACCTACTGCTTACGTGTTATCGGGCATCATTTTGATAATTTAACCTAACCTTTCAAAAAAAAATCTACGAAGAGCGTAGTAGTGCGGTAAATGCCTTTTTGATCTCTAAATGTCTAGTTTTGTTCTCTCGATAAATATATGTATGAAATTTGGCCAAAAGTAAAAAAATATATATCACGTTCCTATTAAGATGAGAAGGATAGGTAATATACGTTAGCTTTAATATTAATGATATAGGGAGAGGGGTGTTCGGAATATTGTTTCGAGCTACTCGTGTTCATGAAATAAATAAGAAAATCTTCCTTCAAATCATCTGATATTATTAATACGTTAAGCCATCTTCTGTACATGATTCGTTCGATCACCGCGTGAAGCGTTAATTTCCCCAAAAACATGTATCCTGATACAATACACGGGAAAAATTACGAATGGTAATTTTCGCTCATACGTAAAAAAGTCTGAAATTTTATTACGATTACCTTACTTCACGATTTACTCCATATGTCCCTTTTGACGCGTGTTTCAAAACTAAACTACTATTTATTATTAATTTAAGAAAATATGTTACGAATTTATATGTCAAAGAATATTAATAAAATATCATGTATTAATATTTGTGTACCGCACTATTTTAAAACAAAAAAATAATAATATTTTTTCATAATAGTTACAATATTAGTTATACTTTTTTTCAAAGTTATGTTTTGACAATAATTATCAATTATTAGCCAACAACTGCAACCAGTTTCTTGAAACCTTTAATGCTGATTATCTTTGTCGCATCGCTGCTGCAAGGTTTCCCAAACCTTCCTCCACAGTGCATTAAAAGCCATTGAAGTGAAATATCACAAAACTGCGCTATAAGTTCACTGTTAATATTATATACAAAACACCATTTCTTAGTTAACTCCATACATAACATCCGTCGATCAGACGGTTGCATTTAATTAGGTTCCCTCCCAACAATATGCAGCTCCTATACATAGAAACGTGGGCGTCTATGAAACACCACTATAACTTTCTTCTATTCCTAGTACGAACTTCAGCGATTGATACAACCAACTCCGTTTCCAAATAAACGTAGAAAAAAATGGAAGGCGCTGCATTTCTTTATATGGCCTAAATGGCAACACTAAGATGGCTCAAAAGTAAAATGATGTAACTTTATAAAAGTACTTTGGTCCAGGTGCATATGTTTCACATAATGTATACAAATTTGTTTTACTTTACAAAATAAATGATTCTACATCATATTCTAAGGTAATTTAATAATAGAAAAGGTGGTTTTTTGTATTTTTTAAATGTGCATATCAAAGAAGTGATTCGTTCAAAATATGTGAAGGGAAAGACGCCCACTATAAGCTTATTTAAATAATAAAAAACGTTTTTAACAAAATAGTTTTGCTGATTTTACTTTAAAACTCAGGAGTCAAGCATAACACCTTATCTGAATGTACTGTAATTTTCCCAAAATCGGTGTTGCCATAGTAATGAAAAATAATAGTTCCACTTAAATTTCTTCATTTAATCGTGAAACTATACAACCAACCAGTCCCAGTTTGAATCTAAACCAACCAGCCCTAAGGTTCGACCTAGCCTACATATATATATATCCTGGAAACTATAACAGCGAAGTGAACAGGTTAACTGTGTTTTTTATATATAGAAGCAGTATAATTTTCTTTAAGCTGGATTCACACCAACGTCCGGATCCACTCAGTGAGTGACGGTATTGTTCCGCATGAGAGCTTATTGATATGGTATGAATATCAATCAAGGAGTATGTGCCAAGACAAAAGTTGTGTGGCAGTATATCCTTCTGCCCACCCTTGTGATATTTAACTACTTAGTTAGTTAAATAATTATTTTGAAGTGTAAAAATACTTACATCGCAGTTTTTTTTTTTATTAAAAACCATTTTTTATCACTAAATAATATTTTTAATAATTAATGGTTTTTAATTTAAAAAATCTGCGATGTAAGTATTTTTAAACTTCAAAATAATTATTTAACTAAATAAGTAGTTAAATATCACAAGGGTGGGGAGAAGGATATACTGCCACACAAATTTGTCTTGGCACATACTCCTCGATTGATATTCATACCATAGCAATAAGTTTTCTTGCAGAACAATATCGGCACTGAGCGGAACCGGACGTTGGTGTGAATCAGCCTTTATGCGGAACAATATCGTCACTGAGCGGATCCGGACGTTGGTGTGAATCGACACTAAGCGTCCCTTTCTTGATCCTATCCATTACGCTTACATCAGCCTTGCATTATTTTCTCTTCATTCTTTCCGGATATCCACATTTTTAACACGGTCATACGTAGTTTTACCGCATTTACTTCCTACAACCATTTACCAACAACTCACAATACTCTCATTCCATAATCTAATTGACTCTGTTTACTATTGTTTTTCTCGATCCATCCCTGGAATTCGAGCAGGTTTGTGGGTTGCTCCCAGCTACCCCTTGAGCTAAAAACAGACTATCGAGTGCACCCTTGCCCCAGTTTTAGCCCACTCCCCCCTACCCCACCCCTCCCGCCGCTAGCGTTCCACCGAGTCGGCAACTCGGCATGGGTCGCAAAGTCGGTTCTAGCCCACTCACTTAGAGGGATGCCCCGCTAGGCTATAAATACACATGCCTTTATGTTGTTCGATAAGTCGGGGCATGTTGTTGTATTAATAGAACGGATTACATTCCGGGGCTAGATGTTATTATTTAATACACAAACCTTGGACGTCATAAACAGTAGGGCGTAGTGACGTGTCGTGACTGTGTTCATATTTTTGCTACGCATTATTTGTTTGTTTGTTAGCATAAAAAAACTTCCTAAGAACTTTTAGTAAAGAAAGAATTTTGGTGGGGTAACACTTATGGATTTAAAGTAACTACTTACCAGACATTTTTTTTTTTTTTCTAACGTCAATCTGTGGTCTAAATATAATAAGTGCAACAATGTAATTTCGCGATATAATTTTTTTTGTCAAGTCTTTAATCGAAAAATTATATTTTTCGCTGATTTAATGGACCATTTTCTCACAAGCTTTGGGCATCATAGTTATACTAAACGGAGCTTATTGGAATACGAAATAGACCCAGAGTGGTAGATACTTCAAGTATCGCCCTGGTAAAAGACCACCATTCAGAATGGAAACATTGCTTTAAATGGCTTTAGCCGTGTTTGGTGACCAGATCTGAATAGCCAGGTACTTCCCAACCTTCCTCTACCCCATATCCTTCCCCTCCCCACTACCTTCAGCCTCACAACATACCCTCATTGAGGATGCCATAGTCTCGCTGGCTCTAGACGGTTGGACAGCTAATCGCGTTTTAAAAATTGATCCCGAAAACTTGAAGAAAAATCACAGCAAGGAGGCACTAGTAAATTGCTACCTGCCAAATAAAACGGATTAGTTATATGAAACAGCTCTGCTCTAATAGCTGTGTAGTTCCATTTTACCCATTTCGTGCTTTTATTTTAGAAACTTAAATTTGTGATCACGCTTGTAATCAATCTAATGGATTTTTTTATCTTTGTGTATTTTTCTCCGGTACTGTTACCTTTTGCTTGTCATTGTAATTAAAATAATTAGTTGCATGACCTTAAATACTTTCTGAATTATTCCGTTCCGCTTTATATTCTATGAAATCTATTGAAATTTAAAAAAAAACTAACTGTCACCGCTTAGCGGGGGAAACCCGGACGTCGTCTTACTTCTTCTTTATTTGAAACTAGTTACCCGTGAAAGATCACGAGACGTAACTTGAATTGCCACGATAAAATATTGGTGTCTGTATTAGTATGATGTCTACTAAAATACATTATAGGTAACGCATCAAGAGATGAAACAAACAATACATGCTTGGCGTTGGGTGTATTCTTGAAGTAACAATACGAGTATATGGAGGGAGAGCTAATTATTTTTACCCAACCTACACAAATTTGCGATAAATCACTTTCTCCGGGTTTTTACGTCGTACACCATGAGAGAGAACGAGACAACAAATTTCATAGACCGCTTCTATATACTGCCGCAATGATCTTAAGCTCCTGGTTCACCGCGAGACTCCGCCCACATTTTTTCATACGCCACTAAATTTGACACAACTAAATGTTTTTTTTAGGTTATATGCTATATTTTTGTTGATAAAAATACCGTTAAAAAGTGGCTATACGAATAAACAGAAACGTTATGTCGATATGTGATATGAATGGATGTATAAATACCGTAGCCTTAGTCTTAACCACGCCCAGGTGCGCCGAGTCAGGTTAAAATTATCAAAAACAAGTCAAAAACTGACTTCACTGCCTTGAATAGATACTACTATATACTCTAAGGGTGTTTTGTGTATCGGTATACGCTCCGGTGGCTTCCAGTATTTACGATACGTTATAAGGAAAGAGCCCTTTGTCTCGTTTACGCCTACTTATTGTCACTAGTGGAAAAGGGACAGCAAGTGTTTACGATGATTCTTCTAGTATATTGATAGTGCACTTACAGCGTGTCTTATACATGCAGTTCGACCGGCTGTTAATATTATTATCTATTTTAAAGAAACAGTAATTAGCATCCATGCTCGTCCTCGGGGAAAACTACGAATTACTGGATACCTTGCAATTATTTTTTAATACCCCTTTGAATTCAGTCCTTCATTGAGAACTGTATTTTAAGAACATTCAGTATTTGAATATCAACACACGCTGTATGTATGCTATGCATCTGTGTGAGTACTGTGCTTGCTTCAACTATAGATGAGAGACCTACACGTTATTAGCTAGCTAGCGATTTGAAAGGTTCACACTCTTACCTACGTACGTACACCAAAGAAAATTATGTTGTTTAATAATGTTCCTCTGCAGACGCAATATGTCATAAGTTACTGTCAATAAAAATCCAATTTACATCACAATGATTGTGTTACTACTAGACTACATCTGAGTTTCTTATATATTTTTAATGTCAAATAAATATTTAAATACTCCGTCACTCGTCAAGGATATTACATAGTGAGATGAAAACAGTTACGTGTACCCAGACATTCCATACACAAAATTGTTTGCACATTTCACGATCCCAGAGCTCAACGTTCCGGTAGGTTTTTTTTAGGTAGATACAAGCAGATTCTATGCTTTATAATTGTAAATATATTCACTTTACAATATAGATATTTGTCCTGAGCTACAAATTTACAAATTGACCGATTATTTTATTTTGAAAATACACATTTGTCGAAACTTTCCTCGATTCGGAACCTTTTTTAGCTTACTCATTATTAACAATCTAAGTGATAAAAATTTGAGATTATCTAATGGGGAAAGCGATGAAATTAACACTTTGACAGCACTTTGAACAGGTAATTTATATTTTAGATTTATAATAAATGATCCTTACCATTCACTTTATTAGCGCAAAACGATTTCCAAAATGTCAACATCGTTTTTCAACGGTAATAACAATTTTCTGTGCAATTAATTTGTTACTTTCCGAGATATTGCTCTAAAACATTTGCGATTATAGTAATATCTTCATCAGAATTAGTAAAAATTTACATCTCGAGTTGATTATTTGCCCGCTACTGTACACTCGACCTAATGCCCTTCCTAGCAAACATCGTTTTCTCGTCCCCCCTTTTGTGACTTAGGACGTTTTTGATTCGGTCACCGCTCGACAGTGGGCTAGTGAACACGTGGAATCTGTGCCTAAATTCAACGTGAATTCTTAATTTATTTTGACGAATACTCAAGGAAATCATTTTATTTTTGTATCTTGTCTTCTGCTAATAAACGGAGTGTTTTTTGTATATTTCCGCAATTTAATAGAATTGGAATACAAAATAAACGAATATTAATGATTTTTTTGTTTCTAAAGCTCCGCCCATTTGTTTTTGGGCACACCCCTTACCGATTTATTTCTAGGGTACTGTGTCCTCTTAATGATCTTGAATCTTGTCGTGTTTTTTTTATTATTATTATTGAATATCTTGCTAACTCACTCTGGTTTTGACAGTGACATAGCTTTTTTGCTCCAATGCTAGTCATCTGTCAATTAGTTACAATGACTTGTCCCCACTAATTTTTTTTTTTTATGTACAACGATTACATTCCGAATAATTGAGAAAGTCATTAAAATCTTTTATCCAAAACAATCTCTTTTTTCATCAGTCAACTAAACTTTAAGAAAAACATTTCTGAAAAATCCCTCGTCGGAATCAGAATGAGTGTTCACATCTTTAGTGATATTACTTTCCTTACTACCCGGTTTCACCAATTTTTTTTCAGACAGCATCTTGCTTTGCTAGCTTTCTGTTCAAGAGGTTTTACCTTTTCAAAAAACAGGTGTCTGCTTTGTAGGATAGTATAAATTCCGAACAGAAAAAGCCTGCAAATTTCATTGCGCCAGAACTGACAAAGGGATTTCTGTTTGAAACCGTGTTTATTGTGAAATTGCATTCCACGAATCTTTGCAGTAAAATCGAAAATTTCTAATATCCATCTGAAATCAGTGAGGTGCATCTTTTCCATTTTATCGATCGAACATTTCAAATTCGAAGCTCATTTCCCGGTCGGAAGTGCAACCCCCCCCCCTCTATCCCCTCCCGCCACTCTCACCACCCCCTCTTCTCGGTGCAATGTATAAATGTCAAGTGTTTTGCGGGTGCCAGGCTTATAAATAGGGTGGCCGCTCCACACTGGGCCGTTTATTAGGTCATTCCGCTGCCACTATGACTGTCCTGTGTGGTGGTATCCCTAGCTGGGTACCCACCTAGGTGGTAATAGCTAAAAACACTGGTACCTACTCACTAACTATAAATAATTTATATTTTTCTTCCTCGAGCGCAAAGAAACTTCTTTCCTAAATACGACCGGCCTTTTATACAAACAAATTATTTAAGTAAATTTCTCACCAATTCTAAAGATAAAAATGACAAACTACGTACCTCGGGATTTTTTTATAAATTGGTTTCCAGTTTTATAATGGCAAAACAACCCGTAATGTTTAAATCAAAGAACATCTTCGATGTTTAAATAACCACGGTTTTTTCTGAATTCGCTAATCATCTTATTGATAAAGATTATACCTTCAATAAAATCACCGGTGCTCATATTCTTCTCAAAAATGATCATGGCATCTGGTTAAATAATTTTGAAGCCCTATAAATAAAGAAAACCATTAAAATTAGTAATATTCTTAATAATCAGTTAAATTTGTCCAGTAGTCCAATATTAGGTATACTCGTATTTTCTGTAAACTCATAAAATTTATCATTATTCTTTAATCACCTTCTCAGTTGATGTTTTGTCTCTTGCAATTCATATTATCAGTCTCTTTCTCTCTGTTCCTTTGTTATAAGCGAAATGAGAGAATAGTGCTTTAATATCGGACCGGTTAGTGTCCGAGTGGACAAATGCGTTGGGCTCCCACCCAGGCATCGCGGGTTTAATTTATCTGCTAGCTAAGTCAACAGTGACTCTAAGTAAACGAGGATAACCCGTGCAGATATATTATTTGTCCGATATTTATGATAAATATATTATGTTGTTAATGAAGCCATCTCATTTTCTGTATTATTTTTATGAAAATGATTTGTGTTACTACAGTTTTATTTGTGCCGTTCATAGCATTTTCCTAGATATTACATCAATGCTCGATGTTTCGCTCTGGAATTACTTTTTTAGCATATATTATTTTTTGACTTGTTAATGTTCATGTGAATAGATGTTGAATAAATACGGAAATGTTTTTTTTTACGAAAACATACGGTAAAATAATTACCTTATTGCATTAGCCAGTGAAGTTTCCGCTAATATATTTTTTTATTTTGCTCTTAATCAATATGGAAAAAAATAAATTAAGATTTAAAAATAATTTATACAACATTGCTGATAAAGAAAATTAACGATCTATCGTATTTATTTCGTTTTAAAGAAACATTAAGTCAAATAAATAAATAAAAGTATGTACATAGATGAAGTTAAATAAAACTGTATAAAAATAATGTTAAAAAGTGAAAAATACAAACAAAATAAAATAAACAAACGCAACATATTAAAGTAAAGAAAAATAATTTACATAGCTTTAAGATCTATAACGCAAAGCAGGGTAGGGAGTTGTTAATTGACCTTTTGATTTAATATGATCGCGCTTGCGTTTATTAAATTGACCTGTGGATAAATAGAAAATATCAGCGTCTGAAAATGTGGTGTTTTATTTTGTTCACGTTCTGTATAGTGAATACCTTACAAGAGTCCTAACTGCTCCTAACAGTCTAGAACTAGTAAGACTATGGCATCTCCAATCGGGGTATGTTGTAAGGCTGAAGGTAGTGGGAAGGGGAAGGATATGGAGAAGAGGAAGGTTGGGAAGTTCCTTGGCTTTTCAGATCTGGTCACCAAACACGGCTAAAGCCATTTCAAGCAACGTTTCGATTCTGAATGGTGGTCTTTCACCAGTGCGATACTTAGAGTATCTACCACTTTGGAACGTGCCGAAAATATACTGTACAATATTTTATATGAATTAAATGTGTTATGACAGATTTTAATTAAATAAAAACTATTAGCGCACGCCGGGTTTGAACCCGCGACCTTTGGATTCGTAGTCGAGCGTCGCACCACTCAACCATGGAGGCCGTGTATGGATATTTTTTGTAGTTAGTTTTTGAGTGTGGGATTGGAATAATTGGTTCGAACTATCAATTATAATGTTACTAAACATATTTAATTACTTTGCCTATGTGTAGCAAAATTATTCTTTAATTTTTTTCTCATAAAATTACAACTTTATACTGTCCGGTTTTTAATGAACTTGCCTTAAAAATAAAACTCTTATGTTCTTCAAATGGTTTTGATTAATCGCCACAGAATAAAAAGGGTGTTAAAACAGCTTTCCAGTGATGTGTTAATTATGTGTATTTGCCCAGATCTGGGGATAATATTTTATAGTTTCAACCAAATAAAATTAAATAAAAACCTTTTCTTTCTTTAATTTTCTGGGGAATTTTTGTTTCACTTCCCTCATTTGAATTATATTGATAATTGGTTGCATTAACAACATTGTTTTAAAAACAACGAGGTATTTGGACAAACAAGGAATATTGTTAAAAGCGTGTGGAATATTTCAAATTTATTTTTCTGATTCTGGTCTTCTCACTAAAAATGTAAAATTTTAATAATTACGACTATGGATTTATTTTTCAAACAAGTTAACCTGACCTGTCCATTGATTATTTCTAGAACGTTTCCACTTGGCTACTCGATATTATTTATTTTTTCACGTATTGATATTTTTATAATGTGTATTTTTGACGTGTATGGCAACGTCAGCTTTTTACACATTCCATTGATGTCACAATTGAATAATGACCTGAAGGTTGCAGCACCTTATATGAAGCTACGATATAGGATCGCAATAACTATTGTACGTCAAAACAAAGCAATCATCCGTCATGACCTTGAAGTAACAATATATGGAGGGAGAGCTAATTATTTTTACCCAACCTACACAAACTTGCGAAAAATCACTTTCTCCGGGCTTTTACGGCTACACCATGAGAGAAAAAGAGACAACAAATTTCTTGGCCCGCTTCTATATACTGTCATAATGATCTTAAGGTGCTGGTTCCTTGAAGTAACACTGGCGGGACTCCGCCCACATTTTTTATTATGCCACTAAACTTGACACAACTAAACGGTTTTTTAGGTTATATGCTATATTTTTGTTGATAAAAATACTGTGAAAAAGTGGCTATACAAATACACAAAAACATTATGTCGATATGTGATATGAATGGATGTATAAATACCGTAGCCTTAGTCTTAGCCACGCCCAACTGCGCCGAGTCATGTTAAAATCATCAAAAACAAGTCCAAAACTGACTTCACTGCCTTGGATAGATACTACTCTATGTACTCTAAGGCCATGGCGTACTCGCATGACGTCGTAACGTGTAATATCATGTTGAAAGTCAGCCTTAAAATACACGTGTTAAAACCAATAATACATATGTAGACATCACTCATTAATACTATTCGTATATTATAATTAATGTAATCCGAATCCAAGCATAGAAGCGCATTGGAGTAAATTATTGGCCCCATCAATCTTAACGCTGCCAGGATGGACTCCCTCTTGATAGCGTTTTGCAGAAGTGAGGCCTAATATCCTCCATTAATATTTTTTACTTGTATTATTTCAATTTTCTTTTTTTTCTTATGAATTTGTGTTCATTTTTATTTTTTATACATAATTATTGTGTGTATTACAACTTTTATGTTAATATTATTATTACCATGTATCAATATCAATTATGGAAGGTATTGCATTGCACTACTTCTGCGCATACCTTCTGGAATAAAACTTTATTATTATTATAATGCCCGTTTAAAAAACTTAACCGTGTATTTTCACGTGAGGCTGTTGATGTCTGACGTATTCGAACACATCACTCTTGACTTAAACTGGTCAAAAGACTTATTAAGCCAAGTTTTATTTTCATTTTTTTAATGTGAATACCGCACCAAAGTCACAACTGCTCCCAACCGTCTGAAACCAATGGGACTATGGCATCCCCAAATAGGGTATGTTGTAAGGCTGAAAGTAGTTGGAAATGGAAGGAGATGGAGAAGAGGAAGGTTCGGAAGAACCTGGCTATTCATATCTGGTCACAGAACACGGCTAAAGCCATTATTACCAAGGTTTCTGAACGGTGGCTACTCTGGAACGTGCCGTAAATATTGTATTTATATTATTATGAAGAAATTTATCGTGAAATTACCCAAATTAGTAAATTAAAAATTATCTTCGGACTCCGGGATTTGATTTGCAGTCGAGAATCTGAACCACTCGACCACATCCACCAGGATGGGTGTTTTACAGATAGGGTAACAAATAAATAAGAGTGGGGAGATGTAAGCGGATATTCAATTCTAATATCGATTTTATTATATTGTAGTCTGAAAAGCAACATATCGTTTGCCTGGATATGAATCCAGCACAAATTCTCGGACGGTGAGCTCTGGTGTCATGTTTTTTTTTCTGTCTGGAATTTATATGTCAACCCAGCTATTTTCAGCTAGCAACAACATTTTTATCGATAAGTCTGGATTTATTTCAGATTGTCTATTTCTCTGAAACCCTTTTCTTTCTTGTTCGTTTTAACTGCGACTTGAGTGAAACATAATAATGCTACCTTAAAAAAATTGAGTGCCTCTTTTTAAGTCTCGACTCTGAAGCCTACCTTGTATACATACCTAAGTAGCATTTTTTCCCACAAATGTTATTAAAAATATGTGTACCAAAGGATTTGAATATAAATAGCACACTTTGTAATGTCAAGCCTCAAACCTTCCGCCAGTGTTGCCACATCATATTACAGAATTAACGTTAGGTACTTTTTGTTTCAAACAATAAAAAAACAATTCATATTAAATGTTCGCCGCTTTAAATTCCCACCAGCATTGAAATATTATTTTCGCGTACCCAATTCCGCGTCGGGAGCGGCCGGGATTTCCCTCCCCCACCCCAAACCACCAAAAAACCCTCCCCCTCTTTCCAACCCTTGGCAAGGTGGGGAAATAGGTAGGTACCCCCCGCTCTATAAATAAGTCAGCTGTTCTATTTCGGGACTGGCAGCTAGTGGGAGTCATGGCAACAGCAAACTACCCCCAACTCCCCCCCTCCTGTGTCCCAGACTCCCTCTTTCGTTATTACAGTGGGGTAGGCCTGGGTGGGGTTGGGTTTGGGGGGGAGGGTGGCATTAAATGTAAAGCCTCTTGCTTATTGCGCCGTTTGGTAACGTCAGTGTATGGGTAGACCTGTTTTTTTTTTACTTTTCAATAGGTAGTCTATTGAATACATTACTTTAAAGCTTTTATGCGAGTTTACATGGGTGCCTATCTATACGTTTATGCCGTGCTTTGCAAGGGTAAAAGATATTATATTTTTACTCAGAAATATTTAAGATTTGAAAAATATGTTTTTTTCTATACGTGGTTAGTAACTCTAATTTAATATGGATCATCTTTGATATTGAACATCTCAAGGGCACTTTTTTAAACTTGAGTGAAATGGAAATGAAATTTTAATTATAAATATTCTCATTATAAATAGTTAAAGCAAAACTTTTTATTTATTTTTCAAACATCGTAGACCGTTATTTATGTACTTATTAAGAGATTCGGATTATTTTAATGGATAAAATTGAAAAAATTTTCTCATTTGCACATTGTGTAAATAATATTAAAAAATAATGCAACATTCTCGTCATTAATTTTATGTAACTCAATTAATTTACTTTGGTATATCCACAAAGATTGAACTGAACTACTTCCAAAAACATTTTCAATTAATTTTGTAGAGATTAAACTACTTTAAATTAATGAATTTCGGGTTATCCTACTTTTAATTTTTTACAGCAAAATTATTGTAGTAATTTTATTACCTGTTTCCTAAGAAAAAATTATAAAGCTATTGAGGCGACGGACGGTATAATATAATATGTACTCGTACATACATACATTATGATAATTCTTTATTGAAAGCTTTTTATCAATTCAACGATAAATCCGAAATATGCATAAATTAATCGATATAATAATTTTAAAAGCCTCGATCGATACCATCAATGGCGGCCGCCAGATGTTGTCAGGTAAGTACCAGTTAGTGTTGCCACTTAATAATTTTGAATTCGATTCCGTCACGCAGTATGTCAAATTTAAACGGCTGTACAACCTGTTTATATATTAAACGTTTTCGTTCATAATTATTTGAAAATGTTCTGATGACAATCCTTGTGGTTGTTTTTTTTTCCTCGTAAGGCTGTTCGAAATTTGAATTCAAACCTTCTTAAAAAAATACTTGCCTGCGCATTTGTATTAAAGTACTTAACCTATGTATCGTCATGTCGCTAACCTATGTTTTTGTCGAATGCGTCTTTCATTACAACGAAGGAGAGTTTACAAAGGAAAGTAGTATTGTGGTTTCCCTACAACCACTTGCAGACATACAAGCTTATGTGTGCAGTCTGGTGTATTCTACAGTAGATATTGGGTTAGCAGTGCAATAGTTTGCTCGTTCCTCTTTTGGTCCCTAAGTTCATTCATTAGTTCCCCTTTTGGCTGCCTGCACAAGTAAGTTTGTCAATCTATATATTATTAGTTGACGGTTTAACTGCAGATTAAATAAGACGTTTCTCGGCGTAGTTCACTGCCATTTGCATTGCAATCCAGAAATAGTTCTGCCACGTATTAATTCTCGTAATAAAAATCGCATAGGGTGCTCCTTTTTAGCGCCATGATAAGGGTGACGTTAATTTTTCGTTAAAACTAATGAAAATTATTAGGAAAATTCTTGCTATTATTTATTTTTATTCAATTAAGTGTTTTTTTTTTTTCATAATTGCCAACCAACAAATATAATTATCCACTCCCCTTTAGTTATCCTCTACAAAAATAATACTTTCAAGTACCTACCCGAAATTATTCGCTTGATTTTTTTATTTTTTTTAAGAATGACTAACATTCTCGGTTTACGAATAACCTGTCAATATTTATAAAACTCCTATCATAATAAGCGGAAGATGTTGCTTGTGCGATGATGGAGAACTTAGCTAAGAGAGAAATTGAACCCACGACGTCCGGATGGGAATCTGACGCGTTTGTCCACTCGGATTATTTACTAGGTATGCGAATGTTTAGTTGGAAAATAACTATGACAAGACTATTTGATGAAAGGATCTTATTAGCTCAACGTCCACCAGCGTAGTTCTGGTAAGTATCTAAATTGTAGACATGCCGCAAACTTTTTCTTTTTCAATGCATCTGTCTTTCACCCTTCAAGGATGTTATTTGCCATCGTATTAATGGGAAAAGAAAGGGGAGGCGATTTTATTCTTTGACACATTTTAAAATAGTCTCAAGTGACGTTAATCAACTTTTTTTTTACCATAACTCCACACAGGAGGCCTTGGGGGAAATAATTTCTCTTAGTGCCTATGTTATCTTTGGGGATGCTGTGTGGAGGGTATTTTTGAGGAAAGGAAGGAGTGAACTTGGGTCTTGAAGAGACCCATGTTGAAGGAGGGAGGAAACACAGAGGCTGGCAAATCGTTCCGTAGCCGAGCTGTTGAACATAAGAACGAGTCGTAAAAGCGACCCGTTCTCATGTATTGAATGTCGACCGTGTACAAATGTTGGGCGCGAGTTTCCCGACTATGCACCGGTGCCGAAGGGATCAATGACGCAAGTTCCTCGGAGCATCTTCCATTGAAATACCTGTAGAACAAGGACAGCAAAACTTGACAGAGTAAATCTGCATTCAGTCTTACATTGTTTTGTTGTTATATCTCGATGATTGGGGCTTTTATGTTATAACGCTGTAATACAAATGAGGCAGTTTTTTTATAATTCATTAAAAACTTTTGTTTACTATCTGCTTATTATCATGGAAATTTCAATCAGCTTTTATAAAATTTGGTGTTTTAATACTTGATCTTGGTAGAGGTAATACTAATAAGTGTCTAATTCTTATTTTCATGTCTCTCAGTAGGTAGGTTCATTCACTTGTCATATTTTTTCTATGGAAAATCTAATTATTTACTCCTTCGTATTATATTTCATGAGAATGATTGATGGACATTCATTTTCAAAATAAGAACAAAAAAATCATATTCAATTTAGTACTAGGTGGTTATCTACTTTTGTTTTTAACAGTAAAAACAAGTGGTTGGAACTAGGTACCTGCTTTTGTTTCTCGCAATAAAAATATTTTTTTTTTTAATACCAGGTACCTACTTTTATTTATTGTTGTTTTTCATGATAAAATCAAGCACTTGGAACCAGAACTGCCCTTTTGTTTCTTGCAATAAAAACAAATGTTTTGAACTCCATTATTTTTGTATTTAAATACGGCACAAGAGTCCTAACTGTCTTGAGCCAGTGGGACTGTGACATCCCCAATTGGGTGGGGTATATTGTGAGACTGAAAAGAGTGGGCAGCGAAAAAAGATGTGAAAAAATAAGGTTGGGAAGTACCTGGCTGTTCAGATTTGGTCACCGAACACGGCTTAATTCCATTTTAAGCAACGTTTCGATTCTGAATGGTGGTCTTTCACCATACCAATACTTAAACGATATCTACAAATCGTTGGCGTAATATAAGCTTTAAAAAATTAGAGTGTTTTATTAATTTTATATTTATTACACTGTTAGAACGGGACACCATTTTAGTATTTTTATAATAATAATAATATAAAGCCATCGGCCATATTTCGTCACATCGGGGGCCG
Source organism: Drusus annulatus (assembly GCA_022651775.1). NCBI lineage: Eukaryota > Metazoa > Arthropoda > Insecta > Trichoptera > Limnephilidae > Drusus > Drusus annulatus. Next base: position 552,804 of record JAGWCC010000033.1, read on the forward strand.
CCAATATTTCACTCTCACGGGCACATCAGCGCGCTGCACGCCGTTTCCCGCTATTTTTAATCTGCACTTTTAATTTTAAACGCGGGCATTTGTTTTATTGCCAAGAAAAACCAAATGGCTATTGTTGGGCGCCCCGCCGGCACATTATATTATTTATATAAACAAATATCCGCACTACGTATTTCAATAACGCGATTACAATATTAGCCGCGATTGGGAGATTAGACACATGCCAAAAATGGCGGTGCAAAAAATAATGTGGACTGAAAATAGAATAATGGAGTCGCTGTTTTAGTATTTTTTTGTTTGAACAAATGATGTTTTTTCATAACGTCTAAACATTAGCTTTAGACGTTTCAATTATTTTTATTTTTTGCCGCCGCCTCTGCATTACGAGTTTAAAGTTAATCTAGTAAGTAGGTACTTGTCAGCTTGTAGTTTCGAAACCCAACTTTTTATTGAACAATTGAAAAATATCAATCAAACAATATGGCGTCGGTCTGACCTGAAAATTCTAGTCATAAAATCAATAAAAATTTCATGACGCCAGAGCTTACTGTTCTAGAGTTTTTCCTGCTTTTTTTCGGTTTATCGATCAAGTGATTGTATTCAGTAATTTTCATTAATGCACCAATATATTATATGCGAGGTCTTTAAAATTTATTTGAAAAAAAAAACAAGACATTTTAACTGTTTCTTTGTGATACATAATTTCCTTAAAACCTTTGTGTGTGTGAATATCTTTTTTATTATATATTATCTTCATCTTTTGTACTCCCTTTTAAAATTTGAAAGCATTGAAAAAAAACTATTTTTATTTCATAATTTTGTCCTTCCCGGAATGATTTTTTTAAAACTATTGTGAATAATACCAAAAAATATATTTTTGTGTTATATTATAATTTTTAATAAATAAAAATAAAATTTCGAAATGAATATCGATTATGATAATATGCCCATCACTAGTGTTGAAAAATGGTACCATCCAAAATCAACACTTTCGAATCAATAATATTTCACTCAACTCCAACGCAGTTACAATAAATTCATTAAATAGCCATAAAACGACCCCGCAAGATTATGTCAATATGTATTGCGATATTAATATCTTCCTCACGAAAATAATAACACAATATGAAGACACGAAGTTGGCCGTGAATCCGCCATTGCAGATGGCGCGGCGGTCGCTCTAGCGGAGCAGCCGCGAACTATTTCCGAACCTGTTCTATTTTATCCGAATAATCCCCCGCGTTGGCACTTTCTTTTTCTTCCGAGAATAGTCGTGCGATTTTTGCGTCATGTGACTAGCGAGGGTTGCCAGTATTATGAAATCAATCAAAAATGTTCTTTTAAATAATTGAGTACCTAACTGATATATATATACATAAAATCACCTCAATATATATATATATATATTGAGGTGATTTTCCAACAAAAATGGCGCTATAAAAGTTATCCATTTTATTATAGTAAATGTGACTATCGCACAAGAGTCCCAACCGTCCTGAGAAAGTGAAACTATATCATCTCAATTGGGATTTTTTGTGAGGCTGGGTGGATGGAGAAGGGATTGAGATGGAAAAGAGGAAGGTTGAGATGTACCTCGCTATTCAGATCTGGTCACCAAACACGGCTAAAGCATTTCAAGCAACGTTTCGATTCTGAATGGTTATATCTTTTACCAGGGCGATACTAAGTATATCTACCACTCTGGAACCTGCCGCAAATATACCATTCATTATTTTATATGAATTAAAATTGTTATGACACATATTGATTAAATAAAATGTAATTGCGCGCGCCGGGCTTGAACCCGCGACCTCTGGATTCATAGTCGAGCGTCTTACCACTCGACCACGAAGGCCGTCAAAGTATTTATCTACATATATATTATACATACAAAAATATGAGAGAACATTCATTGTTTTTAAAAAAATAAGAGGGATGTTACAGGTGGAGCATTTCTCATGCGGGTACAAACACTTAAACCCCTTTCAACCTTCCTCTATCCTTTCTCCCTCCCCTTTCTCTCTCCCATCTCTTTTCGCCCCACAAAATTTCCCCATTTCGGAGATCAAATTAAAAATATTCCTCATCTGTGTATGGTTAGGTGTACTCTTCTTGTCTTAAATACCGCAATAAAAAATATTCGAGATTGTCTTCTGTGCTCATAGGTAGGTAGGTACCGCATTTTTCAAAATTAAATATCTGCTTTCGCGAACAAAATGGCGCTGTATCTTTCTTTATCAGCTTTCGCGAACAAAATGGCGCTGTATCTTTCTTTATCAGCTTTCGCGAACAAAATGGCGCTGTATCTTTCTTTATCAGCTTTCGCGAACAAAATGGCGCTGTATCTTTCTTTTATAGAAAAATTCGTGCTTAACTGATTTATTTCTGTCGATATTTCGCGTTTCCCGAACGCATTGCACTCGCCCACCACCGAAAAAATCTATTTCGATTTTAACGCGGCTAGGATTGTTATTATGAAATAAAATACCAGCTTGATGTTATTTTTACCGCCGACATGTAAATGTAAAACATAATACAATATGTCGCGTCGCCATTCCTGAATCGGATACGTCTTTACGAAGACCGCGGAAATTACTTCAAGTAATCAAATTATCATTAAAATAATGCTTGAATCTTTCAATCGGTTCTATTTAACAGTGAAGACTTTCTACATATTTGTTGAATGTGTGTTACGAATAAATAACTAACTAACCACCACGTCTTTTCTCACCAGGGGTAGGCAGATAGGATGGACTGCCATTCAACTCTGTCTTGGCATACATCGTCTTATACAGACTCTTCTGTTATTCTGACTCTTGACATGGTCCGACTCAAGTATTTGTTTCGCTTGATCGTGCCGTGTTTTCTTCGGGCGTTCATATTTCTTCTACCATTCACTTTCGCGTCATATGTTCTCCTATCTTCATTCATCTGCTCCACATGCCCAAACTATCTAAGCGTCTTTTTCTTAATCATATTCATTACGCTTACATCAGCCTTGCATTCTTTCCGGATATCCACATTTTAAACACGGTCATACATGGTTTTACCGCACATACGCCTCAGGGATCTAATTTCTACAGAATTCATTCTTTCATTCTTAAGCCTGATTCACACCAACGTCCGGTTCCGCTCAGTGCAGATATTGTTCATGATATGGTATGAATATCAATCAGTGTTCAAGACAAATCTGTGTGGCAGTATGTCCTTCTGCCTTGTGATATTTAACTACTTATTTAGTTAAATAATTATTTTGAAGTGTAAAAATACTAACATCGCAGATTTTTTTTTTTCAAAAACCATTTTTTTATCACTAAATAATATTTTAATTAATTATTAAAAAAATCATTTAGTGTTAAAAAATGGTTTAAAAAAAAAAAAACTGCGTTGTAAGTATTTTTACACTTCAAAATAATTATTTAACTAAATAAGAAGTTAAATATCACAAGGGTGGGCAGAAGGATATACTGGCACACAAATTTGTCTTGATTGATATTCATACCATATCAATATGTTTTCTTGCGGAACAATATCGGCACTGAGCGGAACCGGACGTTGGTGTGAATCAGGCTTTATTCTGCCAGTTCCATCCCTGCTATAAATCAGGGATGGTGTAAGCATTTCATTGTGGACTGCTAGCTTCTCTTCTTTGGACAATTTTTTGTTTGCGCCAACAGCGTTCAGCCCCCATCAATTGCATTTCCTGCATTTATTTATTTACGCCCGTTTTAGGCTTTTACATACATGTTAACATATATTTTTTTTTAAAAACAGTAATCTCATTAGTGCAAAAAATTGTGTAAAATAGAAAAAAAATTAAAAAAAATGAATAGCAGATACAAAAATAACTAACAACATGTTCAAAAATATTGTAAAAGAAAGGAAATAAATAATATTAAGTAAAAGGTCCACCTATTATTAGTTTAGCTCTACCAGATGACAACAAATTGTACTAAATTAAACTTATAGTTTGATATTGACGTGTTTAATATATCAGCGACATCGGAATATGTGTTTCCCAGCATTCACCCTTCTTTCAATCATTGGCGGCTCGTGACTTTTTAGTGTGCTAGGTGTTAAGATATAGTCATTATTGATGTTGTTGTAGCCGAAATTTTATTTTATTTCTTTTCAAAAATTTTTTTTTTTTTTTACTAAGATTTTTTATGAAAATCGTGCAGTGCACCACCAAAACATAAAAATCCTAAAAACCTTCATACAATTATTAAATAACGTCGTATTTTTCAATGTTAGCACGCTAAAAAAACACGCAACGTCGTCAATTTTCAGAATAAAAAGATGAAGCATGGTCTTAAAAAAAAAACTACTACGTAAGACTCGGATTCATCGTTTCGTGAAAACAGTATAGAAAAGTTACAGACAATGTTATGGATAGACAACCTTATAATATTATTTAATCCACGTGTAAGGAGTGCGGAGTACCTTCCCGGGAAACGGAAGCGTGCTCAGTTTAATGAAGGCTATATTTAGTTTCTCGCTCATAACAGCCGATTACCCATTTCCATTAGTGAACCTTCAATAATAATAATACGTAATATTACCCCGAGATGGAGTGCTTAATACTTAATACCCTTCGTAATCCATGTTACGAACTTTCTTTTTCGTGCGTTACTAAGCGAGTGTCCCACTGCTCGGAGCCAGTGAGGTTATGTCAGCCCGAATCGGGAATGGAGTATAGATAGTGGAAGGTTTGCGAAGACTCGACCACTCGGATCTTATGGATTGGTTATGCAGATGGCTTGCTTCAGGCCAGTGTTTGTATCCATCGTAACACAATATCGCACCAGATATTTATAATGTCTAAGATTTCGGTTTTGAGTTTTTTAAATGCATAACAGCTTTAAAAATCATTCATGAAAGATTTTTTTTTAAATTCCTCTTACAAAATATTTTTCTTAGAAACCAATCACTTTGTGGTTTGACATATTGCAAGAATTAAAAAAAAACTAAGTTATTGTTATTTTTTATTACCGACCGGTTTCGCCTTGCCTAAACATCATCAGGGTACAAAATTAAACTAACCAAAAAATACGAAGGGTGCGGTGATATATATAGTAATATATACATATAAATATTCGTTGTCTTATACAAAGTTATTTTTTCATTTCTTTTGATTATTATTAACTAATAAATAATTTATTTTGTGAGAATTTACGGCTGTACGAATGTGAACTTTGCATATTTGATACTAATGTTAATTGAAATTATCAAACTTTTTAAATAATTCTTTTAAATCCCTACACCTGATAAAGTACCTACTTATGGTATAATGTATTTTAGCAGATACTACCCGGCGTCACTCGTGTTTTTACACTACTTTCAAAAATTATTTTTTTAAATTGGTATGCTTACTGTATTTTTTTTACCGTCATATTTTAATCGAAGTTACATTCCAGACTGAAAACAGTTCTGTTGACATTGAAATGCTACATAAGAAAAGCATGCGAATGTTATGACACCAGACTCTTCGCCTCACCCCACATATTTATTATACTAATCTTTAGCTAGTAATAATATTATTCGTTTGTTTTCCAGAATTCATTTTCTTACCCTGCGCTTCATGACCAAAATAACATTACGAAATAGTCGATATATTCAACTGCACTGAATGTAGTTACAAGAAGGCTATAATAGCATACCTCTATCAAAAATACCAACGTTAATTTATTCCGTTGTAATATCCTTAGTGACTTATTTATGTTTTTTGTGTGCTAATCATTTACTCTGTGTTATTTCTGTATCACTATTATCTGACAGTTTTAATACGCTAAGCCGTCTTCTGTACACGATTTGTTAGATCGCCGCGTGGGGCGCTAATGTCTGCAAAAACAATACTGATAATTTTCGCTCACGTGTAAAAAAGTTTGAAATTTTATTCTGATTACGCTACTTCGCGATTTACTCACCGTGTCCCTTTTGACGTGGTGTCAAGACTAAACTAGTTTTATATAATCCATTGCACAGTTATGTAAAAGCCCATAAGGGCGTATATAATAAAATTAATAAATATCCAAAATCCGTATCGAATTATCGTATTCAGTTACTTATTTAATATTTTGTATTATTGCGCTAAGCAAGAAACAAGAAAACAACAGGCTCTTTGGCTAAGATATAATAAATGACAAATTATAAATATAATAGGATAGGTCAATGTTGTCAGAATATTCCATTAGTTACCCCCTTGGTTACTTATGTATTTTATGACACTATTTTTTACCTGTAAAAAATCACGGGATGTAACTTGACTTTCCAAAAAAAAAAATTAGATGCTTTGATCCACCCATTTCAAATACAGAATAAAGTCTGCTCTAATACATTATTGGTAGTAGAGGCGTGCACTCCATAACAGCATATAAGCACTGCCGCCTACCCTGCAGTACTCGGATACAGATATGTATAATATTGGAATAAACAATATGAAATTATTGCAAGAAATAAATCTACACTTTCAAAAATACGTGCTAAATTTAGATAACAGCACCGCCGCCGCGAGCGCTCCACCGACCTTCCTACTATAGGGTGTCAAAAGCAGTAACTACATATGCTCAAACGCCGCCAACTTCAGAGTAGATTATTATATGTTCACTAAACCACATAAAATATGTGTGTTGTGCGCTGTTGCGCGATTAAGTGGCTCGTTTGTGTTAGTGTCTAAGGCAGTGCTTTTACAGATCAAATCAGTGATATATAATGGTACCTACCTCTAACTCTGTGCATGCCACTGATTGGTAGGTACTTTATTAGGTAGGTAGAGATTTGAAAATATGATCTACTTTTAATTTGAAAATTTCAATTCACATCGGTTCCTAATACGTAGGTACCCACTCACAAAGAAATTGTTAATTAGTGTCGCCATAAACCTTGTATATTATTACGTGAATTTCAGTGCGCCTTATTATAATTGTTTGGATTCAGAGCATCGACTAATTGGCAATCTGGTTTCCTGGCAGGTTTGCGTAATGTCATTTGTTAATTATCCTTAATATCTTTCTTCATCATCCACTGCGACATATCACAATAATGTTATGAGCAGCACTTTGTTTTTGTACCGAAAAAGCAATTTGGATATCTTTTATCTATCTTAGCTTTTATTCTATCTTAGCTTTCCTCTCTTTTTGGCACATGCGTCGTTTATGATAAAATGGAAGGTGACAACAGAGCTATTGGTGGTAAGTCTACAATGTCGCAAATACTCTGTGGTCGAGCGGTTAGGATCCTCGGCTACGAATCCAAAGGTTGCAGGTTCGAGGCTAGGTTTTTTTTATTTTATTTACTTAACTTCATGTTTATTTACAAAAATATTTTATATACATTGTCCTCCACGCTAGGAGTTCACCTGTGATGTGGAGGACATTTTTAGAATTTTGCGCGTATACATTTCATGTATACAAGTTATTTCACACGATACTTAAATAAAATAAAATATAGCATATTTGCGGCATGTTCCAAAGTGGTTGATACTCTTAGTATCGCCCTGGTGAAAGGTCACCATTTAGTTTCGAAATACTGCTTGAAATGACAATAGCCGTGTTTAGTGACCAGATCTGAAAAATACAATCACCTTTTATATACAGCCAGGTGAAGTCAAAATGTTAAAAAACTTCGTTATAGTATCATTTATAGTGAAGTTAGGCACAGTGTTCACGTCCGCACGAGCCGACTGTCGAGTGGAGAATGATTCAAAAAGAGCAGAAACGCCAACCTCCCGGGAAGTAACTAATTCATCGCATAGAAAAATAAAATCTGGTCCTTACCGCTAATTTAATTACTGAAAAACGATTTGGAATTTTCGGGAATCGTTTTGCTGTAGGAATTTGAATGTAAATGGTTAGTTTTTATTGATCTAAAATATAATAAATATAATATAACCCAATAATTAGGAAATTTTATGGAAAATCTAGACATTACAATTAAGATGGGAAAACCTAAAATAAACTCATTAATAATCAGTATTCACCAACCTTGCATTATATAAATACATCGCAAAATCATACTTAGAGAAATACAACTGTAACCCATCTTAAATAAAAATTCATACCAGATAGATATATAAAATAGTTAACTAAAAGTATGTTAATAGTTAACTAAAAGTATAACTTAGGTATGTTTGGGGATAAAAGAACGAATGATAACGGTAAAAGAATACTCGAAGTATGTTTAGAGTGGAACCTGTTTGTATCGAATACTTTCTTCGATCATAAAGGTATCCACCAATATACGTGGGAAAGGGGAAATGAAAGGTCAATTATCGATTTTGTAGTAATTGACTCTAGGTTGAGAGCCAATACCGTGGACACGAGAGTTTACAGAGGAGCTGAGGTTGAATCTGACCACTTCTTGGTAGTTTCTAGATTAAACCTCTTTCGCGGCTGGCGAACTAAAGTGAAAACGGTGTCGACTCCAACAAGAGTCAAAATAGAAAAACTGCAAAACGATAATGTGAGAAGTAAGTATGAGAAATGTATGGATACAAGATTGAATGAGAAGGGAATGGATGGTCTAAGCATAGAGGAAACATGGAACCATATAAAAGTGAGTCTATGCGAATCTGCTAGAGAGGTTTGCGGAATAAGCACGCAAGGTAGGAAGAAAGGTGACGCATGGTGGGATGACGAGATTAAAGCACTGGTCTCAGAGAAGAAGAAAAGCATGGTTATGTCTGATAGCGACTGGCAGTGCTTCTAGCGCGGAGAGGGATCGAGCGAAAGAAGTATACAAGGAATGCAAGAAAAGAGTAAGTGTTGGAGTGAAAGAACGAAAGAAACGCCTGGAAGAAGAAGAGGGAATAAAAATGACAAATCACTTCCAAGAAAACATTAAATTGTTTTGGAAGGAGGTCAAGAGGTCCCGAAACGGCCCAGAAAGCGGATGCGTGAAAGTTGTAAAATCGAAAGATGGAAAAATGTTGACAAATGAGGAAGAAATAAAAGAAAAGATGGATGAAATATTTCGAAGAGGTTTTTGAAAGCACCCCAAGCGACAGTGTTCCCAGTGTCGAATCAGGTATGAATGATGATGAAGTAAATGTTGTCGAAATCAGCATGGATGAAATAAAAGATCGATTAAATGCATGAAGAATGGTAAAGCTGTTGGATTCGACAATCTCGCTGCTGAATACTTTAAAGGAGATAGCCGTGTAGTTCTCACATGGCTGTGCAAACTTTTTAACCAGTGTTTAGAGGAGGGTTACACGCCATTAGATTGGAGAAGGGCTGTGATCATGCCTCTGTACAAAGGTAAAGGGTCACGCATGGAATGTGGGAACCATAGGGCTATAAGCTTACTAAGTTCAGTTGGCAAGCTGTATGGTAGAATATTGATTGAAAGGGTAAGAATGAAAACAAAAGACAAAATTTGGGACATTCAAGGTGCTTTCATGAGTGGAAGGGGGTGCATGGATCAAATTTTCTCATTGCGGATGCTTACAGAGAAGTTTTTGGCAAAAAACCAGAAACTTTTATGTGCTTTTGTCGATTTGCAAAAGGCGTATGATCGAGTTGATAGGGACAAATTGTGGAAGGTATTATCCATGTATGGAGTTAACACAAATCTTATACAGGCAATCGCGTCCTTGTACGAGGGAAGCGTTGCATGTGTTAGAGTGAACGGTGATTTTACGAAGTGGTTTAACATCACAAAAGGTGTAAAACAAGGCTGCGTAATGTCACCGTGGTTGTTCAATTTGTACATGGATAATTGTATGCAAGAATTGAAAGGTGTGGGCTTGGGCGCGAAAATGAACAATGTGAAAGTATGTTGCCTATTGTATGCGGATGATGCGGTGCTGATTGCTGACAGTATGGAAGATCTACAGTTTCTCGTGTTTAGGATGAACCAAGTATGTATGCAAAATGAGTTGATGATGAATGTAAGTAAGTCCAAAGTGATGGTGTTTGAAAGAGAGAGTACGAGAACAGCGTGCAATATAGTTGTGAATGATGAATACTTGGAGCAAGTGGATGAGTTCGTGTATTTAGGGAGTATGTTTACAAGAGACGGAAAGGCTGATAAGGATATTGAAAGAAGGGTGAATGCAGGAAACTCCATTAATGGAGGACTGAACGCTGTTGGGGCAAATAAGAAATTGTCCAAAGAAGCGAAGCTAGCAGTCCACAATGGAGTGCTTATACCAACCCTGATGTATGGCAGTGAGGCATGGAACTGGCAGAGGAAGGATGAAAGTAGACTGAATGCTGTGGAAATGAGATCTTTGAGACGGATGTGCGGTAAAACCATGTATGACCGTATTACAAATGTGGATATCCGGAAAGAATGCAAGGCTGATGTGAGCGTAATGGATAGGATTAAGAAAGGGACGCTTAGATGGTTTGGGCACGTAGAGCGAATGAACGAAGAAAGGAGTGTGAAAAGAATATATGATGCGAAAGTGAATGGAAGAAGAAGTCGAGGACGCCCGAGAAAGACATGGCACGATCAAGTAAATCAAATACTTGAATCGGGTCGTGTGAAGAGTCAGAATAACAGAAGAGTATGTATGAGACGATGTATGAATGTAAATGAAGCAAGAAGTGTGTGCCAAGACAGAGTTGTATGGCGGTCCGTCCTCTCTGCCTACCCTTGCGGGGAAACGGCGTGATGGTTAGTTAGTTAGTTAACTAAAAGTAACTTGTAACTAGTAAAATCATGCAGCAATACTGATAAATATAATTGAAGTAAAATGGTGGTTTACTACTTCTGACATCCCAAAAATAGTATATAAGCCATAGAATAAGAATAACCTGTACTAGTCTGAAGATGACCGTTATAGGCGGAAACCGGTCCAGTCAAAAAATAAAAAAGTGGAATAAAGTTATAAATTTGTTTCATTAAATTACTTACATCCTGAGCGCATTCGTTGAAAGCCTTTAATAATATTGTTCATTAGGAATTAATTCATATGTGATTTCAGGAAACCCTAATTCGTGGATTGTTGTGTCTCCTTAAAAACATTTTTACTATAACGTTTTTCAATATACTTTTTTATTTACCTTTTTTGCCAGCCGATTGTGATTCTTTGAGATATCGTTCGTGGGGTCAGTATCCCAATTTCCTTACCCATTTTCTTGTTCAAATCTCCCTTCCCACTAGATTTGTACCAGTTGCGTTCACAAATAGACATTTTCCAAATTCAGATAAATGTTAGGAGACAAGAACTCAAAATTAACGTCTATGTAAATACGGTTTTTTTTATTATTTTACTTAAACATACATTTTTTTAAATTAGTTGGTAAATTGCCCATCCCACTAGGCATAAGCCTGTGTTGGGATGGCAATTTGCAAAAGTGGTTTTTTTAGCTACATAGTAACATGTTAATATCGAAAATATAGTACATACATAATAAAATAGATTATTTTGCATATTTAAATTCCCCGCTGATGCCGGGTGTGTCGGACTTGTGTACGGTTGTCTAGTATACCTAAAGAGGTAGCACGAGCCAGCGAATATTCGTATTACATACAACACTGTTTGCTGTTCGCTATAAATAGTCAAAATCAATACACGCTTGAGCCAAATTTCTATCAAGATTCTATCGGGAGTTTTTTTTTCGTAGATACTGCCGAAGAACTGGCGCATATTTCAATTCGCCGAAATTTTTAACCCTGACGAAGTTAAGTGGGAAGTTACTTAATTTTGAAACCGCATTTAGACAGCAACGCAAAGGTTTCCTTTGTTGGTTATGTCAAAAATTGCACCACGTTCACAGTTGCTGTCATTGACTAGAAAACACTCCAGGCTGTACTTTCCTTCCAATCTGAACAAGCCTTTATAAATTTGAAACTTAGGATAAAAACATCTTAGTAAACATTCTGTCTGTAGGTATTGTTAAAAATCCGTCGGTGATCTCTGGCATCCTGAAATGAGCGGTGCGTTTCCATTTCCATCGTGAGTTATGGAAGTTTTGAAAAATCCATGTAGCTATCGGAAAAAAATATGTGATTTATTTATTTATTAGCTTTTTGTTTCTTGCATTATTTTTTTACATCACCTACCTCACTAGGTCATTAGAACCTGTTCTGAGGTAGGTGACAGTAAGTACAAGTAGAATAATAAAAAAAACGGTTGATATTTGTTACACTATGCTAGATGATGCAACAGATACTGACCGTAAAATTCTCTTGATACCATATAAGATACATTGACAGTAGGTAAAGTTGCAAGGCACTAAATCCTATTGTTAATTATGATCCTATTGTTTTTTTCCGTAATGATTTCGTCGTAGTTTTGAAACTAACGTGACTGGAACAAGTGCAATTCCGCTGAGTTGCTCAAGACTGCAGTCTATTTGTTTTTCTGTCAAATACCGCACCAGAGTCCCAACTGCTCCAAACCGCCTGAAGCCAGTAAGACAGTATATTTTATGAATCTTTGACCAGATTGCCCAAAGATTTATAAAATATACATAATATTATTATGTACAAAGATACATAATAGAAAAATACAAAGGAATGAAAAAAGAGGGATAAAAGAACATAGCAGAAAAGAATACAAGCAAATAGAAGAGAACACAATAATATAAAAGAAGAGAATACAAACAAAAATTCGATGATATTTCTAAATAAAGATTCATTTTTTGTATTGCACAGGTTTTTTTTTAATGCGTGTAGTATGTTCAATAATATTGTTTCAATATTTATTACCAAGCCTTTCTTAGATAAGATTTTGCTTAGATCGTAATCTGAAGCCGAAAACCATCTTTGTTTTGGTCAATTCATCATCTTATGTGTGTATGACTTAACTTATAATAATTGGAGTCAATATTTGATCCAAGATTGGACAAAATTCCGTCCAACGTTAACCTCTATATTTGGAAACGGCGTAAAATCATTTTTTTTCGTTACGGACAAGCCTGATGAAGAAGAGAGTTGAATTAAGTTATCTTAATAAAGACAATTCATCATGCAATCATGAGCATGTTGATACAGCTAAAACAAAACTTTCGGCATCACTTTCGACTATATTTTGAATGTGTATAACAGTCGAGCGGGTACCCAAATCTTCAAAAATTAACGATAAATAATTTCACTCTTACGAGTGTGAACTTTTCATAATTTGAAACTGATGTTAATTGATATTATCAAATTTAAAAAATATCTTTTGAAATCCTTACCTTCCCAATAAAGTAACTATCCATAGTGTATTTTACAAGACTTGTCTATATTTTAAATGGGTGGAATTAGGCAACCAATATTTTTTCTAGGCAAGTCATTCACACTTACATTCCACGATTTTTCACGGGTAATATAATAACTAGTACATTATAATCCGTCTATTTTTAAATGTTATAAAACGGTCTATTGGTATGCATTGTAAAATCTCTGTTGAAAACTGCTCTATTGCAACTTGATGAAAATTAATTAATTAAAACCTTATTTTATTTTTTTGTTCTCTAGTTAGTCTAGTTATTACATCGTGTAAATATTATAAATTTTAATCATAACTGTGTTTGTTAGGCACGTGCCGGAGGGTATAATGAAAGGTCGTGACCTTGGACATAACACCCCACACTTCCCCGAAAATTTATTTTATGGCTATAGGTACGTGTGATGTGTCAGATCGTTTCACCACCCACTCCCCTATTCGGTATTCACTTTACGAACGCTGTTATATGACTGATGAGTGTCATTGTGTTTAATCTTCATTAGGCAAACGGTAGTTAAATGCCACGAAGTGTAATATAAAATAAATAAAAACTGGTAATTTTTTAACAAATTCACATTTTTTGATTGTGATTATTTAAACATTTGTCTTTAAGTCGAAAAAAGTTTTGGACCAAAATATAACGTCCTTTTTTTGCACCATGGTTTCATTGTCCATGGTGGAAATGACTGCGAGCTTAAAAGTGCCTTGACCAAGAAAAAAACCATTAAAAAATGCTGTGCAAATTTCATGGCGTTAAAACTCCTCGTTCAATAGTTTTTCCTGCTTAATAGCCAGGATTGCGTAATTAACAATTTGGTCGCATTTTTTTCCTAGTGACTGCTCTACTTTGTCATTCCAGTTACCAATGTATATATCAATATAACTCTTCATTTATCCTGTTAATAACATTATTTTGTTCCAATATATCGTCGCTGGAAAGACAAAGGGGATTAAGCGACACTTTGGTCGAAACTGAGTTAAATGTGCAGTTTTGATCAGTTTATTTTTTTTGCATCGAACGCTCGGACTTTCGTTTGATTCTGAAGCCTTCTGTGGCCCTTCAGCCTTCTAAAATATATTTACTATTTGGGAGAAGTCTAGACACAAGTTTCGGTCGCTTCAGGTAACTCAGAGACAACATTGAGTTACCTAAGTTTTATTTTTCAAAATCCAAACAGTTACTGCGGGCTTATGAATTTTATTGTAAAACAAAAAAAAACTTTTAAAGTGCTCCGGTGTAAACTTCCCAAAACGGCGCTTCTGCCCTTTTGCCTTTCCGACGGCGGTATATTTATAGATCGTTTATGAATTAATTGGATACCGTTCGAGTTACTAAAGCTTGCACTTCAGATCCTGTTTATTCTACCGTAGATAGTGGAAGTAATTTCTAACCTTTGACGAAGTTCCGTTCTAAGAATAGCGCAACCTTGGATCTCACTAGCTTAATGGCATGTGTTCCCAGCTAAGCCGATAGTGGTTATGTGTGTAGACACGACCAAGTTATGTTATCGGTTAGTGAAGCAAAATACAGGTAAACACGATCAGTGCGGTGAAGCATGCTTCGGAACGAAACGAGGCGAAGTTGACTCATCAAACGAAAGAAGGAAATCAGTTGTTTAAAGTAAAATTTAACATGGTTCATTACATCAGTCGATTTGTGACTGTTTGCCTGTTGCGGATTTGAATTTCGATAAGCAGCTATTTTTTGTAATTTATTTATCTTTCTAATTCACGACTAATTACTTTTCCAGTAGGTTGAGGTCGTGCAATTTGAGTTGTCTCGAACAGCACAAACTTTGGATTGTGTGTATCGGTGCATTTGTACACACTTCTGATAGTGACGTCCTTGCCAAATGTCACTGAGATACAGAATTTCGTCTGTTTTACGTCTACTTATTGTTTTTAGATAGAAAGAAACAACAACATTGGCAGTGGCAGATCGTGACTTTTTAGTGTGCTAGAGTGCTGAGATTAATCACTACCATGTTATTGATGTTGTTGTAGTCAAAAATGGTTTTTATTAAAAAAAAGAAAATTGGATGTAAACAGAAAAATCTTGAAAATCTTGATGCAAAAAAAAAAACCCTTTTTGGCTACAATAACATTAATCATGACGTTTTTTTTTTAATCTTAACAAACTACAAAGTCACGAGCCGCCACTGATCATTGGGTTATTTTTACTACGGTAAAAATGAACTTTTTTTCAATTTTACTGATATTTTATTTTCTGAAGTCCAAAAATTAATTTTTCTAAATAAAATTTAAACTTTTCTTCATTTCACTTCTTTGGGCATTTTTTTTCGCGTCAACCGCATTCAGTCCCTCCATTAATGGAATTCCCTGAATTCACCCTTCTTTCAATATCCTCATCAGCCTTTCCATCTCACGTAAACATATTTCCCAACTTGCTCCAAGTATTCATCATTCACAACTATTCAAACTCTCTTTCAAACACCATGATCTTTGACTTACTACATTTATAATTAACTTATTCTAAATATATACTCCGTTCATCCTAGAAACGAGAGACCATAGATCTCACATACTGTTAGAAATCAGCATCGCATCGTCACCATTCTTTCGGATAGTTCATTTTTGCGCCCAAGCCCACACCTTTAATAGATTTAAAAAGTATACTCGTGTATAAGTTTAACATTGTACAATACGTACATGTATTACCTCTGTATCTATTATGATGTTGGAATAAATTAAAAATAATACCACTATAATACAAGTACAAATGTGACATTAATGCCATCTCATATAATCGAATATAAATGTACTTAACTTGTATTTATATAAATTCCATTGAAAAATATCGGTAATATTGACATAGTGTGAATTATGTGGCCTTTGTATCGTAGGTAGGTATTAATGAACACGTGTGGAAATTAGGTGTTGCGTTGTTACAATGAAATACTTCCTCATACAGGTGTGTATGTAGTCGAAATGTAATGGCTTCCAGAATCTCGGGCAGTTTATCAATGAGAGTATTTTTTTAGCGCAATATTAATCAGATATTTTTCCCCTGTCAACTAAACTTGGTAAACGCAGATATGTAGCAATAAATAATAAATGTGGGAAATACTTGGAATGTTACGAATTTATTCCCCGTTAATTTTGCCACAAATTAATGTTACAATACAAACTTTCGTACAACACCGAGATTCGGATTTATATATAATATTTAACTAACGATTTGGCGTCTTGTATTATTATTAGATAGTCCAACTAATATTCACAAGCTCCATAGCTCATGATGACGTTGCCAAAATTAAAATAAAAACTAAAATATATGCAATGACCTAGAAATTTCGGACCAAAAAACCTTTGCAATTTTCATGACGCTACGTCTTTCTGTTGGGTTGTTTTGTTGCTTCAGAAAATATTTCTACTTTATTTCTAAACTAAAGGACATTATGAGTTTGGTCATCCGCGAAAAGAAGAGATCTTGAATGCAGAATAACCCCTGAAATATCATTTATACATATAAAAAGAGAAGCGGACCTAAATTAGAGCCCTGAGGTACTCCGTGAATTCATGAAAAAGTGGCCTTGATTATTATTTTTATAATTAATTGAATTAAATTTTAATTTAGTGACAGCTGTTTTTGGCGTTTAAAGGCCATCGTCAAACATTGTTATGAAAAATAAATTAAAATTGAGTTCTACAAATGAAACACAAAAACTACTTATAAAATGGCATTGATTATCTGAATTCTCCTGTAAATTGCAATAATAACATTAGGGGAGGGAAAATAAGTAATAATTCATCTTATTAATTAACTTTTTACCTTGCAACAGTTTGACTCTTCAAGTTCACGGTCCGTAGAAAGTTTAGTTATCAAAAAAATAAATCTGTCAACCCGAAGTGTCGACGTGAACGAGGCCTGACAGATTTCCATCGTTATGACGTAACCCGGTTATAACGAGGAATTTGTTGATGCGACTGACGGGCCACAGGCAGCCAACCCGTGGCGGGAAACGTGGCGTTCCATATTCAAGCGATACGTATAAATGATTTCCGAAAAGGGAATTTAAAACTTACTCGAACACTTGGTCATAGGTAATTTTAAGTTTTTCATCCGCCAGCACGTATTAATATGAGTTTTATCAATTCAACTCTACTGGAAGTTTTGGCCATTAATCGATTTTCCTTGCGACTCAATATTTTTTAAAACAAATTCTCACTCACTAACTCACCTGCATGATATTCTTATTCTATTGATATATCAATATTCCATCTTCGTTATTAATTTTCTCAGAAGTTATTTCATTTACCTACGTGTAATAATTATCTAATATATATCGTCGCTGGAAAGACAAAAGGGCTTAAGCGACACTTTCGTCAAAAATGAGTGGAATATGCACTTTTGATTAGTTTTTTTTCTGCATCGAATGCTCTAACTCTCGTTTGATTTTTTGAAAACTTTTGTGGCCCTTCAGCCATCTAAAATATATTTACCATTTGGGAGAAGGCTTGACTCAAGCGACACTAGGTTGGGACTTGTTTTATTTTTTTTTGTCGTTTCAGGTAACTCAGTGAGAGTAATGAGTTACCTGAGTTAATTTTTTTTTTCAAAATCTAATCAGGTACTGAAGACTTGAATTTTATTGCCAAACAAAAAAAAACTTGAAAGTGCTTTGGTATAAATTTTCCAAAATGGCGCTTCAGCCCTTTTGCGTTTCTGACGATGATATATATTATGTTTATTATTTCGCAGGAAATCCTTTTTCATGAATTTACGTATCTAGTTGTCATCTCAATGGAAACTTCAAAGGATTGTACCTAGAAAAATATTTGCTTAAAATCACCAACCACTGAATTCTTAATTGTTCTCACAATTACATTTTAAATGTATTTCCTATTTGTTACTTATGTACCCTTTTTTGTTGCAGAAATGGCTCACGAGTCGGGCGGCGGAGTGGGAGGTGTGGGCGGAGTGGGGGCGGCGGGCGCGGGCGGTGCAGCGGCGGTGCGGCGCGGCTCGGGCGCTCGACGCCCGGCGCCGCGGCGGCCCCCTCGCCGGCCGCCGCCGCCACCGCGGCCGGCGCCGCAACCACGCCGCACGGCGAGCACGCCTTCCAGCACCAGATATTGCAGGTGAATATCATGTCGATGATGGAGCAACCCTTCAGCTCTTTCCAATTCAACTTTTTTTGTTTTCAACATCTATATATTTACCAAAATAGTTTACATAAAAGGATCCGTTTAGCACCCAGCTCTGTTGTGTTGCTTATTTTTTTAACACGTAATTTCCAGATGGTCAAAACATTGGAGTTACAATATATGGAAAGAGAGCTAATTATTTTTACCCAACCTATACAAACTTGGGAAAAATCACTTTCTCCGGGTTTTTTCGTCGTACACCATGAGAAAGAAAGAGACAGCAAAATTTCCCAAATTTCCCAAAGTGTTCTTCATATCCCGCGTCTCCGTTAATACACGTTTTGATATTCGACATAAATTGACATAACTCAACGGTTCTTAAGTTATATGCTATATTTTTATCTATAATAATACTGTGAAAAAGTGGTTATACGAATAAAGAAAAACATTATATCGACATGCGCTATGAATGGATGTATAAATACCCTAGCCCTAGTCCTAGCCACGCCGAGGTCAAAACACCTCCAGCGATGGTGGATTTGAAAAGTCCCACTTTCAAAAACCTATTACCGCGTATTTTAAAGCATTTCAAGCATCTGCGTACTCCACCACCGCAGTGGTTGTTTTTTTTTCATAGAAAAAGGGGTATATTTTATTAGATTTAAATAATATCATTTTTTACTATACGTTTTGATCATTTTCATATATATTTTTACTAATAACTTATTCGAACCTGGTCCGATTGTATTCATTTGTACCTCAAATTGTGGGAAAATATTTGATAGAAGATTACGATAAAGGAAATGAGCCTCAAAGAAATATCTATTGCGTAATTTTTATTTTTTAAAACAACTAGTCTGTCAGAGTCGAGGTGTTAAGCAGACTCCATTGTCATACCTGTAAGAAAACACGCAGAGATTGCTCACTTTTCGTTTGTGAATGATTGATTCATGGTAATTGATCTAAACAACGAATTATCCCGTCGGTCGGATGAACGATTAGTCGAATCAATTGAATCACTCTCCTCTGCAATAAAAAAAGTACATAATTGGACCACCCTCACCACATCGGGTTGTGAAATAATTCTCCGATATTATACAGCACGGATAGGAGATTATTGTGAATAGTCCGATAAATATATTGTTTTTATTATACATATTATATACTTTAGGGTTCCAGCTCGGAAATCATCGAACGTACTTGCAATCTTTACAAGATCGCCTGCTGGTCACAAATTAAAAATCTCCTGAGCTTCGATGGAATCACAATAATTCAACTGATTTGAGATAGCCCCTCCATGAAACTCAATGAAGCCTTTATTGAGGAGGATACCCCAAAGAGAGAAAGAAATTACCCTAAATATCCCTTTCTTATCCTGTTTTTTTGATTAGATAATGATGCTATAATAATGCTCCAGATGTAGCCAGTGGGAATATGGAACCTCTAATTGAGGTGTGTTTTGTGGCTGAAGGGATTGAGTAAGGGGAAGGAGACGGGAAGATGAAGGTCGGGAAGTACCTGGCTATTTAGATCTGGTCACTAAACACGACGTTTAAATAAGTCTATTCGTTTCTATTTTATTTTCTTCGATTACATGCTAAATGTCCTCCACGTGCATTGAGTAAATAAGTGTGACCTTGGAAGTTGCCTTCTCTGAACTTCAATTTTACCTTCTCGGGTCTTCTTTTCATTTCTTGTTGGGAGTTTATCCTTCGTCCTTTGAGGTGAGGATAGTATTTTTCTTTTCCTGCTTTTATTTAAATCGGTTTTTATTACTCGTGCCTGACGATTTATACCGAATTCTGCGAAGACAATGATTTAATAAATTCTCAAGTCGTTTTGCAGTCCATTATCATATTAATATTGGATAGGCTCTTTAATATTTTTTTTAATTAGAGGGCTTACATTAAAAATAAAAATAAATTGAGGTTGTTTTTATTTACACTTTTGAAAATTTATCACTTTCGAACTTTTGACACTTTTAACAGTCATACCAATTTAATTAATATTGAAACGACTCTTCAAAATACCTTAATAGTATTTTAAACTATTTTCAAAAAAGACTTGATATTTAAAATTTTCTCCTGACCAAAATAATTTGCAACCAATTTCTTACTACATTTGTTTTGATTAACGTGTATCAAATATCATTAAATACTGTTAAATCCCCCGAAGAAACTCTTGTAAAACACTTATTTCAATGAATTAAATCTTCGAAACATTTGCTTAATTTTTGTATGCTTCTATAAAAGCTTCTTGTAAGTGCATTAGTTCTTCTCCGTGCATTTAATTATTATCATTCAATAAATTTTACAACCCCCTACAAGTTTATTTTGATATCACTACATTTGTTTCAATAACTTTAAATATCTTAGGACATTGACGCTAATCTGATGTCGAATACAAATATTTCATTAATTCTGTCATAGCCTCGCGGTAGCGGTTTCAACCCCTCAACATTTATTTCAATGAAAAGACTTCCAACATGAATGTCAATCTGATGACATGTATAAGATTTTTTCAAAATATCACAACATTTGTGCTAATCTGATGCTGTGTGAAAACGGTAGGTAAATTCATGATTTTATTAAATTTATGAACCCCCCCAATAATCCCTTTTACAACATCTCAGTATTTATTTCAATCGAGTATAAGAAAAATATTTAGCATGTTTTTCAACTAATTTGATATCATGCATAAATTCCGTAAAATCTTCAAACATTTTCGTAAATCTGACGCCGTATATAAGATCTAATTTAATGCTATTAAAACCCCTCAACGAGTGTTATTACAATAGCTGAACATGTATTACAATAAACTAAAACATCTTTCAACATTAAAGTCAATCTGATGCCATGTATAAACTCCGCAAGAAAAGCTTATTACAACCCAGCACAAAAGCTTTATTGCAACCCCTCAACAAGTTATAATACAAAATCGCAACATCTGTTTCAACAAAAAAAAACAGCTTCCAACATCGGCGTTAACCGCCTAGTGGTATTGTTTGTAAATACCAAACAGTAACCGTCGTAACAGTATTACTTTCAAACGCTTAAGTTAATCTGATCCTGTGAATGAAATCTTATTTAATTCTATTACAACCCCATCAACAAGCTCTATGACAACATCCCAACATGTATTTAAACAAAACAAAATATCTTACAACATTAGCGTCAACCGTTTTACGCCCCTGTTTGTAAACACCAAGCAACCGCCGCAAGAGTACATCTTTTAAACGCTTAAGTCAATCTGATTCTGTATATGAAATCTTATTTAATTATATTACAACCACCTCAACAAGTTCTATGACAACATCCCAACATGTATTTCAACAAAACAAAACATCTTACAACATTGGCTTCAATCTGACACATAATACCGCCTTGCGCCGTTGTTTGTAAACAGCAAACAGCGACGGCCGCAACAGTACTACTCGTTGTAGTGGCTCCAGGTTCACCCACGCAAACAATAAAGATGTCAATCTAGTTTATAGTTTATATTATTACACATTTGTGCCAAACAACTATATGCGTCACGGCCCATGGCGTAGTCCTTGTTGCTCGAGCGACCTCTTCAAGCAGTAGGCGGTGGCTGCAAATAGAATTGTACAGAGATGAACTCAATGCGAAATAATCTCTGAGAAGCATCTTGCCTACCGTCTTAAGCTTCTTCATTCAACTTGGTCAATTCGCAATCGTCGCTATGTTCAGTCACTACCCGTCTTTGACCGAGTTTTTTATTGCTCCCAGTTTAATTGCCAATAAAAAAAAATGCGATAAATAATATTTACGACATCGTGTCTTATTTGTTGATACTTTAATGTTTATTTCAAAGTTCCATGGCTTATTTATTTATACTGGGTTTTAACAGACGTTCTCATTTACGTGAAAACAATCCGTTTATAAAAACTCAGTTAGTGTACAATAATTATTAAAAATAAATTACAAATACAAAGGACACATCAAATATAAAATTACAAAAACTCAATCAATGATAAATAATTCAAACAAAAGCAAGATTTATTTATTTATAAATTAACGGACTAAAGTCCAATTACAAAAAAGACATAAAACACGAAATGTAAAAAGAGCAACAGAGAAAGAATAGCACATACATAATAATAAATGAAGCGATGACAAAAATAGGACAAAATAAACATAAGAGAGAACATTAGTCAAAGATTTAGTAGAGTCGTAAAGAATGACAAAAATCATTTGGACTGCTACCAAAAATTTCAAGACCATGGCTTGAGTTAACAAGTCTTGACATTCTGGACATTGGAAAATTATACCCATAGTTAGTATTGTGATGATTGAGGATCAGCAATTCAAGATACACAAAGAGTGACAAAAAAGATACACAATATAATTAGCCCAAACAATGTTTCATATTTTTAAGCAATAGTAGGACATTTTTTCTGAAATTGTACAAATCATCGAAAATATGAATGAAATCATGATGATATTGACTTCCCCAGCGGAAAACAATTGCTTTGACCCAAAACTCAGATCCGAAAAGCTGTGCAAATTTCATGACGCCAGAGTTCATTGTGTGAGTGCTTTTTACAATTCAGATTTTACGGCGATTTTCTGATTTTTTGGTATTGAATACATCAAAAGGAAGAAAAATATTTTTGATTCAATCCAACTGAATGATTGGTGATTCCATTTCATGGACATTTATTCTATGGTTTTCTTGTTTAGTGCACTGACGCATATTCCCGGTAGTTAATGATAATTGTTTTTCGTGCAACTTGACACAGTCCTGCCCTGCGTCACGCGTGTCTGCGAGCAATGAGCAAATGTTCAATTATTGCCCTCATTGAAGGCAATTTAAACAATCGGGTTGATTATACCTGATGCAGACGATACAGTAATTCACATGTCTAACAGAATATTATCGCCATTCTTTTTGACTCTCGTAAATCCTTTGTTTTAGTTTGAATTCAATCATGATCACATTTGGATGCACTGTAAGCGCCGTAGCCGGTAAAATGTATGTATTGTTTTGTAGCAATAACCAACTAGCGCCTGTTTTTTTTATAAAGAAATACCAACATTCCCAGGTAATGGATAACACGGCAATATTTGAATTTCTCCTGAAATCTTTATTTTTTTACGTGAATGCACAAGAGTCTCAACTGCTCACAACCGTCTAGAGCCAGTGAGACTATGGCATTCCCAATAGGGGTATTTTGTGAGGCTGAAGGTACTAGAGGAGGGGAGGAGAAGGTCTGAAAGTTCCTGGCTATTCAGATCTGGTCACCAAACACGGATAAAGCTATTTCAAGCAACGTTTCAATTCTTAATGGTGGTCTTTCGCCGGGGCGATACTTAGAGTATCTACCACTCTGGAACGTGTCGCAAATACAATATATTTTATTTTATATCAATCAAATGTTTTATGACACATATTAATTAAATAAAATTTATTTGCGCACGCCGGGTTCGAACCCGCGACCTCTGGATTCGTGGTCGACCGTCTTACCACTCGACCATGCAGTCCGTTTCTTGTGCAATGATGGAGCACTTAGCCAACGGAGAAGTAAACCCGCGACACCAGGGTCGGAACCCAACGCTTTGCACCACTCGGCTTCTATTCCCCGCATTCATACGCTGGAAAACGAATATACCTAACACAATTTGTAATAACTTTAATGCGCTCTTTAAATTCTCAATGATTCATTACAATAATAGTTTTGTTCTTCGTTAATTTCAAAGTACCTTAAAATGGCAAATATTGTCTGTTTTGTTGCAACAACTCCAAGACCAACTAACGCGCAGCTTGCACTTATTCCCCCGTGCATAAGCTAGGAAACGATTCAGTGTAGGTACATACCTCAAACATTGGCAATTTTAATGCCAATGTACGAGGCCTGTTCAAAAGAAAAGGTGAATTTTGAATTTTCGCGGGCTGTGTACATTCGATTATCGATTTTTTTTTGTTATGTTGGTACACATACGTTTATCAAATATTAGCATTATCAGCCATTTTGGTTTAGTGGTTTGTTTTTGACAACTGGAAAGGTTAGTCACGTTTTTGTGTGTTCTTCGATTTTTTACTTTTGAAAAAATGGATCAAAGAATAAAATCCATGATTTGTTTTTCCACAACTCCAGGACGCTCATCGTCATTAACATCTTCTCGGCCTTCTGTAAAGCGCTTGTACCGCTTAGAAACACTTTTTTGAGACAAAGTAGACTCGCTGAATTCCACAGTCAACATTTTAAGTGCGTCGGAGCACTTTATTCCATTTTTAACGCAAAATTTAATACATATTCTTTGATCTATTTTTTTCAAAAGTAAAAAATCGAAGAACACACAAAAACGTGACTAACCTTTCCAGTTGTCAAAAACAAACCACTAATCCAAAATGACTGATAATGCTAACATATGATAAACATATGTGTACCAACATAGGAACAAAAAAAACGATAATCGAATGTATACAGCCCGCGAAAATTCAAAATTCACCTTTTCTTTTGAACAGGCCATGTATACCAATTTAAAAGACTAACCAAACGTTGGAGGGCCGAGAATCGGTGGTTAGCGGGGATCGAAATTTGAAATGGCAGATGTCATGAAAATTGAGATGATCGGTAATTCGATGACGGCGTCAAATGTGACAGAACTTCAAACAACCATACCTAAATAGTTATTTTTTATATTATTAAATCCTCTTATATATGTTATAATCTGTATTTTTCTACCATTGTTCACTAATTTAATGTCGTCACAACACAAATTCAGTGGAGCTAAAAATACTCGAACACTAGGGCCATTATTGCCTGAAGCCGGATGCATCAATCGCATTATATCCGTGTCGGCAATTTAGCGTTGGTTGAAACAATAAAGGACGCTAATATTTTTAAACTGTGTCCAAGAATTTTCCAGCAATATTTAAATATTTTATTTTCAATATGAACTATAAAGCAGAAAATCTGTTGGTGTGGTATCTGAAGCAGCAAACTTTCGTACGGTGAGTCCTGGCGTCATGAATTTCGTATTTTTTTCCAATCTGGATAGAAGAAATCCCTTAGAGTAACAATGTATGGAGAGAGAGCTAATTATTTTTACCCAACCTATACAAACTAGCGATAAATCACTTTCTCCGGGTTTTTACGTCGTACACCATGAGAGAGAAAAGAGACAACAAAAATAACACACCGCTTTTATGTACTGTAAGGATGATATTGGTCTCCCGCGTCTCTGGGGACTCCGCCCTCATGTTTTGTTATGCGACCAAACTGGACCCAATTTTAATTTAACAGTTTTTAGGTTATATGCTATATTTTTGTTGATAATCGTACCGTCATACGAATAAACAAAAACATTATGCTACGAATTGATGTATAAATACCCTAGCTCTGGTCTTAGCCACGTTCAGATGTGCTGAGTTCGGCAAAAATCATCAAAAACTGACTACACTGACTTGGATAGGTACCACTCTATGTACTCTAAGAGAAATCCCTAAGTAAACGCAACGACATGGAAGATAGGTATACTCGGTGAAAGACCGCCATTCAGAAAATAAACTTAATTTAAAATAGCTTTAGACGTGTTTGGTGACCAGATCTGAATAGCCAGATACTTTCAAACCTTCCTCTTCTCCATCCCATTTTATCCTCACTTACTTCAGCCTCACAACATACCCTAATTGGGGATGCCAGTCGCACTGGCTCTAGACCAGAGGTTCCCAAACTTTTTTGTCCCGTAGACCACTTGCCGATTTCTACTGTTTTTTATAGACCCCCTGCTTTCCTTATATTGATTTTTTTTAGCGTTGGGAAAACTTCAAAGTTTTTAAACGCTTCAGGAACTGCTAGTACTTTGAAATGAAACCTTCGCGGTGAACACTTCAATTGATCTCAAATCGAAAACTGCTAGCAAATCAACAAAAATTCCTCTACGAAAAAAAAGCACTAGTCGGTAGAGATTTGGAATCGAAAAGTACTAGCACATAGACAAAAGTTCCACCCCAAAAAAGTACTAGCAAATCGACAAAAGTTAGACTCCAAAAAAGTACTATCAAATCGACAAAAGTTCCACCCCAAAAAAGTACCAGGATCAAAAAATGAGACTGAGGAGAAGAGTTTCCAAATCTTTGTAGTTCTTTGGTTCTTTGTAGTCTTTGAAGTCGAACTTCCATTGAAGACTAAAGAATAGAATATCTTAGAAAAATCTTAGAATAAAGTACTTTATTGAAGTCCGACTTCAATTGAAAAATATGAACTGCCGCAAAATGAAGTAGTTCGCACCAACGGAACTACCAACTTCAATTGAAGTATTTGTTCAATGAGAATTGAATGAAGTTGGAACTGCCGCAAAAGTAAGTAGTTCTTTAAAGTTTGCGGGAAGCCAACATTTTGGTGACAGACTGCCTATATGGAATCCACTCTCGTGGACCCCCATTTACGTCTCATGCACTCCCAATTTTTTTTTCATTGACGTGGACCTCTTGTAGGTTGGAATCGACCCCTGGGGGTCGATATAGATCACTTTGGGAATGACTGCTCTAGACGGTTGGGAGCAGGTAAGATTCTTCTGCGGTAGATATTCACTGTAAAAATACATGAAAACCGAACATTCATCTTCCTCATTTTATTCCCTTATACCAATTTGGGGATGCCATGGTCCCACTGTCTCCGGACAGTTGGGACTCTTATGCAGGATTCACACAGTATGTGAATGATAAGAAGAAAAAAATCAAATATATTTATTTATTTAATTAACTTTATTTAGTGACCATATCTGTATAGCCGCATTTGGCCTAGCCACATTACCCAAATGGGTATACCTGTTTGTTTGACGCAGCAAAATTAAATATTCACAGCTGTCTAAACTTTTCACGTTAACGCTACTATTTTCAGCTGGCAACGCTTTTTCCATAATCAGCTATGGGACTATGAAATATTTATTTTACAATTTTTTTTCGGTAAATAAAATTAGTAATATTAGAAAAAAATGTATTGCTCTGCTTCGAACCTACTTACTCGTTATTATGTTAATTAGGTTATTATTTTATCCTTACTCATTGCGTATGAACGTAAATAAAGATAGGGACTTCTAATACTTATTCATACTTCTTGGTTCTTCGTTTCTTTCAATTACCTAATTCTCTCTTTGTTCGCTAATTGGTTGGTTTTATTGTTTGCTGCTCGGAAGATTATAATAAATGTGGTGTTTCGTGAATTAGAAGAGTATAATAAATGTGGTGTTTCGTGGATCAGAAGAGTATAATAAATGTGGTGTTTCGTGGATCAGAAGAGTATAATAAATGTGGTGTTTCGTGAATCAGAAGAGTATAATAAATGTGTTGTTTTCGATCGTGCGTCGTTTCGTAAAATAAAAATTGTGTGAGAAGAATAATTGCCAAAGAACTCCAATATTTTATCGGTGAGTGAATGGTTTCCCTTTCCGCAATAATAATTAGACATTTCCATCAAGTATTATAATATTTAGAAATGTTATCGGTTACGCTCCAGTATTTTTCAAATTCATGTGAAGCTGAAAACCAATTCGGTGTTTCATCGCAGCTTCGGATCCAACATAGACCATGCAAGCAAATTCATATTCGAGCAGTCCAAAAAAAACTCTTAAATAGAGGTTTGATAAAAGGCAACGTGGATTGAAAATGATATTATAAATTCGTCAATATTTCGCCATATTCACGAATTGAGTAGGTACCGGGAAGAATAATTATGAATTCATCGTTATTCTGGTATTCCGGTATCCGGCTCATACTTTTTTTCATTTACGCTATTCATCATCTACCGAAATAGAGATGAGCAGAGAGGCTGTCATTATTTGGTTTGACACTTGTACTGAGGAGGTGCAGTTTGACCTGAATCACGTTTTACACACAGCAGTGTTGTTGATCTTCGATAACGGTCATTCGTTAAAGTTGTTATTCATCCTCTGGCCAAAGTTTTACATTAAGTTATATCTGTACCTCCATGGTCGAGTGGTTAAAACGCTCGACTACGAATCCAGAGGTCGCAGGCATACCTAGATGAATTTTATTCGATTATTACTTTTTATTTCACATTGAATCAAAATAAAACAATATATCGGCGCCGGAAAGGCAAAATAACTGATACGCCATTTCGGGAAATTTACAACAGAACACTTTTTTGTTTGTTTTATAATCAAATTTATTAAGTCTTCATTACCTGGTTGGATTTTGAAAAAAAAGGTTAACTCTGGTAATTCAATGCTCTCACTGAGTTACTTGAAGCGACAAAAAGCTAAAAAAGTCCCAATCTTTAGTCGAGCCTGCTCCCAAATGGTAAATATATTTTAGATGGCTGAAGGGCCACAAAAGTCTTCAGAATCAAACGAGAGTCAGAGCATTCGATGGAGAAAAATACACTGATCAAAACTGCAAATTTTACTTATGTTTGACCAAAGTGTCGCTTAAGCCCTTTTGCCTTTCCAGCGACGATATAATGTATTCGCAATTTTGTATTTTAAAACAGTTGATTATATATCCTCACTCTTTGCTCCTCAATTTCTTGCACTTGTTGAACCCTTACCGATCACCCATTCGTTTACAACTCAATTCATAGAACGAAGACTATAATGTAGGACTAATGTGATGTACTACCTATATTATATTATCTCCCCTTTGAAAACTCTGCTCATTGAAGCTCCGTACCGCTGCCATTGTTAATACATTATTGTCATAATTTCCATTGAACCGAGCACGATGGAAGCGTTCGGTGAATCACCGTTTATTTCTGGCTCTGTTTTTGTCAACGTGTTTCCTGTGACTCCGAAGTCCGGAGTCCGGTGACTCGTTGCACTCAGGATCTGTTCCAAGTCTGCCCAGTCCCCGGCCAACATTGATTCGCGACTGCGTTGTACGAGTACTTGCATTATCACCACGATCTAAACGATTAACAACTGCTCCCAACCGTCTGAAGCCAGTGGGTGTATGATTTCCCTAATTGGGGTATGTTGTGAGGCTGGAGGTAGTGAAGAGAGGGGAGTGAGGAGATTGGGAAGAGGAAGGTCGGGAAATACCTGGCTATTCAAATCTGATTAACCAAACCCGCCAAAAACAACTTCAAGCAACGTTTCGATTATGAATGGTGGTCTTCCACAGGGCGTTACTTATAGTATCTACTACTCTGAAACGTGTCGCAAATACATAATATATATTATTTTATATTAATTCAATGTGAAATTACACATTTTTAGTGAATAAAATTTCTTTGCGCGCGCCGGGATTACAACCCACAACAAATAGATTGGTATTCTAGCGTCTTAACCACTCGACCACGGAGGCCGCCGAGGCAATTATTTTAAACAAGTAGTTCGCTATACACGGATTCAGCAATTACGACATTCTAGGAACCTGGCGATTTGCGTCACCGCAGTATTTTTTCCGAAACAATAATAGTATGATAAGAAGAATGTTTTTTTTATCTATATATACGTAAGTTTCTATACTAGAACTCACAATGATGTGATCTGACTTATTGTTAATAGCTAAAATAAGCTTAAAACTTATAATAAATATTACTTTTCCGTGTATCGTGCGTGAGACATTACCCACCAATGCAGAGATGTTGTTAATTTTAAAATACACATTGGTGGTTGCCTTTCTACATCTATTTACAAAACACATTGCCATTGGTGGTTGCCATTCTACATCTATTTTAGCTTCATCATACCTAGATTGAGATTGGACAAGATGTTTATTGAAAATACTACACGCAGATCAAACTTAGTCAGTATGATTTCAATACATGACAGTCGTTTTTTGCTGATTTATTTTATAAATCTCTCCCCGATGTAATTATCCCCTAGTTAACCGTTTTATAGAGACATAAAAACAGTTTATAAAATCAAACTACGTCATAACTTGTCAAGTGTCAAAAAAACTTGCTGACGGTTTATATCTGTACATGTTTATATCGATGGACTGATCTGAAGACCCAGACTGGAATTTGGAACACTTTCTTTATTTGTTTTGAAAAATGGACAAGAATTTGACCTCCTTTATAACTAATATAGTCGTAGTTAATTAGTTGTATTTGCTGTCTCTTTGAATTATTTTAAAAATAATTATTTATCATTGAAATAATCTTTTAAATTTTATGTGTTAACCTAGTGATTGCTACCAGTTTTTGCCCAAGTTTCAACACTCAAAATATGAATGGTTTCTTGTTTTTTTTTCAGTCAACCCTCTGCATGCCTGGTAGGGTCTGACAGGCCCAGGACAATTTAAAACAGCTGTAACTATTGCAAATATAGCGCGTGAATTTCGAATGTAGTGACTAAAGGAGTTATTATTTTGTTTAAGAAAGACAAACATTCCCAGGCTACGAATAACTCGAAAATATATTTTTTTTAACTCCTAATGTCATCATAATAAGCGAAAGATGTTGTTTGTGCAATGATGTTGAACTTAGCTAGCAGAATAATTGAACCCACGACGCCCGCTTGTGTCCACTCAGCTACTAACCTGTCATTAGAACATATATTTAAAAATAAAAATGAATGTGTACTAATAAAAATAAACGATTTAGTATCGCTCAGTCCCACAGACCCTACCAGGCATTATTCGTAGTATAATTTCAGCAGGCATGCGGAGGGTTAATTTAATATTTCAAAGCTTCATACCTGGCAAACGAGATAACGCTATGAGCTAAAAAATAGTTGCATTACCTAGCAATTCCAGACATAATAAGCTGTTAAAAAATCACGACGCTAGAGCTAACCGTTCCAGAGTTTTTGGTGCTTCAGACAAACGACAAATTTCTGCCTTTTGGTTGATACTGCTAGTTTTTTGTAGTTTTAATAATATTCACTGATAAATTATATTTAATGTTATGTATGCTATCGTAACTCTTGATGACCCATAACATCATTTATCTTTAGCTACTAGAGCATTAATTGTATAATGAGGCATGTTTTATATCGTATAATAATAGAGTTCGGAAGTGGTGCCACTATCGCCTTACCACTACCTAATTTTTCTACGGTCCAAAGCCGAGATTTTTTACGGTCTACTTTTTCTAACGTTGGTAACATTTTTATTAATTCAATACTGGAATTAATTAAGGCTCTAAGTGCCAAAAAAATTAACAACTTTTTTTTTTACAGAATCGTATTTTATGATGGAAATAAAATACGATTCTTAAAAAAAAACAGTTTTTATTGTTTTGGTACTTAGAGCCTTAATTAATTCCAGTATTCAATTTATTTGATGACCTAGTGAGAGCTGAATCATCAGAACGTAGTGTTTTCGAACCGTCATCAGCCTTTTTTTATCTAGTAAACGGTGACAGCTTCTCCCACCTGTAATTTAACAATAAAATGAAGACATTTATTTAAATTTAATTACTTTTTTCGTTACTTGGCAACACAGATGGGGGGTTATGCTCGTGTCTCGGATTCGACAGAACTTTGACTCGATTTTTTACAATATTTTTTTAAAATTTGCGTGTGTTTCTCTCTCACATTGTTTTTATTTTTATTTAATATATAACTGATTTCTTATTATTAGAATATTGAAAGGAGGGTGAATGCTGGAAACTCCATTAATGAAGGACTGAACGCCGTTGGCTCAAATAAAAAAAAAATGTCCAAAGAAGCGAAGCAAGCAGTCCACAGTGAAGTGCTTATACTAACCCTGATGTGTGGCAGTTAGGCATGGAACTGGCAAAGGAAGGATGCAAGTCGACTGAAAGCTGTAGAAATGAGATCCCTGAGGCGTAAATGCGGTAACATCATATATGACCGTGTTAAAAATGTGAATATCCGGAAATAATGCAAGGCTGATGGAAGCGTAATGAATAGGATTAAGTAAGGGATGCTTAGATGGTTTGGGCATTTAGAGCGAATGAACGAAGAATGGAGTGTGAAAATAATACATGACGCGAAAGTGAATGGAAGAAAAAGTCGGGGACGCCCGAGGAAGACATGACACGATCAAGTGAATCAAAAAACTTGAGTCGGACCGTCTCAAGAGTCAGAATAACAGAAGAATATGTATAAGACGATATATGCCAAGACAGAGTTGAATGACGGTCCACTCTCTCTGCCCACCCTTTGCGGGGGGAAACGGAGTGATGATTTGTTAGTTAGTTATGTATATACACTTTTCCAGGCAATTATCTCGTTTGCGATAAGCGTTAAACAACAAAAAGTTCCAATATTAAATTACCTTAGAATGTGATGTAGAATCGTTACCTTTCGGAAAATACCACTAATTTCTGAACATCGTGTAGGTATACATAAAATGAAAAATATTCATTCGAACCATTTAAAATAATATGTCAAAAACTGTTTTTGGTATAGAAGATACATGAAGTTTTATAGACGGGTACAAATTTGTACCGTCGGGGAGCAAAGGGTTAACCTGTTCTACACCCATTGTAGCGATTCAACTTGTCATGTCTGTTTATTTGAATTTCAGTTGATAATTTATTTTTACTTTGGTCTAGTCAGTCTAGTCTAGTGTTTCGATTAGTTGTACTTTCCAGCTGTCACCGCTTTCTGTTAACATGACTTTCCGATCTCAAATTTGCATGTGGTCCATTAACAAGCACGTCTCGTCTCGCGCCATTTGGAGGTCTGATGATCTTATTAATTACCCAGTGGTTTGAGAGCATCAACCAGTGATGTTATATCTGAGAAAATTTCCCCACATCTCGGGAAAAAATAGCACATCATTGTTGCATTTTTTTTCACAAATCTAGGCAGTTTTTAATTCTCATAAAAAAAAATAATGCGTTCATATCATATATTTATGTTCGACAATATTTTCAGAATTGCCAGTATATTGTTATCTATTAATAATCGATTGTGTGTTTTTAGATTAACAACTGAAAAGTTCGATAAATAGTCCTCGTTAACCTTCGATTGTCGGCCCATCAACGTTTGGTAAAAAATAAAATTTGATGCATAATGGTCATTAAAATTTTTATTTTTATCGTTATGTGAAATGAAAAAATGACAGAATTTCAAACAACTAGGTCTTAACCTCGATTCGTTAATTAATATCATGTATTATTTATAAATAATATCATTTCCATTCCCAGAGTGGTAGACACCCTAAGCATCGCCCTGGTGAAAGACCTCCATTCAGAATCGAAACATTGCTTTAAATGGCTTTAGCCATGTTCGGTGACCCAGATCTGAATAAATAAGTACTTCCCAACCTTCCTCTTCTCTTCCTACCTTCGATCTCGCAACATTCCACAATTGGGGATGCCATAGTCCCACTGGCTCCCGACGGTTGGGAGCAGTTGGGACTCTTGTGCGGTATCCACTTCAAATTCAAAACAGCGTGTTTTACAAAGGTCTAAAACTTTTTAATAGCCTTCCAAAAGCCTTAAAAGAAGCCTCAAGTCTTGGCACTTTTCGTAGGATTTGTGCTGAATAAGAAAAACCTATAATTTTCATACATACTAAGATTTCAATTTATATATATATATATATATATATATTCGTTCTACTATTGTAATTTTTTTTTTTTCTTACGAGACGTGTGAAAAAATAATTAGCATACATCTAAATAAAAATAAAAAACAAATTTCAAAGTATAACAATAATAATTATGTTGGTATTAAATTGTCATCTTTCTTGGTGTCGGATTGCGAAACTAGATTTTTTTTCAATTTTTTTACCATTGTCATTGTATTCTTGGATGTTGCAAAACACAAATTCCCATTTTCTCACTTTTTATTGTTCTGACTCTGAATGTGGGGAATTTCCGGGGAGAATCGACACCTTGTCGGAGGGAAATAATTTGTTTGGTCACCACGTCTCTGGCCGCGACTGCCGCGACACCGTCGTAGCGACTGTTCAACTAACGACTCTACCAGCTTGGCAATGCGTCGCGTTCCCAGTTTCCACCTTCCACCATTGGCCAGGGTTTGCGCCTGCCCAACTGTCCAACTGTCTGCAAAGGTCAACCCGACCTATTAATAGTCTCGATAAATATATGCACATGAGTTGTGTGTTTATCATTCCCACTGATGAGATACACCGGTAGAGGTGTGTTGTGGGCGCGTCGGTTATGCCCGAAGTAAGCTCAATTTTCCTTACTTCTGGTGAAATTCATCATGATCATCTCTTCCCCTTGTTATATTCGCTTCCACCGCAGATCTCCCTGTCTTGGGCTACTTGCCTGGAGCGGCCTACTAGACGTCTTCCCTCCTGTCACCAGTATTTTATGCGGAAGTTAGTCTTCTGTAATCCTAATCACATGTCCATACCACCTCATCTACAACAACATTTTACAATATCTGTGAGCGAAAGGAAAAACATAGAATGAGTTAAAAAATCAAGTTTTGAGTAAAGTGTGCAGAATTGTTCCTTTGATGCATACCTAGCAAGGAAAAATGAGATCAGTCAGAAAATAAAATAATGTGCGTTTATTTTTTTATGCATATGACACCTGAAAACCTGCGTTTTTTTTACTCATTCCGTTCTTCCTTTCGCACACGGATATTATCCATTTCATCAGACTGTCTGGGGCCTAGAAGTCGAGAGGTCTTATACAAATAGCTACTTCAGTTTTATTTCAGATCAATATAGATCACACTTCTAGAAATGATATGTTCAGTGATCCGGCCGCTCATTTAAGCGGTACTTAACGCGCGCCGGTGCATTTGGCCACCTATCCCAATAACGTTATTATTCTCGGTCGTTTCATTACAGAGTGTTTATGTAATAAGCTAGTGGTATGTAATGTTATGCAAACAGCCAACAATGCGCCACGGTGTTATTCCGTGCTCTCTCATTCACCTTCTAGTAGAGTTAGTTAGTTATCATCGGTTATCATTTTATTTATTTTTTAAAGAAAGACAAACATTCCCGGGTTACGAATAACTTGGCAATATTTTAAAAACTTCTACTGCCATCATAATAAGCGGAAAATGTTGATTGTGCAATAATGGAGGACTTAGCTAGCAAAGGAATTGAAAGGTATAGAAGCAAAGGCAGCAATCTTTTTCACCCTAAATTATTTGTTGAAAAGTTGATAAAGCGTTTTATACACTTTTCTTTCATTGATATTCTATCGCTGAAATAGTAGATATATTCAATTGCACTGAATCTAGTTACAAGAAGGCTATAATAGCATACCTCTTTCAAAAATACTATTGTTAATTTGCATTATAATATTTCTATCACCTTAATTATGTTTTTGGGTGCTAATCATTGTTATTTTTTATGTCACTATTATTTTATGTTTTATATCGTATGTTATGTAAAAGCCCATGAGGGCGTATATAATTAAATAAATAAATAAATAGATATGTTGATACATTTTGAGATTATTGTTTCAAAGTGTTCCTAGTAGTAGATTGCTGCCTTTGCTTCTAAGCCCCTCACTTGAACCCACGACACCCGGGTGGGAATCCGACGCGTTTGTCCACTGAGCTACTAACCGGAATATGTTGCGTTGCGCTGGATATTGTCCAATTTACGTAACTATTTACTTCCTAATTCTTGGATCGAGATCATTGAAACGACATTGAGAAACCTTTATTTGGGAGGTTTTTTAACATTTTTCGGAGAATCTTATTTCTGTAAAGATTGCGAATTCAGGTTGAATTCAGTCAAATGAAAACCCCGCGGCAAGAACCTGTTAGCTAACTGTCGAGTCATTCTGAGATATTCAGTATTTTGCGTTTTGTTAAAAAGAAGTGTGTCCTATCACAAATCCACACTACTATTGTTTATGAATGTAATAGGTAACATACTAAATGTAATATATAATTTAGCATTTAATACATTTCTGTAATACAATTTTATTATTGTAGATAACATGTTCTTTCAATAACAAAACTTGCAGTTAACATTTTCGACTCTTTGATTTTCCACGCTCGTGCCATTTTCGTGATCTGAAAGGGTGTCCATTGGATAGAGCCTTGAAGGAACAATATATGGAGGGATAGCTAATTTGTTTTACCCAACCCATCCGAAATTGTAATAAATCACTGTTTCCGTGTTTTTACATCGTACACCGTGAGAGAGAAAGAGACAACAAATTTCTTGGACGGCTTCTAAATACTGTCGTAATGTTCTTAAGCTGGTTATTTTCGCTGGTTAACGGCAGGACTCCGCCCACATTTTATATTTTGCCACTAAACTTGACACAACTAAACGGTTTTTTAGGTTAGATGCTATATTTTTGTTGATAAAAATACTGTGAAAAAGTGGCTATACGAATACACAAAAACATTATGTCGATATGTGATATGAATGGATGTATAAATACCGTAGCCTTGGTCTTAGCCACGCCCATTTGCCCCGAGTCATGTTAAAATCATCAAAAACAAGTCCAATACTGACTTCACTGGTTTTGGCTTGGGCTACCTCTTGTATACTCTAAGGATAGAGCGTACCAGAATTAGCTTAGTGAGAATACTAACTTGCCGTGGGGTCTTCAAATATTAGGCCGAAATCTGGACTAGGACGAATCCTAAGATCGAGCGGTGGAAATATGCGGCGGACGTTTGTTTGGTGGTTCCGCTGCAAGAATGCACGATGTATGATTGTATGATTGTATGATCGTATGATGTATGAAGTATGGGCCGTGCGCGAATGGCGAGCGTGTCCGAGCCAGTTTTGTTTACAAGTGCCGCTTCTAATTCCGTCTGCTGGTGTTCTGTGCATAAGCCGTTCAGTTTATCGTACAATCCCGGAGGCAGAAATAACACCGCCGTGCATATGGCCGGAGTGGAGCTGCCAAATTTTCCGTCGTTGCTTATTCATTTGTTGCGAGCCGCTGACTGGCTAACTGGCTAACTAGAGCGTTGCTCCATTTCGGCAATAGTCGAATTGCTGTCTCCGTCCCGAGCTGCTTGCTTCGATTAAATTCGCAGAGAGACAGATTTTCGTCCGTTCTTGTTATATTCACATTCGCTGTGGTTTCGAAAGATTCGTCCTAAAGTTTGCTTCTCTTTTCTACCGCCATGAATTCAAAATGTAAACAGAAATCTAGTGCTTTTTTTAAATAAAACTTCCTTGTTTTTATGTGAATGTTTTGTACGGATTGAAAGATTTTTAGTCTTATATACAAGCATTACATTGAATATATTTCCTCTTTTCCTAGCATCTTTCGCAGATATACATAAATTTCGCGGCTAATGTGATAAGGGCTTAAGCGACACTTTGGTCAAAAATGATTCTTCTTCTGCATCGAATGCTCTAACTCTCGTTTAAATAAATAAAAATAAACTCGGAGTAAAATCACTAACAGGGTTGTCACAAATTAAGTAAATTAGGTATTTTGTTGTGAGTAGGTAGTTGTAAATCATTAAAAAGAATGAATGTTGTATATTTTTTTGTTTATTCAAATATACATTAATCAATAAGATTATTAAAATCTTATTTATAGATAAAAATATAAAGGAATTAAATTATTAGTACAGAACATTTTATAATACATATTATAAAATGAACTTCAGTTCCATCAACAAAATAGTTTACAAACAAAAGTAAAATAAAAAAAAATGTACGGTGATAACAGATGTTAAATCATTTTCTTAACCTTGGAGTAAGAATATATGGAGAGAGATCAATTTTTTTTTTTACCTATATAAATTTGCGATAAATCACTTTCTCTGCGTTTTTACGTCGTACACCATGAGAGAGAAAGAGACACAAAAAAATTCACAAAACATGACACCGCTTTTAAGTATTGTAGGGATGTTTTCCGTCCCGCGTTATTTTGTAAGGAAATTTCGAATGCAGATAATAATAACAGTGAACTTATATAGCACAGTTTTGTGATATTTCACGTCAAGTGCGCTTCATACTTAATTAATTAAGCTAATAATTCTAACTAACAAGGAGAAAAATAATATATAATATGTATACAAAATTAAAACTATCTAGATGCATATCGTTATCATAAATCATCAGAGAACAGGTTCAGAAATGGGTACAATAGTGCATGTGCACATCAATAGATTTAAAAAAAAACAATTAACTAGAAGCTAAGGGTATAAAAATCCAGATGAAACGTATGAATTCATATTAACATATTTGTTAAATCAAAGAAAAAGAAATTAGATTTTTCTCGTCTTTTTTTCATCCTTTGGAAATCTAAAAATAATTAAATAAATAATAATATTCCAATTTTGGCATAGCCCTGAATCTGGGGACGTAACCGAAATTATAAATATAACTAAGAGATAAACACTATTCTGTCTTTATCTGTTTGCCAACAATTTAGCGTTAGTATCATGAGAAAGAAAGAGACCGGGATACTTTCAGAAGCCGTACAATATGGGTATTCCCCCTTGTAATGGTTTCTTATGTGACAGCTAGTAAATATCTCTAAGTTAAAAAAAATATTACGAATCCACTAAAACTCATTTCAAACGGAAGTTTATTATATTGGAACGAATAGTCCAAAGATTAATTACATATTGGTGTAAGTTACTAGTTGTTTTGTAGGTTAGAATGTTAAATATTTGAGATCTAACTAAAAAAGACGATTTTTATGGTACATACGTGTGAAAACTGTTTGTTTTTGGTCCTTTTGTACTTCGATTGAAGCAACCAAGTATAGCACATATGGCCATGATGTTTTGCTAGATATCGGACAAAAAATAACTCAAGTTTTTAACTATTTACGCACTTTTGACAGTCCGTTCGCCTGACACTCCAAACGTGAATGAAGCTCGTACAGATCAAATATCGCGGACATGGTATTTAGCACGCCCCAAATCGTGTATTGGTTTCAACAATTGTTTGTCTCTTTTTCTCATATGCGTATAGAACCGAGCATAAAGAGAGAGCTATATTTTGCGAGTTTGTCAACGATTTGTCACAAATTAGTACGGTCTCTTTATATTGTTACTCTAAGGGCCCTTCAGCCATCTAAAATATATTTACCATTTGAGAGAAAGCTTGACTCAAGCTACACAAATTCGGTATTTTTTTAGCTTATTGTCGCTTCGGGTAACTCAGTGAGGGCATTGAGTTACCTCAGTAAACTTTTTTTTTCAAAATCCAACCGAAACCGAATACTTATGATTTTTTTTGTAAAACAAAAAAAACTTTGAAGTGGTTTGGTGTTCAGCCCTTTTGCCTTTCGGACGACAATATACGAGTAGTTTCGCCATTTACAAAAGCAAAGTTTTATGTTTATTTAAAATTTGTTCATAAATTGCATATCATACTATCCATTTTTATAAAGTGTTATAATGTAACTTTTGTGTTTTTATTTATTTAATTGCAAAAATAGTTGCTATTTTAGTTGCATTTGTTATTATTATTTATCGATCTCTTACCCTCAATAAAATTAGAGTTGTTACTCTATTTTGAAATTGCCCCCTTTTGTTTGCAAATTGATTGATTATGACTGATCTAACTCAAAAATAAAATAATTTGCGAAACCTCCAATTCAAATATATTCGTGTAGACAATTTTTTTTTTGGTTTGGGATATTCTGTAATGTGTCGTGATGTAGTCAACTTAAAATCCCGTTTTAAGATATTTTCAAAACTTTTTTTCAACTTTACATGTATGTAAAAGTACTTTTTTAATTGGTTTAAATCATGCTATTTTTTACAATAGTCTTTGACTATTTATTGTACACAACATTTTTGAAACCATCGACTGCACCCGACGATTTACAAAATACCGTGGTCCCAGTCCACGCCCTTGTTGAACTCCTGTATAGTGCATTAAACTGTATCAGCCAAACTTGATGGCAGCATTCACCAATTGTCAGTGTTGCCCGTTTCCACAGTTGAAGAAGCAGCAACAGCTGCAGCAGCAAATTCTGCTGCAGCATTTTCAGGCCCAGCAACAACAGCTGGCCGAACAGCACGAGCACCAGCTGCGGCAGCACCTCAAGGTATGAACCAAACGTTTATTTCTCTCTCCATTTTTCCATTTATTCTTTCTCTTTTCCCATTGTTCTATGGGTTCTTCTTATATCTACTTGCTATGATTCATTATTTTTATTCATCTCTTTTTTGGTCTAGCTTTTAGCCCTTACAATTTTTTTAGCACTTATTTAATTTTTTCTACTTTAACTTTGCACATTTCATTTTTTGCTTCCTTTTGTGAGCTTTATTTTGATTTTTGTTTCGTCTCCCGTCCTTTTGATCTATATTGTGGTCTGGATGTTGACCTGTACAAATCGCTTAGCACTTAAGTTTTTAGTTTTACTTTAGCTTCATTTTTGTGATTTTGTTTTATCTCGCATCCTTTTATCTTAACCTAATTTCTTTATATTTATTTGGCTTCCCATTCACTTCGATACTAGTTTTATCTCGTTTTTATTATCGTTCTTGTTTTGTACCTTTATTTATACATTGCTCACTTGGCCTTCATGCTACATAACAATTCTATTAATGTTATGTTGACAAATCATGATCTTTTATTGACCTAAGATCATCGATTCATCCTTATCTAAGTGTTAATTTAATTTTAAAAAGAGGTATTATATTTCCGTAATAATCCGTACCTGGCACTGTTTCCGCATCAGCTAATTAAATTATATAAAGACCTCTTTTATGTTAACATGGGTTGTCTTTTTCTTTTACTACAAAAAAACTTGTTTCTGATTTTCTAAAGTTAAATCAATTCATTACCTATAATATTTTAATATTATATCTGTCATAAATATTTCAGCTATCAATATGTCCTGCAGTATCATTGTTTTTTTTTATTCGGTTACCATATGATTAGATAAGGCACATCTTATTGACTTTTTAGATTCCTGTTAAAATCTATCAAATCTTTTCGAAATTCCTATTCAGGGCCTTCGGGGGGATAAAGTGTAAAGAGGCTTTTTATAAATATTTTCTCATATTAATCCGTTTTGGACGGTCGTAATCTCTTCCTTTACTGGGTCATAGGTCTTCTTCATGTCCTTTCAAAATTCATTTTTTTGGCTTGCCCCTTGGGTCTATCATAGCTTTGAGATCAATTCGATCTCTGCTGTGATCTTCCTGGTGACCTTTTTATTTTAAGACTTTGACCATCATAAACCATTATTCTAGCACAAGAACCTAATCTTGTTTTCTTTTTAAATGAGAAAACACAAATACAGACAGCAATTAATAAGACAATATACTGGAGA
Source organism: Drusus annulatus (assembly GCA_022651775.1). Classification (NCBI taxonomy): domain Eukaryota; kingdom Metazoa; phylum Arthropoda; class Insecta; order Trichoptera; family Limnephilidae; genus Drusus; species Drusus annulatus. The sequence continues at coordinate 594,151 of JAGWCC010000033.1, forward strand.
ATTCACCTGCATCCTAATTATTTCTCACAGATTAACATGAGTAGCAGATAAATAAACCCTTACAAATAATTTTCAGACAAATTTACAGGAAAAAAAAATTAAAGATTGTGTTACACAGAAAATTAAGAAAAATCGCAGTGTCGAAGACACGTCAAAGTTGTTTTTGTTTTAAATATGAATGATAGCTTTCAATTTTCTACTAAAAGTACTGCATGTATCAAAGAATATGTCGTATCATTCCCAAACTTACCATAATTGACCTAACCTAACCTAAATTTTTGTGTTTCCAGTTTTGGGAGCAACAGCGGGCTCTCGAGGAGCAGCAACAGCAGCAGCAGCAGGCGGCGGTAGCGAGGGAGGCACGGGAGCGGAGGGAGAGGGAAAGAGAGAGACTGGACGTTCTGCGCAAGAAAGACAAGCACGACCATAGCGCTGTCGCCTCCACCGAAGTGAAGCAAAAGCTGCAGGTAAACAAATACATTCCAATCTTCATTTCAGGCGGAAAATCTATGTCTAAAGCAGCGGAAACTCTCCATTGCTGAAATTTTCTGTCTAGATTATCTACGTATTGCAACTTTTTTTAGCTCACAGTGTCTTTTCCATCATAAGCTCTTGATCTTTGAAATATCATTTAATATGTGACAAAAATTGTAGAAACTCGTGCGAAGTCAGGTAGTATAACTGTCAATTTTTTTTGTAAAATTATTGACATGCCCCTTTTTTACTTTCTAGGAATAATTGAGTATCTGTAATTTTTAATTCGTTTTAGATTTTGATTAATTACTTGTCAGTCTAGGTGGGAGAGAGGGGTTGAGTATTAAATTTCCTCTACTAAAAAAAATACTTGGTCATAGGTCAAAGGTAATTTCGTTGTAATAAAGAAATTTCTATTGTGCAGATGTTCCAGCGTTGATAGCCAGATCATATACTAATGAGAATGTTTGTTTCCAGGTTTTCCTAATGAAGAAAGCTGCAGCGTCAGCTAATGGAACCGTCCCTGGATCTTCTTATAGAAATTGGTAAGTGCATACTTTTTCGGAAATATTAAATAGTGTTATGAAATCGAGAGCTAACCACATTTAGTAAAGTTTCTAGAAGCTCTTCCCAAATACGATTTAATCATTATTTTATTTCTATAAAGGCTATAATTTTGTTTCTCTGATACTAGTGATACCTGAATTGAAGGATTGAATTTCTGAACCTTCACGGAAAATCAGTGGAATAAAATATTATTTATTTATTTTGTATACGCTCATGAGGCTTTTACATTTCACAAGATGTATACAATAATAATATTCTGGTAACATACAATAATAATGGTTTACAATTTAAATAAACAAAATCAAAAATTATCAGGCATAATATTGTGGCATGAAAACATTTTTAAGGTATGTTTTAAACATCGAATTAGTTTTGTTTAAATTTCGATACCATTTGTATATTCTTTTGCTATATGTAAGGAGAGAATCGGTGAGTTTGCTTGATAATTTGTATGTGAACAGTGTACATTGAAAATGGTCAGTTTGTCTTGTGTTTCGGGAAGGTACTCTTATGTTGGGGAGACTAAGACTTCACACAAGTGTGTGTATTTTAGAGATATTTAATAAAAAATTGTTGCTTATTTGTTCCAAGAGAGTATTTATCTTAAAATTAATAAATTTTATGCGAATTTTATGATATCATTTCATCAATTCCAGGGGTGTAGTTAAGAGCTCTTCTGGAGAATCCATCACGTCCGGAGTGAGCAACTCTCACCCTTACAGACTGCCCCAGCAGCAGCAGCCCCCGGTGCTGACCAAATACGACTCTTCCGACTTCCCGCTCAGGAAGACCGGTAAGTCCAGAATGGCTTGCACTTAACCCCGACAGATACGACGGTGTGTCAGCCAGAAACACATCTGTCTCGTGTGGTGTGTGAATTGTAGGAAGAAACTAATTTGACTGTTTGAATTTGGCTTTCTATTAGTGTTATTTGACTCCTTGAATTAACATTTAGTTGATTAATAATATTAACATTGATTGACTTATCTACCATAGTATCACTGTTTAAAACTTATATGTACGTCAATTTTTGTGTTTTTAGACAACTGATCAATCCTCACACATTCCCATTTGGTATATGTATTATTGCGTACAAATTTGCTACACATGTTTGTCTTTCATTTTAAATTATGATTATATGAAGTTGTAGAGTTGGAGATAAGATTTAGAGAAAGATAGGAATGTTCATTATAAAATTCAGTTAATATTTTATTCCTAAATATTTTGAAAAAAAATCAATACAATTTTGATTGTATTCGTTTTGAGTGATTTTAATATTAATTTTCCCGTGAATTTTATAAAAAAGTACCTGACCCCAAAGTCAATATATATTTTTTTAATTACCTAAATTTTAAAATGAATGGCTGCTAGAATGTTTGAAAATGTTACGATACAAATATTCCTTTAAATATCTTAATTTTACCGATTAGGAAAATCAGCTTTTATTATTAGTTTCAATGAAATCATTTTTTATGATTGCAACTGATTTTGATTTCAAAATAGAGCTAATTAAGGGTCAGCACTCAAAAATGACACTAAACGTTACTTTCTAGCATTCTAATAAAACCAATCCTAGAAATGATGTATCTGAAAATTTTCTATGTGTAGTTAAAAAAATGTCTGAGGCTTCCACTGAATACAATATTACAACTGTAATCCTTTAAATTCTATGTAAAATGTCAGTAAAAGGTGCAGTTTTGAAACCAGAAAAGGCATTTTTGAAAATTTTACCTAAAATTCTAGTATGCTTTTCATAAAGAATTTAAAAGATTACTGTTTTATAATTGTATTCACTGGAAACCTCAGTCATTTTTCTAAATACCCACATAGAATTAACAGATGAATCATTTGTAGTATTTCTTATACTAGAAAGCCAAAAAGTGTCTATTTTTGGGTGCTGACCCTTAAGTTAATTTTACTGCTGGCATTTTCAATATATAATATTACCATGTTATGATTTAACTACGCCACTACAAAGATAAAGATTTTTTTGTGATACAGCTTAAATAATGACTGAAAACAATCAAGCTGTTAAAGAAACCTGACAAGCAATCCCCACTTTACAGTTAAAAGGAAAGTCTACTTATAAAGCCTTGTTTCCTAGTTTCTCAAAATGAACCAAAATTTGACCTTTGCCTCCATTGTGCAATTTTTATAGTGCCTTAATGATTAAAGAACTGCTTAACGCCAGCACAATAGAAACGCATTTTTGGTATTTATTTTGCCTCTTAAAGTTTTTGTTTCATTATTGAAATATAATACTGTGGTTTAGTGGAAAAAGTCGATTTTTTGCAATATTAAGTTAAGATTACCAAATTGCTCAAAAAAGTACAAAATTTCATTCTTGCAGTAACTATTTAACCCTCAGTGTGTGAAACTTGACGTCCCCACAATATCTGCTGGGTGCGCAAACTAATTGCGGCGCTGGTGCCATGAGCAGAATAAAATAAGAATTTTACTAGTATTTTTTTTATATCATACATATAAAAGAAGAATAGATATGGATAGAAAAGTATTAAAGCTCATTGCTTATATAAATAAATCTCAAACTCGAATTCGAATCTCGCGCACACCTAGGGTTAAAGAAAAACGAAACGAAAATGCCAATTTTTAAATATATAATACCTTATTATTATTATGTTAAACAGCCAATATTGAAATTGGTAAATCTTTATTTGTTTTCGACTTTGGTATTTTTAGCATTAGGCCACATAATACCTACTCACTGTCCAAAGCCATAAGAGCATCAGTGATAAACTGCTAGTTTTCAGCAATGCCAAAACAGTGAAAAAGTCAACTCTCTTTTTTTAACTAATTATGTAATATAAGTATTGCATACTAATATAAAAATTATGACAATATTTTCATTCTTTTAGTTCTCATGAAAAGTGTTCATGTATTTTTCACTTATAAAACAGTTGGAATCTAGCATTATCAAAAACAGACATTGGTTTTATACGAAGACTACCTTGTTCAGAGAGCACTATATTAGACCGAGATGGTAAAATGTTATATGGTAGAATATATGCTTTATTAAAAAGGTTTATTCAAAGTGCACCGCTACCCATTGAGAGAGCAGTAGACTTGAGTAAGGCAGTAAAGCATTAAAAGTGTGATAGAATGTGAGCGTTAGTAGAAAGGTCTATTCAAAGTGCGGTGCTGTAAATCCCCCGGTTGACTAACCTCCCCCCCGCAGCGTCGGAGCCCAACCTGCTCAAACTGCGGCTGAAGCAGCGCGTGGCGGAGCGGCGGCCCTCGCCCATGGCGCGCCGCCAGGACCGGCTGCTCAAACACCACCGCAAGCTGCCGCACCACGCTGCCATACGGAGCGCCACAAGTGAGTACGCCGCCGTATGGACGCATCATTCCCATCATACACGCTCCATAACACACACCACCACTCCGCCGTATGGGGAGTAATATGCCACTAATGACACATTTACCATACACATATGAATCACACCGTTACGATAGTGTGACATGTATCGTCTCCGATACACTGGTTTTGTATGATCGTAATAGGACCTGTTGACACTCCACTCCGGTATAATCAAGGCACAACAAGTATTAACTTATTTTAACTAACAAAACAAACTTCATACATTAAATAACAAAACAAACTAAATTTTAATAGTGCACTTATGAATCATGTGGTCATTCCATGACCAACTGCACTGTAAATCACAAATAAATCTAAGTTACTAGACAGACTAAATTTTGATAATGCATTTATGAAGCATGTGGTCATTCCATGACCACTGCAACGTAAGCCACAAATTAATACAAAACTATTGAGACATACACATTACATGACCAATGTAATGTAAAGCAGAAATAAATATGTAACTACTGAGACAAACTACATTTTGATTGTACACATCACTTCAAGATCATTGCAATATAAGCCACAAATGGATATACAACTATCAAGATAAACTAAAAACACATACAAATCATGTGGTCATTACATGACCGCTGCAATGTAAGCCACAAATGAACACGCAGCTAACCAGACAAACTACATATACATACAAACGTGATCATTACATCACTATGCTGTTGCAATGTAAGCCACAAATTGATACGCAGCTAACGAGATAAACTATATACACATACAAAAGTGGTCATAGCATCACTATGTATTTACCATTGCAATGCAAGCCACAAATGAATGTGCAACGAATAAGACAAACAAAATGTTGGTAATACACATGCAAATCTTGTTGTCATTATATATTATAACTGCAACGTAAGCCACACATTAGTACATCACTAAGTTGACACACAACATTCAACCATGCATACTTAAACCATGCGTTCATAATGTGACCACTCTGCTATAAGTTAGCAAATATCGATATAGATACAAATAAACACACATTATCTTTCGGTAATTTTATACTATTCATCCATAGTATAATATATCAAGGGCATTAGAGTTTAAATTTGTTTTTGCTGCCAGCTAAAACCACTCCTAAAGGCATTGGTTATTAAACAACTATTAGCACAGTACAACACCTTTTTTCCACCAAAATAAATGAACAAATATTATCTATGATCGATTCTTTGTTTGTCAAATAAACCTAAACCTTCAGAGTGTCAGTTTTGTTTATACAACTAGAAAATACACACCTCGAACACAATAACTAGAGACGGTACCAGATGCTCGAAGTAGCTCCGCTCAACTGAAGCCGGCTGGAATCACTACTTGACCAGGCCATATTTCTAGCCCAACGATTCTGCCCTAAAATGATTATTTACTGCTAAAGCCGAAGCAAAAACATTTCTATGAAGTTTAATAAAACAATGAAGTAACTTTCCCGAGGAAAGTGTGTTGAGAGTCCCTTCACTGCATCACATACCTCCCCCAAACCAAATGGAACACGATTTCATGTCTCATTCCGTATGAGTTGACTACTCTATTTTATATGCCTCTATAATAATAATACTTGGCTAATTTATTATATAAAGGGTCATTTTTGTGAAATATCATCTCAAGGGCACAGAGCTCAAAATGTATTTTGAGTCCATGTTTAAATAACTATGTTTATCAAACATGGTATGATTTAGTCCTCATCTATCAAATTTAGAATAGATAACTCTAAATTAAAATAGAAGTGTTCATTGTACAAGCTTTGTGTCATCTGTTTCAATAATAAATACTACAGGTATTTTACACACTATTTCTATCATCTCAGGCTTATGACAAAACGTCAGTTGCTTAAATTGTAAACAATACATTAGTTGGAAATTTGAAAAGAAGGTTAATTTAACGACATAGAGATATTATTTTGCGCCTTAGTTTCTTGTGACTTGCATAAAAAACGTTTTTTATTTTAGAATCAGGAATATTCTTGGACACACTTGAAGAAATAGGTTTAACATCTGATTAAAACTATCAATAGTGTTTTATTCAAAATACCGACACTCAATTGATGCTTTCATTACAATAATTCTAATTTCGTCAATAAGAACACATTCTCTTAATTATTTTGCTTTTGGTTTGTCACTATTTTATTGTTTCATTAATTCGCCCTCGCTATTCAAAATAATGTCACTTTTCCGTTTGACACTTTCGTTTTTCCCCCCATCAGTCTTGTTCAAATTAATTCATTCCACAATCGACCACTGCACATAATAAATACATCAAAAACAAAACATATTTTCATTAAAACAAATTATATTTTCCTTATGGTTTGAATGAATCACTCCTCTCGTTCATCCAATTATGGTTTTCTCCGAAATTCTATTACAGTTTTTTTGTTGTTGGAATTTTGAGGTAAACAACTTGTATATATAATTAATTACAATTTGTATGATAAAAAAGCATGTTGTAAAAATAATATGAATGATTTGTGTACCCGTTTTTGGTTAACCCATATGATGTTTTTATACCTGTTTTTGTTTGCACGTTTGAATTAGATAACTAACCTCTTTTTGAACTGAATAACTCTGACTTTATGTATTTGAATAAGAAATCACAGGTTGATCTTATTCACCTCATTTAATCTTGGTTACCTTGAAACCAACAGAAGAAAAACATTTTTATTTTAACACCGGAGTAAAATATTGTCAAGATAATATAATAATCGTTAGTCAATTTTGACAAAGTGATAAAATGTTGCCTAAAACTAAATTATTGGTAACAGAATAATTGCTTATGTGACTTTTGACAAAGGAATAAAATATGACCTAAAATGTTATTACAGAATTTGTAAGTCAATTTTGACAATAGAATACATGTTGTATAAATTGTATATCCAATGACAGAATAAGCACATAAGTCAATTTTTAGAATGCAATGAAATACTACCTAAAACAAAGTGAACCAATTATGACAAAACAAAGAACTCATAAAATCAACCACATTTTATTTCAAGGTTATTTTTGAAGTGTAACAATTTCATAAAATGATACTTTGTGTTTGTTTTATATACCATATATTAGGATTTACTGATTCTGTACAATCTCATGCTCTGTAAAATAAGTCTCAGAAACCACAATGAAATATCAATGCGAAAATTCTCACATTTTACCATAATTTTCCATTTTAACTTACTTTTTCTCTTGATTTGGATATTTCTACAGCGGTTTTCTCACTCATACAGAGATCGAGTTGTTTGTATTTTCGTATTTTTTTCTCAGTGCATGTAAAATCTGAGAAGCTTCTTTTTATTGATTTCTCCTCATCTTTGGGTCGATATTTTGGACAGTTTTGCAGTGACCATCAACAGAGCAGATGATATCTGCCAACGCAACAAGACTTATATCCCAAAAACTATACAATATAAAGTTTTGTACATGATTTAAAATGTTAAGATGCAGAGACATGCAGTCTATAAAGGCTGTAAAGGTGTGAATGGCCTAAGAAAATAAAACTGAAGAAAGTACAGTCTTATGAATTTGTATGAATCCATTTCGACAGTTTTATTGTTTCCATTAATTTATCAGAGTTGATGTTCCATTTTCTTTTCTTGAGGCATGATCCTTTATTTTCATGATCAGAATCACATTATGTTACCTCTTCCAAGTGACTTGAATCTTACTGTGATCCACAAATACTCAACGACTTTCCGTTTGCAGACTGCGGTACGTCGGGCAGCAGCAACCCGGACTCGGGCCCCAACAGCCCGGGGGCGACCATCCGCGAAGAGGGGGAGCCCGACAGCTCAGAGGGACGCCCGGGCCGTGCGACGGGGGCCCAGGACCTGCAGCTCTTCAGTTCGCCATCACTGCCCAACATCTCGCTGGGCAGGCCGCATGTTCCCACCACGGTGAGGAAACTATTTTGATTCTTTGATGTATAAAATATTGCTTTTTATTTAAAAGTACAGCTCATGTTATGTATACAAAAAGCATATGTATGAAGCAGAAAATCTGTTGCAGAAGAACTCTTTGGCAGTATAAAATTTGCTCAGTCGTCACTGTCTGGAATTCTTAAGATAACATCACTTTTTTCAGCTTAAAATTGTCTTTGATCTTAAATTATAACTATGGTCTGAATATTCAGTAGCAAGATGCTTTTTTCCCATGCTATTCATAAATATAAAATTAAATCTCCAGGTTCTATGGTCGAGCAATCAAAATAACAATTATTATTGTTGATTATAACGTGCATGATTCCATTATTCTAATGTGAAAATAATTATTCAATATTTTACTGAAAATCCAGACTCTAATTATAACTGATGGTTATTAATAATTTGCTAAATATTTTTCCAGGAGCCAAGCATGCTGGCGACAGTATCAGAAGCGGAGGTACGAGCCGCCTTCACAGCCCGCCTAGGGGTCCCCTTGACAGAGGGCATGCTGCCCCCCTCGCTCCCTTACTACCCAATGTTGCCCGCGGAGCCCTACCACAAGCCTCCCCCGCACCAACCCATGCCGCCACAACCCTCTCAGCCCATCACAGACATCCAAGTGGCGCACGCCCGTCTCAACAAGCGCCCTCTGGGCCGGACCCAGTCTGCCCCCTCCCCGCTGGGTGACCCCACGCTCGTGGGAAGCTCCCAGCCGCGAGACCTCACCCCCGGACACCACTACTATCTCAAGCAGCAGATTCGACAGACCGTCCTGACCAGAGCAGGCGCGCGCGAAGCGCCCCAGCTTGATGAGCGAGAAGAAACGGCCGAAGTCATCGATCTTACGGATAAGAAGGCCAAAGCGGCAAAGGAAGAAGAAATTGAACAGCCTACGTTCATGCAGCAGCAAAGGAGCATGATAATGCGTCATACTTTGCACGCAGCTAGCGACGAAGCAGCGATGCGAGGACGACCGTTGTGCCGAGCTTTGAGTTCTCCTCTTGTGCATCTTGGTCCGCCGCAGCTATCGCAAGCTCCGTCGAGTCCTACGCCTCCGATGGAGACAGGCGTCAACCTGACCATATCTCGCTCTGCACCGACTACGGGCCTGGCCTACGACAACCTGATGTTGAAGCACGCCTGTGTATGTGGAGACAATGCCGTGCACCCGGAGCACGGGGGCCGGCTGCAGAGTGTGTGGGCGCGCCTGCTAGAGACGGGGCTGGTGGCTCGCTCAGAACGCCTGAGGTCGCGCAAGGCCACTTTGGAGGAGCTGCAGACTTGCCACCAAGAGGCACACACGCTGCTCTTCGGTGAGAAATCTTTTTATTTTCCAATTCTTTTGAGTTTTAAGAATATTAATTACCCTTGCATACTTACCAGAAATCCATAGTTACTTTATAAATAATTTTAATTCATTTATGGAGCATTCTTTATCATTCAGTCAAAGAATCTAATTGTAGGCTTGAAAATTTTCTTAGGGAACTGATAAAAACTGAATGACTAGTAGATACATAGTTCATTCGGTGCATCCTTAGGAGGAAGTCAGTAGAATAAATCCACAGTTAGTAACCATACTCCCTCAGATAGAAAAATCCATACAATAAGACTAAAAACTTCTTTCCAATGCTAGTCCGATAAACGGTGTTCTGACCTTTGACTTTGCCATCTGGAACTTGACTCGTCGATCTTAATTCCAGGCACCAACCCCCTGAACCGTCAGAAGCTGGACATGTCCAAGCTATCGGCGCTGCCCATGAAGAGCTTTGTGCGGCTGCCGTGTGGCGGCGTCGGCGTGGACTCAGACACCACCTGGAACGAGCTGCACACGGCGCCTGCCGCCCGCATGGCCACCGGCTGCGTCGTAGACCTGGCCTTTAAGACGTTCATGGGCGATATTAAGGTAAGGATTGTAAACTTACAACTTTGGATGTTCAGATCGTCTTGTTGAAAAGCGGCCAATCGCTGGTTTTTGTGAGTATGTGAGATATAGTCATACTGGATATACAAGTTCCTTCTTTCCTATTTTATTGGAAATTCATATTGAAAGCATTACCCCATTTGTTGGTAATATTTCAAATTAAATATATTTTTTAATAACTTTGGTCTCTTTTCTTGAATATTTTTTATTCAGAAAACTTAAATATTTATTTTGTTGCCAACAACAGGCAACAAAAAAATATATATTTCATGAAATGCAAAATGTAGTCAAAAAGTTTACAAAACTTGCTTATTTTGTCATAATTTATAATGGACTTTCACAAAGATAACATACGAAACAATTTAAGTTTCTTTTGTTTTCATAGAATGTCATTCGGTTTTTGATTGAAATCTGTTAAAATGACCTATTGTATTAATGAAATATCGAAAAAACTACTAATCATTGAATACTTAAAGGAAAATTTCATGTTTATTCCTAGTTTCCTTTGAATCAATATAACATTTTGTGTCATGTGAGCTAATTTTGCTATTCCATTTACACTAATGGTTTGTTTATTAAATTTAACCCATGGTTTTGTTACTGTGTTTACACCAATGGTTTGGTTACTCTACTTACATCAATTATTTTGTTACTCTCTTTACGCTAATGGTTTTGCTATTCCGTTTTTGGTTCTGTTAATTTACTGTTGTCATCTTTCATTTCTAGAACGGATTTGCAGTTGTACGACCTCCCGGCCATCACGCTGAAACCAACCAGGCCATGGGATTCTGCTTCTTCAACTCCATCGCTATAGCGGCTAAATTGTTGCAGCAGAGACTCGATGTCAAGAGAATCCTCATTGTTGACTGGGTAATTTCAAATTTTCTTTTAGATTTCTTCAAAATTATCATTAAAGCTCCAACTTAAAACTGGTGCTGAACTATCTGTTAGCTATTACTAATTGCAACAACTATAAATATCAAAGAAAGATCTATATTTTTTCTTACCTTCTGTAAAGTAACAAAACTGTTATCTTGGAAATAAGCTGAAGTATCTGAAATAATGTTCTTCATGCTAAAAGAAGCCACAAAGACCGCTCTAAAATTGTAAAACAAATACATACATAATTACACTCCCATAACAAAATACATTATTTACTACAAAAACCTAAGGATTGCGATTACGTGCATTAAAATGGATGGTTATCTTTCTCTCAGGATGTGCACCACGGAAACGGAACTCAGCAGATATTCTATGACGACCCTCGCGTGCTGTACCTCTCCATCCACCGACACGATGATGGGAACTTCTTCCCGGGAACTGGAGGCCCCACCGAGGTATGTTACCCTTTACATTTTTCCATTCTAGAGCACCAGAAATTTTAATTCATCCTAACTGCAGGGGCTGTCACATACGTGTATACGATTCCTGTATATCCTAATTGAAAATTGGTACATGCATCGTGGATACCATACCTGATTCTTTCAGCATTAAATGGATAGCAATATTACACTCACAGATTGCGTCCTAACGTGATATTACTACATCTTCTCAAATCGCTGTCATAAAATGACACGCACACCACATTGATATTTTTGTATTTCAGTGTGGAAGTGGTCTGGGCATTGGCTACAATGTGAACATCGCCTGGTCCGGAGGCCTGAACCCTCCCCTGGGTGATGCCGAGTATTTGGCAGCATTCCGGACAATCGTCATGCCAATTGCAAAGGTTCGTTTTTAATCACTAATGAATGTTCTCAGTCAATTTGTCAATCCCTTCCTCTTGCTATCACTTGTCACTATAGAAATCCATCACCGTTTCATCATAAAATGCCGTTCGGTTATTCTGCCGTTGAGAAACTTCAGACTTTATATCTAATTCGTAAAAAAAAAATCCGGTTTTCCAGAAAATAATTGATACATTATCTTTTTCTTATAGGAATTTGACCCGTCAATAATCCTAGTGTCCTGTGGGTTTGATGCTGCAGTGGGCCACCCCCCTCCTCTCGGGGGCTACAAGGTATCCCCTGCCTGCTTCGGCCAGATGACCAAGGAACTACTGCAGGTTGCCAATGGAAAGGTTTGTACAAGTCTTATCTTGTTTATGTCTGCTGTTGAACTTTTTAATGCGTCTTCATCTTTCTTCAGGCATCGATTTAGACGGTCCAGAAAATATCCAACACAGGGCTAAAAAAAACTTAATTCATAGTTTGGTTGAGACTAGTTTTTCAGAGTAATCTAAACAAAACAAAATCATTCTCTTCTAAAGTAGCTTCTTACAGCTTATACCATTAAACCCTATACCTGAAGAAGAGAGTAACTCTCATATTTTAAATAGATAAAAACTTGACAGTCTGTAAAAATTAAAAATCACGTCTAACGGATGTTTGAAATAATTTGTGTTACGTTTATTCCTGTACTATTCTCACACCTCCTACAAGTAATCCAGAATACAAAGGCAACAACTGTAAAGGCTTTGGCTACATATTTGTAGTGACCAGATCTCCACAGTTAGGTTTCCCTAACCTAGGTATATACTTCCCCCCCTTACTTTCTTCAGCTTCACAGTATTCCAAAAATGAGGACACAATAATCCCACTAGCTACAGGCTGTTTAGCACCTTAAGTTGTTTTTTTTTTCTCCCAGGTGGTCCTAGCCCTGGAGGGCGGCTATGACCTGCCGGCCATCTGCGACTGTGCGCAAGAGTGTGTGCGCGCGCTGCTCGGCGACGAACTCACCGCCGCGCCACAGGACGACAAGCCACCCGCACAGTGCGCCATCGACACCTTGCAGAAGACCATCGCTATTCAGGTAAGCTGTTGTTTTAGTCTGTTTAAGAGTCTACATATCGAAAACAACAACTACAAGGGGATAGTTCATCAAACGTTTAGGTCCACAGTAAAGCATCATCTTGAGGGAATAAAACCATAATGCTGATGTTTCCGTTTTAACTACTCCCTCTCTCATAAACAATGCATGTAGGAGAAATAGAGTTTACAATGGAGTTCCCAGTTGCAGAACCACAATTTACTGAGCATGCAAATCTTCAGAACAACACCAGCAGAAGGGAATAGTTCATTGAGCATATGGCAACACCATCAGTCATGTGAACTTTGGTTCAGAAGAAGATTATTATTGTACCCACTATAAAAACAAAGCGTATTTTTTTAATAAGTTATTAATATTTCATCTTGTTTCTAATATTCCAGCTGTCCCACTGGCCCTGTCTGAAGCAGACCGCGGCCCTGCTGAATTCCCTGGGTGGGGCGCAGAGCGAGCGTGACGCAGCTGAGACCGTGAGTGCCATGGCCTCGCTGTCCATGCACCACCAGCACCATGCCACACTGTAAGTACATGCATCAACTCTCTGTCACGCCATTGGAAATCCACGAACTTCCATACTATTATTTTTAAGCTATTTGGAAGATCCATCAATTCGACAATCCTTAAAATGTTAAGTACATAATTCAATCCATTTCAATCTTTATGGCATGTGAACCTGCGGCCTCTCAACTCATATTCAAATGCATAACCTATTATGCTACGGAGGCTGTGGCTTTTTCAACCATATGATTTGTATTAGCCACTGCAACTTTAGCCCTCAGAAAAAAGAATGTCATAATATGCTTTTATTGATATTTAATCCCGATTTATTCCTTTTATCAAAGCATGTTATGCAATTTGTAAATGCATAAAATACTGGCTTCTAAAGAAAAAACTTTAAAATGGTGAGCTCTGGTGTCTAGAAATTTGCTTACCTTTTTAATCAGAAATTTCTAGATCAATGCGACCATTTTCAGCTCAAAATGTTCTTTCCCTCACAATCTTTAAAATAATAACATCCATTTAATTTTTTTTAACTGGGATAGGACGCCATTGTTGTTCCAAATTTTTCAATTGGTCAACCAATTATTTTGTTTTAATTCGTGCAAAGCTGGGTAGTAATTTATAGTCTATAATAAACATAGTTTAGTGCATATCTTGAATTTTTAAATAGAAAATTGAATTACAGCATCATGTATTTGTCAGAATCTTGGTAAATATATTCTTCTGATTCTTGTCACCTTCGAAGGATGCTGTATAATATGAACCTTTTGTCTTTCTCTAGGACCCCGGAGCATAGCCACGAGGAGGTGGAGGAACCCATGGATCAGGACGAAGCAAAGTGAAGAAACTATTTCAAACACCCGGTGGTTCATTGTCCTTTTAAAGCACTTCAGTAGACGTGGTCAGTGACCATTCGTCAAAGGTGCTAAGTACATATTTCAACAGCGAAATATTACCAAAACCCCACAATTGCAGTAACTTGGGCGGTATCTCGAAACAAGCAACACCTGCACTTCGATACCCAAACTGCAATCCTTCAGGTCTTGTCTCAACGGAGACACTTCTGACCAGGATCAATTTTATGATAATAAATTTGTGATGTTAAAAGATATGTTGTAAACGAAAACTCATGACACTAAGTCGATCATATAAGAATTTAATAATATTGTTATTTTAGTGTTAAGACTGTACGTAATGCTGGCTGGATGTTTATACTATTATTATTCTTATTGTTTATGTCAGTAGTTTGAGCAAACAATTTTCACTCTCTCCCTCTCTCTCTCTCTGTAACCTTCTCCCTCACGCTAGGGTGGGCACAGTTTAACCAAAGCTAGATTAGGTGGCTGTTTTTGATGTTTTGTAAAATTGTTGTCGTGCGAAGGAAATATCATATTGTATTTGTGACGTGGATCCTTGCCAAAGGATAAATCATATTGTATAAACTGTGACATGGATCCTCGCCAAAGGATAAATCATATTGTATTCGTGATGTGGATCCTCGCCGAAGGATTTCGAGGAGTTTGCGAGTTTTCGAGGTGAAAAGCTGCAGGAAACAGGAGTGACCTTAGAGAGGCAACGAATCAAGAGTGTAGCCTGTTTAAAGGAATGAGATTTGTTAGTTTCCAGAGAAACTATTTTGCTGACTTATTATAAACGTTGATGGGATATCTCACTATGTTATAATTGTGTCTTGTAAGGAAAATCGTAAAATACCTTAATTTTTATAATTATATTAATGGTAAGTACAATTAAATATAATAATTGCAACTTTTTTATGAAAATATCAGTTTTTTTTTTTCATGGTTTTGGGTCAGCAACAAAAAAATTGTGCAACACATTTACAAAACTATGTTAGTTAATAAAAGTCTACCGACTAATTTTTATACCTAATTTGATTTTCTATTTTTAAAAGTTTCAAATACAGTTTTCAAAATGGTTTGATCTAATAAAATAAACTACTCGTGGATAGTTTATTTTTTCTAATCTTTTGTTAGTGAACTTAGAGACATGTAGATATATTTTATTTTGCCTATTCCAGAATAATTTACAATAATGATCTGTACAAGTTTACGATAAGTCGGAAGTGCAGGACGCTTTTATTTTTATAATGAATTAGCAATTTTAATTTAGGATTAGTTAACCTGTTGAGTGTGCATCAGCCTCTATAGTGGACTCTACACGGTTCAATATTTTGAGCATTTAAAATTTTTGTATTTGGTAAAATAAAAGTGTAAGTGAATCTCGATTAAATGCCCTACTGCCGTAGGCTTAAGTGTACAGTAAGTGTTTGCCGTGAGATACCCACTACAGAAGCAAACCATCGGCGTGCGGACAAACTATACGACCGGTCGCTGAATATTATAGTCCGTTCCACCTCCTGGTATGCGAGTTACGTGCGGACGGGGTCGCCTGATGTGTTTTGTTTACAAATTACGCAGTTTATGATATTTTGTGTATGAAATGTTGTTATGTAAGTACTTAGACATTCCCAATATGTAACATTTTCATGGAAGATAAGAGAAAATATTTATAAAAAAGTAGTTTTATTATTGAAGGGAAAAATTATTTATCATAAACATATAATTATTATTATTATTATCAACGATGATTTTTACAAATTATATTATACAAGAGAATAAATAAGGTAGATTTCATAAGATATATTGTCTGTTATATAAGTATAAAGTAATTTATATAACGATTCTCTATTCTCTAGAGTGGGGTGGTGGTTTTAAAGTGAAATCTCTCCGGACATTGGAGCTACGTAGTGCAAACTAAACTTATCATGAATGTGTAATGATTGTGGTGTCAGTGTCAATGTCAATGTATGTCCCTTTGCACTGATGGCATTTATTTAAGTTCTTGCTATGTGTTGTCGACATTGAAGAAAACCAGTAATAATGCATAAACTGTCAATATAATAGATTTGGTAACCTGGTAGTACCTGCCTACACTATTTTTGAATTCTCTTTCTATTATGTATTCGACTTTTTCAAAATATATTACCTCTTTAAGATTGAATAGAATCTTTGAATATTTTTCTAACTTAAATAATCTGCTTTATTTTTAATACAATAAATAAATGTTTTCAGTCATATAAAGTAATTGCATAAGTAGGTTCTCGCCAAAAGTGTAAGTTCAGATTTCTCACCATATATTTTTATTATTAACCCTAGTTATGAACACTTTCATTAATAAAGTTCTCAAATCACTGAGGTTTTATTTTAAAATCTCACCACCGCACTTCTCTTATTATCATTTCAACAATACCCTCAATTTCTTTCTGAACAACACAGATTTTATGTATTGTAATTTTCCACAGTGCAGGCTTTTGTCTGCACTAAAAAAATAACATGTTATGTATTTTAAATTCTATTGTTAAATTAAAAATTAAATATGTTTAATAAATGTATATATTTGGAATCGATTTGTTTTATTTATTGTGATAATATGTGAAATCCTAATCCCTCTTATTTAAAGCCAAAATTATTTATATAGAGAATGTGGCAGTGGGCATTCTAGAAATTTTAATATGGAAATCAGGTAGGTTGATGATTTTTGTCTGAAAACAACCTGATTTGTTTGGTCAGTAAAGTTACAATTAAAGCAGATTTACTTTGTGGGATAGTGTTAGCTGAATTCAAAACCCATTTACATTATAGGTCCTTTTAAAATTTTCCCTATTTATTACGTGAGGCTTGTGAGTATAATTTTTAAAAATCCGAGTACTTTTGAAAATTGAAAACCTTTCAATTATAGAAAAAAAAAACACTCACTACTGATTGTTGACTTACCTTTTAGACTTACCTTTCGAAGATACCATATCTCGGAGGTCTGATAATCCAATCAAAATAATTCGCTACGTTGCACTCCTATTACATACAATATTATAAAAGCGTATCTCATTATTATTGATAAAACTACGATTATTTCGAAATTATATTTTTAGAAAACGATTCATTTAATACACAATGTTTGATTTAAATGAAAACCCTTGAAAAAAAATCACCAAACTTTGAGATAGGGAATGTTCATTATGATTGAATAAAAATGTTAATCTTCTTTTTATCGAAAGATTTTTCTAAACGCTGTTTCGGAATATTGTGCAATTTTCCTAACGGCACGAAATGGATAATTATCAACATTGCTTTAAATACTGCAATAATCTTTTAACCAACTTTTCAGCAAAAATTTGATCTGCACGCTTCACAGTTTACGCAGGTTTCTACGCATGAGTTAAAAATAGAGAGGGGTATTCATATTTTGTATCACATTATTTTTCCGATAAATGTAGAAATTACACCTTTGTAAATTCAACACGTATTTAGATTAACTTATTTAATATTTGTTACGAACTAACGATGATTATTGATTATGGAACTAAAATAAAGTTAGGTTTTTTTATCTGAAGTTTTATTGTATTACCAAAACACCAAAATCTAAAGATAGTTGATTATTATCTGAGACCAGCAAGGAACCAATTACTTTTGGAACCAATTCTCGGTGGCAGGAAGGTGCATCGAAAAGATTAACAAAAGAGGATTGGTTTCTCATAATATTTTTATCCACTCTCAAATATTAGCAAGTTTAATTTTTATTTTACAAAAACTGGAATCGGTTCCAAAAATAACCTGCTGCTCAGAGAAAAAAAATCGACGGTTCCAGTAATCGACAAGTCACCGGGACAAAGTAACCGGGACCGGAATATCGAACATCTCTAGCAACACTGAATACAAACGTCAAAATTGTGTTTTTCTCCGTCGTTCTATGGTCGGTTCCAGTTTTCGGTCGTTCCTGTCTGTCTTTTTCGCAATTTGCGTCTTTCAATTTTCTTGTGGAAATGTGCCTTCAGTAAACATGCTGATGCAGCGATTTTTCTAAAATTCCTCATCCAGAACTTTCTGCGGTCATCCGATGGAGAGCGGCGACCGCATATTGGTGGCGGCGGGGCTGACGGCGGCCGTGGTAGTCGGCGCCTTCGTGTTGTGGGGGCCCGGTGGGGCTCCGCGCACCCGCAAGCGCCGGGGGCAGATCGCCGGGCTTCAGAACCTCGGCAGGACCTGCTTCCTCAACACCCTTCTCCAGGCCATGGCCGCTAGCCCGCAGTTCGTCGAGTGGCTGAAGAAAAACACCACTTCCGAGGCGAACAACAGCATGATCACTACTCTTTCGACTGTTATCGATGGTAAATATATCATTTTTTCCCTCATGTATGTAAGAAAAAGGGTAATCAAGTAATTTATTATTTTCTATAAAAATCATCGTTTTTATTCTTCCTTCGTTCCATAAAATGGAACTTTGGTGCCCTTATTAATAACATCCACAGTCTTAAAATAGCAATCATGAAAATAATCTTTATTTCCTCGGTTGTTTCCCATTTTCATGAGTTTTTTGATAAATCAACTTGTTTATCACTTGCTAAACATGATGAGTCAATAATATAAATACAATTGACAAAACTCATTGTTTGCTGAAACAATATAAAGTTATCTATTCTAAATGCTACAGGTTTTTTGTTATATTAATATATTTCCATATAATTAAACAATAAATAATATTATTTGAACTACTTTTATTTTTTTTTAAATTAAATCATATTTATGGCTCCCACACATATCAGGTTAACTAGCACTTTAATTGTTATTGTTTTTTTATACTTTTCTAAAAGCAGTTTTCTGTACGGAATAGTTTTAACTTCTAATTGTTCTCTTGGAAAGACTGAGTTCTGGAATTACACCAGTTTAAGTAGGAGCCATGAATAAAAAATAAAAATCTCATTAACTGTTGGTGTACCGGCTTAGCCTTTAAGATACGGCATCCAACATTACCTTTTCACGGGTTTTTTAAACTTTTTAAATAAAAGTAACTTTGTTTTGACACATTTTTGTTTTTAGATATTAATACATATTTGTTCAGCCCTGAAGAAGGTTCAGGTAGAGCCGAAACCGGTTGGTATATGTATCTAATAAAGTGGTGTCAAAACAAAGTTACTTTTATTTAAAATTTAATTATGTCTTTCCACAAAGTGAGTGCTTCATGTCAAAGGTTTTTTAAACTTTAAAATCATATACGCTTGTCACAAAATAACCATTAATTTAATATTATCATTTTAATTGTCATTTACATTTGTGGTACTAAAGTAATTTACATTATTTACGTGCAAATAAAGCTAAACAAAAGAAAGCTATTCCAATTTATTTTTGGTTATTGATTTGTGGTAAAATTTTTGGCATTTAAATTAACATGTCATCAAAATCAAGGTCGTTATAAAAATCTCTGATTATTCAGAGTGCATAATACTATTTCCTCTATATTTTGTTAAAAATCTGCTAGTTTAACAAAAATTACCTTTCACATTAATTATTCAACAAACATTCCTTAATTTTCAGTTGTAAACGGCAGCCACTCTGTGTCTCGCGGGGGGCCCGTGTGTCCCCTGGGGGTGTTGCGCTGCTTGGGGGCTCTGGGATGGGTGGTGCCTGAAGACCAGCATGATGCCCACGAGCTCCTGCACGTGTTGCTCTCCTGTGTCGAGGAGGAGACTCAGGCCGCTGCTAAGAGAGTAGGTTTATTTTTGCCAGTTAGATTGTCTGATGAATTTTTGTATTAGACAACTGTGTGCTATAATCTTGTACCCATTTATTTCATTGCCATTCTGTAGTGCAATGCTAGGTATTGACATATTATTAATGATGTTGCGAAGACGCTATGCATACTTCCTGTAAGCACTCAGACCTTAAGCCAACTTTGCTATCTCCCATGTTTTACCTTATCCATTTGACAATAGCCTAGTCCCTATAACAAAGTCCACCAGGGTTATAATTGGGTGTTTGGCGATGTCTCCTGGTTTCCAAAGTAGCTCCCCAGGTATTTGAGTCTTCTTCTCATCAAGGAGAATGATGCATCAAAATTCAAATCTTTACATCATTACAATAAAATAAACAACCAACACAATTCCTTCATTTCAGATTCGTCCGGGCAGTTTATCCGACGCCCTGGGCCTGCTGAATGGGGGCTCCATGTTGGCCGTGCCCCCCACACACCGCTCGGATAGGTCGGCCCCCATCTCCCCAGCGGGCCTGCCTCCCCTGCACCCCCTGCAGCCCCAGCAGCTCAGGTCTGTCAGTTCCCCCGCTACTCCGGATTCCCCCCTCGTGAGGTGTGCTCGCAGCCTGTCTCAGGCGGCTATCGGTCCATTGGACAAGGGAAAGAATAGTGGTAAGAAATACAATAATAATAATACTTCGATAATTTGTATAGCGCTGTTTTTAAATAAAACATAAAAATAGAAATTACCTCAAGGGTGCAATACAAATTTTAATTCCTAGGCTCCATCTTATTACTAACTATGTCATATAATCTATGGCATATTTATATTATGTATAGTGTTGGATTTTAAAGTGATAATTTGTTGAGTTCTTACCTTTATGTTTCTTATCCAAATCTCTATCTACCTAACCATTTCAGTGTTACAAAAATTTTAAAACTAACAGTCTAGTTTTTAGTGAAAAACCTGGTTGTTACTCATTTGTTTCGCTAGTTGGTTAGTTTTTTGTTTGCCATCCAAATAATATAAAATAAATATGGTATTTCGTGGATCAGAAGATTATATAAATGTGGTATTTTTGTGGATCTTTTAATAAATAAAATTGTGTAAGAAGAATCATAAATCAAGAACTTCAACTTTATCAGTGAATGAATGGTTTCCCTTTCTTTTCCTGATTTTTCCACACTTATAATTAGACATTTCCATCAAGTATTATAAGTCATCTGAAGCTGGAAACCCATTCGGTGTTTCATCGCAGTTACGGATTCAACATCCAGAGACAATATACAGAAGCATACTTACGTGATAGGTCACTTCAGAACAACACAATTACTTAAGTTATTTCTAGTTTGGAGAAAGATACAGTCTTTCACTCAGAGGACATTATATTGGGAAAATTATAGTTCAAAATTATATTTATTTAAATTATTTATGTATAAGTAATTAGTATTTAAAGTTTTTAACTCTTCGCTTTCCTCTGCTCTATTTTTTGTGTAATATACGTACAGTGAAACTCTCTTACAAGATTTTTTTAAGTTAACAAAAAAACTTTACTTCTTATGTGAATATTATAACTTTATGTGGGGTTCCGAATGAGGCACTTTCAAAATGCTTGTTCCTAAAGAACTGAAAAGGAAGACTTCTTTTATGGAGCAACCTCATGTATTGGTTTAACTATATATGTATTGCAGGAACCATTCATAACATATTGCTGTGCTAGTTCAATACTATAACAAGTAAAAAAGAGAAAAATCTTATTGGTGTTTTTTGATTCCTTATAACATAAGGAATCAAAAGAAACTCACAAGCAAAAAAAAAAAATGTATTACCCATGAATGTTAGAATAAACTCACCGTCAAAGCATTATAAATTTGAATACAAACAGCATTAATTTATTCCATGATATTATAAATGTAAAGAACAAAAATAATCAAAAGAGTCTTATTTGGGTTATTTCATAACTAAAGGTGAAATTTTAAAAAGCTGAAAATAGATGTGGAACTTCTTTTGAGTTGTGATAATTTCGGCCTTAAATTTCAGGAAGATTACGAATTTTTAATTTTTCAACTCGGCATCATTTTTTTGAAATCGATCTATCAATGTATTGCAGGCTTCATAAATATTTCCCATTCCAGAGACAAACGGGTCCGTGGTGTCGCTGGGTTCCGGCCCTTACGGGCCCCCGCTGGTGAAGGGCTCGTCGCGCTCCTTCTGCCAGCTGGACCGGCTGGGGCGTCCGGCTCCAGCCCCCGCCCCTCCGCCGCAGCCACCCTTCAACGGAGCATTGGCCACCAGGCTGCAGTGCACCATCTGCGAGTATAAAGTACGCCTTCTCTTGTATCAAAATACACACAGTTACGCCTTCTCTTATTGTATCAAAATACACACAGTGAAATTCCCTTGTAAGATATTTTTTTAAGGTAACAAAAAAAAACTTTTATTTATAAAATATTTTACGCAGCTAGTAAAAGCATGAAAAAAAATTATGCGAGTTTCATTGTGCATAGTTATGTTTGCTTTTAACCAAACCAACTACACTATTGTTACCCACCACTTGCCTTATATTGTCACAGAAAAGCAACGGTGATGTAACCGCAACTTTTATAAGAAACATTTTTCTGTGACAATCTACCCGAGTCCGGTCATTCTACGAAGATGTAATCGCCACTAGTTTAAAATTCGCAGTTCATTTTCTAAATTCGGTTTAAGTTTTTTGACTCCAATGTAAAATTTAATTTTTGGAGGCTTACAGCAGAATCGCTTTCCTGTGACGATCCGAATTATCGTTTTTTTTATTAGAACATACATCCTGTCCTTCAAACTTCTGAATTATATTATTGCTAACATATCTATTTTTGTTTTTTAATTTGTTTCTCTCTTCGCTCCTTCTTTGTGGCTTTATATTGAAAAATGCTACTTCGTTGTTGAAGTCTAAGAGGATAAATAATGCCCATGAGTTTCCATTCCCTGAGGTAAAGTTCGATAACTTCGGGAGGTGATGCTACATGAAATTCTATTGTTTTTTTTTTCCATACAAAAAGTCATACCTGCTAAAAACTGTAGCATATGGCACAAATATTGTAAGGTTCGCACTTAAGAAGTTTAGTTTTTTTTCGATCTTAAAAACTGAATTTTTTCAAATTACCTAATATATCCCGCCTATAAGGTTTTCCCACGTAAGAAGAATACTTTCGTAACATTATTTTGACAAAAAAATTTCACCTCCACCGTAATTTTTGAACAAAGGCTTAATTAAAAATAATTCTAATATGCTTTATAATTTCTTTGCAGTCCCCCATCCGCTACGATAAGTTTGACTCTCTCTCGCTTCACCTGGGCACCACGGCCACCCCGCTAAGCGTGGTGGGCCTGTTGCGCGCCTTCACGGCCCCCGAGATGGTGAAGGGGGTGGCGTGCAACCGCTGCGCCCGCCAAAACGACGCCGCGCTGCCTCCGCCGCTCACGGCACACATCAAGACCATCAGCATTGGAAAGGTTAATAAACTTATAAAGATTCTTTGGGTTGAAACACTGAAGAGATACACCGATAGAATTGTATTGTGGGCGTGTCCATGCACCCAAAGTGAGTTAAATTTTTCCTTACTTCTGCGAAAATCAATCAGACCTTTTCAAATATCGTCATTCTTTCTTGAGCAAATAATCACTTTCATTAGCCTGTCTAGGGCCAAGGAGTGGAAAGGTCTTATATAAATTGACAACATCAGGTTTTTCTTAAATCAGTATAGATTATCTATTCAGTGGGATTAAGTCACTAACTAATATTTTACACTATGTAATTTTCACCATTTTTATATTACATGGAATCTGACTGCAGGGGTAGACAGAGAGAATGGATCACCATACAACTCTGTCTTGACACACACTCCTTGCTTTATTCACATTTATACATAATCTTCTGTTATTCTGACTTGTCTTATCTTGACATAGCCCGACTCAAGTATTAGGTTCACTTGATCGTGCCGTGTCTTCCTCGGGCGACATGATTAATTCTTGCTATTTACAACATTTTCCTTTCCCCGTCTAGTTGCCGACTTGCCTTTGTCTGCACATTGGGCGAACTCAATGGGGCCCTGCGGGACTCAGCAAGCGCAGCGAACACGTCGCCTTCCAGGAGGTACTCTCCCTTGGCCCCTTCACCTCTGCCATGCCACCTAAGGTAAGCAACATATTGTCCCTTTTATGAACCGAATTTTAAGTTTCTCAACACTCCTTCAGCACCCAGGCTCGCTTTAGAGAAGCCTCTTAGATGGTTGGCTATCGTCCATCCCTGCTACGTACCGTGCTTTATAAGCCTCAACACTGACCACTCATCAAAGTTGGTATACTTCGTCGTTGTACCTTCTCTGTACAATACTCTTTTGCTATTCTTCACAATATGGTTATAGCCATTTCAAGCAACTTTTCAATTAACACTTTATTGAAGCACTCAATTTTTCTAATCACCGACTTCTGCGTTGAGCAGACTACAGTTGTTGTAGATAAATTAGTTAAATACTTCATAAATCTTACATTTTTATTTTCCACAGGTGGACTTTGACTTCACTAGCATCATGACAAAGAGCCTGCCTATTGGGGCGGGACTGATCAGGGCTGCGGGGGCCGGGGGCACGCTGGAGGAGCAGTGGAAGGCGCAGTACCGCCTGCAGGCCGTGGTGGTACACGTGGGGGGTCCCCGCTCAGGGCACTTTGTCACTTACAGGAGAGGGAATGCATTTGAAGCTAAACGGTAACTATGGCAATGACCGTCCCAATAAATAGGTTTTAAATCTCTCCACAATCTTATATCGAATTAATCTTAATCTTATAGCTATCCTTACACAATCTTGTGAAATTTTCAGGTAGCCTCCCACAATCTTATGAAATTGTCAGCTATCCTTACAAAATCTTACCCAACTTAACTAATATAATACAAGTTGTTTAATATAATATATTGATCTCCTGCGGTTCCTACCATGTGTGTACCAATAATTGCATTATTCTCTTGTTTACAGGTGGTTTTACACAAGTGACACAGTAGTGCACGAGGTTTCGCTGGACGAAGTCCTCCACAGCTGTGCCTACATGCTATTCTACGAGAAGATGACCGTAGCCGATCAGAACCTCAGCATCAGAATTCCACGCGCTTAATCTGCCATGCATCCACACTTATCTGCATTTATGTATAACAGCTTGACACGGATAACTTTGCAGGTGGCCGAAGAAGGAACCGATGAATGAACAAACTTTTTTTATATCCATATATTTTTTATCCACAAAATCTACACCAGCGACGCCACCGACTGCAAAATTGTTTGTGTCAAGATGTGACCTCCGATTTATTGCAAAGCGTGCAATGCTCAATTTTATGCAATTATTACAGAGGTAGGTACAATCCTATGCACAAGTATTAGAAACATTCCGAGCATGGATAGCTTTGGTTCTAACTTGTACAGTTTTCTGAGGGGCCGGGAAAAAAAACTTGTTTTTAAAAATGTATTTATTTTTTTAACAAGATAATTCACATAATTTATCTATTGTCCAATATTTTACCTTCTTCATGTTTTGTCTTTCGATTCAAAGGATTTTGACAAAATACGAAACACATTATTATTCATGCTACATAACTCATCTAAATGACATTTCCACCACTGCTATGTATGTAAATATTTAAAGTTATATTCTCCAATTTGATCAAATTGCGTGTTAATTAAAATCATTCTTATGGCTTGAATTGCTTTTTTGCGTATAATAACAACAATGTAATCTTGTTCCCTTTACGTAAAATATTTATTCATTTAACCTTGTCACTGACACTCAATTTTCATGAATAGTCTTCTAATAACATAGTAATAATATTTTTGTATACAAATGTTTATAAAGTGTTGCATTTTAATTTGAATCTTCCCCTATTGATGTATTTATTGTATTAATATAATATAGGATTAGAACTATGTACCTTACCCTCTTCATAACAAAAATGACGATTTGTGTCTGCATTTATTTCAATTTTGGCTCCTTAGCCTTTAACCATTCATTCAAAATGATTTTGTATAACTGACAGGTAAATTTCTCATCACACTGATTATAAAATGGATTATTTCTATCACATGGCTATAAACTTGTAATCTATGTGCAGAACATATTATTTCTGTTGTAACTCCCTTTAGATCTATGTTTAGCTAGTGTATTCAAAACTGAGTATAAAATCAAGCTGGCTTTGATAATAAAATATATCTCAGCATAATTATTAATAATATGGTGTGTACTTTTTAAGTAGAATTGACCCATTGATGTGATATTTGTCAGGTTCGTTTTGAACCAAGAAACTCACAATTATTATATTTCGTAAAGAATCATTACCTGTTTGGTGTGGGGTTTTTCAAAACATTATATGTACATTATTACTGATGGAATAAATTTGCGCCATTGTGCGATAGTTTCTGTTATGTGATAGAAGCAAACAATCTTTAAACGAGTAAATTATGTTCGATTTCTATTGTGTGAATTGGCGCATGTAATACTGGTTACTAGTCGAATAGACAAGTGTGTCAGGTTTCCACCCAGATGTCACGGGTTCAGTCCTCTGCTAGCTAAGTCCTCTACAATTGCACGAGCAACATTTTCCGTTTATAATGATGGTAGTAGGAGGAATTCAAATATTGTCAGGTTATTTCTAACCCGGGAATGTTTGTAAAATATATATCCCAAACAATGATAGCAGTGTCATTTAACAGATTTCAACGGCGCAATGACGCGAGTACATGTGTGTAATGATCTTACGTTAAGATATTTGTTGGGACTTCTATATCTAGTGGCGGAATAATAGAAATATTCAACTGTATTTTACACAATCTTTAGATTACAGGTATTTAAGAGAGACTAAACAACCTTGCTTACTCCTTTTATACTGCATTTGTTGTCTCACTCTCATACAAGATGTCAGTCGCACATTCGTTACAATGTCTGTTGATAAAATAATTCATTATTTACACATGTTCATTCAATGTTAGTGTCACAGTTGCAAATATTTGCCGGTGTTAATCCTACCAATGAACATTATTATACATGCCACGTTATTGTGCTGTCAAGCCAACATCTTTCTAATATAAATGCCTAGATACTGACAGCCAAGTCTGCTGATCCTGTCAAATATATTTTCTTGCGTGGTGGATGTTTATTAGTTGTGCCTAATAATATAACAGCAATTTATGAATTCACACAAGATGCATTTTTCACTAGAGGCACTGTCAGTGTCTAGGCATTTATATAGGAAGGTATTACTCAAGCCCACTGCTTGCTAATTCTCTTTAAGTATTTATCAAGTGTTTATAATTACATTCAATATGTACAATATTGAGTTATGTAATGTATATAATTTTGAGTGAATGAATTTTCCCAACAAATTAATTTTAATTTCTAGTCAAAAGCACCAAAAAATTGCAACAAAATATGTACACCGCTTTCTTCATTTACAGTCTAATCAGTGCTCACCTAGAAATGATAATATTTGACTTCGAAGTGTGTTTTTCAGAAAACAAACATAAATGTTACGGAACATTCTCAAAAGAATTAAAAAAATATGGTGTTAGTGATTTTTTTTTATGTTTGAAGGCTGGCAAATGGTTTGATGTTGTATATTTTATAAAAATACGGCTTGTGAATATGTAATTACAACGACGAGTTTTCTTTTTACAGTAAGGTTTGACTGACTTGAATAAAATTTGCCCATCGACTTACATTTGCACATTTATCACCACTGTGTACAATTATCATGCACATACCTACAGAAAAAAAAAAAAAATTTATGTGGATACTGAATAGGTCCAAACTGTCCAAAACCAGTGGGACTATGTTATCCCCAATTGATGTATGTTGTGAGGCTGAAAGGAGTGGGGAAGAGGAAGGTCGGGAAGTACCTAGCTATTTAGATCTGGTCACCAAACACGGCTGAATCTATTTCAAGCAACGTTTCGATTCTGAATGGTGGTTTTTCTCCAGTGCGAAACTGAGAGTAACTGCCACTTTGGAATTTCCTTCAAATCAATATATAATATTAAATGTAAATTATTTGCACATGCAGTGATTTGAACCCGCAACCTCTGGATTTGTAGCTGAAGATCTTAACCGCTCAACCACGGAGGTTCTTTAGGTTTTAGTTTACTAATGATATTATTGATAGCTGTAGATCCCTGTGATATGCTGTATTAAAAGTCAGTATGTACTTACCATGAAGTAATTCTGAAAAATCAATTGACTTGCTCAAGAGTTAGATGACTAATTTATTATTATCATTAGTCATCAATTATATTACATAATTTTAAATTTGTGATATGAACTCCCAAAATGAGTCTAGCTTTCTGCTTTGGTTGCATTTTAATTTTCCAAAACTAGATAGGTTTGAGTATATACTATTTATTTACTATCTGTAAAAGTTGTACAATAAAGTAATTTAAGAAGTCAAATATATCCATTTATCTGGTTTGTTTTGTAATAGTTTAGTGTTTAATATTGTGTTAAAGATATTATAATGTAAAGAGAGTATAATAAAGATTTAGTTTAGTGACATGTACCGAAATATAGTTCTCAACAAGATAGCCATCTTTTTTTACAATTACCCTTTAAAAGTGCGTTTGTTTTACCAATACTAAAAAGGTTGTATTGGTTCCACATTCTAACCGCCAGACTCTTTATAATTTAATTTAATATATTGTTTTTTATAGACAAACCATTTGCCTGATGTAAGCACAATTATTTACTCCAGAAAGCGAGAGATAAAATCTAACTAGCTTTTTGGTGCTAAAATACATTGACATTTGCCTGATTTCACCGCAAATAACCTCTCAATAATCACGATATACTGTTCCATTTTATTTTCACAACTTTCACCTGCAAGTTTAAAGGTATTGTAATCCAAATGGATCGACCAACACAATTTACAGGATAGGTTTTCTGTACACCATCCCCTAGATATTATTTGACCAAGAAACTATAATCAATAAAAACAACACATTTTTATACAAATTTATATTTCCGTATTTTACATAATTAAAATAACACATTATAAAGTGTCCATTCCAAGTTACAAGTAGAGTGTTGCATTATCATAGTAATTAGACAACATAATAGAGGATCCAGCACTGGTTGATGTCACAACATCGTAGGTCTCCTTTCATAGTCGTCGTCTAGGACATGCTCTCGATGAGGGAGGCCCTCATGGTGGATGTGATGGCTCCAGGCTGAGCTTCATTAAGCTTGAATACACTTTCTATAACGGAGATTTCTGTGGAAGTGGTGTCCATGCCGCAGAAAGAGCACCAATCGTTCACCACCATCCCAGCAGCTAGCACCTCGCTACCTCTGTTGATGGTCCCAGCTACTAGGGGGACTTGTAGAAGTGAAGATAACTCATCCTGGTCTTGAATGGACGTCTTGGGATGCACGAGCCCTCCCTGATTGCTCAGAACTGTGTAAGATCCCACTAAAACATTACTTGCTACGGTTTGCCTGAACACCTCAACTTTTAACACATCGGCCAAGACTTCTTCGGTTTCTCTGTCGAGATCCGGATGAACGAGGGCTACGTAGTCGTTACATGCTATGACGTTTCCCAGAGCACTGAGTCTTTCTTCGACTCTCTGTATTCTGACGGCGTCGGGAAGACTGTTTCTCAAGTGCTGTAATTCCGTGTCTGTGGTGGACGAGGGTACAAGGAGGCCGTTCTTATTTCCTACAGCCATCCGTCCTACTATTCTGCAGCCAGCGATACTGGCGTGTACAACTGGAATTGTGTCTGCAAGTTCAGCTTCGAAGACGCTGTAGAAGTTCTCGGACCCGCCGATAGCGACAATGCAGTATGAATTTGTCAGTTTACTAAACACTCCAACTTCATTATTGTTCTCGAATTGAACGCGGACTGCCATTTTGATGAGCAATTGAGTTCGTTTAAACTTGAAACAACAATTATACACGATAGCCGAATAAAAAGTGTCAAAATTCACGTGTTGAGATTGTCATTTACAAAGACGGATATTATTGTGTGTTGCTATAGTGAAAATATATATTGCACGCTGTTGTGAAATGTCTTCGCTTTTCGCTTGTAGATTCAATAATATAATTGTAGACAATATAAAAAAATAGGTGAATATTTTATTAATTCTTAATTTAATCTTTTTAATACAGTTTATGTCAAATGTATCTATTTAAAAATAAATACTTTTAATTTTTTTGCTGTGGGCAATTCATATGCATCAACATCAACCATATATGTTTCAATTCACTTAGAAAAATTGTTTAACTTCCATTCTCGTTAAAATTCTGAGAATCGGTTTGTATTTGTAATCCCACCCTCCATGAAATTAAAAATAACCAAAAATGCGAATAAACTCAGAGATTTCAAATGTATTTTTCAAAATATTTGTACGAATTAAATTTTAAAAAATTTTAAAAAATTATTGACTTGGCAACGCTGTTCGTGAGGGACAATTATAAATTATAATAGTAATAATGTTTTATTCCGGAAGGTAAGCAGAAGTAGTGCAATTCAATACCTTCCATAATTGATATCAATACATAGTTATAATAATATTTACAAATAAAAATGAACAAAAATTAATAAGAAAAAATAAATAAATACAATAAAATGTATGTATGTATTTTTTAAATAATACAAGTGAAAAAATATTAATGGAGGATATTAGGCCTCATTTCTGCAAAACGTCACCAAGAGGGAGTCCATCCTGGCAGCATTAAGATTGATGGGGCCAATAATTTACTCCAAAGCGCTTCTATGCTTGAGTTCGAGATCTGACGGGATTCCATGATGAGGCCATTTCTGGAGTTGTTAATCCTATCCCGCATTCCTGCTACCCTGGTTCTCATAAGGGCTGCAAATCCTGGAACTCGCCCCTCGGTGAACATACCGGAAGCACTGCAGTGCCTGGGAAGACTGAACATCATGCGGTAGGCGTTGTTGTACTGGACCCGAAGCCTTTCCATGGTACTGTTCTTAAAATTGGTCCAGAGCTCTCACGTGTATAGGGTAGTACAGAACGCCAGGAAGAGTGTCCTTTTCACTGGTAGACTACAGAGCCGAACTCTTCTACTGAGCATGTTTGATTTCACACTGAGTGCTTGTCTTTGCCTGTCAATGTCGTCGTCATCCATTAGCTTGCTGGTGATGATGTGCCCTAGAAAATATACTTACGTTTACAAAATGTCTATAAAAAATAAATTAAACACAAAAACTTACAATAAAATAAATGGACAGAATATGTACAATATAACACATTTATATGATATTGTTTATACAACTGTTATTATTATTACTAGTTTAAAATAAAAAGACACATATTTTCGAATGTTTTGTTTTTTTTTAACATATGGGCTCCTGGTAGCTTGTTATTTAATAATTAATGGTATGCATTATTTTTACTTTTATGTTTTGTACTGATTTGCTTCTAACCAAGTAAATTTTCAAAAATATTTTACCCTTTTCAACTTTTGTGCTCCTGGTAGATTGCGAGTTGTTTTGAAATTCCAAACAATAATAATTTGGTTTTTGTTTATATCTTACCATTTCGGTATTATGTACTCCTGGTAATTTTTTTTTACAAATTTCCATTTAGACTTCTATTAATAATTTAGATTTTTCTTACATCTCAGTATTATGTGCTCCTGATATATTTTGTACTCATTACCAAGAATCATTTTTAAAATTACCACTCAATAATTTTTTTAAATATTATTACTTTATCATTATGTGCTCCTGGTACAAAGTGCTGAAATTATCAAAAATCAGTATTTCTTTTATATTGTTTGTGTTCCTTTAGTAACTCCATTTTAGCATAAATTATGAAATTAATGAAAAATTATATTTGTTTATTTATCTTTAGTATTTCGTGTTAAAAGCTCTAACAAGCCCATTTAAATTACCCTGATGAATCAGACTTCTCTCTGGCGTTGGCATGGAGAGCCGTATACACCGACTTCCCGGACCATCAATCCAAGGCATCGGTGATCTTCCTCTGCTTCTCCTGCCTTCCACTTTGCCAGTGACATAGATGTTTAGAATTATCTTATATATTTAAATTTGGATGCTATATGTATGTTTCTTTGTTACTTCTATTGTTCTTTTAGTATCTCGACACTGGAGCGAGGTACGGGATTGAATTCAAAACAATTTAGGATAATTTTTTCAATAGAAACAATAAGGCATTCTTCAACTTGACCTCCGAGGCAACTGAAGACTGCTTAAGTCAAAATTTACCTAAATAGGCAAGAAATGTATTGGCACCAAATGAAACATTCGGCTTCAGGTAGAAGAAACATCGCATTCAAATTTCGAGTTCAGCGATATGCGAGGAACAATGTTTCAAATGTTGTTCCTGAAATTTTTTGTTACGTTCCGTTTCCTTCCATTCACACATCAAAATGTTCTACGAAGTTCCAAACAATCTGATCAAAACTTAAATTACCAAAAAAATAATATTTGTGTACAATTTTATATGTATTTTCGTAAAAATAATCGCTGTCATCCCATCAAGAAAAAGAAAGCTATGTTTACTAAAGATAATGGACAAATCAAAACCAGGTTTCTTCGAGAGATAACCAGAGCTGATAACCGTTATCATGACCACTGTACGAGAGGCCCATCTGGAATGTGTCAGGAGATCGATAACAGATCGGTGGCATCGAGGAGTATTCAAACTGACCGTGCATTGGATTATGCCAGCCATGACATTGTTACAATAGGTGGACTAACAACTGTAATGTCTTGAACTGGAAGGAGGAAAGACTAGGAATGTGATGTACAGGAGGAAAAGTGCATCTCAACGTATTTTCAGGGCCATCGAAACCTTTGAAGGGATGACTGTTAAGGACAATGTTGAAATCAAAAAACCCTTAAAAAAATGTTTGCAGATACAATTCGGCATTGTTGAGGACATATTTTAGAGCGAATATTGTAAGGGAGACTGGTTTTATGCCCATATTAAGTACAAGGGTAAGTGTACCACCTACAAACTTTCTATCCAATTTACCAGAATTTACAACCTCAAAACATTAGTCCAAACCATTCATAAGCCTAGCGCAGTGCTGGGTGCGGCAACTATTACACATATAAAGCTGAAAACTGTGTTAATACATGGGTGAATTAATACGTATATAGAACGAAAAAGAAATA
This sequence comes from Drusus annulatus, assembly GCA_022651775.1. Classification (NCBI taxonomy): domain Eukaryota; kingdom Metazoa; phylum Arthropoda; class Insecta; order Trichoptera; family Limnephilidae; genus Drusus; species Drusus annulatus. Next base: position 627,468 of record JAGWCC010000033.1, read on the forward strand.
ATTAGTCAAAAATATAAAAATTCTTTATTAGGTAAAACATTTTATGTAGTTATTTATAAAAATATCAACTGTAAATATTATTTTATCAAATAATGAGTACAGGGATTATAAAAACTTTCTCTAATGAATCTTATTCTATGCCTGTTTCTTGTATATTCTAAAGCGATATTTGATGTTGTTCTCCTCCTGGACTTCGATAGGAACATCTCCCACTTCATCTCCGTGATCTTCCAGCTTGGTGAAGTTGGCGGGGATCTCCGGGAAGAAAACGTCACAGCCAAAGTCCCCCTCGATCTCGGTCAGGTAGACTTTGTTGCTGGCTTTGTGATCCATAGCTTCCTAAAATATAATTATTTCAAATAGTATTGGAATCGCAGTACCATCGAATGGCATCCTTAGTTGGGAAAGAAAACAAAGGTTGCCCACATATGAGATGGGCTGACGATTTGAAGAGAACTGCGGGATTCTTATGGGTGAGAGCCATCAAAAATATGCCTGGGGCTATATACTAGGCCTGGAATGTTCCAAGCTAGACGCCATAAGGCTCAAGACCTTTGAGGTGATATTTCTGTCACAAAAACGGCGCTATATAAATCAGCCAATTATTATTAAGACGGAGGAAGTGCAACATGCCTTTTAACTTAAAAAGTCGAGCAACATAACTTCTGTATTGGTTTCGTATTCGTATATTTTTAATGAAGCGCCGAAAAAAAGGTGGTGAAAGATGTCTACATGACATCAGTTCCAATTAACTAACCATGAGGCCGTCTCCCCCATACACATACTTCTTTGTTATTTGGACTCTTGACATGATATCTGTAAAGTTCCAGATATATTTACAGCCGATACTGATTACTGAGATACTGATAGCAGGAAACTGCACATCAGAGAGAAATATATTGAAAACATGCAATAAGTGTTTTTACTCCAAATTAGCTCAGGTATCGCTGATTAGTCTGCCAAGTAGGTCCTGAAACACCAGTGTACACGGTGTCCGGAAACTAGTGGTATAAGAGTGAAACTGGTGAATCTACATCATATTTACAGTTGATTTTGTGAAATAACTTTGTTTGGAGCTTCGGTCGTTACGAGGTTCTATCAGCTATAAATTGTCTTTTAAACAGTGTTGAAGCGTAGACCGGGCTCTAATAGTTTCTTGAACCAAAAGTTTCCGAAAAAATGTTGTAAAAAAACTACTAATGCTCAAATTAAAAAAAATGTTTATTTGGGTTCTCAATGTGCAGTGGTGGAATTTAATTCTGTATTACGAGACACCATGTATATATTCTATTATGTATATATTATATAGATACACACCCCGATATGGGATGCCATAGTCCCACTGGGTCTAGACTGCTGGAACTTTTGTGCGGTATTCACATTAAAAAAATTGTTCGACTTTTACAAGAATTCAGCAGCTAGTACGGAAGGCTATTAACCACTTAGAAATATATTTAAAAAATACATTTTGAAAAATTACTTCAACGTGTTGGTTGGAACAATTTACAGGAAGACAATAAGCCCACCTTTAATAAATACAATAAACTATTGAAATGTGCAAAATGTATTATCTATTTATTTAAAGAAATGAAAAAATAACTTTGTACACAACCATGGGTATTATTTTAATTTTTATGACCGACCGGTTTCGCTTAGCCTAAGCATTATCAGGGTACAAAATTAAACCAACAAAAAATACAAAGTGTGCAATTATACAGAAGGAGAACAAAATATAAAATAAAATAACAGAACAATGAGAAAACAATAGAATAACATTTAAATTATAACAAAGGAAGAGAGAGAAAGAGACAGATAATATGAATCGAAAGAGACAATTTTTTCATTTCTTTAAATATGTCAAACCACAAAGTAATTGCTTTCTAAGAAAATATGTTTATTTATTGTTACTTTAAACCAGGGGTCTCCAAACTACGGCCTGAGGGCCACATCCGGCCCGCGGACAGGTTTTGTCCGGCCCGCGGAGAGCTAGCATACTTGAAAACTCATTTTAGAGAACATATTTTTTAGCGCAAATTAAATTTAGTTTACTGAAGTATTCTAATTTTATGTTGAATAATTATGAATATGACATCTACATTGATATGGTCATGGGCTAACTTCTCATAACATTGTTGTAGGCTTATTGTTATTGTTTTTGTGATAAGTTGGATAATATGGTTTTGGCCCTCGGAACTTACTGGAGTAATCAGTATGGCCCTAAGGCTGGAAAGTTTGGAGACCCCTGCTTTAAACAAAGAATGCTTGGAACAATTTACAGCCAGACATAACTCCATCTTTATTCAATTACTGTAAATTTCATGAAGTGTTAGTAAATAATTTTAAACATTTTTTTATTATTATTTATCTTGGTAAATACAAAATATAAGTGATCGCTCCATGTCTGTCTCACTAGGAAATTCCTGTGTCGAGACAGACACATCTGTTATTACCTTTAGTCAATTACATGGGGGTATTTAATAAATATAGACATGGTTCATTACAAACCAAACAAAACGATAAATTTACAAATTAATCATCTTTTGAACAAACCTTATGAGCAGTGTATCAACACTCACCCACTTCGTGTACCCACTTCTAGAACTGGTGTGAAACAAAATTTTGATGAATTTCATCAAAGATTTTTTATAAGAAAAAATGACACGAGGATGCACGAAAATAATAAAAGAATGAACAATGTAAACCTTATAAACTCCTGCTCCCCCAATGATCCAGACCCGGTTAATGTTGGAATGATTATTTTCCAGGCACTTAATTGCCGTATCCAGATCAGGACACTCCAGGACATCCTTGGAAGACTCCTGTTGAGTCCTGCTGAGCACCACGTTTAGTCTGCCGGACAGCGGGCGAAACTTGGCGGGGATAGATTCCCAGGTCTTCCGGCCCATTATCACCACATTCTGCTTATCGGGTTGAGAACAGATCTTCGTCATCTTATTAAAATAAGCCATTTCTTTCCTGCACAAAAGTAGAAATTCATTTTGCATAAAAATTGACTGCATGCTGCCACACTAAGCTCAAAGCGGGTATCTACATTTTAACCTATGTGGGTTGTGGATATCCGAATAGAATGCAAGGCTGATGTAAGCATAATGAATAGGATTAAGAAAGGGACGTTAGATGGTTTGGGCATGTAGACCGAATGAACGAAGAAAGGAGTGTGAAAAAAATATATGATGCAAAAATGAAAGGAAGAAAAAGTGGGGAACGCCCGCAAGGAAGACATGGCACGATCAAGGGAATCAAATACTTGAGTCGGGCCATCTCAGAGATAGAATAACATTAGAGTATGTATAAGACGATGTATGAATATGAATGAAGCAAGGAGTGTGTGCCAAGACAGAGTTGTATGGCGGTCCGTCCTCTCTGCCTATCCCTGTGGAGAAACGGCGTGATGGTTAGTTAGTTAACCTATATAGGTATTTCAAAATAAATATAGACAACAATTCTTTCAATCTTCTCATTAAGTATAAATAATGTTGAAAATGGGTAAATCGGTACGCGCTGAAAGTATCGAATTCGATCCTACCAGCCGGTGGTTCTGATGAAATATGCTTACTTCAACAACCACGGCAGTCCTCCACCCTTGCCAATTCCCAATTTCTCATCAGCAGCAGCAATTATGTCGAATTTCATCGGAGGAGGTAGTGTGCCAGGCATTGTGACCTGATTTCTTGAAAACCGCAAAAGTAACTTAGACGCAATAGTTCTACGTTATTCGTCCTAAGTCCTAATAAAGTGATTTGGGCACTAAATTTGAATATGGTAGCGGTCGATGTTGTTAGTTTGTATCGAAATCTGACAGTTCACAGCACTCTAGAGATGGTCAATATTCCTGTCCCGATTAGAAGGAACCGGTTTCAAGGCGGTCACTAGAACCGTCGATATTATTTCTTCGAGGAACCAGCTATTTTTGAAACCAATCTAAACATGGCCCACAAATCTTTTTCTTGGAACCTTGAAGTAACAATATATGGAAGGAGAGCTAATTATTTTTACCCAACCTATACAAACTCGCGATAAATCACCTTCTCTGGGCTTTCACGTCGTACACCATGAGAGAAAAAGAGACAACAAATATAATACGCCGCTTCTATGTACTATAACGATGATCTTGGTCTCACATTTATTATTATTTTTTTTAATTTTTTTAAAAGTAAGACAAACATTCCCGGGTTACGAATAACCTGAAAATATTTGAAAAACTCCTACTGCCATTATAAAAAGCGGAAGATGTTGCTTGTGCAATGATGGAGGACTTAGCCAGCAGATGAATTGAACGCACGACGCCCGGGTGGGAATCCGACGCGTTCTTTACTCAGCTACCGACCGGTCGAATTTAATTATGCCACTAAACTTGACGCAACTGAACGGTTTTTTAGGTAATATGCTATATTTTTGTTGATAACAATACTGTGAAAAAGTGGTTATACGAATAAACAAAAACATTATGTCGATATGTGCTATGAATAATAAATACCCTAGCCTTAGTCTTAGCTACGCCCAGGTCTTTCGAGTTGGGTAAAAATCATAAAAAAAACTGACTACACTCTAAGTTTGGAACCTTTCTGGTACCAAGAACCGATTCCAAAAGTAACTGGATAAATAAGCGGTTCCTTGCCAGTCACCGGTAGCTGGAACCGCAGTTACACCCAATTTAAGATATCCCCACAGCACACTAAACTGACTGAATTCTGAATTCACTAAACTAGTTAACTGAGAAGTAATTCAAATTGCGTAAATATAAACATTCTAGGGCTGCCGCAGTGAAATAAATAATTTTTTGTTCCATTTAGTACTTTATAAGAAATTATTTATATAAGGCTTTGACTGTGGCTTTTACTCTACTTTACACAATCATTTAATGGAACTTACTTAATACAACTACTAAAAAATATAATCTTATAATAATAATTGAGCATTGATGTCACTATTATAATATAAAAAAGGCACAAATTTTAGATGTCAGGTGCACGCGTATAACGTAACTTGCAGCTAATTTCAAATACTATTGATAAGTGCAAAGGAATTATTAGTTTGTGCAAATAACTTTTTCAATCTTCATGTATAAATAATTACTTGATTCACATTGTTGCTGTTTCAATTCAACACATCCGCTAAAAAAATACCATAATTTTAATCTAGGTAAGAAAAGTTTTTACATGTACAAAATATTTTTTGTTCAAAACCAAAACAATTTGCGATTCATTATTTCTAACTTTGAAACTGTTAATTCGTGGTGGAATTCCATTTTAATGATTTAATAAAACAAATATATAACTTTATTCCACTTTTATTTAAATAAAAGTGGAATAAAGTTATATATTTGTTTTATTAAATCATTAATTTGCGATTCGTTCCTATTATATTTAACTGACTTGTTTTTATATGCAAAACAATCATATCGTCATAGAAGTATTGGTTTAAACATTCCTCATGTAGTTATGTTTCTTATGGAAAATAATTTCAATCTGAATAGTGAAAATTAAATAGTTTTATGGCGTGACATAAAATTCATTTAAGGGAAAAATGACATTCATGATCTATTAGAAAACAGATTATTCCTAAACTAGTTTCTACTCGTAAGTCTTCCACAAGAAACATTACAAACCCAACCCACAAAAGTCTGCTGCAAGCTACAAGTAAACAAAGATTTTAAAAAAATTATCTTAAAGGCTCTGACCGCAGCGTTTGCTCTTTTTGATAATTAATTATTATAAATGCATTTAAATTAAAATACCACGACTTGACAACATCCATAATGAGAATTTTATAATAATAACTGAGCATATGTGCTACTGTTATAATATGAAAAAATGACCACTGCTGCTAGCTCTCAGTTACTGGTTAGATCCAAATAATTCCTATTTAACAAAAAAAATCTGAATAATTTTATTCGACCATAGACAAAATATATGCCCGACTTGTCAAAACGTCTCCGTTTATTGTTTTGTACAATATTTTTTATAATAATACACATGAGTCATTAGAAATTAGAAGTAACATGTTGATGTTGCGAGAAGTATTCTTATCTTGCGTGCAATGAAGTAAAGTCAAATCATCATTCACATAACGAGCAACTGAACTGAGTATTGACATTCGCCGTGACAAGAAGAATAGTTATTAATAACATCCATAATCACGCCATGAACCTAGTTTAGTTTTTTAAATTAATATTCGTTCAATCTGTGATACTAAACTATAATGTTTTCGTTCTTCAGTAGTAAAAAGAAGCATTCTCCCGGAGATTCTCCGGAAGACACTTCTCAACCGCCGATACCACGAGCGGACGACGATTTTGTGTTAGTGAATCAAGGCAAGGGCGAACGGCCAGGAGCTCCGTACGCTTTGTATCCATCGATAAACCCTCAAGGCCAGGTGATGCCTCCATACCCTTCACACTACGGACAGCCACCAGGGGCTACAGTGCCACAGATACCCAAGAAAGAAGTCAACTTCCTCCAAGGAGTTCCGTTCAGCCTATCGAAGGAGCTGGCATCCAATACAAACAACGACATGGCGAGTATTCATCTGAGTGAAATCATGGCCTACGTAACGAGGAGAATGCAAGTAGAACCCGTGGATTACGACTTTTCAGTGGAAAAAAGTGTTTTACTGGAAGATAATTGTTGAGCTTACCCAATGTTACTGTTATGATACACCCGTGTTATTTGATAGATTAATATAAAACACAGTTTTTGTTGTGTTTTTGCTTTTTAATCAGTTATAAATGTAAAGTATAATGTGATCTTCTGAATAAGTTATTTCATCCTGGATATGAATGTGTATTGCCGTGTAGTTTGGCTTTCTCGGTAACCATTGAAGCTATTGATAGTATGAATAGTTATGACGATTGTAATGAGTGCTGATTGTGTATTGATCAAAAACATATTTATATTTTCTTATCAGCTTTAGCTACATTGCGAATGCGAATCTGTCATAATTTTATTACCGCTTTTTATGGAATAATGTTGCTTATCTTGTGGATTAACCATTGAGTTTGTGTTGATATAATACTTTGATCATTATAGAATTTTATCTTCACATTATTTCAAGTCGTCTTTTTGATAATTTTGCCCCCTACTTTGTACACTAGTCAATAATAATTTACAGCTGGTATTGAGGTGAAGCAATACTTGAAGGCTTTACCTTTGTTTGATAATAACAAATTGTTATCCGCCATCGAAATTGAGCCATTTGCTTCATCAATCACTTATTATTTGAATTCCCCCTTTTTGTATATTTATCTAAAGATTGTGACATATCTACACCATCTAGAGACAATAATGAGTTATAATGACCTAGATTTAAAAATAAGCAAAGGAAATGTAAAGAATCAAAGTGGTTCAATTAATGTTATCTTTTTTGCTTCAAAAGATGCTACAATCATTATTTGTGGCACTATGGAGGAATATTAATATAATTTTAAATCTAAAACAGAAAATCTGTTTTTATATCTCGCTAACGATGAGCTCTGGCATCCTGAAATTTAAAAAAAATTTCAGTTCACAATGTAATTTCCATCATGAGCTATGGATATTTGAAATATCTATTAGCAGTTAAAAAAATAAAACAAGACGCATATTTTTCAATTGTTTAAATAAGAAAAAAAAGAGTAACGCTAGTGATTTATAAATTTTATTCAGTGGGTAATAATAATTATTACTAATAATATTGCTCGAGAGGAGCAGCAGAAGGCATGAAAATTAAAAAAATCTTTTAAGTTAAATTTACACATGGCAACATAGAATTAGTTGCAAATTAACGAAGATATCTTAGTTTATAAATTTATTTTATATTATTAAGTATGTACTATTCAATATAAATAAATAAAATATTTTGAATATCGTTGTAATATTATTTACAGTCAATGAATTTGTTCACTTAATACTAATACATATATTGTATTCTAAGTTTAATCAATTTTTATTCCAGAATAAAAACATTCTTTACCAATACAGTTTTGGTGTTGGGATGAATCATGTTCTTATGAAATTGAAGTAAAAAAATTGTCATATTTTGTTGACCACTAGACAGATAATCCCAATAAGTGTGACCTATAAGGATATGAAAGAATACTGAGGTCACCAACGAAATTGAATTATCTGCTCAAGAAAGAATTTCGATATTTTAAAATGATCAATTTAAGTAGAAGTAAGGAGCAATTGAGCTCTCACGTTTACAACACACTTCTATCAGTTTATCTTTTCAGTGGCGTAAAATATACAATGATAAATATCTCAACGGACATTAGGAATACATGGATCAAGGTGTATTTTCTTCCGGAGACGGTATTCTTCTTTGATTATTAGTGTCAACTTAGTTTTTCTATTATAACGACAATGATAACAATGATCAAAATAGTGGAAAATGGCAACCACGTCTTCAGGAATCCAGCCCGGCTAAAAAAAATTGTAATGTAAGTTTTCTATAATCTTGTTTTAAAATATGCAATAATGTTACAACTTACATAATTTTAGATAATAGTGTATAATAATCATGAACCACTTTGTATCCACTGTTTGATGAAGGCTCCCCAGGCTGTGTTTACTGTCAGTTGGGTTTATATACATTTCGACTGTCCCAACGAACAATGTTGGAAGTGCAAATCGATAACTTTGCATTAGAACTGTTCAAAGATTAATATATACATGTTTAAAGTTTTGTGTCTACATTTTTATTATTTACGAGAGCAAGAAATATAGTTTTGTTTTTATATCTTGCATGAAACATAGCACACTTTGCATTAAACAGCTTTAATGTAAAGTTAACAATTTGATTTCAATCTGACATTGTTTGTTGTGACAGATGATATATTAAGTTAACGGAGGTTTCCGATCTGTGAGATATGAGAAGTTTATGGAATTCAAAGAGATGAAGATTGTCTGCAATTGATTGGATTGTAAATCGTTGCGACATGACAACTAGGTTTTATTTCTTTACCTTTTTATTGATTATTAAGATTGAAAGAAGAAGTCTACAAACCTGTGGATATCGTACTCCTACAACTAGACTGCCATACGTATAAAATCAGGTGTTTTAAGTTAAATACTACGTTTGATAGTATAGCTTTGAAAGAACCCCGAGCAAAAATGCCAAATTTCAAACTATGTTAGTTAGGTTACTTCAAGAAACAAAGTTCGTTTTAGACGCACTCTTTTTGTCAGAATTCCAGTCAACTAGCACAGCACATAGTTATTTAAAGCTCTAAAACTAGATAACATTATAATTCAATTCATTATCATTCATTTGTAATATATGCATAAAATTCTAGATTCGTTTTATATATATTTATACATACATAGAGGTATATAATTAGATACGACACTAGATAATCGAAGTGGCTCCACTAAACTGGAGCTAACTGTAGTCACAGCTCAGCCGAGCCAAATAGTCTCTTAATAGCAGCTGTTGACGCATGACGTATTGTTAGCTGAACGATTCTGCACTAAAAAGCTGATTTACTGCTAAAACTGAGGCAAAAACATTCCCATCAGGTATGGAAAAGCCGAAGAAGTAAGTTTCCCGAGGAAAGCATGTTTTTGTTTATTTAAATATCTGCTAATTAAGCAAGAATAAGTTTTTTGCCTAAAATTTGAAGTTTGCCAAACATAACAACTGTCACATTGCGTTTTGCAAGGCTCGTGAGCATTGTTCAACTGTAGAATGCGAGAGTCCCCTCACCGCACCACATACCTGCCCTGAACCAAATGGAACACGGTTTAAAGTCTCTGTCTGTATTGGCTGACTACTCTATTTTATATACCTCTATGTATACATAGTTTGGATGTAAAACTTCAAAGTCCATTATCTCAGATTATCATGTTGTGAGAGTGCAATATATTTGTATACTATTGTTACAGTCCAAATTTATATAAATAAAGACTCCTTCGACCAGTAATCACAACATGGCCTCAGTTTAAACCACTCAAAAATATAAATCAATAAATACCTGACAGTTTTAATAATTAGTCAATATAGGCCAAATGAAATATTAATTACACACACCTGACATATTTCCCATGTCTAAGCATCAAGTAAGCCAGTTTAAAAGATCTCCAAGTTGAGCTTCCATCGTACTGCATCAGGTTGAGAGCTTTGGAAACATGCGAATGACAATTCTCCACGAATAGGTAGTGCTGAAATAAATATAAAATCATTGACTATCTGTTTTTTTTAAATAAAGATATGCTGACAATATTTGAACTCTCCGTACTTCCATAGTAAAGAGCTGAAATTGTTGCATATGCGATGATGCCGATGATGAAGGACTTAGCTTGAGAAGAATTGAACCCACGATGCCCGGGTGCAAACCCGACGTTTTGGACAAGTGCTCCAAACGGGTCCCGCATGATCAAAAACTTTAATGGCTGAGAAAGGAGGGTCATTCAAAATCAATTTCCTGGGTCTGTTTCAATCGCCAGTCTATTACTTAAAATTCCAAGAACCCTGGCTAAAAGGCTATTTAATTTTTGTCACCCCAAAATCAAAATCCGGTTTTGGCCATTTTGAGTTATTATAAATGCGATTATGTTTTTTAATATTAGTCAAATTGGTCAAAAAGGTATTTAAAAAATAAAATAATATAATTCACAATTAAAAAAATTATGTTAATGATTTTATATTTTAATTTTATACCACAAAAAGGTTGAATGGAAACGATATAGGCAGTACATTTGCAAAGTGTACAAAAATATTCAACGTTTTTGATGTTTTCATTTGAAAAAAAGGTTAACAAATATTTACTCAAATCTCTCAATTTCTGCAGAACTGCCCTTGGAACCTAATTTTTCACTGAAATATTATGCAGTTTTGGTTCATTAATTCATTTTGACCTTTAAAAACTGAATTGTCACTGTTATGACATTTTTTAATGTGAATACCACACAAGAGTCCCAACTCCTTCTAACTGTTGGAAGACAATGGGACTATGGCATCACCAATTAGAGTATGTTGTGGGGTTGAAGGGAGTGGAAAGTGGATGGGGAAGAGGAAGGTTGGAAAGTTAGATAGATAGCAAGTTCAATTGTCAATATCTAACAAATAGTTTTTTGCAGTTTGAACCCTGTCACAAGAGCTTACAGATACGAATTGTATAGTTGTGTAGGTAAACCTACTATCAAAATGTAGTTTCACAATAATAATATTATAGTCTTTCACATATTCCCGGTCTACCCAAACTCAAATTGTAATACATAATATCATTATTTGAAAACAAATCATTCCAAAGTACCAATACTTCAAACATTTTTGTGAGGGTAGACTTGTGACATGCACAAGAGAAAATTATGTGGAAAGTACATTTCGTACGTCGAAAGTATATTACTATTCGAGGCTCCTGTTCTTCATCTGAATTTGTATAAGGGAGTCATCAAGGTCATCGGGTAATAATTTACATCAATATATTGTGTAGGTTATGTAAGTTTATCAGGTAATAACACAAACTCTTGCATCTTTTGAAGGTGTCGTTAAAAACTCACCATTCTTTTTCTGTAAATGTGAGAAGCTTCAGTCACGGCCGCATCCCAACCCGCGTCGCCGTTAAAAGCTTTATCTTTGGTGAGTTGCCAATATTTGGTCGGGCCTCCAAAGGCCATTTTGTCAGTCCCGACGTGGTAAGGATACGAGAAGTCTCGTATTATTCCATTCGAAGTTGCAATACCTATATGCCCTATGATTGGAATTATCCACCTGAAAAAGCAGGAAATTGATACTTTGTGTAAGGTGGGGAACTGAATGATCGAATTACCAACTTGAAGCAAACTCTTTGATTTGTTTTATTTGTGTAACCATTAGATGCGTTCCTGATCTAAATGGAGTAAATAAGTTATACACCTCGATGTTTGATTCACGTTTATCCATTAAATTAAAAGTAGAGGCCAATTCAGTGCCCAAAAACAGAATAGGAAAAATAGAAAGGGAAATATAAATAAAAAAAACATTTTTTAAATGTAAAAAACTTAATAATCAAATAATTCAACAATTTTATCTTCTATCTAAAACAATATGTAAACATTTTCTTGAGTATATTTTACCATACAATTAAGATTCTTGATTTATCTGGAAACTGCACGCTGGCAAATGTTGGTATTCATAAGCTTAATCATTTCTTACACTCTCCTTTGGAAGAAACAACATTGGGGTCAGCAGCGTTTGGCAAGGAATTGAGTTCACTCTCCAGCCCTAGGGCTTTTAGAATGGCGGCATTAGACATGTGCTCAGCAGGTCCATTTTGAACAAAATGGGACAGTAGATTTCCTCCCTTTCCAACAATTAACGCACCACCATATTGTAGAATGTCGCCTTTCAGATTGCTTTCGATACCCAGGTGCCTGGATTTCAAAACAGCATCCCTCGACTCCTTCCACATCAGAGATGCCATAACCGACAAGAATGAAGACCGTTTGAAGCCCAAGAAGTTGTAAGTTTCTTTTGAAGCGGCGGTGTAGAGTTCGCCGTCGAAGAAGTTTCCATCTTTGAATTCTTCAGCGCCAAGGTCTTCTACACCAATACCGATTAACTTTATATCGTGTTTCTTGAGGATGGGTGCGATCTCAGACACTTCTTTGGCCCAAAGGCGGCAGAACATGCACCCCCAGCGACGAAAGAACACCAAAACACAAGTATCATTCTTCCAAAGTTCTCCTAGATTTGTTGATTGTCCCGCGATGAGCGGCTTCAGCTGGTTGGCGGCGATCGTTTTCAAATCCATTTTTACACTTTCTAGAGACAGTTCGTAGATAACTTTTATAACGATTTTCACACAACAAATACACCAAGTCACGTAAAGTAAAATATTGTTTCTAGATGGTTAGTCTTTTTGACATTTGTATTTATGTTTTATATATCAAAAACCAATGACGTTTCAACAAAAACATCCAATTTACGCGCACCCCAGAAAATAGATGGGCAATATTTTATTTCGCGCGGTTAGTAGGAGGCAGGAGCAGGTAGCTACTTTACTTCGGCCGAATGGTTTTACAAGTGGTAAAAACATTAAAAAAAACTTTTTTTAAATAATGTGAATAATAGTATTATGAAAGCATTGTAAACCAAAACGCGCAAATATTTACATGTTTTCTTAGTTTTTTTTTTTAAATTGACTTATTTATTATTTTTTAGCATCTAATATTGTTATTAATAAATGTATCAATGAACCCACAGGAATGTTTTTGAATGAATTAATTTGATTGCCGTCAACGCTTCTATAATAGCATGACTATTTCAAAATATTAAATCAAATAAAACATTTTTAAGACACAAAAAATGTGAATCAAGTATAAGTCATTGACGTAATATAAAATATTTCCCCCCTGTTTCGAATATATCGATGGTGCAAGTACTCGATAATAATATAAAGCATCAAGGTAAAGCATTTTTATTGTTATTGTTTCAATCGACAATCCAGTAAAATAATACTCACGATAAAATTGGTGTTGGAGTCCAAACTATGCAGTAAGGAAATCTGTTTTTACTGAGATCAATTGTTGGTTCCATTTTACGTTATTTGTTTATATATTATAACATCAAATGTGTCAATTTATAACCGGATTCACGTATACAATAATAAAATTGTTTATTTACACGTATAAATTACGCTCGAATGAAACTTATGAGCCGTTCTTTCAAGTGTCTTGACAGAGCAATGATTTTTTACTGCAAATCGAGGGTAAACCGGTATTTTAAATGTTACTAACAGCAGAGGAGCGGCATCTTTTTACATAGATATTGTTTTCGTCGAGTGACTTTCTAAGTAGGTCAACAACAATAATATTTCGTCACGGCGATGAGTCACCATTACATAACAAGAAAGAAACAAACTTGACATTGTAGCTATGTTAACGTAATACAATGGAGCGGTCTTTTCGAGATTATAAATATTACATATTTACAAATTCTAGGAAATATAAAATGGTTTCAGACAGCTGAAATGTTTTCATCACATAACTTCAAAGGTTACAATTTACACTGAAAACCTTGCTTCACTTAATTTGAAACAATCAGCTATGGTATATACCTACACGTATTCAGTATTTATTTCCGCTTTAAGAAAATAATTGTGAATTGTTGAGTGCTTAAGGATATTCTTGCCTGAAATGATGAATTCTGAAAATGTTGATTAAATTGAAATTCTATGGTAAATATTTTTTTTTGTTTCAAAAGATCATCTTAACTGTATAAAGTGTAAAATGTATTGTTATTCGAAAAGTTTTTCAGTGTGTTATTTTTACTATATGAAAATGAACTTTTTTCAAATTTTCTTTTCTAAAGTAAAATAACAAGTTTGAAACATGCTGTATGCAAACATCTTTGTGAGTATTGAGTTCAAGTAACATTCGGTGCGATACGTATACCACATAATTTAATCTCACTGCATTGATGTTGTTTTTTCAAATACAAAGAAAAATTAAGCAGTACCTACCTATTGACACAAATGAATGAGAGTAAATTTTAGATGTAGATTAACAGACTTAGCTGTGCAGGCAGCCAAAAGCGAATTTAATCATTTTTTTAAAAATATCTACAGTAGCAACGCCCCCGGATGCGTAGTTAAGTTTGTAGATCTGAATATATATAATATATATGATACAGGTACTAACCACTTTTTTTTTCTAAATAAAATAAATTATTTTTACAACATATTTATTATTTCAAAGATGATAAAAGGGAATTGCATTACATGAGGTAGGTGCAATTAAAGAAGTGCACTATAATATAACCACTTACAAAAGTATTTTACCACAAGAAGTGGTCCTCAAATGAAATAAATAAGTAACTTACATCATATATAAATGAAAATATTATTATGATGGCTGCCATACGGTAGATGGTGTAAAAATATATACACAAACGGGGATTCTGGAAAAATAAATTGACAACAGGCAGTTTTAACAGTAACATATAATACAGCTGAGTCACTTATGGTGGTTTCCATCCCTATTCTGTGTAACAGAACATTCTAACCTATACTCTGTTCACCGGGAAGAAATCATTTTCAAAAACAATAAAATAAATAAGATCAAATGTATATTGAAACTAACCTGGTGCTCAATGTCCCATCGAAATTTCCCAAGGAAGTGTGTTGGGTCCAAACACGTCTAAAATATTAAGTATTAAGGCGTGCTTGTTGCCAGGTGGCAATTTCTTCAAGTTAGCTTTAACAATATTTATTCTTTAAAGACTTGTGTAATGTAGAGTTTGATGATGAAATTAGAAGTTTTGGGGACGACACCGTTCTACTAACAAATGGCAAAAATGGGAATAAACATTTAGTTGAATTGAAGATGTGAATATCAAAGAATGGCCAGAGTTCTACATATTTTCCTTCAATGCAAAAATAAAATAAAATGGTGAAACATTTCCATGTGCAAATTTCTAAAACACTGATACAATCTTGGAGTAACAATATATGGAGAGAGAGCTAATTCTTTTTAACCAACCTATACAAACTTGGTATAAATCACTTTCTCCGGGTTTTTACGTTGTAAACCATGAGAGAAAGAGACAACGAAAAAATCGCAAAATATCACACTGCTTTTATGTATGTAACAATGTTCTCAGTTTCCCGCGTCTACGGAGTCTGCCCACACGTTTTGATATGCGACTAAACTGAACATAACCCAACGGTGTTTTAGGTTATATGCTATATTTTTGTTTAAAAAAATACTGTGAAAAAGTGGTTATACAAATAAAAAAAAATATTATGTCGGCATGTGCTATGAATGGATGTATAAATACCCTAGCCCTAGTCCTAGCCACGCCAAGGTCTAGCAGAGTCCGACAAAAATCATTAATACCAACTACAGATAGTAGAGAAGCGCTCCCTCCTGTATATTATTGCTCTGAGGATACAATTGACATGCATTAAATAGTATAAAAATGTACACAATAATGAAGGCTTATTCAAAACGATTTTGATATCCAAATTTTTTGGCCAATCTGTCGGAACAGGGGTTAGAAATTTTAAAGTTATTTACGTTCCCTTTCTTCTGTTATTTTCTGCAACAACATGTTATGTATCTCCACCCCCTAGGAATAATAATAAAGAAATCAAAAAAAGAAATCGTAAACACATTTTGGGAAACCTTAGGTACCTACATAACTCTACATGACAAAGATTCTACACATTGACTATTATAGTAATTACTGATTCGGAATTCGGTTATTCATAGACATTTATAAAGGTATTTCACCAAACCAAACAACCATTTTAAGACCCAAAATATTAATATTTTGAAATACACTTCGAAGTGTGTTAATAAGATAAGATTTATAATCCATAGAATACATTGATAGTAAGAAAATCTAAAAATATCCACATACTATTAGAACTTCAAAGTGATATTTAAATACTGAATATTTACTTTGTTTATTCACGGCGGTTGTGTTAATAGATGGTGGTTTAGAGCAGTGCTACTCAAACTTTTTCGGTGTGCGGAATTTTTTTTTTCAGTGTTACCAGGAACCGGCTTCATTTTATAAATAAATAAAATATAAATTACGAGTAGTAAACATATTTTTATTGAATAAAAAAAAATACAATTTGCAAATAAAAATATTGTATATCGACGCCGGAAAGGCAAAAAAGGGGCTTTTTACAGTAAAATTCATAAGTCTTCAGTACCTGGTTGGATTTTGAAAAAAAATCCTCACATTGAGTTACCTGAGTTACAAAAACCTAAAAAAGTCCCAAACTTGTGTCGCTTAAGTCAAGTCTTCTTCCAAATGGTACATATATATTTTAGATGGGTGAAACGACACAAAAGTCTTCAGAATCAAACGAGAGTCAGAGCATTCGATGCTGAAAAAAACCTGATTAAAATTGCATATTTAACAAATTTTTGACCAAAGTGTCGCTTAAGCCTTTTTGCCTTTCCAGCGTCGATATGTGTAGTAAACATATTGTTATTGAATTAAAAGAAATAAAATTTGTAAATACTAACAAAAACTTGCATTTTCCTATGTGGAATCGCCCAATATTATATTTAAAATTAAAGATATGTTTAAAAATTGGATTAAATCACTTAAATTCGATTTTTTAAGTGGGTCTTGCAAGACCCATCACCGCTAAATGTGTTCTGTTTTGACCCTCCAGGCTTTACGGGTTAATAATATTGTATTCTTATTATCTATATATTTACTTCGTTGACCGCGGGCCGGCGACACACCCGGACCGGTCCACAGATCAGAATTTGAGTAGCACTGGTTTAGAGCAGTCGTCGGGAGTGGTCCCGAAATTTAAGACTCGACAAGATCAAACAAGACAAAAGGTTATTGTATCGAGATTTGAATGCCGGGACTTTCGACTCCCGAAGACTGCTCTAAACGATGTAAATACAATCACAATGGTTCTTAAATTAAGTCTAATATTAATTTTCGCAGCAAATGGGAGTCATTCAACCAATGGGGGATGGAAAGTAAATGATTTACTTACTCATAAGGGGGCTATTATGTAATTAAACAGTTAAATTTAATTTGCTAAAAATCTTTTTTTTTTTTGTAATTTCAGATTAATTCTATTCAATCTTTAAAATATTTTTTATGTACTGGTGTTGAGTAGGACCCAGATTCGCATCGCAAAAACAGATGCTGGTCTGTAGAGAAAAATAATTAAATTTAATTTGTTTCAATATATATATATTTTAATTAGTATATGGTGTTTGAGAAAGAATGAACCTCTTGGAATTTTTTATAATTTGAAAAAATAAGCTATAAACCCTATGATTAACTGTATAGACCTTTTAACTAACCTTAACTTAAAATTAAAAACAGATAAAAACTCTTATAGGTTTAGTTTTTAGCTCAAACGTGATTAAACCTTATTTTCCATATTTAAAAATAAAATAATATTTCTCTACTTTTGCAATACAAATTCGTATTATATTACATGTACATTTGTGTTAGTGTGCATTTACATCGTCAGTATAGTGTCACTAGACTGTAAAAAACCTTCAATGTGATGAAATTGTAATTGGTTTTTTGAGAGTAGAAAAAATGAATTTGGCAAGGAGATGAATACTGGTCATACATATTTAAATTTAAAGAAATGGAGCACATTGGAAAGTTACAGTGTTATGTTTTTTTTTTAAATAGGGTCCAATGTATAAAAATAAAGTGCAACACACCAATGAAAAAGGAGGAAGAGCAGAACACCCAATCACAGTAGATGTCGACAGCATGAGAACAAGTCGTTTCACTTAATCATTATTTTTTTAAGCGGCAAGCATGCGGAACAAGCTATTGCCATTTGTGTTTCCTCTCTAATTAAATTCGGTCCTCTTCAAGTACTGCATTAACAAATTCGTTTCTATTCAGTCCCTTTCTCAACCTGCTTTACAACAAGGCTCAAAAAGATGGTGATAAAGTTCTGCAGACAAGAGAGCTCTTTTGAGGTCACAAAAAAAAAAAACAAAATTGTCACGTTGGAGGCTTTACAATCCCTGTCACGATAGGTAAAATTGACCACACACACAACATTCCACTACGTTAGTTGAATACATACATATGAAATGAAATTTGTACATAAACAGATGATTTGGGAATAACTTATTTATCAATATGTGCTACCAATAATATCAATTAAAAAATAAATGGTACTTGAATACATATAATTGAAAGTCACGTTGAAATGGAAAATTTGTGATTTTTCTTGTTTTGATATAATTTTAATATGCATCAATGTTACATAATATATCATGTTGTGGATTATTCAAATTAATGTCTTTTGAATACTGGGTTTGATAATGTGGATGATTATATTAAAATACTTATATTTATTCAACAATAAATTAACAATCTTAAATCATAACATAAAATAAGTTGGAACAGAATTAAGTACTTGTCTTACTTAGTAAGCTATTAAAAATCCGACAACAATAGCTAAAATGAAAAAAGGTATCCATGTCTTGAGAAATGCTCCCACACTGGAAAAAAATAGTTAGTTAAGAAACAATTCAAACAAAGATGCTAATACAAAAATGCAAACTACAGAAAAAGAACACTTGAAACCATAAGAAATCAGTGTGTAGTATTTATACATGATATTTGTAATGCCAAACATTGATCAGTTTGTGATTAATTTAATATATATTATTTTAATTTATTCTTCAGATAAAGAAATAAATCTGTTCAAAATGAAATATAGAAAAGATAGGAAGTTTGTAAATTAAAAATTTACACAGATTTCTATGAAATATAAATAAATGTTTGGTTTGTTGCCGAATGGTTACAAGCCTCAGGTTAGCACCCCGGTGTTAAGGGTTCAATCCTCTGCAAGCTAAGTCCTCCATCATCACACAAGCAAGAATTTTAGCTTTTTTATGATGGGAGTAGGGAGGGAGTTCAAACATTGTCAACTCGGGAATACTTGGCTTTCTTTAAAAATAAATAAATTAAGTCACCTGGTATATTTTGCTTGAATAAAGACATAGAATGCCAACTTAACCATGTTCCAAGACGTGCTATTATCATAGTGCATTATGTTCAGAGCTCGTGCCACGTGGGAGTGGCAGTTGTCAGTCACAAGGCTATGCTAGAAATAGAAAATGGTAAATTAGTAACAGAAGAACATGGAATAAAATATGTAACACATGCTTTGGTGTAAACCTCTGCTTCGTCTACTTTGTCTTCTACAGCGTGAAATTGACTGCACAGATATGGTCTTATCGCTGAGAGTTCCGATGTAACTTTTCTGTGATTATGCATTGTTTAGTGAGAGGTTACATGGACTGATTCTGGCATTCCTCAATAGTATGATGAATCAATTGGATCTGAAGAGTCTAGTATTAGCTAGAAGCATACAACTGATCTCTCTTACCTTTTTATCGTAAACAATGCGTTTATCAGAGAAAGTGAGGTTACAATGGAGATCTCAGTGGTACAACCATATCACTCTTGATCTCTTAAAGGTCTTAGATTAGTACGTAGGTGGAGATTCCTGTCCCTCTGGAGATATCAACGGTGTAAAAATTAAATTTAATAAAAAAATATAATTATGTTAAATTGTTTACGGATTTTTTTTTGTATATTTCTGAGGCTTCTGCAACTCCAGCGTCCCAAGCCGACTCTCCGTTGACCACCTTCTCGGGTGAGAGTCTCCAGTACCTGGTGGGGTTGCCGAACGCCATGTGATCCTCGGTGACGCAGTACGGACCGGCGAAGTCTCTGATGATGCCCGATGAGGTGGCTATCCCCATATGGCCCAGAAAGGGGACTAACCAACTGCAATTACAAAAAAATAATTAGAATAAAACAGGTAATAAGTTATATTAGGTGTAAATGGTTACAACTGATACCCTTTCCAAAGCACGTTTCTGACGTGGGCAAGCTTGAAAACACAATATATAACCTAAGATTAAGTTATAGAATTTATGATTAAAATGTATTTCTTGTAGGAATTTTATTCTTTTCACAATAATTTATTTGTATTTTCGAGCTGGTATAGAAATAGTTCCATATAAGAGGAAAGTACCTAAAAAAGGTTCCAAGTTATATTAGGTGTATAAATACTGATATCACCTCCACAGTACGTATATGATGATGTGTGCACATGTACCTTTATTCAGCAGTAAGTAATAATTTATTTGGTATGTTGTTTATGTTCGGTTGGTAGTAATTAAATTCACAAAGTTTTCAAAGAAAATACTCACGTTATCACAGGTATTGGCGTCCAAACAATACAGTATGGATACCTGTGTCTTTCGAAGTCTATTACTGGTAATTCCATATTATGTGGCAAAGCCCCCGGCTTACGGGAGGTACAAATGGTTAAGCGAAACGCAAAAGGTTCCTGGCGGAGCACACTTCTGATATCCTCACTTTACCGCTCGAAAGTAAGTCTGGAAAGAAAAAATAATTTCATAAATACATTTTTATCTAAATATTATTATATTTCAATAATAAATAGACATTTTCATCACCTGTCAAATACAAATGTCAAAATATACGAGTGTTTAGAGATGTTCGATATGCCGGTTCCGGTTACTTTGTCCCGGTGACTTGCCGGTAACTGGAACCGTCGATATTTTATCCGAAGGAGCAGGTTATTTTTAGAACCGGTTCCTAATTTTGTAAAATAAAAATAAAATTGCAGATATTTGAGAGTAATCGGTGGTATTTCGTTAAAGTGTCGTGAAGTGGAACAAACCCGTTTTGTTTTCACTAAAATTACTCTGGCAACCCCCCCTGTAAATAAAAATATTTAGAGGAGCCGGTTCCTTTAAATATTCCGATATTATGTATTATCTTATCATCCTTAAATTTTAGCGTGTTAGTAATAATGGTTGAAAAATTCAGATAATAAAAAAAAACTTTACTTTAGTTCTATAATCATCGCAAGTTCGTAACAAATATTAAATAAATTAAGTTAAGTGAATACGTATTCAATTTACAAAGGTCTGATTTTTCTATTTATTGGAAAAAAATGTGATCCAAAATTATGAATGTCCCTGGAAAACCTGGGTAAACTGTGAAGCGCGCAGCGAACCCGAAAGACGATTAGTTTTCAAAGCACCGTTGTGTATATTGGACGTATCGGTTTCTTTATTTCTCTCTTACAAGTAGTGTTTTCATTTAGATCGAAAATTGATTATTAAATATTATAAATCGTTATTTAAAACCCTGGAGAAACAATACTCTAAGCTTAAAATAATAATATGCAATAGTTTTTTTCAATAATAATAAGATACGCTTCTGTAATATTGTATGTAACAAAAGTGCATTATGAATGTGAATTATTTTAATTGGATTATCAGTGTTACAAGATACGGTATCTTCGAAAGGTAAGTCCTTTCAGTCGAGGAGAATCAACCAAGTAGTAAGTGATTTTTTTAGAATTGAAAGGTTTCAGGATTCAAGAGTGCTTGGAATTTAAAAAAAATATATTCACAAGCATTGGGTTAAAAGGTATAAGTATTTATTTATTAATTTACCATTAATTGGTTTTTAACATTTGCACGTTGCAACATTTCTTGAGAAGCCACGTTGGGATAGGGTCAAGAACACATTGTTTATTTGGAGAGTTCAAAATTAACTTTTTTACTTCTTCTAGTGATGTGGGTTTAAAAGATGACAGAGTTCCTTTGGAATTTGCTGTGAATATTGGCGGAGGGGCAGAAGATGTGGAAGCGCGTATAGAGTCTATTTTGTCACTAAAAAATCTAGAGAAGGCCTCAGGAGTAATGTCTATAGTATTTTGCACAATTGTATCAGCGATGATGGTTTTCACTGAGTTTCAGAGACGTCGTGGATTTTTTCGCTCAGAGTCGATTTTTGTTGATATAACATTGCATTTACAATAAGGTTTTTTAATAATTTGTTTTTTTTTTGCCCGCCATGCTGGGGATATCCCTGTTATGGCGGACGAATCTGTAATATATATTTTTTCATTAACATCAAATCCGCATAATATTGTTATATGCTTTAAGCAGATTTCAATATCAAACCGAGGGTTCAACTGACCTTAAGCGTTGCTGTTTCCTTTCCTGGACTATTTAAAGAGGGACTGTGATGGGATAAGTTATTTAAATTTTTTTTTTTTTAAAGTCAACAATGGGCAAATGGACTTTCTCTTTCTTCCCGTCAGTTAAAAGGCGAATGGAAGGGACCTTCATTTAACTGGTACACCATATGACGCAGATGTTATCTGGACACGTAGATTTCAGGGGAAGACTCCATAGTCTCCCTCTGTCTCTTCACCCAAACTGTTCTTGTTGTGACAATAACTAATCGACTGAGCACATTCTGTGAAATTGTGAGCTGATGATGGATGCCTGTAGAGATGTTTGATATTTCTGTCCTGCTAAGTCAATGTTACAGAATTTTTAAATAAAAAAAAAATGTTTTTGGAAATAACAAAAAGGAAAAACAAAATTATTATTGGATGTTGTACGCGTGTAAAAATTTTGTAGCCTGTCAAATTACTTAATATTATTAGGATTTAATAGTGATTTTTAATATGCATAACTAAAAGAAATCAAAAAACAATAATATTTTTATTCAAAAGGTAATATATTTTCACAAAACAATTTAACAATTATTAACAGTCTAAGTAATGAAGTTCTCGCAGTAAGGGAAAAAATATGATAACAACAATAATACGAAAAAAACAAACTTTAGAGAGACTAAAGACCAACATTATGAAACGTCTCAATATCAATACTAAAAAGATGATCTATAAATCAGGTTATCGTTTTTAGATCCTTTAATCATCTAAATAGCATTTTTTCTTGGCAGCACCACATATCCCAAAATTACAAATTTTCTAAATTGAAATCCAGGCATGTGGCATATGGCGCTATTAGAATTATATATGGTAATATTGCACTCATTTAAATTGATATTAACAATGGCAATACATTTTTTTACAAGTTTCACGAAGGAAGTAACAGTTATTTGAGATTTTAAGTTATTGACAGGTTGATTGATTTTTTTCAACATTTCATCCAAAAATTTAATCCGTAAATTACTCAGATTGTATTGACATATTTGTTTGTTTTGACCATGTAGCTGAAGTAGGTTAATTTTTTCTCACTTCTGGTGAAATTGATCAAACTTTTTCAAATATCGAAATTCTTTCTTGAACAGATAATCAACTTCATTGGCTTGGGGCTAAGGGCTAGGAGTCGAAAAATCTATGTTTATTGGCGACATCAGTTTTCTTTCAAATCGGAATAGATCACACTTCTTGAGATTATTTATTCAGTGCCCCTATGTATACAGTATCTCAAAGATAAATAATGTCCATACATATTTTGTTAAAAATCAGCAAATAAAATAAAATGTCACTCACATTTTTTCAGCTGTCAAGGGGAAATAACTCATAAAATAAATTATTTGGGGTGCTTCAGACTTTGTCTCTCAATAAAGACGTACGTATAAATTTAGTTTTGTGAAGAAGCTTATATAAGCTAAAGCAGGTAGTAATTATTGACAACGGTATACATATTAGAGACAGTCAATATTCCGGTTCCAAGCCAGTCACTGGAATCGTCGATATTATTTCTCTGAGGAACCGGTTCCACAGTTCCATTTTTTTGTTGATTTGTTAGTACTTTTTTGGGGGAATCCATTTGCTAGTACTTTTCGATTTGAAATCTCTACCGACTAGTGCTTTTTTTTGGGGAGGAACTTTTGTCGATTTGCTAGTATTTTTCAACTTGAATATAAAAATTTCCTTCGTTGAACTTTTTTTGCACCAGGAACCGGTTCCAAAAAAAACTGGATAAATAACCGGTTCCTTGCCAGTCACCGGTAACTGGAACCGCAGGTAAACAATTCTGATATCGATCATCTCTAATACATATTCAGTTTTAATGTGTTTACAAACAAGAAAAGATATTGCACTTGAAATTAATATATTAAAAAACTAATAATGTAAGAAGGAATGTAATTACGGTAGAAACCTCCAGATTGATTAATAATAAATCATTTCACGAAGCAAATAAGTTTATGATGCTAAGATACGAAAATAGTTGAACCATTTAAAAAAATACAATTTAAAGCTATTATATATAAATAAAAAAGGAAATTGTTGAAATAAAGAAGGATATTTTAAATGAATACAGAGTGATTTTGAGACCAAATTTTATGGTACAAAATTATTCTGTAAACAAAGCCAATTAAAAATAAATACATAGTACAATATTCAAGCATGTAAGATAAAATAGTTAATTAGAGTAAAACTCACTTATAAGGTTTTTCAAAAGAAGAAAATTTTCATGTTGGTTCAAAAAGGAAATTTTTAAATGAACGAAAAAACAAAAGTGGGATGCCTATAAGGGTTTTTACTATATAATAAAATTGTTTATGTCTTATTAAATTACAAAATAAGAGATTGCATATATTATGTATTTAGGTAACAATAGTAGCAATACAACACTAATATTATTGTACGGCAGTTCTCGTTGGTTGGCAGTATAATTAATATGTCAGTCAGCAAGTTATAATCATCAGCTGGCACACATCTGTAAGAACGAGTGACTAGACATGGAGTCGATGAGGAAGCAGCGACAAGTGCAGGAGGTGACGGGACATTCTGCATGCTCTCTGGGGAATAAAACAATGATTATATCAGGTAAAAACACTGTTTAAACTTTCATGTTGCCATGTTGAATTCATCAAAGACGACTCTCGACAAAAACGCGGCACCTCAGGTAGAGATACTGCTTTAATAAAAAAAAGAATACTTGTTGCAATTATGGCAACAGTGCGAGTTTTTAGGTAAATAATATGAAAATTTGTTATTTCGTGCCTATTATTATTATTTTCAAATTTTTTTTAAAGAAAATATATATGGATCATAAAAGTGTTGTGGATTCACTTGACCACCAAGTATAATTTAAATCATAAGGACTGTAATTTTTTTGGTTGACAAAGTTTCACCAAAAGTCCCTGTTTCGTCAAGAATAGCATAATTAACACATGCTCAAAAATTTATACACTCTGAAAATCTATAGTAATAGATTTAGGCAAAACATTTTACTCCAAATTAGAATCAAAACCAAATCCCTCTTTTAATCTTTTCTTTCTATCTAATATGATTAATCATGTTCAAGTACTCTATTTTGACGATAACATGGCCAAAAGGTTAAAACCATTAATGCTAATTATCTATCTATCTTGCGTTGTGTTGGCAATAGATTCACACGGCGATATTATATTGTTATGTAGCAAGTAAATGAGGTTCTTACTTAAACCAGCTCAATAGATGTTGAGCATGCCCCCCATGTCTGCAGGACTGACACCAAGTGAACCACCCTGAGAAGTGTGCCCCCCTCTGGGTGGCCAGAGGCTGCGGGGGCGGCGGGGGGGGTGCCAGGGGCTGCCCTGGGAGAGGAGCGGCAAGCGAGGGAGGTGGGGGGGAGGAGCCCCCTCTTGCCAGCCCTATGCCCCCCCCTCCGCCCATGTGTAACAAGCAGATTGAGCAGCGGGGTAAAGGCTTGCGACAGTTGGGGCAGGCTGACATTTGCTGTAAATTTGAGAATGTTTAGTAATTTTAAGTGAAAAGCAAAATTTTAAATTAAGTATTGACATATTGTATTTGGCAGGGGTCTCTATTGAAACACCAACTTTTTTCATCAAAGGTGCTTTCGAACTAAGCTTGGGTAGCTATTGATTTTTGCAAAACTCACTTTTTTCATGTAAACATTGAATTTGGACATCCTCTTTCACTGTATATTATTTTTACAGTGTGTATATTTGTACATATTCTTTTAATATACACTTTTTAACATGTTATCTATGAAATATGACAAACTCTATCATTTAAACAATGGCTATGCCCTTGAAACTATCATTGTCTACACTTGAGCATAAATATCCAGATGAAGAAGAAAGTAAATCTAATGTATTTAGATTATAATGTGATGGGATATGCAGGTTATATTCTTATTTCATACTGGCAACATAGAATAAGTAAGGTTTAAAAATTATTTCATACTGGTAACATTATCATTTCATACTGGCAATACAAATAAAGTGAGGTTATCCACAGACCTTCAACTTATTATTAGTGGCTGCAATTCTGGCAAGCGTGTTCTTGGTGCGGCTGAGTCCCTGCATATACGCGGAGATGCTCTTGCCGCAGTAGTTACAGGCCACGTACACCTGGTGCGGGGGCTTGTTGCTGGGGTTAGACGAGTTCAGCGCTATGTCGAACAAAGCGCGCTGGGACCAATAGTGCCAGGAATCCAGCAAGTTGCGATAACTGAAAAATATTTTAAAATTAATTGATTAGCTTTGCTTGCTCTTCAGAATAATTTCACTAATACAGTGAAATCAGCATGTAAGGTTTCTGCATAAAAATATTGGTTTTTTGGTCCCTTGAAACACCTACTAATATAAATATGCCTTGACAATGGAGTCAAGATGGCTGTCAAACTTCAATTTTTCAATCTTCTACAACAGCTTTTCCAGCTGTTTCTATTATTTGCATTTAATAGTCAATTAGAAGAAGTGGTTATGAATCAAACTGTTTATCTATTAACCTCTGGAATGCCATATTCCCGCAAGGTACAACTTCCGTCATACTTTGCTGACTAATTTCGTAACAACTCACTTGTGTTTTACAAAATTATGTTTTTATCAATTATGCTATCTTCTCAGTGGTTGTGTATTTTTTCAAACAACATGTAGATGGCGGTTTTTCTGGAATATCTATTTATATTCGGAGAATTAGTCATGTCATTAAAAAAAGTTTGATTAACAAATGTGAAGATTTTTTTGTTGTTTATTGTATTTTCGTGTGGCTGAATACATTTTAATGCAAATAAAAATATAATTGGATGAATTTTTTTCTGTAAATTCAAACAGTACTTAAATGTCAGTTTGAAAATCGATTTTTTTCTGTTGCACTTGACGTAAGCAAACTTCAAATATTTATTACTCGACCTGTAGCGAACTTAACACAATGCAAAATATCTCTATGGATTGATTATGGTTCATTTAAATATACAAACATCAGGTTTTACAGGATACAAACTCCTGAAAAGATAATGGTGAATGCCCGGTGACTATTGGCACCGCCGACACACAAGAGGTTAAAACAACACTGACCTTGAAATCCACTCCTGAACTTGTGGCTCCCTGGTTAGTTCAGGTTGGAAGGACCTGGCAGCAATGAGACTGACAGACTGCACATCTCCAGTCATGTCTAGGTACTGTTGCAGTAGGTTGACTCCCTCCATATTAGTTCCTATACACATTCACATCATTTAAATGTTATTAGGAGACATTTTTGTATAGATTTGAGCTGTAAGGAGAATTTACTATGATACGCAAAAAGCAACAAAACTAATGTGGTATATATTAAGGTTTTCTTGAGGTCTGCAACAAATTACCCGTTAAAAGCATTCCAGCTAGATTTCCCTCCTCGATCAGTTTGACGGTCATTTGTGTGATGAAATCCACCAGTTTTGAGTCAGACAAGAATGTCAAAGCAAAAGCCACCTTGTCGTCAACACACATGTCAGTTTCACTCTAAAATAGAAAATACAAAAAAGTTTAGTATAAAAATTTTTTTTAACTAGGACCCGGATTCTTGTCGCAAAAACAAGACCTCACGTTTAAAGAAAAAAATAACACAAATACTAATAGCAGAAAGTTTGCCTAAATAATGATGGAGCTTTTTGTTGATTTTATGTCTTTATATCATTAAAAATGTGAAAAATTCTAAAGTTCGGTCAAAAATATTTAAAACTGTTGAAAAATCTCTGAAAGGTGATGTTTTATAATCTTTGGGTCTTATTTGAATATTCACGCCTAGCCCATCATGTCACCATAATTTTTTATATAAATATTTGTATAACCACTGCAAGTTTTTAATCAACAAAAATAAAGGAAATAACCTCGAAATCCGTTGACGTAAGAGTTGAGAAGATCCTTACATACTTAGTGCTGCAATATTATGTGACGATTTTTCTCTTCTCTTTCTTATGGTATACGACGTAAAAACCCGGGAAAGGTGATTTATCGCCAATTTGTATAGGTTGGTTTAAAAATATTAGCTATACCTCCTTATGTCGTTACTCCAAGGTCATAAAACATTAAATTCATATAAAATAATATATGGTATATTTGCAGCGCGTTCCAGAGTGGTAGATCCAGGTTTGGCCATCATGCAGCCCAGGCATCTAAAATTGGGTCTCACTTTTCATATATTTTTTTATTCTTACCAGTACAATATCCAAAGAGCCAGTCTCCGCAGTAAGGAAAGCAAACATCGCCCTGATGTAGGGATCTGTGAGATTATTGCGGTTGGCAGAACACAGCTGGCGCCAGACACTTCCCGGAGTGTCGGAGTAACCTGATAAAGCCATGGCTATGATGCTGAGTGTAGAGTTTTGCGGTATCTACGAGAGAAGCAAAATTATTATAGAGTACTAGTAATTACTACCAGAGTTTTACACTCAAAAACAAAATATGGAACAAACAATGAAGCGTCAGTATGTATTACAATATTTAAAATGTAAGAGCTGAAAGTAGTTTCATCAACCTGTAAATTTGAAATAGAAAAAACCTTGCAAATTTCAACCAGTTTTCTGATTTATAGTTCAGATTGGGAAGGTGAAAAAATTATTTAATAAGAACAGCAAAGTAGTAAATTATTGTACACTGTTAAATAATTAGTACTTAAATATACAAAATTGAGGAATTGTTACCTTTTCTGCCCCTCTGTTCAAGATATCGATGGCAGTTCTTAGCTTCATATTAAAGACCGAGATAGCTGCCGCTCTGGTGTAGGCCTTCTCAGTCTCCAATCGTTCGAGGAAGGCCGTCAAAGAAGCAGAATCTCTGTCGAAATTCCAACCGCACAGCTGTAGAGCTCGATCTCTGTCTTCACTCCTAAATAATAAAAAATTACAAAACTGGTTATGATCAAAAATAAATTTCATTGCTAAGCCCGAAGACAAGACTATCACAATTTTATGAGTCTACAAAATATAAACATATCATCGTTCAACATGCAATACCACCGCAAATGTGACATAAATCCACAAAATATTTGCAATATTGTTCTTGGAGGCGGTGTTACACACTGTCCACAAATACAACCAATTTTATAAATACTCGGGATCCTGTAGATGATCGTACCCGGGGAAAATGATTGTGAATCGAATGGCATTAAAATCCATTGCTTTTGGAAAAATTGTCACATTCATTACATGGAACAGTACAACAATGTACAGAACAAACAATATGACATCTTGTTATATTTTTTGACAGTTAAATGAATACATATTTTAACACTCCTATGGGGTTCATGACGGAAACTATGTTTTGTAAGCTGAAAAGAGTTTCACCTAGAAATTTCATTGAAAGTCATTGTCGCTTCAGAAACCAATTTCTGCTTTCCTCTGTGAGTATTGAATATATCTCACAATAAAGGCAATAAAAAAAGTTTCATCTTTTACGCACAACATTGTCTGCCTCTGCAGAAGATATTGAAATTTCCGAAAATAGGTTGCTTTTTTAATGGTATGTATTTGGAAATTACCGAAATATACGGAAACATTTAAGATGTTTAACGCAAAAGCTTAGATATATACTCGTAAGTAAATAATACACAAATTCTTAAAAAATGCAATTCCTAAACATATTACTAAAAGCTGGACCAACCTATAAACAGTGTTCTGCATGTTCCCGAAGTCGGCCCGGAGAGACAGGTTGTAGGAGCCTCCTGGCCCAACTGATATTCCATCGGCAGAGTCCAGTTTCAAGACTGACTTAACACCTGGATGCTTGCTGGTAAAGCCTCTAATGCAACCTAAGAAATAACAAAAAAAATACATATATGAACCTATTGATAAAACAAATTCTACTGAAAATTAAAAATAAATGAACTAAGTGTTAACAATCCTATAAATTCTCATGTTTTTTAACCGCTTCTGTGCCAAGAGTGTGATTTCTCGCATTCTTGGCGGTGCCCAGCAGGCCGGCCATAGAAAAATAGCGAGTTTTCTCGCTCTTCTTTGAGCCTCTGTATCATACATATGTCCCGTTATTTTAAATAAAAATTCACGGCCTGCTGTGCACAGCTACACTTCTACATACTGGCATTTAAAAGGTTGAATCTAACAAAGTCTTATGCTCTTCAGATTTTAGAGCTTGTTGACAAATAATTGTTTGAATACCTTCTTCTACAAGCGTTCTGCTGAGATAGAGCCAATGCCAAATTTTTTTCAGGTTTTCATCTTCAGCCAGCTCTCCATTTTGCCAAAGGTCCGCCTGCAAAAGATTTGACAGTACATAAAAAAATGTCATATGCCTTAGCTCTGATTGCTACGAATGTTGTAATTTAAAAAATGTCTAAATAAGTAAATAAAAAAACTAGAAAGATTTGTGTGATGCATAGAGTGTAACCTTGTTTTTTAAAAGTATTTGATGAAATAACTAATAATTGCAAAACTTGAATGAACGCTCGTCAAGTTAGTGTTGTTGCGATTTCGCCATTCTCGCCGTCAATAAAATATAGATATAGAAGTTACCTTTAGCCCGTATTCCGTAGTGGCTCTTCGCTTGATCTTAAGAGAGATATCGTCCATCATGGAGCTGAAACTCTCGTCCAAGACCTTGAGGGTTGTGTTGCCGTGGGACCAGACTATGGGCCCAGTGCCGGAACCCCAGTTTAGGGTGATCCTCTCTGATACTGTGTAGTCGGTCAGGGTTCCTGAAACAAATGGTAATGTGATGTGAGAGGGGTGACAAAGACGAGATTACTCAACTGATAATCCAGAGGAAGGTTGGTGGGTGACATGGTAGAGGAATACATAGCATTGCATGGCTTTGGAATTGAGTGAATGGCACGAGTGAAGTTCTGCAGAGTTGTTCAGAAGATAGGTTATTGTTTTTGATATCTGCCACAGGATTTTCTTGACTATGTACATTACTTGCTTTACTAGACAATATCTGTTCTATTAGCGAGAGCTTCACTAAAATGAGAGTAGCTTTAGGATAAGTATTAATAATAATAATAATTTCAAAAATCTTTGTCCATAGTTCATAGTCAAAAATGTTGATGTTTTACATTTAATACAAGTATTTATACAGCAATACTAAGAATAATTATCATTGAAAAAGTGCCGCATATATTGTATCCATGAAAATTTTCCGCCTTGATAAGGTTAATCCATAAAATCCAAACAATTTTATCAGCGCTGCTTACCCTTGCTTAAACTTCCAGGTAAATCCAGGTTCAGCCTGTCAAATGTGCAAATACTGTTCATGTATTATACTAGCGGCACACTGATATCAAGAAATAACTTTTGAAATATGCACGGAAAGGTGATAAGTAGGCACTTAAAGATTGGTGTTTGCTGTTTTCTCAGATAATAGGCAAATAAAATTGGCATAAACCCACTAAGATACCAGATAAATTTCAGGTAAAAATAAATAAAAACAAGGTTACACATATTTTACAATGTTAATATTATCTAAGTCTTGCTTCAGTATGTATAAACATTTTATTTGTAACTAACTATCAAAACATTCCCTACAGAGGTAGGAAGTAAGGCTGGATTACCATACACCTCTGTCTTGACATTCAATCCTTGCGTTATCAACACTCATTCATCTTTTGGTGCATACTTTTCCATTATTTGTTTCACTTGACAGTGCCATGTTTTCCCGGAACATCTGTGACTTCTTGATGAACACAAAATAGATATAATACAGTTGAATATAATTAACTAACTTACCATTACATCATTTATCACTGGAGGGTAAGCAAGAAAGATTAAAACCAAAGACAATCTTTGCTTCATTACTTTCATAGATTATCTCAAACATACTCTTCTGTTAATAGCGTTGTGATTTTTTTTTCGTGCATGTGTCGGCATTATCAGTCTGGGTCATTAATTGGCAGATTCTCCGTTTCATGCAACATGCTATTCTAATAATCAACCCTTTGGAATATCAAGAATCCATCTTAGATAGCAATTTTATGTAATAATGGGTTACAGACCGAGCTATCTCATAATAATGCTGTGACAGATATAACTTTATTATTGCAAGGTGGTGATATGGTGATCTAATTCAACTAACCTGCCATAGTGATAGTGATAAGTCTATTGGTGTGCTGATGGTGCCAGGAGAAGCTTGCGATGCTGGTGTCTCCGGCAGGGCCCCCGGGCTTCAGGGGGCTGACGGAGCGCTCCAGGGCAGCAGGAGGGTCGCCCCCCTTCCCGCCATCCTCGCTGGGCAGACCTCGCAGATCTGCCAGGCGGAGGACGGAACTGGAGAGCTGTAGGGAGCCGAGAAGATTCTGCCTGGATCAATTTATTTATTTATTAAATGTTGTTTAAGATAATATGATATTGTTATGAAACACATGTTATTTTATACTTACAACTACCTACATATTTCTGTTATACTAATTTAACTTTCATTTTTATTATTTATCTCCTGTACAATTTAAAAAAATGATACTTAAATTGAAATTACAGATGCAACGAGGATTTGGTTAAAATTATTATTTATTTATATTTAAGTTAAAAAGTAAAACAGCAATTATTTTCGGGGAAAAAGAAAAAATATATTGTATTTGCATTATAACATTTATAAGGATATTTTTGTTATCCTTGTAAAGATACCTTTTACGAAGGATAAAATTTAGATTTAAGCTAATCACATAACAGAACAAACCTAATAGAAAATGACACTGATACAATTCAAAAACAAACACTAAATATGCACTAATTAACTATTGTTGTTTCTGCTTTTATAGATAGCCTAATGAAATGTTAAATTATTTCTTAACAAACCATAAATTAAGATATATAACTGCGATTTCTTACCTAGTCGGGCACCACAGAATTTTAGTGACGGTCTTATTCTGCGCCAGGGTCAGCACTGGATCTTTGAAATTCCTGGTGTCCCACACAGCGATGACGCTTTCCACCCGGCTGGCCAGCTGGTAGTCGTTGTGCGGGTCCACGCACACGCCGTACACCGCCTTGGTTGTTGTCGTTGTCACCGCCTTGTTCGAGAAGTCTGAACAACAAAGTACATATATAAAAAAGGTGTTATTACCTGTAAACTTAATTTAATAATAATTTCATAATACTAATCAAATATCAAAACATTCAGCGATATATTCACATGATAAACAATCAATGTAAATACAACGTATTGTATATATATTGGATTATATGCAAATTATAGAATTTTTTTAAAAGGTGGGTGGATAAAGCTTAGCACAGAAACAAAACAAAAAATAAAATAACAGTGTTCTGCAATGGACTATACCGATAAACAATTTTATCTTACCTCTCAGATCAAATATCTTAATCTGCTTTTGGTTCATTCCCACCACCAGAGTGCGGGACTGCCTCTGCAGCCAGGCCAGCGAGTGTGCTAGCTCAGAGAGACCCATCTCTGCAATGGGCCGGGCAACCTCCACCGCCGGGGTCAGGCCGTACGTGTAGGGAGACAGGCCGTCACTGAGTCGTGGGGAGGAACTGCCTGTGAGAAGTGGATAGATACAGTTAGCCATAGATGTGAAAAACAAATAAATTCAAAATCCAAATTTAAGTATTCAAGCATCATGTTCACCTGACCCAAGACAGTACAGAAGATACAAATCTATCATAAAATGTGAGAGCAAACACCCCATTCAATACATACAGATTTGTAAATAATTAACAATATTCAAAACATGGGTGATATAAATATCAATACAAATATTAAAAGAAAAATTATGATTCAATTGAATTAAATATTATATTATTATTATTTAGTTCTGCTATATTTAGTGACAGCTGTTTCGGCATTTTAGGCCAGAATCAAACTGACAGTTTGCTTGACAAAACTAAAACAGAAAACTGACAGTTTGATAGTGGCCTTAAACGCAGAAACAGCTGTCACTAAAAATAGCAGAACTAAATAATAATAGTATTAAATTCAATTCAATTGAATAGTAAAATAGAGTTCTAGAAATTAAACGCAAAAACTATAAATAAACAACACAATTTTATTTTTTTAAGGAATTGTTTCTCTTTTTACTTTTGGGTTTTTGTTTACCAATGCCTACCAAAGAAAAATTGTCTAAATTTACAGTGAATACATAGAGGGTACATACATTCAATGGGTTTTAAGAGTTTTCAGAAAGCATTTTCAATAATTTGAATTGTCCTCAGAAACCTATTGTTGAAATTGAATATTTAACAACAATATATGTTTTCACTGTTAAGGAAGTTGAATGACACCGATGAATTTAAGCAAGTATTTCTTGGAATATGGAGGATCAATATTAAATTTGTCCATCTGCTGAAGGATTTCTCACAAAAACTTTCTGAAATTAATTGTCAAATGCTACAATTCGGACCATTTCCGAACTTCAGATTCAAGAAAAGACACATGACCAGGATTCAACATAGGAGGGAAATTGAAACCATAGATCAATCAGTGATACTTCCTCCTCTTCCCATTTCCTACAGCTATTGGTGCTGTATTCATATATAGATAAAATAAATTTAAATTAACCTAACCTACCCTAATGTATAAAAATTGTGCATCCATAAAATATATTATTCTTCTTAAGCATGAAAACTTCTTAAGTGAGAGATACTGTAATAATAAGTATTGAATCTAGGATGCTTTACCATCCTTGGGATCTTTAATTACTAACAGCTGGTATTACATACTCACTAAAAAATAATAAGATATCTCACATTGCTAACGTCTTATTTTTTTTTACTTTAAAAGAAAGACAAACATTCCCGGGTTACGAATAACCTGAATATATTTGAAAAACTTCTACTGCCATCATAATAAGCGGAAGATGTTGCTTGTGCAATGATGAAGGACTTAGCTAGCAGAGGAATTGAACCCACGACGCCCGGGTGGGAATCCAACGTGTTTGTCCACTCGGCTATTAACCGGCTTTGCTTATTGAAATAATATTACATCTCACCATCCCCCCCAGATGGACATCTCATAACATCCCACAGCAAGATACAGTGGTCATTCCTGTATCTATCTAACGCCGCTGCCAAAATGTTGGAGTCCAATCCGTTCCAGGCTACTGCGTTACATTGTCTTGCGTGTCTCGGTACTGAAATTAAAAATATCAATTAATTTAATTGAAATTATAAATTAGAGGTGCTTAATTAATATTATAAAACTAGTTGTTACTTGTGAAAAATCACCGGATGTAACTTGACTTGCCAAGAAAAAACATTAGTTGCTTTAATCCACCCATTTTAAATATAGAATAATGTCTCCTAAAAAACATTATAGGTAGGTAGGGATTTGAAAAGATTCTTTCACCTTAAAATTACAGAAAGTAATAGCGGTGCAGATTCCATGATGTCATTGTTTATCATTGTTATGATTTATAGAATTTGTTACAATGCTATTATTTTTGTAGATATCTTGATTATTTTACAGACTTATCTATCGAATTTTCGTAAATTATGTTATAATGTTGTGACTAAGGTCTTGAAGAGTATCATTGTGCCTAATTATGAATTTTGTGCAAAAAAAAAACATTTACCAAATTCTTTTCCATTGACCCCGAGAGCATCAAAAGTAGTTGGACCGAAAGTTGTGAGTATGACCTTTCCATTGGCCTGCCCCAAAGCCAAGAGAAGGTCCGTCTCAGGCTGCGGGTAGATGTCCAAGCACTTCACATAGTGGTAGTTGGCATTGCTGGCCACAAGGTAGGCGCCCAAGTTATCCGATAGTTTTAAGGCTAGAGAAAAGAGAAATATTTTTTAATGTGCAACAAAAAATACTATACAACGATCTCCATGACAGACCGGTAAGCTCCTTGGATTTGGAACCAGAGATCTAAATGTCCCAAGTCATTTAAGCATTCCATTTCTCAAACTTTTTCAAAACATTTATATTAGCCTTGCATTCTTTTCATATTACTATATTTATGACGTAATTATAATAAATAATATAAACAATAATAGATGGTTAAGATGATGATAGTATAAACAATAATAGGGGGTGTTCTTAGACTAAATGCTGTTTTGAAAGTAGCAACGCATCATTATCCAAGTCCAACAAATCGGTTTGTTTTTTTAAATGTTGATATTTTAGGTTAAAAGAAGGTTTCATTTTGATTTTCGATAATTAATACATAGTAACATCTTATACCTAGACACAAAGAAATGATGGTGGGTCGTAGTATTTTGTAACATAAGATTTGTATAAATAATACAAACAAGTAAAGCAGTTGTACAATATACAATAAAAATGCAGTTTTTTTATTAGATTTAAGTGACTGTTCAGAATACAAACGTTCATCAGCAACGGACACTCATTCTTAAAGTAACATATTGAATTAACTACAAATAAAGATGTGCTCTTTTATACGAGTTAAAACTTTGTACAATTCGGAGTATAAAGTTACTACCTACATTTAAAATTAAGCAGAAATTACTTACAAGCAGGCTTCTCTGATGTGTCTCTTGATGATACAACTTCATAAAGGCTTACATCCGTACCCCAAGTTACGAATTTATCAGGGTGCACTGGAGACCAGAGCACCTCCAGCTTTATTCCAGAACTCGTCATAACCTCAAATCACAATACCTTGAACTCTAGTGCCTACTTTTACATTATCGAAAATAAACCATTTAGTATACTTTCAAGAATTATTTAAAACATATAAAATAGTAAGCAGTTGAAAATAAATCAATCTGAGCAATCACGCAGTTGTTATCTTTTTATAAAATCTGACAGTTAAAAGTTAAAATTCATAGACCAAGAAATATTGATGACATTTAGAAGAATAGACTGATTTAACAATTTATAGCTGTAAAATACTAAAATTACCAAGCAAGAGACAGCTACATTGTTTTACTACATTGCACCCACATAATATAATATGTATAAATATATATATATATATATAAATTGAACCGCTATCCATTTAACACAATTAAAATATTTAAAAATCCAACGTTTATTATAGTCAGTTCTGTAATCATTCTGTAATATCTATTAATAATTTTAAAAATACATTTTAGTTCTATAAATTAATGTTAAAAGTTCCAATATCATTTTTTTGTCATTTGAGCTAGATATCAGTAAGAACTTTAAAATGTTCTTTATTTCAACACTATAAATGCGTATGTAAGCTGATCAAGATAAACTTAATTGTGACTAATCAAATGTTAATGTCGAAATAAGTTTTTGGTATTTTTCACGCCAAGAAATTGACAGTCAATATTCTTTTCCTGAACATTCCACATATTTGAAAAATGCACTTCTAGCATTTACTTTCAGAGTTAAACTTAAAATACTGCATAGTGAGACTTTTTTCTCCAGGAGGGAAAAGTATTGTGTTTATGCAATAATCAACAAAATTTCATCAGTGGTATATGGGGTTTGCAAAAGTAACGGGGTCGTGTAACATTCTCCTTTGAACGCGTTTGGGGCTATCTAATAAAAAAGACAATACAGGACTCAGGGGCAACAAAGTCACACCCTTCTTATTTTTTATTTTATTTAAAGAAAGACAAATATTTCCGGGTTACGAATAACTTGAAAATATTTGAAAAAATCCTACTACCATCATAATAAGCGGAAGATGTTGCTTGTGCAATGATGGAGAACTTAGCCAGCAGAGGAATTAAACCCACGGCGCCCGGGTGGGAATTCGACGCGTTTGTTTACTCAGCTACCGACCGGTCTTCAGATCGTATGTTTGATTTTTACTTTCAGGTACGGAAAGGTTAAAGTGAATATCAGCTATCTAATTTGAGAGTATTATTTTCAATGGGAAAACAAACACGTTGAAGGCCGTTTTGAAAAAAACAATGTTTGGTTAAATTGACCAGAGAGAAAAATTAAAGCATATGAATAGTTTATGATAATATTGATAGATGGCGTACGCTTTTGACAGCGAGTTTATGACGGTACTTTGAGTAATCTGTAGCGATGGGAAAAGCTTCACAGATTTGTGAATGCTTCACGAATTGATGCTTCTTCAAAATGAAACCTTCACGATGAACCCTTCAATTGAAGTAACATATTAATCACAGCATTCCTCGTCGGGGGAGGGAGGGGGGGTTAAATAATAATATTTTCGGGGAAGCTCTCCCAACCACATAAATTGATGTATGTATGTGCATTATTCTATGGCAAAAATTATAGCTTGTAGAAAAACGATGATGAATTGTCTTTTACTGGTTTCTCTTCTATGGTTTACGGGCTGTCAAAATTGTTTGAATCTTAAGAGTGTTCAAGGTTTGAATTGAAATTGTTTCATGACTTAAAAGGGATGATGTACAATGAGTATGCACAAGGAACTTGCAAAAAGCAAATGAAGTACTAGCAAAATTTCCAGTTTCTGTAAGAGCGATATAAACTTCTTTCAGGGCTTGAGATACGATTTGAATATTCTTACTGTACAGTACTCAGTTTGGTTAGCAATAGGCTGAATATTGCGCAAATGACGATTCATATTAAAGGCATTTCCCCCCTTTATGGATATAACTTCAGAACAAAAGTTGCATTTGGCCTGGTAAACCTCATCTTCCTTAAAATAAACCCATATTTCACTTTGCTTTCTCGTTGAACGGCCAGTCATAATTTAAGGTAGAGATTGAAAGGTATGTTTGTAAGCTGAGATATTTTAAAAGTTCAACAAAATAATTCGTTCACAATTCAAAATCACCAAAAAACACTCGGAAAAACTAGTGTCGTATAGACAAAACAAACAAAGAAATCATAAGCAAATGTCACGAGTACGTGCGAGGGAACGGATAACTAA
This sequence comes from Drusus annulatus, assembly GCA_022651775.1. Taxonomy (NCBI): domain Eukaryota; kingdom Metazoa; phylum Arthropoda; class Insecta; order Trichoptera; family Limnephilidae; genus Drusus; species Drusus annulatus. The sequence goes on from JAGWCC010000033.1 coordinate 666,709, forward strand.
AAAGATACTTCATTGCTTCATTCATTCTTCGAACTAAAATCGAAGGAAGAAGGGAATGAACAATTGAACTGTGGATGATGCAATATTTCAGTCTTTCGAACGAATGAAAAATTGAAGTTCGAAGTAGATGCCATAGATTGTTCAATCGGAAGTACCAACTTAACCAACTTCAATTGAAGTATTTGTTCAATGAAAAATGAATGAAGTTGGGACTGCTGTCAAAAGAAGTACTTCTTTGAAACAGTTCTTTCAAAACTGTCACAACGCTAGTAATCTGCTAATCGGCGAAAGTTATTCTCTTATCTGCGTTCTTTGTGTTCCCCAAAGGTAATATATTTGTATATTTTGGTTATTTAGACGGTAAAACGCCCCTGCATTTTCAAGGGAATTGCACATTCCGATGCACAGAAGCAAGCTTGGCTCACTGGAAATATTGTTTACTAGATCGGCAACGCCTTTCCACATACATTAATTGTTATAATTTTTTCACTAATACTTTATTAATGTATTACAATAGAGCAAGCAAATACCGTTGGTTTTCACATGCAATTTGTTTTTTTCCCACGACGCTGTTCTCGTGACGTGTTTGGGTGGTGTACCGCAGGTGGTAATATTTGCCGTTTGATCTTTGTGATACAAACGATCCGTGAGTTTGTGATTTACGATACATTTTTTGCGCAAATACAGCAACTAAGTCACACCGAACACAATTTTTTGTAAGTAAACTTTCAAAATGTCATTCTTATCTCATTTGATACTATAAATTATCTTGTTTTATCTGCACTTTTCATCTCTACTATTATTTGACTGTTTAGTTTTTCTGTATATCTGATAAAGCAGTCGGTATTTAAAATTTGTCGCATAAAGTAACAGTTTGTTTATGCCGTGAAAATGCTTACAAGCTTTGCAGCTCTGAAAATTTCTCAGAATTTGTTTCTAAAGGATGATGTGATTATTTTTATTATTCATCATGATAAAAAAATGGCTTCTGACTCATTCTGTTTGTTCACTATCAGTGTCCGCAATTTGTTATTTCATAATTTATATGTTCCATAACTCACAAATTCAAAACACAAGACCGAAAGACAAAACCAATTTACCATGCGAAAACCAATTGTCTATTTCTGAAATACTTGTGCCTTTGGCAATTACAGAATTGAGGTTTGTAATCAATAATGTTGAATATCTAGTGAAGTATCTATTACTTACTTTCTCGTTTCTGTTTTACCTTGTATTGAATGTCAAGGATAAGTCAAAATAAATTAGTTTACCTTATTCATTATCATATCCGGACCCTCAGAGACAATATGTTTTTATTTTCAAATAAAGTCCATAAAAAATATTGTTTTGCGTAATCACTTCTTTACTCTAGATTAAATTGAGTTTGATAACGTTCAAGTAATGTGCTATTCATAGGGAATCTAATTTTCTATCAATGGATCGTTGATCATTTTTTCAGGTACCATGTTTATCTGTATTTACCTTAGAACATGTGACAAGGAGTGCCAAAAGTGGTTATTTATACATTATTAACTATCTACATATTTACATTTACCTTTGTAGCTCTCCTTTGCATACATAACTTATGAACCCGTATTACCACGATAGAGGATAGAATGCTACCCGTCTCTACAAAAATGTCTTCACTCCTCACAATAGGCTCAATTATTTAAAAAAAAAAAACTGTTAACCTTTTTCCACATCGTGTTTTGTTCTCTCATTTGCTTCCTGTGTTGTGGCATCCACAATTATTTATCTAATGTAGCTCAATATTTTACTAACTTAGCAGTTATTTCACCCCCTCTGAGTAAACTGTCGATTAGCGCTACTCGTTGAGTAGCGTATATTGTCTATTTCATCACCACTGAGTAATGCTACCTGTCAACTTAATGTCTGCTTTTACAGCCATGTTAATCCTATGGTTATAGTTATATGACAACCAGTTACTCAACAGTTCTCAGAGGTGGTAAAATACCCCCTTGGTATTGATTAGCTTTATTTCTCATAACATACTTTATTTTCTTTCCTGTTTTAAATTAATTAACATCATAATTCAAACCTTATTTGTCATCAACTAAGCGGACACTGCATTACTGTCGCCATTTTCTAATACATGATTTACTTGATTAAACAAAGCAAGTACTGTCAACTGCAAAAACTGACTGATTTTCACTTCCTCATATCACATTAAAGCCTGTTTGTTTAACGACTAGCTAACAAGCTATTTACGTCGCTTTGAATTGAGATTCAGTCCGATAATATGATACTGTGATGAAATGCAACACATAATTTATTATTCTATGATTCTAAAATACCCGCAATAGAAAATACATTAAATGTTAACGAAGATTTATTTTGTATTGTTATCTAATCTCAAGTATTGAATATTGTTTATTACAGTGGGTTTAATCTGGCTTATATGTCAACAGTTTGTTATATAGCAGTCTCCAATCTTATGCAATCAATATAGATTAAATTCCGAGGCTGCTTTCATAGATCATGAGTCATTGGAATTTGTGTTTATTTCATATTTAGATAAAGAAACTGGATTGAAAACTAAAATAGGTTAATCCTCTAGGAATTTTGTATTTAACTTACCTAGCTATATACTATAATCCTTAGTCTTTACATATGATAAATCACTTTATTTAGCTGTGAATTCATTCCTCCATATTTTAAATAAACTAATAAAACAATGTCTTCAGTTGAAATGGCTGCAATTGTGGGTAGTGCAAATTGAACTAAAAACATACAAAATAAACTTTAAATATCGTTGCATAGATCTTAATTTAGTTGAAAGGTTGTTTATAATACTAAGCGGTTCAATTTATCAATCATTGTTTACCCAGTGATGAACAATTATGTAAATTGTTTGGAATAAACGTTTTTAAAATATCAACTTTGAATATTGTTACGTCCGAAACTGATAATAAGTCAGGAAATAGTGATAAATTAATTAATGTGTTAATTAATTTATCCCTTGCATTAAAAACTCTAATCTAATTTTATTGCATGCGAATTCACCGGATATATCATATGTATGTACCATAATTAGAAAAACGAATTAACACGAATGAATAATTGGTAGATCTATGAACATTCTTTTTTAGAAAGTTCACATCATCTCCATCAAATTAACACAAATAAACATGTGACCAACATACCTAACTAGGCTAGTATGCCTTTGAGACTCGCTAAACTCATGACAGCTGGCTGGCTTTCAATAACACGACATGCAATAAAATATAATCATAATTAATTCAATGCCTTGAAACATAAAAAAATATACACAACATTTGAACATCAGAGCATCGTCTACTTGCCATGGAACAGGAGTACATCGGTACCAGCTATGAGATTTAAACACTTCTTCTAATATCTCCAGTTTTACCGATTCTTGGCGACTCGCACTCATTCAAAGTTCGTAGTTCTCTTAAGGTCGTCAGTAAATCTAATCTGTGGACAACATATTTTCTATTTCCCAATAAAGGATGCCACCGATGGTATTAGTATTCCAGCAGTTATCTGTTAGCCTTAGTGCGTGCCAGGCATAATCTTACATGAATGTGAAGATTTTGTACTGTCTGTAAACTTCTTGTCTTAAAATTTCTTTTAGATTTAAACACAGATTGTAAAAATTAAAAACTAATGCCCTCACATTTGTGATATAAATATCTTGGTTTTGCAAAATTTATTTCGAAAGCTTTGGAAGAATGATTACTTTGCGTGGTACATTTTGCCTCTTATTACATTTGCACTTGTTTATGCATATGGTGTCCGGAAACTCGCGGTACAAGCAGGTCTATGGTGAATCTACATCCCATTTGGAGTCGATTTTGTGACGTAATTTTTTTGATTTGAGCTTCGTTTTCGGGTAAATCGAGCTTGAAGTTGGAATATTTTGTGGTAAAAATATTATTATTATAATAGGTAGTTGGGAAGGAGAAGGAGATAGGGAAGAGGAAGGTTAGGAAGTTTTCATTCAATAGAAGAAGACTTGTGTATATAATAGTACCTGTTCCCTTTCAGTTTAACTCGGGAATCCCGTTTGCCCCTCCCAGCAGCAGCATGTCGAAGAAGCCCGGCGCGGTGCAGCCCACCCTGCACAAGGTGATCATGGTCGGCTCCGGAGGTGTTGGCAAGTCTGCCCTCACGCTGCAGTTCATGTACGATGAATTCGTTGAGGATTACGAACCCACCAAGGCCGATAGCTACAGGAAGAAGGTAGCAAATTATTGTATTTTATCTTTTTAACAATAGGAGACCGCCAAGAGTAGAGGCTGCTAAGACTCTCCTAGGGTTGTAGTGTCCATTGTGTATATTTTTGTGACATCTCTTGGTATATAATGTCGTCTATGCTTTTGTTGACGCCTCCGTGGTCGAGTGGTAAGGCGCTTGACTATGAATCCAGAGGTTGCGGGTTCAAGCCCGGCGTGCGCAAATAAATTTAATTTCATTAATATGTGTCATAACACATTTAATTCATATAAAATAGTATATTTGCGGCACGTTCCAGAGTGGTAGATACTCTAAGTATCGCCCTGGTGAAACACAACCATTCAAAATCGAAACTTTGCTTGAAATGGCTTTAGCTGTGTTTGGTGACCAGATCTGAATAGCCATGTACTTTCCAACCTTCCTCTTCCTCATATCCTTCCCCTCTCCACTACCTTCAGCCTCACAACATACCCCAATTGGGGATGCAATAGTCTCACTGGCTCTAGACGGTTGGGAACAGTTGGGACTCTTGTGCAGTATTCATAATTTAAAAAAATAAAATAGAATTGCAGGTATGGTTTTTATACAAGTTAGGTTAGATTAGGTTATTATTTTTGTTTTCCAAATGTGTCACTCGAGAGTTGAGAATGTTTCTATGTTGGTTGATTTTGAAGTGTTGAGTCATGTTGTGCTACCTTCTTCTTGATTCAACATTTTAGACAGCCATCATCAGGGTAGATGTTTAAAGTGTTAAATATTGTATGTTGACTGGGAGAGTTGTATATTATATCGTAAATTTTTCCTGTCCATATACATGGCCTGTTCAAAAGAAAAAGTGAATTTTGAATTTTAGCGGGCTGTGTACATTCGATTATCGTTTTTTTGTTGTTGTTATGTTGGTACACATATGTTTATCATATGTTAGCATTATCAGCCATCTTGGATTAGTGGTTTGTTTTTGACAACTGGAAAGGTTAGTCACGTTTTTGTGTGTACTTCGATTTTTTACTTTTGAAAAAAATGAATCAAAGAATAAAATCCATTATTTGTTTTTCCACAACTCCAGGATGCTCATCGTCGTTAACATCTTCTCGGCCTTCTTTAAAGCGCTTGTACCACTTAAAAACACTTTTGTTGAGACAAAGTAGACTCGCCGAATGCCACAGTCAACATTTTAAGTGCGTTGGAGCACTTTATTCCATTTTTAATGCAAAATTTAATACATATTCTTTGATCCATTTTTTTTTTAAAGTAAAAAAATCGAAGAACACACAAAAACGTAACTAACTTTTCCAGTTGTCAAAAACAAACCACTAATCCAAAATGGCTGATAATGCTAACATATGATAAACATATGTGTACCAACATAACAACAACAAAAAAATGATAATCGAATGTACACAGCCTGCGAAAATTCAAAATTCACATTTTCTTTTGAACAGGCCTCGTATATAAAAGTTTACAACTCTAGCTTCTGTTAGAAAGGTCTGTAATCCATTTGCTTGCACCCTTTGTGCATCACAGAAAAGCACCCCATGTAAAATACTTTTACCGGAGGCTTGTGCATAAATTAAAAATTGTCAAAATGATTAATTGAACTTGTTACAAAGTGCTGTGATTATTTTAAAACCCAAACATTGTTCCATGAAGAGGTGCACAATTTGCGCTGGAGCTTTAAATAAATTTATTATAATTGTTGAGACTTCAAACTAAATTGATAGACAAGTGATCACATTGACACCCATGTCGATGGGTCAATTGTAAGGAAGGAATCAATGTACATTGCATTCAGTGACCATTGTAAAATGTTTCTGTATGAGACACATTTTATGCGGCAGTTAGAACCAAATAAAATTAAGTATCTCTTGTTGAAGGTGATGTGATTCTTAAAATAGGCATCATCAATTTTTTATTCGTTTTAATTTGACAAGTCATGTGTTCTTGTGATTTCTTTAGATCAGTAACTAAACTAATGATTGAGGTCATTGCTTTAAGTAGTGCAGTGACTTTTTTCTAATTTTTGAGAGCAAATAAGTAAAGATTATAATAAAAATGATTTAACTCAATCTATTCTAATTCCATCTTTTTGTAAAAAAAAACTGTGTGAACTGTGTAAAGCATAGTTTACCTTCCTAAACTTTTAAAGTAAAAAAATTACAGACCGTTACTTTCTTTCAATACTTAACCATTTCTCTTTATTTGTTTCTCCAGGTGGTGTTAGACGGCGAAGAAGTGCAGATAGACATCCTGGACACAGCTGGCCAGGAGGACTATGCGGCCATCAGGGATAACTACTTTCGCAGCGGAGAAGGCTTCCTCTGCGTCTTTTCCATCACGGAAGATGATAGCTTCCAGGCCACACAGGAATTCAGGTTATTAACACACTTTCTTACATTGAGGTTATGTTTCGATTTAGGCTTTTGGCCTTGCCCGTTCTAACCTCTCTTTCTGTTATATACGTCGTTTATAAGAAGGACAGAGATGTCACAAGTGCTATTGTACTCAAAAAGATAAAGGTTATGTGGAAATTTTCCACTTCAAAATTGCTTGTGATACTTTTAGAAATTGTTAGAAATAATAATTATCAATAATTTGATAAGAACAAATAAATTAATGATAACAAAATTAAATAAAACATATTTTTATGCATACTTTCCTCTCATCTGGTTTCGGAAGAACCTTTCCTTTGTCAGGGCAAAAGTTATAATGTATATGTATATGTAATATCTGTTATTCTGTTCCAAAAGTAACTACATAAAGAACCGGATTCACATAGGTCTCCGGTAACTGGAACCGCAGTGACAGCCCATTTCAGATATCAACCATCTCTACAAAAAATACTCCAATGTGTATAAATATTTCTATGAGAATTTATAGAATGGGCTTTATGGCGCAAAAAGCCGGAAAATACGAAATAGGGAAACGTAAAGCCGTTTAAAGTTTTATTGTGCATTGCTTTGATAATGCATCAAAGTACATACTATGTATTCTGTATTCCATTGGTTTTCAAATACCACCTCTAGGCAATAAAAATAAAAAAGTTTCTTAGGTTCACGTTAATCATATATGTACTTGTAAATATATTTGGATTCTTGTTTCACAGGGAACAGATACTGCGCGTCAAGAATGACGAGAACATTCCCTTTCTACTGGTGGGCAACAAATCAGACCTGAATGAGAAGAGAAAGGTCCCGCTTGCCGAGTGCCAGGGGCGCGCCCAGCAATGGGGAGTTCCCTATGTGGAGACCTCTGCCAAGACCAGAGACAACGTAGACAAGGTGAGAAAACCAAATATAAATTCTAACACAGATAGATAAGTCTCCGCTTGATGCAATCCGTGTGCTAACACAACTATTATGCTTTGTTTCACTCAATAATAAGTACCTACATACACACACATTAAAAAATGCTTTGAATTTTTTATTAAAAAAACCCACAAGTGTACACATAATATTAATTTATACAATTAATTACCCATTTAAAGATGCAATAGCACTTCTTATTACATATGTATTAGTTTTACTTCATTATTTATGGTTATTTTTGAGTGATGTCCGTTTTCGAAATTATTTTGGTTTTAATTTTATCAATCATAAATCAGCCATGCTTTTGAGTTTCATATTCAGATCATTTTGACAGAGGTAATTTTTTTTTATTGAAACCTTATTAATTATTTTGAAGTATTTTTATTTGGTTTGTTAAGTGCAGAGTCATCAAGCCCATTCTATGTAAGTTTTTGGTTCACACAACATAAAATAATGATTTAACCTGTTAATCATTTGTTTTGTATTCCAATCCACTAACAGTCAAACTGGGTCCCATTGCAGCGTGTTATCATACATTTGAATCTTATTGTTTGACAGATTTAAAGCATAGACTTCATTAACACACTCAAATCACTTGTTTGATTTAAATCATATTGTATCACTTATTTTGTGAAAGAGATTACTATGTTCTGATAATTTTTTAACAAAGTGATACCTACAAAAGGGTTGCCATTTATAAGTTTAGTTATAAAAAAAAGAGTTTATACAATGATGCACAATTTTTTTAGCAGAAGGGCCAATTTAGGCACTACCAACAGCTTATTCAGAACATGGGGTATGGTCGGTATGGATTGACAAATCTAAATTAGACAACATTTTCTCAGCCAGGGTTTTCAAATCAGAAATACTGCAAACTTTAAGATTTTTTATTTAGCAAAGTAGGCTGAACGAAAGCGGATTGGGCATCACCGAATGAATACCTTTTTTTCTTACTTCACATTATAATCAACATCGTTTTAGCATCACTAATGTGAATTTCTTTTTTCCTTTTATATATTCAATAGATTCTTCCACATATTTCCATATAGGAACATACACAAAGTTTAGCCATGAAAAGTGTCAAAACTTTTCTACTAATTTCATCATTATCTATACATTTTACACACATGTAGCGAATTCATGTCCCGTGAAATTATTTTGAACCTTAACACAAATAAATTCACACCTACTTTCTTTTTTTATTATAAAAGGTGATTTATGATGGGGATCTGGATACATCTATTCTGATTTTTAAAATTTCCAGCAAACAAATTCAGATTTCAAAATGTTTAAAATTTAAAAAAAAAATTCTGTCCTAATACACGTTAAGTGATTTACAACATATAAAGTACCCACCAACGAAATTGATTGCATCGAGCGAGGATTTATTTACGGCCATCACTTTATGAACTCGAATAGAGTGCACTTAATTCCTGAATTTCACTAACTAACATCATATTATCATGACTAACAATATCCTGGCACACCAATACATGGAGAGAATTACTTCTCCCGCACCAATCCACCACCCTCTGCCACCGACTCAAAATGACTACATTTTCTGTTTAATACAACAATTAGTACCTTCCATGATTATGTACTGTATTTTTGGTCTCGAGATCGTAATACTTTTTTTTTGGATTGTACTTATAATTTGGTATGCTAACTTTTACTTGACATCAACTTATTTTTGTTTATTTTTTTTTTATGTAGGACCATTCGGTAAATATTATAATACATTAATTAATAGTAAATGATTGACGATAAATACCTGTGTAAATTGTGTTTATTGAAGTCTTTTTGATAACTGAAGGTTGTGGGTTTATTTTTTATCCAGTATTTCTCATAATTTTTATTGTCTATTGTATTAGTTAGAGACAAGTTCAAATTAGATAATCTATTATTTCTTAAACCATCTAATAAATTAATACAGCCTATAAAGCTATAATTATTATTCTATAACCATTAACAAAGCTAAACTTCCCTCTATAATTAATTGTTTATTATGTAAAATAACCTTTATCTAAGAGTTATTTTTGCAAAATTTGTCAATGAGCTAAATGTGCAATAATTAATGTGACTAACCCATATAAATATTCAGGTTTTTTGTCTTTGTAAACTTGCAATCTTGGAAGAAATTTGACAATGTAGACATAAAGTTCAAGCACTGGTATTAACCTATTCTTCATGACAATTAAACTACCTAACTTGTTGTATAAATCAACAAAAGCTTTATGGCACAACAACTAGAAATAAATAATCCTGGTGCAAATTTTTCTACCTTTTAACACTCCTTACCGTGACTGCATATTTTGAGAGTTTTAATTTGTATAATCTGTTAGAATATGCGGTTATTGAGCGTAGATTATGCGTTGAAAAATAGAGACTTAGGCCCCTGGTTTTTCACTAAAAACTGGACGTCACTAAAGATGGTTGCATCACCTTAAAATCCTATTAGATTTATTTTCAAAAGTATGTATTTAATTCCTTTACGTAAATGCTTGATAAGTTAAGTTGTAGATCTTACTTTCAAATAATATATCAGAATTTTTAATATCAGTTGATAATTTTTCATTTAAGGTTTTGCAATTGGACAGAAAAATTAAGTAAAGATAAAAATAGAATTACTTTAAATATTGAGTGTATTTACTATTTACACAGTATATGTATTTCAAAAGAACTTTGTACATTTAGTAACTTCTTTAATTGATATGTTTCGCTGGCTGTTAAAACTTTCTCTCCAATTATGAAACAGCCTTTAGTTGCTAAAACATTACCTAGATTTTTTATTTTCTGCACAAGGTGAATTAAATATTAGAGTTCAGAACTAAATGTAATTTAAAAATAATCCTAACAACATGGCCTCTACTTTTCTGTGTTTATTTGTGCCTCTGGTGAATGTTGACATTTAAATATCTGTCACGGTGATGGGATTACATAATTGAAAATGTAAATTAATGCAAACTCTTCTATTTTATTCATTTTATGTTTTTAAATTTTCTTTAATTATTGGCTTATTATTTATCAAAGTAAGAATATAATTTATTTATTTTCTATACCAACTTAGTTGTTGTATCTTTTGACTTTGGCAACCTGTTGCCAGACCTTTGTAAGTTTTAGGCTCTCCAGTTTATTATGTATCAAATAATGTACAAATTACAAAGCAGAAATCAATCATACCGTATTCAAAAGCGCATCCCATTAACATTTGGCCACAGATTAGCAATTCCAACGGAAATTTTTCTAATTTTTTAATATATCACAAAATCACTTTTAAAAAATGTGTATTTTGACCCGTTTGGACAAAAAGCATTCATCAAGATTTCTAACAATAGATTCTTATTTGCGAATTTATCATGTCTACGACGTAATTTGTGGTATTTTTTCCCGCAAGGCAAAAACACAATTTTCCCATGTTTTTAAGTAAAACGAAATTTCGGTATCAGGCGAATTGTCTGCATTTATCAAGAATTAAAAAAATAAATTATGTGATCATCCTGAATTATATTTTTTGTGTTAAGATTTATAATGTTATCGAAAAAATGGATAGAAAAAAGTAATAATTCTAAACAATTTTCTTTTTGTGATATTTTTAATTTCATATTTTAAATAATGTTCGAAAGTTCATAAATTGTGGGCTTGATTCAATACCTTGTTGTATTTAGAGTCCATGCATTATGTATCATGAAATCTGTTTATTTTGATTAGTAATGATTGAATATACAGTTTGTACATATAGGTTTACCAATAGAGTTGACATACATTTCCAAGTTATCTAGTTTAGCATATTTATCAAAGTATTGGTGTACTTATATTGGTGTGAATTGATTCTTGCTTAAAAATACTTAGGTTGAAGTTTGTGTAATGAATCTACAACATTGAATCTTCCAGTACCTTGAAACCAACCAACCACTAGAAGATTATCCCCACAATCGCTCTATAAAACACAATGAATCTCATTCATGTAAAGAAAGCTCTCTTCTTAACTGTTTTGGATGAAAGCAGGAAATCTGTCTTTGGGTTGTGGTATCATTATTTCCTTGAAGGGTTGTTAGTTAAATGATTGGTTTCAAGATGGCAGGAAGATAGATGTACGCTCTAGTGAGTTGTAAATTTAGTTGTGTGTGTTGTTGTGATATATAACTTTATCTTGCGTGAACGTGGTGTCCCATCCCGCGGGTGTTCTTTGACCTGATGCGCGAGATCAGGTCACGCAAGTCCGAGGACAACAAGACCAGCAACGGCCGGGCCAAAGACAAAGGGAAAAGGAAGAAAATCAAATGCGTGCTGCTTTAGGGACGCCCGACTGTCGCAATATCCCACAGAGGCGGCGCCCGTCTCTCTGTCACACAGTCATCCTGTGAATCGCTGCGTGCACCCGTCGATATTCTTATTACTCGAGGTCCAAACAAACAACTGTGTGCAAAAAAACATTGTGCGTGTGTCCTTAAACATTTAGCCTTTGTTCTCAAATTGGTTTCACGCATTTCAGCTTATATTAAACTTTATTCAAAGATTGTGCAATCTCCGGCAAATCCATCTTGATGTTTGTGGAGTATTATTAGTTTATACACTGGGATCATCCAGCCTTATTCATGATTTGATGTTTGTATCGCTCTGCTTAAAGAGTTGTCTACATTATATTTGTTTTTGTTTTGTACGGTGTCCTGGAACCGAGAGCTTTCTGGGATTCTAAATGATCCTGGTACAAATGCTTTTGTGTACATTCCGTGTTTGAACTGTAATGTTGATCCTGTTCTGGTTCAACCGTTCCAGTAGATTCAGAGTCCTAGAGGACCGGGATCATTTTAGAAGCCCTGCCAGTTCTCCGGGAGTGAGTGACGCCTGTTTGTTTGGGAATATGATTGGACGTTCTGTATCAGTTCAGCCCTGCTGCGGGAGAATGTTTCTGTATATCTTGGTGTTACTGTATTTGCGTACAATATTATAAGTGGTGCTTTGTTGCTATATTTGCCGCACTTTAAAAATAACTGCATCCCTCAAATTTACGCTGTGGTTATGTTGTATTATTTATCATTGTTAAGAAAATCAAATTATTTTAATTCACCAATATTGTTGAAAATTTTCTGAATATTTACTCATCTTACCATTTTGCATCGTCATTTTATATTTTTATTTGATTTCTTTAGAAGTTATTTGTCCGTATTTTGAATCTGTTCCATGGTTTGTTTACATAAACTTCCGTCTGAACATCAACACCGACCACTGTCCGATCTCTCATATCACAAACTCTACCTGAATCACCACACTCACAGTGAAACACTCTTATTACTATTGCAACATTTGTAGAATTCTTTTGGCTTGATTTTCAAAACAATGATTCCCTCCATCGCTATGTAAATAGCACATTGCAATTTGTACCAAGCTGTGGTCAGTTTATAAAGTAATTATACACTTTAATTAATGGCACCTAATATTAAGTAGTATTTGGGACTTATGAAATAGCTAACATTCAACATGATAAACAAATAACACACTAAAAGGGTACATGTAAATAGTTTTCTGATGAAAAAAAGCATGATTTTTTAATATTTTTAACTTACTAAAATGATAGCCGTCAACAATTTAAAGTTGTAAATTTTTTGTGATTTCGTGTGGCTAAATTTATTTATCTGATTATTGCTTTTTTTCATCAATTAGATTCACTTAGTGTTTGATGTGTGTTATATCAAGTTTCAATGTTTGGTTGTAATATACAATCCAAAATCTCTAAAATACAATTGAGAAAATATTTCATACTTCTCAAATATTGTATCAGGCATAAAGTGTCTAGAGACACCTCCTTTTCTATCATTTTACCCTATTACTGTTCTATATTCCATCCTGAAAAAATCTCATTTAGTTTAAGATTTATTTATTTTCTAGAATATGATTCGGGAATCTCATAATTATTTGTGTAGTCTGTCGATTTATAAATAAAAATACATATTTTAAAATCATTCAGATTAGTATGATAAATTATTTCAAGAAAAAAAAAACACTTATATTTATAGTTTAATTAATTTTATTAAAAGTATTATTTCTATAAGAATAATATGAAAATGATATTTCTTGACTTGTGTGAAAAAAATTATGATTACGAAACATAAGCATTTGATTATTTTTATTAGTCATTTTTGACAGGATTGTTCTTTTATCTTAAGTTAACTTTTTTAACTGCATTTATTTCACGGTCATTTTGTATTTTATGTCTGCTTTTGAAGGATATTGGCATTTATATTATTAGTCTATTGAAAACCCCGAACACCTACTTTTACAGACGTGATTACTTACAGTCTGCCTGTTTGGATATCAAATATCCTATATTTTATCCCTTAGTTTAATAAAGTACCCCATTTGTAGGACATTTAGTCATTAACACGGCGCTGTTTATTATTTGACTGAATGTAGCAATCAATGTCCCCGTGTAATTCAAGCCACCCCGAATACTGTGTTGATAACTGATTTCCATTTCAATGGGTGGTTAATGTTGTGCAAACCAGGTTGTGTCAAAGAATGGTTATCTCAGTCAGAATGAGTGTTGATATTTTTGCATGTTAGAAATTTTGACATCCAATATAATGTATTTTTTGACACATCTTCTCTCAGGGGCTCCCTTAGTTTTATAATTATCGATTATTAATTAGTAATGTTAACATCTAAAGTTAATGAGTCTAAAGTCAACCGTTGTCAGTAATATTTAGTTCACAGAAATTACGATAGATGTTGTGATTCCGCAGCTGAGTCGGTACGGCTGTTTGAGTCTCGGCTTGAGTTAATAATTGAATTCTATTTAAAACCAAGGGGACCCCTTTTCTGTGTATTTTTTGTTACATTTTATTATTTTCTCTTTGCAAAATCAGATCTTTCACATGCTCATCAAAGAAGTCTCAAGTCGCAAGGTTGCAATGAGCAATGGGAAATCGCCACCCGGACAGAAAAAGAAACACATTGCCAAGTGTTGTGCCTTGATGTGAACCAAATACTATTGTACAATGTACCGCTGACAGTAGACGCAACTGTCCACACCAAAATACTTAGTTGCCTTCTATGAATTGTGTGAAGACATCGGTTATGTGACTCGTCGGACTATGTGAAAGTGTACCCTTCTGTCGACTATGTCAGGAGCAACTCTCCCACACACCTGTTCCTATCATATTGACAGCCTTGCCAGTTAAGTACGTTTGATAGCTGAGGAGCGCCACATTAAAACAAATCTTTAATCATATTTATTAGAAATACTCCGCTGCAGCTGAATTCGGCCCAATTAATGCCTTTATGCTAATCATTTCAAAACAGGATTTTTTAAAACAGACAGGTACTTTTTTCATAACTTTAAGTGTGATATATCACCAAATGTCAATTATGGAAGAAAATAAACGGAATAATTTACAGAATCGAACCCGATATTCAGTGTCTTTGTCTGAGACTAACCGCAACAATTTGTTTGTACGCATGCTATGTTATGAGATGAACAAATTCGGCCAAATGAAACCTCCTCTTTGAGTGTCAAGTATGAAAGTGAATTGGAAATGTTAACTATGTTAAATACCCATTTAGATAAGCACCTCTAGCTAAACCTGTATGTGCTTTGATTGTTTGATTTACGACTGCTTGCCTTTGTCTTGGATAACTTGAGGTGCTGTGTTTCGTTAACACCTATCTGTTACTTAGCCTGAAAGAACGCTGACTAACGATGCAGGCATTATTGCGAGGCATCCAATATGAATGTCCCACTGTTTGAAGTCCAACCAACTTGTCTATGTAGCCCTAATAATTATTATGTATTGTGTTTGTGATTTTCTTTGTGTAGTAAAATGCATTGTGTTTATTTATTTACAAAGCTTAATCATTAATTATTGCACGAATACCACTTTTCTACAATACCGTTTTATTCTCACTCTTTCCGCCAAATTCAATTAAAAAATTATGAGCATAAGCGTTTGTATTCCAAGTGAAAATGACTAGGTATACATTGTTTATTACATTCATATTGATCATGGTAGGTACTATTAAAATGATCAAATAATGTAACATTGCCTAATCTAAATTAATTATTCAAAAATAAATTAACATTATCATTGGAAAGTGTATTGGGTGAGGTTTAATATTTTAGCTTGGCGAGTAAAGAGTGTGATAATGAGAGGTAAACCATTTTTTTTATATGCACGAACCAAATTTTGGGAAATTTTTGTATGTTTGTTTTTCATTTAGTTTCTACTATTCCTAGTTTTGTTTTTAAATGTAATTTCTTACGTTACATTATATTATCTTCAAAATTATTGCCTAAATATCTCCTTGCTTTGTGTATTTGAAAAATATCTGTAAACATCTCTGTACTATCTAATGTCCAAATAAGTAATAATATAAATGCTTCAATTTTATGTTTTTGTAAAAAAAAAATAAGTTTTATCTAAAAATTTCAAAGTTTTTTCAGTTGAATTTTTGAAAAGTAATTTGATTATTAATAACTATGTATTCTGAATGCCTTTTCTCACTTTTTATTTTATTTATTAAGTCAATCAAATTATATTCACTCTTCAATATTTAGCTATATTTTTGATCGACCATTATTTTTTTACATTTAATAAATAGTTGATAATTAGTGCAATAAGTATACTCAAAAACACTTCAAGTAAAAATGACGTAACGGCGATGAACTGGTTTTTTTTAGAAAAGAGAGAAGGTAAATAATTTTGGAATGCTTTTATTTGGTTGAAGGCAGTTCTGTACAAAATGTGTTCAATTTTTGATAAATATTGTCTATGTAAGTCCATCTCCACATAAGTCATATCTAACCTAACTTTCCAGGAGAGGCAAATAATTGCATTTACATTAAAATGATCACAACAATTAAATAAGTTTTCATCTGCCTGTTGAATAAATGACTTGGGTGCGGATTTCAAGTATTCGGAGCACATTGGAGATAGTTCATTGTAAGAATATTCCCCCCATACATTGGAAAAATGCAACTTATTTTTAGTGAGGTGAATTTATTAGCGCCGTCAAATGGCGTTTTAGTATGACTTATGCCGCGATGGATTGACAAATTCTGCATTGGACGGCAGGGACGATATCAATGTACAAGCCGTTACATAAAATTGATTTCACAATGCACTGATAATTATAATAATAAATGAATACAAATAAAATATATGATATTGTTTATTATTCAATTAAGTTGAGCAAATATTTTATGATTTCTAAATAAGCCACGGGTAAAGAAGACTTAAATTTGAGCAAAATCGTTTCAGTAAAAACATAATATTCCTAAAGCTAAATGTAACCTTTTTTCAATGCAAATTCAGTTTTATTAAAATTTTCTATCTAATCAGGCTTAATGTAGCGTAGCTTTTATTGTATTTTTATAATAAAAATAAATTGATATTAATTATCTGCCCCGACCATGCATTTGATTAGAATATGTATTGTGTCCATGGCCATAAAATATTTGACACAAAATAAATAAACGTTTGACTATATTTCACCTGCTTACCGGCATTCTTCTGGTTTATCAAAAGTGGCTCAGTTTAATATAAACTTGTAACAAAATTAACTATACTCATACATCTATACAAAGCACAGTAATATCTGTAAGACCTTATTAACAATGAGGTATCCACCAAATGACACATGTATGGCAACTAGTTTCATCGCATTACAGCAAAAATTGAATAATAAAAATGATAATATATTTATTTTCGATACAATGAACAATAATTATTGACTAAATTGTATTTCATGTTGTCACTACCAGTAATAATAATTTGATTTAAAAAGTTTATAAAAAACTTATGGATTACATTCACCAAAAAGCACGCGTTCATATTATTTTAAGATTAGAATTTTTGTATATTATTTTGTTACATTTATAAGCATAAAATATGGATATTTACAAATAGTCATAAATAAACATTTTATGTATAAAATATGTGTTTTATTTAATTTTGTATAAGTATTCATGTTTCAATTTGCGCTAACTTAAAAGCAAGACTAGCAGGTTATTGCAATTCGTGAATGTAGTTGAATCACAACCCGAAACCTGTTCATTGGCATACTAGAACATTTGCATTATTTTATTAATTCTAAACTATTAAATAGTGAGATAATGATGCCACAACATGGACTTATAATTTTATAAATTTGAAATTCTTTGTTATTCATATCTTGCAAATAAAAGTTTCTGTCTATTTCTATACTATATTTAGTACACACTTATGAAACTAATAGTTTAGTTTTGTTATCATTATAATTCTGGCCTCCTTAAATTTTACAAACATTTTTAAGTGCAGCAATTGATTTAGCTATACAACAATAATTTATATATAATACAAATTATCTAATAAATATAAGGGCACTGATTCATTGGCGAATGCCGGAGGTTTGTAACAAACACCTCTTCATAGCTGACTTATCTTCGCAGCTTTCTGGAGAAGATTATTAAGAACTATTCGAAGGAAAAATATCACACTTCTGACATGAATAAATTTACTTGATTTTAACTACCTTTTGTTTATTATGCTCTTCTGATCACAAAATCGGATTTAATACAAAGCTATATTGGAATATTATCCACAATAATAACCAGAGAACACATTCCCACTACAAGATTTGGAGTGATTTGTCAATTTAAAATTACAAAAGTAATTGATACAAACACTAACGTAGTGAAAATCACCTAATTTATACAAACACGACAACCGATTTTAGCACAAACCTTCTTCAAAGCCAATACAAAGTTCATTCATATTTTTATCTTATATTGTTTTACTTATTATTTACATTGGGCCTGATAAAGGCACGATTGTGCCCAAACCATTTTACATGTTCATTTGTATAAAAAAGGTGATGTACACAAAGTTACATATTTTCATTAACACATTTGTGGATACGTTTACAAATTAAGGCATATTGAAATTTATATTACATGGATTCTTCTGTTTATAAATATGCTTTCAATTCTGACGTCGAGTCCAATGATTTCTGCAATAAATTTTTTTGATATACACATTTTTCAAGTGCACACGAAAGTGTCAATAATGTTCCATCACAACGTTTAAAAATATAGCACATAATTAATTTCATTTGTACAAATTACAATAGACTTCTTATGGTGTTTGGTTTCCCCGTGCCACAAAGTTTCACGTTGGTAACATTTTAGATATTTCTCTCTCCTGTGTTTTATGAAGTACTGGGTGGCGCGCACAGATCAGCTGTACTCGCACATGTGTCCGCAGCCCGTGGGGCACTGCTTGTGCTTGGTCATCCAGTCCTGCATGTGGAGCAGATGGCCGCCGTGCGAACAGCCTTGGCACCACGCGTACAGGCCTTTGACCACCTGAAGAAAGTAAGGACTATATTACAACTAGGTAGGGCAAGTATCGTGTTACTGTTATGGAGCTCTTTTTTGGACATATACATTTATAGATACGTACTAAACGAAATATGGGATTGATTGAAAATTTTCGCGTCATCATATCTACTAGTATGTAGTTACTACCTGACTGCCTGAGTTGCAACAATTTTTCTTATCAAACATTTGAAAAATATGGAACAAACTGTATGACATTTTGTCCAATTAAATGGATATGTATTTCAATAATCCACACTACACGACTGATGGTGGTCATGAAGGAAATAACATTTTAAGCTGAAAATAATTGAAAAATAATAATAGTTTGTAGTTGTTAATGATAAATTTTGGCCTTGAAATTCCAGATGGAAAAAATCTGTAAAATTTCATACGGGTTATCATTCGCTTGAAAAGAAAAGTAGCATATACATTAAAAAAAATCAATTGATTGGCATTTATACTCCTAGAAACAAATAAAATTCAAAACTAGATTGTATATAAACAAATACATAATAATAATAAATGAGCAGGGTGAAGACATGTACTACAATGCCTTTATGCAGTGAGGTTTTAAAATGTCGTTAATAGTTTATTACACAATATAAATACAGGGTAAATGGTGTCTGGAGAATAAATTTGTGTTAAACAAAACTGAATCTAAATGACAAGTAAAGTAACTTACTTACATAATGATTGTCTTAATTCTTGTAAACTTACAGATTAGTTAAGGTACTCGGGGTTTTTGTTGGTAAGGGAAATTTTATAATTCTATTGCAATTGCCACTATCGAATTGGGTGCGGGAAGTGACTCACCTGATGACAGAGACAGCAATGCGCAGGCTGTGCGGAGTTGCACTTGTCGCACAGCCACCCCGCCCGGGCCAGCTGCTTGCCGCATTTACCGCAGCTGGTGTGCACCACGGTGGATTGCTGGTTGAGCTGTGCAATGCTGCTGATCCAGGCGCCTTGGATAACCTAAAAAGATTATAATTTAAAAAAATAAATTATAGTGAATATCACACAAGAGTCACAACTGTCTGGAGCCAGAGGGACTATGGCATCTCCAATTAAGGTATGTTGTAAGGCTGAAGATAGTGAGGAGAGGAAGGAGATGGGGAAGAGGGAGGTTAGAAAGTACCTGGCTATTCAGATCTGATCGTTAAACACGGCTAAAGCCATTTCAAGCAACGTTTCGATTCTGAATGGTGGTCTTTCACCAGGGCGATACTTTAGAGTATCTATCACTCTGGAACGTGCCGCAAATATACTATATATTATTTTGTATGAAATAAATGTGAAATAACACATGTTAATTAAATAAAATGTATTTGCGCACACCGGGATTTGAATCTGCAACCTTTGGATTCATAGTCGAGTGTCATAACCACTCGACCACTGAGGCCATTAATAATAGATATCATTAATTTGTGAATCCTTCATTTCTTAACATACTTAAAAAAATTATAATAGATGAAACCTAACCTAACCTGCAAAACATTACAATACATGTTATTAGTGTGTTCTCCAATGTTCAACCTAACCAGCCCGCAAAACATTATAATAGATACCACAAACACCTACACTCAGAGTAGTGATGGAGGTAGATAGAAAAAGGGGTTGCAAGTAAATGCGGGAATAATAGAGAGAATTGACTCACTTGTGTGCAAATATCCCAGAGTTTATGCCTGGCTAACAACTCCAGATACCCCACCAGCCAATGCTCCTGCGTCGCCTCATCCAAGTAACCGTTGAGGCTATTTCTGAAATAATATGATTTAAAAACATAAATAAAACATACATTGTTTACAACGAAATGTTTAACGAAATTACCAGCACAATTATTGTTAACTTCTTTTTAGATTTAAGTTATATAGAACTTCCTCTCCCAACTAATATACAAAACCTACTTTCGTCCATGAATAAACCTGTATTTCTTAATAATAAGGTTTTTATTCCAAAGTGGTGGAACCATATAAGAAAAGTTCCACTGTGATTTTTACAGGAAATGAAATTGTATAAATTGATTAGGTACCGCAAGTCTCCTAGTGCCAAAAGTACGCTGGCTGAAGTTTGCACATCTCCCAAATCAGCATGCATCTTTAGAGCTTCCACGACTATATGTGTTGGATCCCAGGTGGGTAAAATTGGCAGCGATGTTACTGTCAGGACTGAAGATGGTTGGTCTTCCACCTGAGGAATAATAATACAGTGATCTAACCAATCTCAATAGAAAAAAAAAAAACAAACTAACACAGATGTGAATGAGAAACCAAATGTTGGATATAAAATTTAAGTTGTTACATATTTTGATAGTGTAATTATTATTCCTATGTATTTGTGAAAGAAAAAATATTTTGATGTAACGAAAAGGATAGAAATTCTCACATTTCAAAATGAAGTAATACACTTTTTCTCTCTCTAAATGTAAAATTAAATTGATGTGTGACCTTTTGGCAAATTGGCAACATCGAAGGATATTGGCACTTCACTTCAATGTAAATGGTCTGATGTTTCATTAAAAAAATGCATGGTTACAATCTTAGTTACAACTTATCTGTAAAGCCGGAAATCTGTTTCCTGAAGGAGCGAAAATTCTAGAAAGCGAGCTCTGGCAACATGAAATTGTGCACAGATTTTTCCGTCTGAATTTCCTAGGTGAAAACAACTATTTTCATTTCCACCATGAGCTATAATTTAACTGTCAAAAAATATGACAAAACGTCATATTGTTCCTTTTTTTAAAAGATAGTGTTGACACTGAGGCGAATGTTTAAATTGTATCAGTCTGAAGATGCCTATAGCAGGTTGAAACGAGTGCGGTAACAAATAAATAAGTAGAACACAGTTATAAAGTTTTTGATTATGATATTACGACAGAGTAGGTAAGTTAACTTACCGTTGTGACCACAGGATGTTGAGGACTGTAAGCGTGACTACTATGCAGAGAACTGCTGCTATTCTGGTGGCTCAGCCCCGTGGTACTGGAACCAGAGCCCGAGTGGTGGTCCAGCGGGTGGGGGGCCAGTGGCGGCGCTGCCAGGGGGACAGGCAGCTCCAGGGGAGCCGCAGGGGCACGCAGAGGGAACGCTTCGCCCTGGAGGGTCCAGTCCTGCGTCGAGGTATCCACGTAGTGGAGGTGGCGGGCCGTGAGCCATTTGCGCTCTCCTGATAAGAAAAAAATTATTGATAATTTATTGAAATATTTTGATTTTAACTGCCTGGAGACAGTGGAACTCTAAAATCCTCAATTAAGGGGAAGTTGCGAGGCTGAAGGAAGCAGGAAGTAGAAAAAGATGGGGAAATTAAAGTTTGAAAATGGCTATTCAGATCTGGTCATAGCTACAGCCATGTGAAGGGACATTTCGATTCTGAATGGTGATCTCCGACTAGAATATTATTGAATATATTATTACTAGTATTTTGACGGTCGAGTGGTAAGACGCTCGATTGCGAATCCAGAGGTTGCGGGTTCAAGCCCGACGTGCGCAATTTAAAAAAAATGATTAAGATGGGTCATAACACATTTAGTTAATATAAAAATTATATATATTAATATATTTGCAGCACATTTCAGAGTAATAGATACTTTAGTATCGCTCTGGTGGAAGGCCACCATTCAGATCTGGTCACCGAACACGGCTAAAGCCATTTCAGGCAAAGTTTCGATTCTGAATGGCGGTCTTTCACCAGGGCAATACTGAGAGTATCTTCCACCCATGTTTGTATGAAGAAAAAAGCATTAAAAAAACGGTTGATGCCTTCTTTTTTTTGGTCACCTGCAAAGTAATCTGTGTCAAGTGGTGCTAGCTTCTTTGGCACTGGGAAATTATGATATGAAATTGCATTGTTTATGATAAAAAATCAATAAATACAAGTGATTACAAACCATTTTCATTGAGTTCGGTGGGAGGTCCCTTGGGAATGTGGATGTTGTGGGTGGGGAAGCCGAGCACCCCATTGTTATTGAAGGTGTGTTCTGAGGAGAGGCCGTCATCTACTTCTATGTCATCATCCACCACGCTGTAAAAAAGCAATTTATTAATAATAACCAAGTTAATAATAAATAATCAAATTAATAACAAGAGCACACGGTACGCCAATAATAAACTTCGTTCATTTAGACAAATAAATTAAAATCTTGTGTAAATTAATTACCTGTACGTGCTAGCCAACACGTGCTCACTCCTCACACTCCGTTGATCCATCAGCGGCTGGACTCCGCTCTCCCCGTCCCCTGCCCCGGCGCTTCCCCCCCCGATGCTATTGCAGGCCTCCTCGCTGGCCCCGTGCCGCCCTCCCGACGTCACAGGGCCGGTGGCAGCCGTGTTGCCAGCTTCCTGGTTAGAGGGTGCCGCCTTGGAGGCATACAGGGTCTTTATGATGCACCAGACTAAGCTGACCTGGCAACATAGATAGAGTTGTAATAAATTGCTTTCTTGAATCTTAAACTTTATGCCTGACAGCGGAAAGCCTTAACTAACTAATTAACAATCATGGAATTTCTTCAAAGGGGCAGATAGAGATGATGGAATGCCACATAACTCAGACTTGGCATACATTCTTTGGTTCATCCATTTTAATACAAACATCTCATGTCTCTTCTGTCATTCCGCCTTTTGACATGACCCGAAACAGATAGATTGCGCCATGGCTTCTCGGGGCGTGCCCAGCTTTATATTGTTGTTGGAAAGGTTGATAATGGTTGTCATATTATTTTATGTGCAAAGTATATTTTATACCTCAATACTTTGTTTTTGTTTCAATGAAATGTCTAAATGGTCTATTTTCCAAAAGTACAAAATCGGAAATGTATCTTACTATTTACTGCTAAACGTAATAGAATGAATACATCTTGGAGTCATACAAGAAAATGGTGTCTGGCGAATTAACTACGAGCAATAAGAATTATTTTTGGAGAGCTGTCAATAACAAGATTCATAAAAGTAGGATGGCTTCGCTGGGCAGGGCATATAGCAAGGGTGGAAGATAGCCGACCAACAGATTTTTATAATAAGACTGCAGGATGAAGAAACGTAGGGAGACCTAAACTTAGGTGACAGAACGGTGTGAAGGTGAACACCTCATCCTCGGGTATGAGAAACTGAAGAGAGAAAACAGGATATCGCCACAAGTCGAGGCGTTTCCTCATGATGAATTAAAAATTCAAAGGTACTAAACAATTTTTATTATGATGAAATTTCTTACCTGAACTTTGCCAACATCCCTGGCGACTTGCGCATTATGGTCGCAAAGGGCTGACAGGCATCGACCAGACAGGAGGTACTGCTTAGCGCAGATCAGAAAGCTTCTTCTGGGCTGGCCGGCCCAACGCCTCACCACGCTTCGGGCTAGGTGGAAGGTTTCTGTTTCGGATTGGGGAGTCGGCTGGCGGCGACTGGAAGAAACAGACAACACGTAAGCACATTGGTAAGAATACTGAGGGAGCTAGTTGGACTAGTATACATGGCCTGTTCAAAAGAAAAGGTGAATTTTGAATTTTCGCGGGCTGTGTTACATTTGATTATCGTTTTTTTTTTGTTATGTTGGTACGCATATGTTTATCATATGTTAGCATTATCAGCCATTTTGGATTGGTGGTTTGTTTTTGACGAGTGGAAAGGTTAGTCACGTTTTTGTGTGTGATTCGATTATTTACTTTTTGAAAAAAATGGATCAAAGAATAAAATCCATGATTTGTTTTTCCACAACTCCAGGACGCTCATCGTCGTTAACATCTTCTCGGCCTTCTGTAAAGCACTTGTACCACTTATAAACACTTTTTTGAGACAAAGTAGACTCGCCGAATGCCACAGTCAACATTTTAAGTGCGTTGGAGCACTTTCTTCCATTTTTAACGCAAAATTTAATACATATTCTTTGATACATTTTTTCCAAAAGTAAAAAATCTAAGAACACACAAAAACGTGACTAACCTTTCCAGTTGTTAAAAACAAACCACTAATCCAAAATGGCTGATAATGCTAACATATGATAAACATATGTGTACCAACATAACAACAAAAAAAATGATAATCGAATGTACACAGCCCGCGAAAATTCAAAATTCATCTTTTCTTTTGAAGAGGCCTCGTATAACAGGATACTGTCACCTTAGGAGATACAGCTGCTGTATGGAGTGGAAAGCACCAACAGTTGTAGGAAATGTGAAATGGATGAAGAAGCACCCATTCACCTATGATGCCAATGTCTAGCCTTGATGGGAAGAAGGCTCAGATACCTGGGGATCCACGCTGTTGGACCAGGGGAAATTGCCAAATACTCTATGAACTTTGTCCAAAGGGACTGCTTGAGCTATTGTCGAGGGAATAAGGTGAAACATGGAAGATAGCAAAATGCTAGAATTAAAATACAAAGTACGACCATATTAAACCAGAAGAATTTATTATGGAATAGGATGAATGAAAGTAATAACACTAGGACAGAATGAATTTTAATGGTCAACAATTAACAATAGTGGGTAGGAGTGACAATAATGCACAAAATGTATAATCGCCAGTAATAGCAAATATGACAAGAATTCTAACTAACTTGATAAAGCCTTGTATCTTGTCACCCAGGGACGAGGGCGTACTCTGCCTGCAGGTGTAGACCACATCTCCCTTCACACTGAGGCTGATGCCCTGGGGGTTGGCGGACATGGCGGGGTGGGTGGCGTCCTTGAACATGTGGCGGTAGAGGGTGCAATCCTGAACACAATTTTTAAAATCATTTTCCATTGCTATCTTTACCGGATGTAAGATGTAGAATATATTATCATTTGAAAATTTAGGGTTTTTCGAATTTTTTTGATATTGTGTGAACTGACCCAAATAACACATACTTAGAATTGTGTGTATTGGTGTATTTGTATACGCTTTCGGCAACAATATCCTTGCGAAAAGTTACTGAGAAATAGCTTTTAGTCTTGCTTAACCTCTAGTGTGCCGGAGATGCCAATAGTCACCGTGCATTCATCATTATCTTTTCATGAGTTTTTATACTTTCAAACCAGTTGTTTGCATATTTAAATGAACATTATTGCTTGTCAACAAAATAATCGATCCATAGAGATATTTTGCATTGCGTTAAGTTCGGTACAAATCGAGTTATACATATTTGAAGTTTGCTTACGTCAGCGCGGCAGAAAAACGATTTTCAAAGTGACATTACTGTTTGTATTTACAGAAAAACCTTGAGCAGTTTATTTTTATTTGGAAGAAAATTTATTCAGCCACATGAATATACAATAAAACGACAAAAAAATCTTCACATGTCTTAATCAAACTTTAAAAAAAGTAGCTATTCCAGAAAAATACTTATGCCATTAATATACAATTTGAAAAAATACATAAAAAACAAGTGAGTTATTACGAAATTACAGTCAGCAAGGTACAACGAAAGTTGTGCCTTGCGGGAATCCGGTATTCCAAGGGTTAAACATAAAAGTTTATCTAATTATTGAAACACAATGTACCGCATTAAATAATGGAACAATAATAATTACCCGCTGAGCTTAAAGTAATCTGTTTTTATTGCACCAACACTGATTAGAGTCCTTTCACTGCATTTGAGATACACAGTAAAAATTATGCAGTCACAAACGCATTCTATAATAGTTTATCATAAAGTAAACTGAGTGATAGTTATGAACACAATGTAGTACGTAATCAAATGTATAATAACTTGCTATGATATCGCTTGCATAAAAATGTCTTATGGCCATGTGTGATAATTGTTAGTTCTGTAATTTTTGAACATCATATTTGACATTATCACAATTCAATGATTAGCGCCATTTTTTTTTTTTTACTTTTGCTCAGTTCATTAAACGTCAATTTTCAGTCGGTTACAGATTTCGAACACATTGTGATCGGTTGAAAAGTATAATGGTCATATCGTTATGCTTGTCACTTAAAAAAATCTGAAACCGGCCAAGAATCAGTGTTTAACGGAAACCCTCTGAATGTAAAAAAACAAAATTAGGCTAATCAATGAATTGTGACGATGTCAAATGTGACGTGGTCAAATGGACGTTGTCATATGTGACAATGTCAAATGTGACAATGTCAAATGTGAAGATGTCAAATGTGAAGATGTCAAATGTGACAATGTCAAATGTGACGATGTCAAATATGACGATGTCAAATCTGACAATGTCAAATGTGACGATGTCACACAATTCAACTATTATCTCATAACATGTGTACGAGAGTGAACCACTCTTATATCTTATCTTTCTTTTTTTTTCATTGCTCACATTATTTGAGTTGTTATATATAATATGTCACACAACTTCTCAGTTTGTACTCATATAACTCGGATATACCTTATCTATAAGTGGGGTGTAAATAAATGTTTAGTTTCTTTTATCACACTATGTGTGTACCTACACGTTTTTTACCTTTCTTTAGATATAAGATTTACATGAATCTGTTATATTATCTATTATTCTATTTTGTTATACTAGATTGATTATTATGTTTATCTACATTCATTTCTACTGTACCACGATCATTTATCTCTTAAATTATTTGGTGAATAACTGTAATTTTTTTATGAAGTAACATTGAGAGCAATGGCTATGGTCATTGATCTATTGAAAAGAGCAGGTGCCTTCAGATACGGTTCTTAAAATTAAGTTATTGCTTACCCTGCTTGTGGATAAGAATATGTCGGGGTCTCCTTTCCAGGCTACCGCCGTTGTGACATCCTTGTGTTCGTTAAATGTTGCGTATGGTATGTACGGCCTGCGTATATCCCACACGTTGATGCTAGAGTCTAACACTAGCGCACAGCTTGCTATGTGATATCTGGGAAACAACATAATATTGAGTTCAAAAGGTGTATTCTACCATATTAATTTCATTATTGTTATCAATACCTTTCTTCATTAATTCTGATAAATATTTTGCTTCAGATTAGCGGCAAACTAAAGATCTGACAGTTTAACGTCACTTAATTGTTTTTCATAATTTTTCACAAGTACTTACTTCATTGATGAGAAATCAATGTTAGATAGGTGCTTTCTAGATTAGTAGAGATTGTAATAATAAAAAAAATTGTGATTATTACCGACGGAAAGAAACGAAGGAAGCTATATGATACACAGACATTAAAGTATATAATTTTTTTGTAATCTAGTAAAATATCTGTTTTTTTTGTTTTCTTTTTATTTTATAATTTTACTCCACGGATACATGAGTTACACTTTTAAAAATGTCTTGCAAAAGTAAGACATATGAATGCACATGTATATAGAACAAAAAAAATCGTTGTAGGTAGGTACTTTATCGCTTCTCTGAATTTTAAGACTCTTTTTATAATTTTCGCATACACCAATTCCAATTTTGAAAATATCACTCTCGTACATACGTATGCACAAGGAAATTATATTGTTTAATTTGTATGCAATGGAGTGATATATGGTTGAAAGAGAATGCTTACTTTCTCTGAGGTCTCCACTTCACATGTCCCACAGAGGCGATGGTGTGAATTGTGTATTCTAGTGATGGCTTCCCAAGGATGTCCCAGACCTGAAGAATAAAACATAAAAATTACATTTCCGTTTAGATCTTCGTTTCTTTTAAGTTTCCGTGCCATGCAATACCACGTGTCCAACAGTTGAATTTGGCAGCCACCCCTGGACTGGAGCCCAAAAATACTTTACTAACCTACTCGACTCTGTGCAAAAGAGGGGGGAACAACAGATCAAACATAAGTATTCTGAGATTATTTTAATAAAACAGTAGAAATTTACAGTAAACATAAGTGAGTTGAAAAATGTATTTATCTTAGTGTTCTAAAATACAAATACATTAAGAAAATTTTTATAAATTAACATTAGAGGGAATTTTGTATGACGCAATGATAACACCAGGTAGCAGCACATTATTTTTATAGTTTTATTCAATAAATAAACGTTGAGCAATACTTTCTTGTTATTATGAATTTTCGTTTTCGAGTGGAAGAAATTTTATTCATACATTCTTCAAACAAGTTAGAAATGAGTAAAATATATTGGAAAATGTGTTGAAATTCGTTGCGACTCCAAACATTTTTTAAGTATGTACAGGTAATTTGTAGGTTAAACAATATACTTGTTGACACTATGCACAGTGTGTTGATCTTAAGATATAATTGTAGCTTAACATGTTGTTGCTCTATGATAATTTTAGAATGTGTGACACAAATAATAAAAAAAAAAAAACACATCGAGTGATTTAAAAATAGTACCACAAGCACCATTTGAAAATAAACATAATCAATATTAATATTAATGAATCTTCAACGCTTAAAAATATGTTTATTTATTAAAACTTTTGAAAATGAATTATTGTGAGTTGTGTTAAATATAGCGTTTTTGCATGATGCAATATTAAAAAGATGTGAATGAGCTTTTGCAAATAGTGTGTTATATTTTCAACATAATTTAATGTGGGGTTAAATTTTTTGTTTTTGATGTTAGGTATAACTATTTTAACAGGTGACAGCTATTTTGCCTTCCAAAAGCCTTTTATCAACGTTTCGGAATACGAAAATGCCTTCAGAAGGCGAAACAGCTACCACGTGTGAATATAACTATACTTGTTAGAACCTAAAATAGCATTTGATTTAAAACTACAATACTTTTATAAAAATAAAAATTATGTGAAGTTTTAATTTAGTCTGTAAAATTATTAAGTTACACTTTAAATATATTACTTTTTTTTCAAAAGCTATAAATATTAATGTGGAAAGATGATTACAACTCTACAAGTAAAACTAAAACGGTAAAAAAATTGAAACTTTTTGGTACAAATAATATAATATACACACCTATTATTGATTTGTGTGATGGAGCTCATATGATAAATACTTTTATAAATATTATTAAAACAAATAAAATATATTATAAAAACAATAATCTCTACATTTAAAAAACAAATAATATAAAATACACACCTATAATCGATCTGTTTGATAGAGCTTACGCTATAATTATTAAAACAAACTAATAGAATATAGCACAAACTTAAAACATAAATTCAAAATGAAATCACAAGAGAGTACAATGGAGACAGTTCCTTAACTCTCAATGCACCATGCAAGACTAAACACCTACAGCGACTGGTCACAACAGCAAAATCTCTCATTGTATAAATGTTATCATGTTAGTATACATATCTATACCCGACACATACTAAACACATCTGCACTGGGAACAATGAACTTATGCGATACTAACTTGTACACTTATATTATGAGGTGACGCATGCCTTACATGATCAGATATTTTTGCCCTATAATGGGCCCGAGGGAGGGGGGGGTTTTTTGGGAGTAATCCAACCGAATCTTACTGCCAATCTAACCAAGTTTTTTTTATTTGTGAGTACTCACGAGATAAAAAAAAAAACAAATGCTGTTTGGTTTTTGTTCAACAAAAACAAAAAAACTACACACATATCAGGTAGGTATATCAAGCCACATTTTTCGTATTTCAATTTAATATTGTGTGTACCCCCTTTCTGAAAACGGGACATTTTGGCGTCCCTAAGCTTTCCTTGGGGACAGAGTCCCGGAAATCGAGACGTACGGTCACGTTATGCATGTTGTATGATTTTGTGTTACGGAAGTGCACTACGTTCAACACCTGGCTGAAACTGATATAAAAATCAAAGATAAAATGATTAAGCTATCTTTATTATAATGATACTAATTATAGTATGCACCGAAAATAAAACATTGTAAATCAGCCAGTCAGTTATCTTTTCTATTTGTTTAACAGCCAGTTGCTAGGCAGTATTATTTAATTTTCTACATATTATTTCCGTAATCCGAATATTTTTATGTCATGATATTATTATGTTTTGTTATAATTTAAGAAGTTTGATAAATGCTTCTGCCGTAAACACATTTTAAGCAATCAATTCATTTCTGATTAAACTGAAATCACCTTGGTTCGTTGATTTGTTGCAATTGGCATCGCTTTAAAAAAATAAATATTCATTAATTACGCTCAAGATGTATAGAGGATAGCAACAGCCAAAATAAACATTATTTATAAAAAATGGACAGGAATCAACAAGAATGCGTGAGAAAAGACAACACATAAACAAAAAGGGCAAAAATGAACCAGAATCAAAAATAATGACAAGAAAATAAATTCTAACCACTAAAGAATATGAACAGAGATGGACTAAAATGAACAATATGGTTTGGTACGTTTAGTTGTAAGTTTTTTTTATCCAACAAGGAATTGAACCAGTTATTACTACATAGGTTTCTAATAACCCAGCAAGTAACATAAATAAGTAGACAATCAACACAAGGTTTTGTTTTCACTTGTGTTTAGACAGTCATTATGCAGCTCTAACACAACAACACAAAAGAAGAAATATATCATAGAAAAGTGGATAAATATTTAATTGGAGTCAAATAATCTTTTCATTTTATGTACCAATAATACATGTTGACAAAGTTGATTGACTCTTTGTGTTACATAAATACTGTGGTGAATCTAATATTAATACTGAATTTACCTACTAATAACAAATGTCCTAGCAATAGAGTAGTTTAAAAAATATGCATTACCCCATAATGTGGATAAACGGCTTCTTAGTGGTCAAACAAATTTAAAAAATCTAGGCGAGATGCCTGCCTCTTTAATTATTTAAGACATGGAAACATTATTATAAGACATATTTGAAAGCAGATTTATTTACAAGATATCTTATGCAAAATATACACAAAATGAAACAGATGTAAACAAAGCCGTTAATACAAATTTAAAATGACTAAACCAGAATTCAAATGTGCAACTCAGATAAATTATTTCATGAGTTTCCGAGATAACATAATAATGGTGACAATAATTTCGCAAATAGATCATCATAACAAAGTTTATTGATGCGCCAGACTGAAACCAGTTATTGTGATGAACAGCATGCAGATTTAATAAAAAAAACGTAACATAAAGGAGATTGCTAAATAATGTGTACCTATTGAATATATGATAACGAAAACTAAAACTCGCTTTTAGCGCATGTGTTTGTGTAATTGTGTTAAAAATAGCTCAGATAAAGCCGGTAGGAGTTTTTTTCACACAGAGAAAGAATAGAAATGGTCTGTGATAAAAAAAAAATATGGGTCACAGATAAGCAACATCAAAAGAAAAAAATATAGAGGAGGTGTCATCAGTCATAAAGATAATTTTTTTGGTTGTTAAGGGGGACATCTATCTTTTCTTGACAATTTCATCAATGACGGTGACGGCTGGCCACTTTTTCGTGTCACAGGTCAAAGGTTGAAAGAAATTTTTTAATAAATTGATAGAAAAATATTGCTGTAGGTGAAAAAGTATATGAAATGGTCTTGGTATTGTCTACAACCGTAAGTATGTCAGCTGTTGCAAGTTTTCAAGATCTGGCAACAGTATGAAATGCAAACGAAATCCCTCGTGTGAAAAAAGTACCAAAATCGGATGAATTAAAAAAAAATAGATTAAAATTTTCATGACACTAAAAAGATTATTCAATACTTTCAAATTAGAATTGACTTTAAAACTTTATGTTTTTTATTTTGATATTAATTATTGAAGCAATATCAATAATCTTTAACGAAAATATGAATCCGAAAATAAAAAAAATTAGGTCGAGACCGCGACTCAAACTCGGAATCTCTACTCAATTCGGGAGTAACGTCTCTGCCAATCGAGCTACCGACACCTTATTAGAAACCGGCATTTTAATTGATCTCATACTTCGTTAAAAATTATTAATATTATTTTTTCAATTTCTACCGATATAGGCTGCCATCTTTGTAATGGTATCCAAATATCTACCCGAACACATATTGAATACCTAGATGGTGTCTTGGATAAACTATCCATTTTTATTTACGGAAGATCTATTATCTCTCGGGTAATGATGAATGTAAGCAAGTTAAAAAGTCATAGTATTTGAAAGAGAATATTCTCTCTGCCTACCCCTCCGGAGAAATGGCATGGTGGTTAGTTAGTTAGTTCAATATTAATTTGGCTGATAATTCCAATTATTTGGGAAATGTGGATCAGAGAGCAAAGTTCAGCAGACGTTATTTGTGGCAAAGAGTTAGCAATTTAGGAAGAAACATATAACCCCCTTAATGCTAAAATACATGTTTATCATGCATTAATCACGCATAAGAGTATTCGCATAGCGGTGCATGGGTTAATGTGTACCATTATATTCCGGCTTATATGATAATTTACTTCGGGAAAGAGGTACACAAATTTATTTATAAAAACTCACATTAACAATAGCAAGAAAGATTCCCGGGTTATGCATAACCTGACAATGTTAAAATTTTACCTACTTGCATCCTTAAAAGCTATAATTGAAGTTTTTGCGATGATGGAGGACTTAGCTTACAGAGAAAAGAACCTGTGACACCAGGTTGCGAACCCAAACTTTGGACTACTCGGCCACTAACCGGCAGTGTTGAGGAAACATTAGAATCAAAATAAAATACCGGAAATAACAGGAGATCATTAATTTAAAGTTTAGTTGATGTTTATTTGATAAATCAAAGACCGCAAGTGATGTCTAATATCTGTAAAGAAGGTCGAAGAAATTATCACTTTGCTAATATAAAAAATATTTTAAAATCATTTCCTGTTTATTTTAAAGGCTAGTGAGCATTTTTTTTTCTTGAGATATGTTAATACATTTATTATTGTAGAATTTTATCACCATTTTCGAACGCCTATTTAATGTACAAAATTATTTTTTTATCGAGACATGAGATAATTTTGTAATTTTTCTAGGTGCCGATATGATTCTCAGGATATTTTAGCTGACATTTCTGTTGGACAACATTTTTTACTTCAACCATTTAATTGACAAAACATATCTGTGACCGTGAACAAACGTATTAAATTCCTGTTTGAAATTCAGAAGGTCAGAGAAATTAACACTCAATAATATAAGAGATAACAAATAATTGAAAAAATGTTGTTTTCAAATGAAAATTAATATGCAAGGTTGAAAAGAAATTGCCCACAATCCAAAAGAGATATATTCCTATCATTTCCTGGTGTCTGTAAATGAACACTCAATAATATATTAATAAGAGAAAACACATTGAATTGAAAAATTAATTTCACGTTTTCCAATAAATATCAATTTGCAAGACCGAAAATAAATTGTTAAATTACAATGGAGAAGAGATAGAAGATATTAATATTTTGATTGCATCCCGTAGTATTGTACACCGAAGGGGTGATATGTATTTTGCTTGGTCCATTGACCCATCGGTTACAGAGCTGGACGCAAGGACAGAGAAGATACCAAACCAGTTTACTCTGACTCTCACCGAAGGAAACTGATATTAGAAAACGATTGATCTGGATGTGGGGCTGAAACGCCAAAGGTCCTATCACTAGCCTATAGGTAAACACTCCACTATTGACACATTTATTACTGATGCCAGTGGGCATTTAATCAAATACGTAATAATGTGTTTATGTTTTGTTGCATAGTGGAGTACACAATTTTGATAAGTGAGAAATAATAATTAAAAATAATAACTAAATAAACCTGTAAATTATAAACGGAATAATATTATTGTAAGCAAGGGAGATAAAGCAATATAAGTATGTTATGGGCGTGTCTGGGAAATATCCCTTATTTCAAAAAATCAATTTATCAGATAAAAAAATATTGGGAATTCATTTTCTAATATGTAAAGTTGAATTTTAACTAATTGTGTAAGGCATTTAAACTAAACATAACTGTAAAAATAATAGAAAAATGTAAAAAGAAATTCGGTTGAAATTATAGTAGGTACTTGCACGTAAAATTGCATAACACAATTCATATCATTGCCAAAAACTTATCTTGTAACAAACTGTTATAATACAATTTTATCTATCATCTCAAAATATTTATAAAATTTATTAGTGAACTCGACTGTCTCCAATCCAACAAAAAAGTTAAAATAAAAAATTTGGGAATTCTTTTTTCCCTTCACTGGCAACAAGAAAGATTGTAATAAAAAGCAGATGCAAGAAGTCTATGGAGACTAAAACACTAAAGAGGCAAGAGAAGAAGAGCAAAAAAAAAAACTGAAAAATTAGTTGTTATCAAATTATACAATGTCAGATATTATGTGACCTATATTGCCACCTTGATTAAAAGGGAGGAAGAGAATTGTGAAACATTTGACTTGAGATTGAGAAAATGTTTGCAGAAGGTCGACTTAATGATAACAAATGAAACTTGGAACAAATAGCAGGTAGATGATATATACATCTTTATAAATATATTTATTTTTTAAAGAAAGAAACATTTCCGGGTAACGAATATCCTGACAATATTTGAAAACTCCTACTACCATTATAATAAGCGGAAGATGTTGCTTGTGCAATGATGGAGGACTTAGCTAGCAGAGGAATTGAACCCACGATGCCCGGGTGGGAATCCAACGCGTTTGTCCACTCAGCTACTAGGTGTACATATACATATATATATATATATATATGTACACCTTTGTCCATAATCTTAACAATAAACCAGAACGAGAAGCTTGTGTGTTTTTCTATAAACTGTAGCGATGGAAAAAGCTTCACAGATTTGTGAATGCTTCACGAATTGATGCTTCTTCAAAATGAACCCTTCACGATGAACCCTTCAATTGAAGTAACATATTAATCACAGCATTCCTCGTCGGGGGGGGGGGAGGGGGGGGTTAAATAATAATATTTTCGGGGCAGCTCTCCCAACCACATAAATTGATGTATGTATGTGCATTATTCTATGGCAAAAATTATAGCTTGTAGAAAAACGATGATAAATTGTCTATTACTGGTTTCTCTTCTATGGTTTACGGGATGACAGTTGTCAAAATTGTTTGAATCTTAAGTGTATTCAAGGTTTGAATTGACATTGTTTCATGACTTAAAAGGGATGATGTACAATGAGTATGCACAAGGAACTTGCAAAAAGCAAATGAAGTACTAGCAAAATTTCCAGTTTCTGTAAGAGCGATAAAAACTTCTTTCAGGGCTTGAGATACGATTTGAATATTCTTACTGTACAGTACTCAGTTTGACAGTTTGGTTAGCAATAGGCTGAATATTGCGCAAATGACGATTCATATTAAAGGCATTTCCCCCCTTTATGGATATAACTTCAGAACAAAAGTTGCATTTGGCCTGGTAAACCTCAACTTCCTTAAAATAAACCCATATTTCACTTTTCTTTCTCGTTGAACGGCCAGTCATAATTTTAGGTAGAGATTGAAATGTATGTTTGTAAGCTGAGATATTTTAAAAGTTCAACAAAATAATTCGTTCACAATTCAAAATCACCAAAAAACACTCGGAAAAACTAGTGTCGTATAGACAAAACAAGCAAAGAAATCATAAGCAAATGTCACGAGTGCGTGCGAGGGAGCGGATAACTAAAAAGATACTTCATTGCTTCATTCATTCTTCGAACTAAAATCGAAGGAAGAAGGGAATGAACAATTGAACTGTGGATGATGCAATATTTCAGTCTTAACGAATGAAAAATTGAAGTTCGAAGTAGATGCCATAGATTGTTCAATCGGAAGTACCAACTTAACCAACTTCAATTGAAGTATTTGTTCAATGAAAAATGAATGAAGTTGGGACTGCTGTCAAAAGAAGTACTTCTTTGAAACAGTTCTTTCAAAACTGTCACAACGCTAATAAACTGGCAAACGGTGTGTTCTGGTATCATGAAATTAGCCCACGGAATTTATTGATCAATTTATAGTAAGTTAAATAAGTGTGATAGAATATTATGCTGAACATCAAAAAGGTTATTCATTGGTGAAAAAAAATTGTGAAATAGTTTATAAATATACTGCTAATTAGAATTATTGATCACAGATCAAAGAAGAAAGAAACTGAATGCTGTGATGTTTAATCAAAATTTAAACAACTGATAAGTGCATTAATATCTGTTAATGAAAATAAGAATGACGTGATAGTAAAATACCTCGTGTAACCTTTGAAAAGAGCGAAACAGATTTGAAATGAAACTGCAGACAACCAACTTGTCAAAGCACTCTGACCTTGAGATTAATATTTTTGATATTTTCACCATTTGGCTGATAAAGCCACCGTTTCGGATAATAAACAAGGCCGAATTATAGCAACTGCGAACAATAATTAAGAAAGTGTTGTACGATCTTATCAGCTGTGAGAGAAAAGTGCAAAGTATACAAATTAACGAGTGCCAAAGATTTTTGTGGAAAAATAAGAATAAGGAAATGATTTTGTGTGATAATAAATATTTGTCTTAAAGGCTTACTTTTAGATAAAATAACATTTAATTATATATTTTAAAAAATCCAGCATGTTTTTTTTTATTCACAATATCTACAGCTATACAAAGATAACTTTGTAGATTAGTACTTATTTGACGTAATGTGGACAAATATATTATTTCCTTTTTTTATAAATTATTTAGTAATTTGGTTAGATTAGATCATCGTTTCTCAACCTTTTTAGTGTCACGACCCTCCTAAAAGCCAAAAATAGAGTAAAAAACCTTGCGGCACCCTCACAATATATTTTAACTTTTATCAAAGTTTTTCATTTTTTAATGTTATTTCTTTCATTATTTTCATTTAACTCATATATTGTATTATTTATATGTCAGACAGAGTATTACACCCACCGCTCTGTTCCGCTGAAATAAAACTTTATTATTATTTACATTAGTAATGTGAAGCAGAATGTGTTTAAATTTGCCACGAATACCTTTTGCCACTTCTTACTTGTGTAAAAAAGGCTTTTCGTCTAGGGTAGCTTTAAAAAATACACACAGAAATCGTCTATTATCACTTGAAAATAATGTACTTATGTGTATTTCAAATGTCGATCCACGTATAGAAAACCTTTAAAGTGAAAAACAAACCGCCAGATTAATGAATTAATCAACCCATCTTTATTTATTAAGAAGTAGGTATATGTTGATTTGACGGCCTGCATGGTCGAGTGGTAAGACGCTCAACTAAGAATTCAGAGGTCGTGGGTTTAAACCCGGCGTGCGCAAATAAATTTTATTTAGTCAATATGTGTCATATAAAATAAAATATAGTATATTTTCGGCACGTTCCAAAGTGGTAGAGTAGATATTCCAAGTATGGCCCTGGTGAAAGACCACAATTCAGAATTGAAACGTTGCTTGAAATGGCTTTAACCGTGTTTGGTGACCAGATATGAATAGCCAGGTAATTCCCAACCTTCCTCTTCCTCATCTCCTTCCCCTCCCTACTACCTTCAGCCTCACAACATACCCCTATAGGGGATGCCATAGTCTCACTGGCTTTAGACGGTTGGGAGCAGTTGAAACTCTTGTGCGGTATTCACGAAAAAAAATAAATATATATATATATATATGTAACACTTTATTATAACTTGTAATCATTTAATAATTAAAAATCTCGTATACATGACTCTTTCTTTTGACAGATTGCAACCCCCCCCCTATACCTGATGGCGACCCCCAGGTTGAGAAATGATGGGTTAGATTATCTATTTACATTTCTTTATTTAAAAAAAAATAATTATATTTGGAGAAAATAAATATATATTTTTTTACAGATCTTACAATAAATTGACAATGCGCCAAGACTAAAAAAAAATTGACCTGCACTAAATATTAATTTGCCTTACCTTTCTCTGCACTTTGAATTGATGGCAAATAATACTCTTGGAGAGTGAAAGTCAAACACAAATACTAATAATAAATCCACATACCTTGATGGTCTTATCTCTGGAGGCTGTGGCCAGCCAGTGGCACTCAGGGTGCCAATCGCAGGCAAACACCGGCCCCGAGTGGGCTGTGAACTGGTGGAAGCACTTCTCCGCCCGCCGGACGTCCCATAGCTGGACGTTCCCGTTCTCGGACACGGCAGCGAAGGTGTGCTGGGCGTGGGGGCTGAACTGGACGTCTCTCACTGATTCTGTGTTGCTAGAATTTAAGATAAATTATAATATCATCGCCGGAAAGGCAAAAGGGCTGAAGCGCCATTTTGGGAATTTTACACATGCTCTAGTTTAAGGTTTTATTTTTTTACAATAAAAATTATAAGTCTTCAGTACCTGGCTGGATTTTGAAAAAAAAATTAACTCGGGTAAATCAATGCTCTCACTGAGTTACCTGATGCGACAAAAAGCTGAAAAGTCCCAAACTTGTGTCGTTTGAGTCGAGCCTAATATCAAATGGTAAATATATTTTAGATGGCTGAAGGGCCACAAAAATCTTCAAAATCAAAGGAGACTCGGATGATTCGAGGAAAAAAAAAACACACTGATTAAAACTGCATATTTAACTCATTTTTGACGAAAGTGTTGCTTAAGCGCTTTTGTCTTTCCAGCGATGATATATCTTGGGGTTAGTGGTCGAAAGTTCAGATTTTGGGCAATTTCAGTTAAGTATCAGAAACACTGAAGAGATAAATTGATAGAAGCGTGTCGCGGGCGTGTCTGCGTGCCTAAATGAATGTCAATTTTTTTCATACTAATTGTGAAAATGATCAAACATTGTCATATATGGAAACTCTTTCTTGAACAGATAAACAATTTCATTGACCTGTCTGGTGTTTATGAAATTGGTTTTATGTAATGTAATGTATTTATATTTTCGCGATTTGAAAGTACGAAAAGAGATGAGATGGGAACGAAGGAGAAGAGAAAAAGAAAGTGTGACTATTCAGATCTGGTCACTAAACATATCTAAAGCCATTTCAAAAGAATTCCTTAAAATTTTGCAGCAGGCAACATGTTAAATACTTGATATTATGTAATTATACATGTACTTTAAAGATACTAAAATTGTGTGAAATTATAGGAGGCATAACTTTATTTATGTAATCGATACTTCCAAAGTAGTAAGAATAGTTATTTTCGACTGTAGCCGTTATGAGTTTAATATTTTCAATTTATAATGACAGAATTATTGAATGTTAAATGGGAGGTTATTGATTGACAATGGCGAAAATATTATTGTAGGTCTCATGGGTGGTAATAATTGTAATGATGAATTAATTTTCACTGGAAATAATACGATTAATAGAATTATTATTACAATATTATTATGATAACAATAATATTGCATGTCGGATGGGAGGATGTTGATTTCAGAAATAAGGTGAGATCATGCACTGATATAAAATTGCAATTTGATTCATAACGTAAAAACAAAATTATCGATGTTAGATGCAACTTTTTTTGTTATTTGAGGACATTTTAAATAAAAAAAAACTGTTACATATTCACTGACATATAATAACACAAGATCCGGTGTTTGAATAACAATTAATAATAATTAGATGATAAATATTTAGTATGTTAGATTCCTCTAATAATATGCCATATATTTCATAAAATAATAGAGTTAATATGCATACAATGTATCTGTTTTATGTTACTATCCCATTATAATTTTAGGTTAGGTTATTTAGTTTAAAGAGCACTTAATGTGAACTATCAAAAAATTGCACTGCATAAATTCACTGTTATTATTATAAAGAAGGTGAGGTCAGTCATAAGAAAACTGAATGAGTGGAACAAACCAGTATTGAAAGAGGGAAGAATCGATTTAAAAAGGTTTAACAGTGAATATATGCATGTAAAAAAAACAGTTCAAAAACATTGTGGGTTGCCATAATGATAATAAATGCAACCAATACATTGTGATGAAAGAATTAAAAAAAAAAAACTGTTAAGCTGTTTTAGGGTAAGCCTTTCAGGACAAAAGTTTAACTTAATAACGGTTTAAAATTTTGTGTTGTAACAGTATTAGATTAACTTAATTTGGTTTCCAAAGCAATAATAATAATACTCGTATATGAATGTCCAAGACAGTATTTCCATTAGAATTGTTTTGATATTTTGCGTACCTAAAGAATGTTCTGGCGACTTCTTTCATCCGCAGATCAAAGCATTTCATCATTCCATCCTGAGAGCCGGAAATCAGCAGGGAAGGCTCGGTCAAGTGGAAACTAACCTAAAAACATCAATTACATTTCATTAATGTCATACGCAAAAATAATTAATAATCATGTGAAAAATTTATCTTAATTATTATCTAAATTCAAACGTTATTTATGTAGGTCGGGATGGTAACAATATATTTATTGCATATTAATCTATGTATCTTTACAATAATTGATGATTTTGTTTTATATCTATCAGGGATGGATGTGTTCGGTGTAATGATAATTTAAATACAAAAACAGTGGTGGATTGGGATGATGCTAACTTGAAAACTTTAAAAACAGTGTTTGAAATATTGTAGGTACTTTTCCATTCGAGTTGTATGAAAACAAATATGGTAGTGTCATGCAAAAATATAAAATGAAATAAATATGGGGTTGGATTAAGTAGAATACATAATTATTGTTGCCATAGATAAGAATGTGTGGAAAATAGGGAAAAGGGGAAAATTTAGAGAATAAACACGCGCAAAACGTAAATAGGGAAAACGAAAGAGTAGGCTCTTTATCTCATGATTGGTATGATTCCAGGCATCGATGGAAACAAAATAGTTAATTTGTCGGTAGGTAAAATTCGATTTGTAACAAAACCACCAACAAAATGTCAATTTTGACTTTATAAAACCAGATTTACAAACATGGTAGTGTGTACAACATTTCAAAACAAAAGTGGCAGTTTTTAAGTGGACCAATCAGAATACATGAAAAGAAAATTTTCAAGATGGCGGCCAATACAAATTTCATTTAAAAATCTAACCATAATGAAAGTGTCAATTATTAAAAAAAATATATTAAATACTAAAGCTTTAGTATGTAAAACATAGCCAGTAGCGATAATTTATGCAAATGTTATTACATACATAGTTTGCCTGGTTTATTTTCTTACATTTTCTTTTCTATAATATACACTTCCAATATGGTTGCACCAGGTTGTCAAGCAAAACGTCTGACACTGATGGTTTTTTTTCCAAATGCCTCATTTAATTGATTATTACATTGTTATATGGCCAAAAACAGAAATTTTCTGGCACTTCTTCTATTGGACTTACTTTATTGACTGTCCTCTTGTGGTCAAAGAAGACATGTTCCTGTTTGGATCTCCCTGATCTTCCAAGATTCCAGACCACCACGGCACCATTGGTTGCAGCAGTGGCCAAGGTGTTCTCTGTAATAACGATAAATAAATAATATTATTCACATGTATTAAAAATAGTTTGACGTCAACTTAATAGAGTGCTAACATTCTTTTTATTACACCTCGTAAAGGTTGCACCTACTTACATCTACAGTTAGCAAGACATTGTAAAATTTTTCTTTAAAATTACGTGAGTAGGAAGTTGTCGTTATTATTATTATTATTGATACGAAGACGGTCTGCATAGTTCTTATTTTCCATGTTTCCCTTATTCCTTTGACTCTATCCCAATCTCTTTAACAAAGTTCATATAGGTTGTCATTGGGTGTTTGGTCAAGTTTTCTGGTTCGACAATGTAGCTTTCCAGGTATCTGAGCTTTCTTTCCATCACGTAGGACATTGGCAGTTCTGTTTTTAAGTTTGACTCTTTGGTCTAGATTTTAAGTGTTAATACAATAAGACATTAAAACAAATGCTGAAATCATGTGTTCGGTTGTTACTAGGAAACAAGATAATATTCATTTATCAACATAGATGTCAAAAAGATGATGCAATTTTACATGAATTTAGACTATGACCTGAATTTGAAAATAATATGGAGGTATGATTTACATTATTATGTTGATAATTTAAGTTCAAAGTTCATATTGTGAATATGTTGGTGCGTTATGATATTCACGGATCGCAATGCTGGTTTCTGGTGACATAATTTCAAACATTAAAACAAACAATAAAATTCATGATAGATGAAATCGGATACTAAGGAGTATTGATAATGGATGCAGTTGAAAAGCAAACATTTCTGAATGAGGGCAACATCCAACAGCCAAATACAGGTGTAGAAAATCCAATCAAAAAAATATTTTTCAAAAACTAAGAAAACACATACATATTTTGTTACGTGTTTTAAAAAAACACTATATGTTTTTAAAAAGTTTTCCTCGGGTTTCTTTCAGGGCCTGTGTTATCTTTTGGGATGCTGTGTGGAGGGTCTTTTCAAGAAAAGGAAGGAATGAACCTGGGTTTTGAAGAAAGCAAAGAAGCACAAGACAGTAATAAAAATTACCCGTGTACAAATGTTGCGCTTGGCATGTTTTTCAGCTGTGCACCACTGCTGAAGAAATCAATAAGTTAGTTACTCGAAGCAGCTTCCATTGAAATACTGATAAACAAACACAGCATTCCCACTCTGCGTTTTTTGTTCTAAATACTGCAAATCGTTCAGGGGAATCTATCAAATAAACTGCCTCTTTGATATTTTCAGGTATCTAGGGGCTCTAAACCAGAGGTGGCTGAGAAAGATAACAGTGGGGCGTAGTTGAGATTTATACAGAGTAGGCAATTGTGTACTATTAAAATACCACATTGTAGTTTAATCTAGTTGCTTGTGAATAATTGCCTTGCGGCAACTGTTTGCGACAGCAGGTAAGTAAAATAGTACTCGTATTACATTATTTTCTGCAAGGTTATAAAAAATAGGTGAAATAAAATAATTTACCTTCTATACTGCTCCATGCGACATCTATTGAAGAGAAATTGAGATTCAAGTTTTTTCCAACACGGAGATTACAAACTTCGCTGAATTCATCATTTTCAATGGAAAATACTTTAAAAACTGCAAAAAATAAGAAAATAGTACATAAATATATTTAATAACTGCATTATAAATGATTCATCCTATTATAGGTATAACGAACTAGTAGTTTTACAACGGGTCAATTTTTCACATAAAGCACATTATTAATAAAATTAGAAAAGTATTAGTGGAAGGACTTGCCTTCTTATCATAGGGAATTCAAACTTATAGGAAGTTTAACTATTTGAAATTGTGCAAAATTACTGGAGATATTGTGAGTTGAAATACCAAATCATTTAAAATAATGAATAATTTTATTTGATTTATTAAACAAAACAACCAATAAAGTATTCATTCATTTCATAAACAAGTACAGTGGAACCTCGGTTTACAAGCATAATTTGATCTGGAAAAGTGTTGGTAATCTAAAAGACTTTCACATAAAAAGTAATGGAAACTAGGATTCATTCCAAAACATAAAAATATTCATATAAAACTGGTGTATACAAAATACACATTGACATTAATTAATATTTTTTATTATTTAAATTTATTAAAAAGTACATTAGACTTTATTAATTATTCACTAGCGGGATCACTGCAAACTTTTTTTTCTTTTTGTGTGACTTTAACGAGAAACCTATCCAATGACACTTGCTTTTGGCTTCTTTTAAGGATTTTGCGGAAATATGACATTGCAATGTCGTTGAACAGATTCATCGTTCGCACTGCTACAGCCTTACTCTCCCGCAGAGAGAGAGAAGACCATCGGTTCAGTTGTGACCAAGTGACGCAATACGTACTGCTTGTATAGCAAAACATCGTTCACTTATCAAGTTAAAATTTATTATAAAAATTTGCTCATCTTGCAAAACACTCGCAAACCAAGTTCAGTGCAAAAAATCCCAGGTTCCACTGTACTGTGAGGCATAGTTCACGTGTCCAAGAATGTGTATGGCAATATGTTGTTCCTGAATTAGATATTTAAGGACACAGAGAGTTAAAAGTGTTTTTAATGACTATAAAAAGATAACATATAAGATAAATACAAGGTTAAATATTTGTAACAGGTTTAAAAATATTGAAATAAGAAATACGTTAATATTTCATGGATTGTATACCAGTAAGTATGGAATTATCGACTATTTTCTAAGAGAGGTTCTCTAAAAGTCGTGA
Organism: Drusus annulatus; assembly: GCA_022651775.1. NCBI lineage: Eukaryota > Metazoa > Arthropoda > Insecta > Trichoptera > Limnephilidae > Drusus > Drusus annulatus. The sequence continues at coordinate 711,462 of JAGWCC010000033.1, forward strand.
GATAAAAGAAATGAACCTGAATTAAATAAATTAAAGAATATGGTTAGTATTAAGAAACAAACATAATATTTACCATTTCTGCCAGCTATAACAACTTGTGTGCAGTCTTTATTAAGGGCCAGTGCATTGGCAGGACCTTCCTGTGATACGAAAATAGTACTGGAAGACATCACCACAACAGTTCAATAAAAAAAAATTTCACTTTTCGAAAACAGCAGACCTGTCTTCGGCAATCAATACTTTTTTTCTGAGATAATCACATATCATTATTTTGTATTTACAATCAATTATACACATTGGAAACAAATGCACAAATCCCAAAATGTCAATAAATAAATCCGACAGTTGGAACGTTGGAAGTCCTATTTCGTATATAACCTCAAACTGTCAAATTGATAACAGAAGTGAAGTTAGACGAAGCTGGGTGTTCGCAAAGTGCCTACATAAATTTGTAACAATAATATCAAGACAATTCACTTGACTTAATAATTAATTTCTAAGATTTCTCCCTGTATCATTCATCATTGCATCTTTCATCGTTGTTAATCGTTCTTCTAAAAAATAGAAATATCTCAAGGATTTTTAGATGGCATTTAATTTTTATTTTTTTGATGAATCTTGAGTGATACGCCTTTCTTGCTGTTTTGCTTTGGTGGTGTCTAGTTGATAATATTGATTGCCCTGAGATTTTTTCTCATGAAATCCACTAGAAGAGATGATAAATTCTTGGTCCAATGTTTGCGCCTTCTGCATCTGACTTAAAAATCTGTCTATGCTGAAAAGGGGACATGGGGTAGCGAACATTTTGCTGGGATTCATCATTGCATCGAAAGGTGACGTTGTCAATTTGTTGATTTAAATCAGTGAAGGTAACTCTTCATTGCCCCATGTTCTGTGAAGAATTGGGTGAGTTACAACTTCAAACTTTTTCTTCCTCAGAATTTTAGCTACGTCTGCAAGAATGGTAGAAAACATTTTGGTTACGGCCTTAGATGAATTAAATAATGTAGATACGTTACTGAGACAACGCGCGTGAATGTACTAAACCGAGTGCGAGAGACATACCTGAGATTAACTGCGTTTAGTATCACACAAATATTCGTTCAACAGACAAGTTGTCACGGGAAAACGGGAGCTCTTCAACCGAAATAATGTGAGATAGCGAATGCAGATATACATAGGTCTGTGGAAGACAACCGTTTCCATACGTCGTACTCTACTTGGCTAGTCACTCAGTAAGTTCGTCGGGGAAGAGAGATTATAACAGTAACGCAGGACGTTCATATAGCTATCTCATCCGTACACACATATTCTGTTTAGTATTGATATTCTTTTCATAAGCGTTATGAGCTTTGAAACTTAAATCAAAACCATGCCACATTTATCGTTCGATTTGTATGAATATGACGTGACTTGTATTTTTTGTCTATGGTTACGGCCCCTGATGGGGCTGTCTTATATCGTTGATCATTCTTCCCGCTTCTCTATGATTTTTTTTTGCTTAATATACCACTTGGCATAACTTAGAGGAAAGCATTAATTTGAAATTTTTTTAACGGGTCATGCTTATGCACAAGCTATTAGAGGACCTCTTTTAACTCAGTTGGCTTTTGCAAAAACGATTTTCAAAGATATAGATTTTGACATTGCAGAACGTGAGGCCGTCGAGAGTATATTACACGAATTCATTCACGATCCACCGACTGTGGTATGCAATGGTTTTAATTGGTAAGAATAGACAAACTTTCACATTATCTCAGAAATACTAGCACAATTTTTAATGCATTTAATGATTTGTCATTTATTCATAATTTTTACAGGTCATGAAGCAAAAAACCTGCACAACAGTTTCAAGAGCTCAGGAGACTTTTTTTTTCTATTCAATCTCGGATTACAGCTGAAGTAACTACTTTTTCGTATCAGTTATAGTTACCAAAATATAGGCAAAAAACTGAAAAAGTGTACCTTTTTTCCAAGATGGCGGCTCGAGCGCAACAGATTTTGACGGGGACTTTTAGTATGTTCGATGGGAAGCTGTAATAAGAATGTATACCAAAATCAGATCTTTACCGAATAATGTTTTTATTTGTCGAAAATTGGTCTAATTTGACTGGACTATAAAAATACCATGACTATCTGACGAAACTAGTTGGAAACAAAATAAAGAATATCATTTCATAATCACCAGAAGAAATCTTTGACCAAATATCATGCATTTATAAACGAATCTAAATAATAAATTAAGGATTTTTTTCTCTAGTGTTTCAGAACGAAAATTCACACAAAATACAGTCTCTCGTTTACTAGTTTGCATTTAGCAAATACTTTTACTGTAAAAATGTGCCTTTCCCATTGCAGCTCGTTTTGACCAATAATTGGCTGATGTCACACGTTATCCTTTCCTCACCATGATTAATACAAAATAATATACAGTATATTTGCGGCACGTTCCAGAGTGCTAGATACTCTCAGTATCGCTTTGGTGAAAGACTACCATTATATCCGACATACCCATCTCTTCACGAGGGTACCTTTAGGTTTTAGGGTAAATTAATGAAAACAAAATGTGCAGTGAATATTTATTTTATAAATATATACAGTCCATACATATTAGTCAGTACTACATATCGTAAACACAGGAAAGAATAAAAAATTCTATTTAATTATTTCAATAAATTTAAACAAATGGCCAGTAAGTTTAACAGAAACTCTATCTATTATGTATGAGCTTGGGCCTCACACAAGTTTATCTCAATAATAATTGTATTAATGTAAAATTTTGTGCAAAACATTTCGTTTTGTACTTCATAAAACAAATACAGTTCATTTATAAATAATATATATACTATCTTCTAATACAATTCTGATTGATAATTGTTTTCGTTTTTTGAGCTATGTATTCGTAAAAAAACATTTTAGAAGTTTGTTTACTTCAAAGAATGCTAAACACTATGAATTGTTTCCCATAGAAAATTTGGCAGGTAAAATATATTGTTACATTATTCATTCGATCTTCATTGTACTTTTCCAATTCGTCTAAGAATTATTAAAACTTATGGAAGCAAAATATGAAAATGCTGATATTTGAAAAAAAATCAATGATTATGCATAATTGTAATTTTTTTTTACATATAAGTACATTGATTAAAATTATTGAAAACAGTTATAAACGAAAATGGCCCAGGTGATTAAATATTCAGCATATTCATTCATTTACACATAACACAACATTTTTTTAAAGCTTTTATTAATATTACATTAACTCCATAATATATAACTACCTACAACTATGCATTATATTTAATATACATAGATATCTTGTTTCCTTGTATAATATGGGAACAAAGCCAAGCTCACCCATTTATATAAATATGTACCAAAACATTTACTGATCTAAATATAATAATATATTATAATATAAAACTTGCACAAATTTTACAATGCAACTTTGGCATAACTAAGCAAATATAAATAGTTTGTTCGATACAAAAGGAGTGAGCAAAGAATTCTAGCTATTCATATATAAACACATTTAGTATAGTAGTCGTCTTTGGTAAATCATATTTAATAGTAACTTTGGAAAGTAAAATAATAATACTTATATTGAAAGGAAAATGGCCACTGCCAATAAATAGGAAGAATTATCTTTGAGGTAAAAAAGAAATTGTGATTTTGGGCGCAGTTTTGAGAAAAATTCACCCCAACTTGTCGCTCCCGTATAACATAATTATTTTTTTTAAAGGAAAAGTTTTGAAATATTAGATACAGGAAGCAGAATGCCGATTAGCAATTTTGAAAAAAATCTAACACAGTGACATCTTAAAAAGGCAAAATGTCAATATAGTTTTGTTCCCGGGGTGAATTTTTCATTTGGTATTGAATTAAGTACAATAATATAATTAATCTAGATTAATTACATTGTTTCTTTTCAATTCCTTAATACTTAAACATAGATCACTCTTTGTACGACTAGCCACAATAATTATAATAAATAATCTGGACTACAAACATTAATTCATTGTAAATGAAAGATCACATGACAATATAAAAAAGCAGGATGACCAATGGTTAGGCAATTTTGATCCATAAATCTAGGGGTGTCCACAAAATACATCACGTAGTATTAGATGAGATGATTTTGGGGAGAGGGGGTTTGGCATAAAGCATTTTTTATTTCACAAACACGATCAGCAGATATTGAAAACTAAAAAAAAATGGATTTCTGCAAGCAAATATTTTCTTCAAAATTCGTTTCAGTAAATTAATTTTAATCAAAATATTTACATACTTAAAATCTATAATTTTAATCTCATTAAGAAATAAGAGATGGGTTTGGTACGCTGATGTGATGCAATTTGAGAGGGAGGGTCTACGAAAGCGAGAAAAAAATTGCATAAATTTGCTTGATGCAAAATATGGACCCTTTTGAGGTTAATCGATTCTTCATTATTATCATCGTTTTTCACTATGAATAAAGTATTTATCCTATAAAACTGAAAAATAAAAGTTTTGTTATGAATGTACAAAAATGTTTAGGTAGGTACATTTAATTAACCTTGTAAAATGCAAATAGTGCCTACACAAAGAAAAAAGATATCATTTCATAGACTGCTTAGAAAAATGGTTATTGTAAAGCTCGAACAAATTGTCACTACTTGAAAATTAATAAATAATCAATATTATTGAGAAAGAAAACATTTAAAACTCGTCACATTGTTTCAAGTGTTAAACGTATGTGTATGTTACAAGTACCGCATACTTGGCAACACCAGTTCTTGGAGCGTGACAATCCATTAAAACGACACAACACATATTCAGCACGCAAACACCGCGCGGTTACATAATATTATACGGTCCCCATTATATACCGAAGACGTTGAACGCGGCCGACATGCTCACGTACGTAGACACAGCATGCGCATTATAGACATGCCGTATGCGTGTGTAGACAGCGCGCGTATAATAACCATGACATATACATTGTATTATAGACAACGAGGGCGGACACCGCTGACAAATAATTTTCTGTGGATTAGCATAACAACAATAATGTGCACAGGTTCCCGTTTGTTGGCGGGTTCCCTTCAAAATATTACGCATTTGGACGAGAGACGGCGCCTCCGACGACTCTTCTCCATTTCAGCGGGCGGCTGGTTCCGAATGATTCTCACCACCTGGAAGACGAGAATGAGAATGTGTTGGAATGGGGAACAATTCAATAGAAGGATGTGTTTACAGTTTGATTTTTTAATTAAAAAAAAAAAATATATTAGCAGAAGTACTGAGGTTTTCCTCAAAGCTTTATTTCATCCTTAGGGTGCAGGGTTTTTTAAGGACTCCTTCTCTCTCTTCCACACATCGTCAAAAAGTTTAAAACAGTATTATAATTACACATTAATGATAAGGAAACGGTGTGCATAGCTCCATTAGCAATTAAGGTTATAGGCTCATTGCGTTACCTCTCATACATTATTCATCACATCATCATTATTATTGTTTTACATTATTCCATTAACAGTAGCCCCAGTCCCTTTAGTAAAGTTTACTAAGGTTGTCATTGGGTATTAAAATGTTTCCTAATTCCAGGAAGTACCTTCCCATCAAGGCGAGACAGGTGAATTAAAGGATCTTTAACATTTTCACATTTCTTACAGCTACTGGTGTTTTCCACTCCCAACAGTTAACTGTTCTACTAGCTCCCTTAGTGAGTTTCTACCTTCGAGTAAGAATATATACGGAGAGAGCAAAATATTTTTACCCAACCTATACAAATTTGCGATAAATCACTTTCGCCAGGTTTTTATTGTCTACCTTGGAGTAAGAATATGTATGGAGCTAAATATTTTTACCCAACCTATACAAATTTGCGATAAATCACTTTCGCCAGGTTTTTATTGTCTACCTTGGAGTAAGAATATGTATGGAGCTAAATATTTTTACCCAACCTATACAAATTTGCGATAAATAACTTTTGCCGGTTTTTTATGTTGTATATTATGAGAGAAAGAGTCATAAAAAGTCTTCACATAATATAGAAGCTAGCGTTGTGACAGTTTTGAAAGAACTGTTTCAAAGAAGTACTTCTTTTGACAGCAGTCCCAACTTCATTCATTTTTCATTGAACAAATACTTCAATTGAAGTTGGTTAAGTTGGTACTTCCGATTGAACAATCTATGGCATCTACTTCGAACTTCAATTTTTCATTCGTTCGAAAGACTGAAATATTGCATCATCCACAGTTCAATTGTTCATTCCCTTCTTCCTTCGATTTTAGTTCGAAGAATGAATGAAGCAATGAAGTATCTTTTTAGTTATCCGTTCCCTCGCGACGCATTCTCGTGACATTTGCTTATGATTTCTTTTTGCTTGTTTTGTCTATACGACACTAGTTTTTCCGAGTGTTTTTTGGTGATTTTGAATTGTGAACGAATTATTTTGTTGAACTTTTAAAATATCTCAGCTTACAAACATACCTTTCAATCTCTACCTAAAATTATGACTGGCCGTTCAACGAGAAAGACAAGTGAAATATGGGCTTATTTTAAGGAAGATGAGGTTTACCAGGCCAAATGCAACTTTTGTTCTGAAGTTATATCCATAAAGGGGGGAAATGCCTTTAATATGAATCGTCATTTGCGCAATATTCAGCCTATTGCTAACCAAACTGTCAAACTGAGTACTGTACAGTAAGAATATTCAAATCGTATCTCAAGCCCTGAAAGAAGTTTATATCGCTCTTACAGAAACTGGAAATTTTGCTAGTACTTCATTTGCTTTTTGTAAGTTCCTTGTGCATACTCATTGTACATCATCCCTTTTAAGTCATGCTACACTTAACAATTCAAACCTTGAATACTTTTAAGATTCAAACGATTTTGACAGCTGTCATCCGTAAACCATAGAAGAGAAACCAATAATAGACAATTCATCATTGTTTTTCTACAAGCTATAATTTTTGCCATAGAATAATGCACATACATACATCAATTTATGTGGTTGGGAGAGCTGCCCCGAAAATATTATTATTTAACCCCCCCCTCCCCCTCGACGAGGAATGCTGTGATTAATATGTTACTTCAATTGAAGGGTTCATCGTGAAGGGTTCATTTTGAAGAAGCATCAATTCGTGAAGCATTCACAAATCTGTGAAGCTTTTCCCATCGCTAATAGAAGCACTTCTTAGTATGTAAGAATGTTCTTCGTCCGCGCTAACTTCACATTATCGAGTTGTATAACTTACGGCAACGGATTTTAAAGTTATTTCCTATAATTTGTTGATTAAAAAACTTGCAGTGGTTATACAAATAAATCAAACATGATGGTGATATGTACTACGCGTGAATGTTCAAATAAAACCAAACAAAGATTATAAAATGTCACTCTTCAGAGGTATTTTAACAGTTTTCATAATTATCAATGAAAATATGAGATCGATTGAAATGCCACTTTCTAATAAGGTCCCAATGGCCGAATTGGTTAAGGCGTTACTCCCGGATAGAGTAGAGGATCCAAGTTCGAGTCTCGGTTGTCTTTTTATTTTCTGACTTTATCTGTTTCATATTTGTATTTTAGATTATTGATATTATTTAAATGTTTAAAAAACATAAGCACTAATGCTTCAAAGTTATTTTCAATTTCAAATATACTATTACTCAAATTAAAATGTCGGACCACATGTTTGCTTCCTTTGAAAATTAAACCACTTTGGATTGAGTTTAAACAGTAGACCAAATTGGGTGATTGATTGCTCACCTCATGAAATGCGGCGTCCACATTCAGGGGCGGATCCTTGGCGCTGGTCTCGATGTAGGGGATGGCTAGCTTGTGCGCCAGCTCCCGGCCCGCTTCCTCCGACACCTTGCGCAAGTGCACCAGGTCCACCTTGTTGGCCACCAGGAGCATTGGGTACACATCCCTGGAACATAAAAAATCCATTGGATGGTGAAAAATTCAAACCTAATTATGAAAAACCCCTTTTATAGGTATCCCTTAAAAATGGTTTAATCAACTGAAGAGATAAATCGACGCAAGTGTATTGTGAGCGTGTCGGTGTAGCCAAAGTAAGGTCAATAATTGTATTTTACTTCAGGTGAAATTGATCGAACATTTTCTCAAATAGTGGTTCATTCTTGAACAGATACTCAATTTCGTAGGCCTACCTGGGGCCTAGGAGTCGAAAGGTCTTATGTAAATTGGTGATATCAGTTTTATTTCAAATCAGTACAGATCACACTTTTACCAGAATAAAGCCATGAAAGTAAAATTTGGACCTCAGAAGTTGATGTTCGACAGATTAAGAAGTTGAAATGGTTTTTGGAAATTTGAGAGTATTGTTTAAGAGATGGGAGAAATTATAAAGTAATCAAAACACAGTGACTTAAACTCAATGGTTAAAAGAATGTAAGTAATATCTTTGTTATTGATAACACATTCAGTTTTAGATGTGTTATATCTGAATAAGAGACAAATTAGACTTCTAACCACTGTAAGAATATCTCATTTTTTAAGATGGTCTAACCGCCTTCATGGCAGAGCGGTTAAGATCTTCGGCTATGAATCAGGAGGTTGCGGGTTCAAGGCCCGACATGGAGCAATAAATAAAATAAAATTTATGTGTTACTTCACATATTACTTAAACAAAATAATATATAGGATATTTGCGGTACTTTTCAGAGTGGATAATTTGAGTATCGCCCTGGTGAGACCACCAATCAGAATCGAAACGTCGTTTGTAATGGCAACAGCCGTGTTTAGTGACCAGATATGCGATCTGAATAGCTAGGTACTTCCCAACCTTCATTTTTCCATCTTGTTGCCATATCCATCCAATCATCCAATCCTTTCAACCTCACAATATATCCCAATTGGGGATACCATAGTCCTACTGGCTTCGGATAGTTGGGACTCTCGTGCGTTATTCACTTAAAACAAAAACAACAATCTTCGTCATAGGACAGCCGTCTGTGAAGATACTTGAAAACCAATTGTCATTTCAAACACAACTAATTATCGAAAAAAATGGACATCTGACCTTTGTGACCGGAGAAAAATACTTGAAATATCACTAAATTGCATTAAGTAAATGTTTTATCATTATTACTTAGGTATTAGACTTCTGATTATGATGATATTTTTTCATCAGCAGATATTGTAATCATGGTCGAGATCTTATCAAAAATATCATTTTTACTGTTTCTAAATTACCTGTCTTTGACACGTAAAATTTGTGTGTGGAAGTTGCCTATGTTTTCGTAGCTCTGTTTGTCTGTCACAGAATATACAAGCAGGAATCCATCTCCCTTTCTCATATACTGCTCTCTCATGGCGCTGAACTCTTCCTGGCCTGCTGTGTCCAGAACTGAAATCATCAGACATTATTAGATACAAGGTTGAACTTTAATGAAAAGCTATGAAAATATTTCTTAGAATGGTGAGTCATATTCGACAGTGTTATGAGTAACTGACAGGAAATGGAGTGGGTGGAATGACGCTGATTCTAGCTGCAAATTGGGAAATCAATCAACATATTTTATGGTGCCTGTATGATTCGATCTCTGCTTTTAAACATTTTTAAGCTGAGAAGCAAAAAAATTGTTTATTTGTCTCAACAAAATCTCGGGAAAATGGCATAGAAATTGCACCGATTGAATTGTCTGAAAATTCGATGCGGGTAACTATTTTCAGCTTGCAATGTCATTTTTACCGTGAGCTTTGAATTTTCCATTTGATTGTCCCAAAATAAGGCAAGCTGCCATATTGTTTAAAAAGAAAAAAAAGTGGACACTCAGGCAAAGCCTGGTAATAATAATACTTGAATAGTTTATGTCGTAACATTTTTGTGAAATATCACCTCAAGAGCGCTTGTAACTACTAGAGCGAGATAAAAACACGCAAGAACCTTATTGAAAATAATATTCAAAAGTGTTTTTTCCCCTCCATGGCTGCAGATAACACAACAGGGGTGCTTTGTTAAGATCAAAATTCCAGAGTAAAAATAATTTCGGATTCTTGAACGTTGTAATAGGATAGAAAAAATCTAAGTAGAATTCAAGAATCTATTTACTTCCAACAGTGTGATTACAACCGTCAGATTCCATACTAAATTAGTGTGGATATTTCAGCATCTCGCCAAAATAACGTCAATGTGATTGAGGGGTGGTTGTTTACGATAGCTAAGGAGTGAAACAAGTAACTAATGAGATTAAAATAGGTGGGAATTTAGAGAAAATCAGAAAACTCACCATCTAGAACACACCATTGGCCATCGACCTCCGTGTGCTGTATGTAGCTGTCTTCTATCGTGGGGTCATAGTCCGTTACGAAGAGCTTTTGGAAAAACTGTATAGTTATCGCGCTTTTGCCGACACCCCCGTCGCCTACCACCACCAGCTTTACTTTGGGCAGGTTGTCGTTCGGTGGCCCTGGTCGCGTCATACTAACTGATCTTTGTCCCGCGAGTCAAGAAATACTCTCCCGCTCGATCTGTTCCAGCTTGTGAAGTGGTATTTTACTATCTAAAACAAATAAACACATATTTACTGAGACACTCACTTCCGACACAGAACTACAATCTAATTTGTTTTTGCCAATTATAGCATTAGGTTGGTATCAGAATGACCGAGAACGCAGTGACAGCTAAACAACCCCGTTGAGTTTTGATGTTGTAGCGATAACAAAGTGCAGTGAAAGCATATTTAAACATGTTAAAAACAAAATGACTTAAAATTAGTGCTTACCTCATTGTTTATTACTATTCTGTTGCGATTTCCCGAAGGATTTCTTCAAGCACCGATTTCGGCGAAAGTCCCACTCCCACGCTGGAACGCCCTGAAGTAAGTTACATTATCATTTTGCTAGTTTGTCCAACATGAGAATAATGTTTGCAGTTGTACCGTAGGTACTTTTCTAATAAGAAAATTCTGAAAAAGCTCTGCAAAGGCTAAAAACATTATACACGTCATCTATTATAGTGTAAAATTTTTTTTTCTCAAGTTTTTATTAAGTCGTTTGGAATGTAATTTCAGCTTTTAATTTTACCGTTTGATCATAATTATGTAAAATGACTGGCTTACGTCTTACACAGAAATGTTTTTTTATTGAATCATTTTAGCATAATGATAATTTTATCAATAAACACCATAATTAAGAATAATTTATTCCATATGTGATACGATTTTTATATCCTGTTATTTTTCATAATTGTATCGTTATTTGAAGTACAGGTATATTTATTTCTGTTAAAAGCATTAATGTTAGCCCGTTTACGCTTGATATGTAAAGGCAGCTACACACCTTCAGTTTTATTGGAGCGATCAAATGGTACAGTTAAATCTGTACAGTTTTACCGACCGTGTGTATGACAGAAACTGAGCAGTTTTTGAACTGTATAGTCGAACTGAAGTCAATCCGAAATTTGATGAGATAAAACTGTGCCGAAGTGAACTGCGCAGTTTAAACTGCGTGTCTGTACCAGTTAACTGCACGGTTCTGTCAGTTGGCCAGTCTCACCGTCTCATCGAACGCGAACATATCTTATCTCATCACTTAAGTCACCGCGAATGGTTGGAAGAATTCATTGAAATTTATTACGGCGAACCATGTATTTAGAAAGTAAAAACCAAAGATTACCACCATCGAACTAAAAGAGAAGCAGCTTATATCAGATTTCTCGATAAATTTATAATGATTCTGGTATAATGTAGGTAAGCGCCTGAGGTGAGATTGTTGTGTAAAACTTGAGGTTTTCGTAGCTTCTTCCAGTTGCCAGAAAACGCAAAATTGCTGTTAACTTTTCATGGAGGATTTTCAAACGTTTCGCATTTAGTATCTTGCTTTTCAATCAGAGATGTTACTAGTGCAAGGAGGTTTATGTATGTACTCTCGTCCATTCGTAAATAGTTACGCAAATCTTTTGGAGTAATTTTCAATTCACTCAACAAATTAACATGTGAATAAATTGTTTTTTGCAGTAACCAATGTTTACACCATATTCCACGTTTTTTACGCGGTTTGTTTTTCAAAATACACAGCAATACGACCACTGCTAAAACGTCGTCTGTCTGATCTGCAGTCTGATCCCGCAAGTTTAAGTTTTAACTAAGCGTGTGTAGGCACAACGGCGATGCGATTTAACTGTACAGATTTAACTGTATAGTCTGATCGCACCGATAAAACTGAAGGTGTGTAGCTGCCTTAAGGGTATATACAAGTACTAGAACACCACACATTTGGCTAATAATTGATTTTGATGAATCTTAAATTTACACAGAAGAATAGATAAATATTATAAATCAACAATAAATAAATATCTAATCAAATGAGTTATTATAACATTATTTTATTCCAATTAATCATGCAATAGATATAACAAAAGATGTGTAATATTTAAAGTACCCTGAAACCCACCATTCTTCAAAACAAGTTCTAGTTTAATTAAATAATTAAATATTATAAATAAACCAACACAAACATATCTGTAGGTAGGCACTTGATCATAGTTTAACAAACACTCACAGTCGCACTTGATATAATTTGAGTTCAATGTAGCGTCGTTACATTACAATACAGTGGGTGTGCATCCTCCCCTCTCCCTTATGTTATTACCAGTACCTACCTCGTTACTGAGAGGGGGAGGGTGGTGCCATGATGTCCATGATCAATATTTGACGAGGGACGCCACAATATGTCCCAACAAATCACATTAAATGAAATGCTTCCGCATTTCAATTCATGCACTCTTTCATTTATGTAAGTAGGTACCTAAATATGAGATTGTGCATTTTAGGAAAACATTTTCAGAGAGTTTTTCAAATAATCATGTTGGTGTTGTTGGCGTAGTTTATACTGTGTTTTGATTGTTATGTACACATTTTTTGAATCTCTATTATCTTTTAGTTTTGTTCAAAATAAGGGGTGCGAGTTTCGACATTTATTTTCACTAGTACTTTCTATGACTAGAACACTCAATATTTCAGTTATGACATACACATTCATTCCTTGTGCAAAAATAGATAATGTGTCTGTAAGAGTGGACATTAGTAGAAGGAATACAGAATGCATTTGGTAAGTGTACCTTAATCACAATAATAACATAAATGTAGTTCGCATGAATTGAGTGACCGAATTTGAACGATTACAAAAAACTCATGTAACTTCAGGATTAAAAAATAATTTGACGATACTCGTAGCTAAGCCTATCGTCAGTACGCATAATTGTTTATTGTTAATTAAAGTAGGTAAAGAGATAATTGTTTGATGTACGGTTTTTCACTGATTTCATAATTGTACTTTGTAGATATAAATCCTATTCGATAAGTTTATTTATTTTTCAAACCGATAATTTTTGGTGGAATCTAATTGTATTTAAAAAAAATATCATTGTTTACGGGTGTGTTGAGATATGTGTTCTTGATACTACCACAGTAATTATGTAATTTATAACTTTTGTGTCAATAGCAAATAACATGACTCCAATAAGTTATCGTGTCGTTAATTTCCTCCAATTTTTCAGAGACAGGTTGGTTGGGACACGATCAGACGATTTTTTTTAATGTTATAAAATGAGTACTTCAGGAATTGATTTAAATTAGAAAATGTAACCAGCATCACATATTTGGCCTCGATTATTAAGGTATATTTGACGGCCTGCATGGTCGAGTGGTAAGACGCTCGACTACGAATCCAGAGGTCGCGGGTTCGAACCCGGGGTGCGCAAATAACTTTTATTTAATAAGTATGTTTCATAAAATATTCAATTGATATAAATTAAAATATAGTATATTTGCGGCACGTTCCGGAGTGGTAGTTACTTTAAATATCGCCCTGGTGAAAGACCACCATTCAGAATCGAAACGTTGCTTGAAATGACTTTAGGCGTGTTTGGTGACCAGATCTGAATAGCCAGGTACTTTCCAACCTTCCCCTTCCTCATCTCCTTCCCCTCCCCACTACCTTCAGCCTCACGACATACCCCTATTGGAGATGCCATAGTCTCACTTGCTCTAGACCGTTGGGAGCAGTGGAGACTGTTGCGGTATTCACGTAAAAAAATAATAAAAAAATAACGGAGCAATGGATATTAGGCAGACCAGTATATCAACTGTGGAAAAGCAAAAGGGCTTAAGCAACACTATGGTCAAAAATGAGTTAAATATGCAGTTTTGATCAGTTTTTTTTCTGTATCGAATGCTCTGACTTTCGTTTGATTCTGAAGACTTTTATGGCCTTCAGCTATCTAAAATATATTAACCACTTGGAAGAAGGCTTGACTCGAAATAAGTTACTGAGTCAGCTTTTTTTTTCTCAATCCAAAATGTCGTTCAGACCTTTTGCTTTTCCGGCGTCGATATTAAGTATTTAAGAATTTAATTATTAATAGCCTGTCGAGTTCTGAAATTCGTGTTAATGCAAGGATTTGTTCGATCAAACACGTGTCGACTACACCCTATTCGTAAGGCGTATTTCTCGTGTATCATCTCAAATTACATGTGCAGTGTTTCCCGTCAATATGTTGTACTTCTCCTCTATTCCCTCGGGTGTGAAAGTGGGTACTCGAGGCAAAGTGGTTGTCAATTTGAGCTTACTTCGGAAAGGTGTTACTAGATTGCCGCGGGCCCGTGGAAAACTTTCTGTGTAGGGATGTTGTACCGTTTCTATTTTAGGGGTTGTTCTAACGAGTGGCAATGCAGCATTTTTAATGGGAGTAAAAAGTTCTCTGCGTCTTTCGTAGACAATGACACATTAAAAAATGTGTCGCTGATGACTAAATACGCTTGGAAAATCGCTGGACACTGATTGTATACAAAATCAGAATGCTTTTCAAGTTAGTGAACACCTTTGTATTTTATATTCGTAAAAAGCATTAACTTTGTGGCTTGCCATATTTATAAATAGAACATATATACTTTGTTTTTAACCACTTTTTTATTTAATATTTTGTATAATAATAATTTTTTATTTAATATTTTATAGACAAAATATTAAATAAAAAAGTGGTTAAAAACAAAGTATATATGTTCTATTTATACCTTTGTATTTGTTTATATGAGGGGCTTAGAAGCAAATGCAGCAATCTCCTTCATTTTAAATTATTTCTTGGAAAGTTGATTTAACGTTTAATGCACTTTTCTTTTGTGAATATGTTGATAAATTTAGAGATAATTGTTTCAAATTGTTCCAAGTTTAATGTGCACTAACATTTTTGTACACTTCATTCTCCATTTCTTTATAATAATCATTCAAAAGTTGACAATGCTACAGAACCGTATTTGGAGATTGCTGCCTTTGCTTCTAAGCCCCTCATATTAGCGTTGGGAAAAACTTCAATGTTTTGTGAATGCTTCACGAACTGCTAGTTCTTTAAAATGTTCGTAGTGAATACTTCAATTGAAGTCGAACTCGCAAAAAAGAAATTAGAATTTATCCGGTTATTTGATCAGTTCTTTTTGGAACCGGTTCCTTGATATTTTTTCGAAAAGTACTAGCAAATCGGCAAAAAAGTTCCTCGTCAAAACAAAAGTACTAGTCGGTAGAGATTTAAAAACGAGAAGAACTGGAACCGGTTCCTTGCCAAAATAAAAAGTACTAGTCGGTAGAGATTTGAAAACGAAAAGAACTGGTTCCTCGCCGAAAAAATACGTACTAGTCGATAGAGATTTGAAAATGAAAAGCACTGGAACCGGTTCCTTTGCCAAAACAAAAGTACTAGTTGGTAAAGATTTTAATTAGAGTAGTTCTTTGTAATCTAACTTCCATTGAATGAATGACTTTTGAACTGCCGCAAAATGAAATAGTTCACACGGAGCAACGCTGAAAAATTAACTACCAACTTTAATTGAAGTATTTGTTCAATGAACAATGAAGGAAGTAGGAACTGCTGCCAAAAGAAGTAGTTCTTTCGAAGCGGTCACAACGCTAGTTTATATACGATTATATCGTCGACCACGCGAATATACCTCCTACGTGGTCAACTCTACAAAAATGAGTTGAATATAACATTGCGTAGAGTTTCAATTTGTACTTCAAGTTTCAATGTTTTTATTGATGAAAATACATTATTGCATTTAAAACTACAAAGCGTATTTTTGATGTCTCAAAAAACAATCTGTAACTACAACAAAAATCATTTTTAATTTCCTCCTGAACAATTACGTTTTTGACACATGGGATGTATTTTCGCGTGGTCTAGTGGTTAAGACGCTCGACTACTAATCCAGAGATCGCGGGTTCACATTCCGGTGTGCGCAAATACATATGAACACGTATTGTTTCACATTTAATTTACATAAAATATAGTATGTTTGTGGCACGTTCCAGAGTGGTAGATATTAGCGCCCTGGTGAAAGACCACCATTCAGAATCGAAACGTTCCTTGAAATGGCTTAGCCGTGTTTGACGACCTGATCTGAATAGCCAGGTACTTCATAATCTTCCTCTTCCCCATCTCCTTCCCCATCTCCTTCCCCTCCCTATCTACCTTCAACCTCACAACATACCCCAACTGGGGATGCCATAGTCCCACTGGTTACAGACGGTTGGCAGCAGATGGGCCTTTGGTGCGGTATTCACTATTAAAAAAAACAATACTTGTACGTTTCACTCCATGCTCTAAAAATTGGAATGAATACAGATGGTCGCCTGCTCCACTATACCCTTAAAAAAACAGCCTTCGAGATGGCATGAATAGCAAATAAAACTATTGATATGTATCTATATTTAACAGGGGAAAATGTGAGTACCTACCTGAAAACTAACCAATTTGTACCAAGTCACAGTAGAAAATATGCATCTCAATACACTTTTAAGCAGCTATGAATTTCAACGAATAATATCTTACATATTCGTAAAAAGCATTTACTTTGTGGCTTGCCATATTTATAAATAAAACACATAAACTTTGTTTATAACCACTTTATTATTTAATATAACGTCTACCGGTTTCGAAAGTACCCTTTCATCATTAGGACAATATTAAAATTTTAATATTGTCCTGATGATGAAAGGGTACTTTCGAAACCGGTAGACGTGATATGAAATAATAAAGTGGTTATAAACAAAGTTCATGTGTTTTATTTATAAATAATATCTTACATTACTTTAAATTAAGCTAATCTGTGACAAGAATAGAGCTCACACCGAATAATTAAATATTCTATCCATCACCCACCTTTCACTAATTAATTTATTATTTCCAGTTAGTTCGTGTGCTTCCTTCTGCGTGGTTTTATCTGTCTTTGTACCCAAAATAATTTATTCAAATTTTAAATACGTGAATGAGTTACCGTTTCAATTCAAACGTCCATGCTTGCATTGGAGGAGTCGAAAAATTGACTTCGTTTGCATGATAATGCTCTGAGATTTTTCCAATACTCACCGGAGTTTTTCTTGCAGCTTTAGCGAGTACTGAGGGAGGGTTTTGTAATGGGATTTGGCATCTTTCCATATCCTTAGAAGGGCGCCGCAGGTTCTGACTCACCCACCCTTGAAGTAACAATATATGGAGGGAGACTTAATTATTTTTACCCAACCTACACAAACTTGCGATAAATCACTTTCTCGAGAGAGAAAAATACAGCAAATTTCATAGACCGCTTCTATATACTGTCGCAATGATTTTAAGATCCTGGTTCACCGTGGGACTCCGCCCACATTTTTTTATTATGTCACAAAACTTGATTTTTGTTGATTAAAATACTGTGCAAAAGTGGCTATACGAATAAAAAAAAACATTATGTCGATATGTGATATTAATGGATGTATAAATACCGTAGCCTTAGTCTTAGCCACGCCCAGGTGCGCCGAGTCAGGTAAAATCATCAAAAACAAGTCAAAAACTGACTTCACTGCCTTGGATAGACACTACTCTATGTACTCTAAGCGCCCGCCGGAGCGTCAATTATATTCGTTCGTCTAGGTCAGGGGTCGGTAGTTTGTCAAGTGAGAAAAGCCAAATTGTCACGGAAACAGGATAAAAAAGTACCAGAGAGCCACATACTCGTATATGTAATATACACACTCGTATGTATAGGATATGGATTTTAGGGGAAAAAAATATTTTTAATTGAATACATGATTGTAAATTTACACCGGTTATTCTGCTTCTAAGTTTAATTTTTATTTGGTTCATAGTATAGAATGATCCAAAGATTGTGAGAATACCAAAAGCTACTTTTTTTAACGCATCATATGTGTCAGGCAAACTATTCCATGTATCAAATATTATTGTTTCTATTTTAGGCAGTTGTTTTATAGCTGTCCACTTATACTGAGAAATTAAATTAGGTTTCTCTCTTTCGAGTTCTTGGTCTTAGCAGTTCACAATGGTGTGCATATACCAACCCTAATGTATGTCAGTCAGGCATGGAACTGGCAGAGAAAGGATGAAAGTAGACTGAATGCTGTAGAAATGCGATCTGAGGCGTATGTGCGGTAAAACCATGCATGACCGTGGTAAAAAAATGTGGATATCCGTAAAGAATGCAAGGCTTATGTAAACGTAATGAATAGGATTAAGAAAGGGCCGCTCAGACTGTTTGGGCACGTAGAGCGGATGAACGAAGAAAGGAGTGTGAAAAGAATATATGACGCGAAAGTGAATCGGGGATGCCCGAGGAAGACATGGCACGATTAAGTGAATCAAATACTTGAATCGGGCCATGTCAAGATTCAGAATAACAGAAGAGTATGTATTAGATGATGTATGCGTGTGAATGAGGCAAGTAGTGTGTGCCAAGACTGAGTTGTATGACGGCCCATCATCTCTGCAAGTTTTCTAGTTTGTATCATTTTACAAGCATCAGGAGCGTTGTACAATTTTGGACCTAAGAATGAAAACTGTTTGTTGCGAGGGATGTTTTGGCTGAAAGTGGTAAAATTGGATTATTCCTCGAGTATCGGATGTCGTGAGAGTGGTCGATAGATGGGTAAAGATGACGTTATTTGTGAGTGCTTAATAATATTTTTCTCATGTAGGTATATTTATTGCCTTTTAATAATTTGCACTCCGTAGAATTTACATTTTACATACATTCGACGGCCTCCACGGTCGAGTGGTAAGACGCTCGACTACGAATCCAAAGGTCGCGGGTTCAAACCCGGCGTGCGCCAATAAGTTTTATTTAATTAATATGTATCATAAAACATTTCATTCATATAAACATAATAGAAAGTATGTTTTGCGGCATGTTCCAGAGTGGTAGATACTCTAAGTATCGCCCTGGTGAAAGACCACTATTCAGAATCGAAACGTTGCTTGAAATGACTTTAGCCGTGTTTGGTGACCAGATATGAATAGCCAGATACTTTCCAACCTTCCCCTTCCTCATCTCCTTCCCTTCCCCACTACCTTCAGCCTCACAGCATACCCCATATTGGGGATGCCATAGTCTCACTGGCTCTAGACGATTGGGAGCAGTTGAGACTCTTGTGCGGTATTCATATTAAAAAAAAAAATGTATTAAGATAAATGATAATATTTTTTTGGGGATTTTTCCCAGACTACTCTCTCTAAGTCAATTGTAAAAATTCGATTACCAGTAACAAAAGTAAAAAGAAATAACCAACTGGTTGATGGACTCTTTCTGCAAAATTGAAATCAACATTTAGCAGAAAACAGTCAGACAGATAGTTAAAAAATTACGAGTATAAGTTGCGCAATTAGAATTGATCCAAGCAACACAAACTTAGGATTGTGTGTATCGTTTCATATGTATGTGTGAAGTACTTGCACAAACGTCACTGAGGAACAGCATTTCGTCTTGGTTTTGCCTTTTTTAGCGAGAAAGGGACAGCAAGTGTACACGATCGAAAACAATATGTAAAATAAAATATTCGAAAAGTTTTTATTTTGTTATTAATTTTCTAGTGTTATTTTTACTATCTATATCAAAAATGAACTATTCTTTTTTTAAGTCGAGTCACATCTTAAAAATATATGCTGTATGCAAGCAATGCACCTGCGTGAGTACCTACTGTGTTCGGGTCAACTCTGGCTGCTATACCTATAACAGTCAAATCGCTTAACTTCTACCAAACTATAATTAGATTATTTTAAAACATTGTTCGTTTAAAGTCCGTCCCTGGGCAATCTCCTTATCGGAAGAAAGCGTCTTGCCAACTTTACAGACGGTCTCCGAGGGATGGGGTCGCTTGGTATTCAGCATCGCTCTCCGCCGGCATTTTACTGTAAAAGCATCGATATTTTTCAAACCGATCGGAATGTCGGATTAAGCGTAAATCCGAGTTTGCTATCGGTACCTACCTTCTCGAAAGCAATTCAATGGTTGATGAATACCTGAAAACGGGAGTCTTTTTTTTCGATGATAGCGTGATTTTTTCAAAGGAAGTTTTTTCTTAATTTTAGAATAAAAACGTAACTTATTGGTTCATATCCTCTCCCTAACCATTCTAAGTCATTTTTTTCAGCTTCATAATGCTAGCACTACACGATCGTCCAACCGTCCAACTCCAAACAGTTGGACGATCGTGTAGAGGTGTAGTTCGTGTGCGTTGGCTCGAATTGGCTCGAACTCGGGGGAGTTGGTCCGGGATCGCTCGGGTGGCGGTAAACAACACCGCATCAAAGGAGTTTGAACGAGTTCGGCCGACTTGCATTGTGCTAGCACTACACTCACATCCAGTGGGGATGCAATAGTCGAGCCGGTTCCACTACATCTCGCCCACCCCCTATAATATAAAAACGAAACAAATTTGAAACTGAACAAGCGCTTTGAAATATTAAAATTAAAAAATACAAGCTCGTTCCATTTCATGAATTCATACGAAAATAAACTGTAAAGTAGCTTTTCCCAAAGTTCATTCTCGTATAACATAAAACGTTAAAAACGGCAGAACGGTAGTGATGTACATATAGTACCTATTCCATCTACTTTTGGAACCAGTTAACGATAGCTATAGAATAAAGCCGATAGCTGAGACATGGGATTTTATTTATGATATATTTTTATTTTACCGAAGTATCACATGATTAAAAAATAAACCCCAAATAAATATTTCTTCAAACGAGTTCAAAAATCCAATGAGCGCAAAGTCACCGGTACAATGTCACCGGGTCAGGAATATCTACTATCTTTAAGTGTGAACTTCGATTTCCGGGAAGAGAACACGGGCATGCTGATTGGTTGTTGACTTTGGATTGTTTCAATTTTAACGTAAGACGCACGATGGAAAAACCGACTCAAAATTCGATTCGAAATTCCGTGACCACATTTTTTTTCCATACATTTCTCGATAGACGTTGAATGCACAATGATGTTGCCAGCGCAATAGAAAACATAATTATCACATGATGTGGGTATTTTTTTAGGGAATATTTGTATTTGATGTAGGGAATATTTTAAGTAAATTTTATTAACTTTATTTTCACGGTGCCCCTTCAGAGATCGTGCCTATATTTTTTTGCATAGTTTGAAGGTATGGTAGATCCGGCGCTGGCAATAGTCCCCCTGGTTTTGGACAGTTGCGTTGAACCAATGCAATTTTCTTTACTATAAAGCAAATGTTTGCTATGCGAAGTTGTAAAAACTTTTTCCGTAAAAACGGCTCCCTCTAGTGTCATAAAATTTGCATACTTTTTACATATAATATTCCAAGGTCAACGCAACTCTCCGTTCGTAACGTTATTTCGATCATGAGCTACGGAGTATTAAAACACCAGTCCAACGATCATCTGTCCATGAATAAGGTATGACGCCACGTGGTTTTTTTTTTTTAATTGGCAATAAGAAAAAATAGTTAAAATATGTAGATGACTTGATTTGTTTTGGCTCTTTTTTCTTGTGTTGGCATGTTAAAACTTTATTAATTTTTATTTATTATAATATAAGAGAATATAAATTTGATACCCACAAAAATCCAAATTATTGGCGAAGACGGCATTAAAACTTGTCTCCCATACAATCAAACAAACGATTTTTTAAAAAATCTCTAATCGATACCGAGATAATCTCCATCCCTTAAGTACCTACTTACCGACCCACGCGTTTCAAACAAACTCTGTGTGTTAATGTTGCCATAAATTATCGCCACAAAATAACGCTGTGTCAGATAACAACTTCGATAACTTTCCGCATTGGCGCTTAATTGCCCAGTGTCCAATTATCGCCGTCCAATAAACCGCGGATATTATGACCGATAGCCAATTACAGCGCGTATATCAACGGTACACCCTAAAGCGAACGAAGCTAAAACAAAGTCACCATCATTATAACAAAACAAAGACAACGTACTCAAATTTATGTGGGGGCGGTAAAAAAATAGACCAATAACGGAATGTTTTTTTGTTATAGTCACATTATTTTCTGTTTGGGTCCTACAATAGTTTTTTGTTTAAGTGATTTAATGCGTTATAAGTATGGAAAAAACCTATGATTAGTGAGAAACTGAACATTATTATTGGTAAAGGCATTCTCTGACGTTGAAAAACCACAAAAGCGCCGATAATCAATGACAATACAAATATATACATATATATTTTGGAAGAAAGCAATCACTTTGTGGTTTGAAATATTTAAAGAAATGTTAAAATAGCTTTGTATAAGACCGGTCGGTAGCTGAGTGGATAAACACGTCGGATTCCCACCCGGGCGTCGTACGTTCAATTCCTCTGCTGGCTAAGTTCTTCATCATTGTACAAGCAACATCTTCCGCTTCTTATGATAGCAGTAAGAGCTTTTCAAATATTGTCAAGTTATTTGTAACCCGGAAATGTTTGTCTTTCTTTTTTAAATAAACATATTATATTATTATATAAGGATATTATTTATTTTTTTATGACCGACCGGTTTTGCTTAGCCTAAGCATCATCAGTGTACAAAATTAAACTGAACAAAAAATACAAAGTGTGCGGTTATATACACATGCAGAGGAAAAACAAAATAAAAAATAAAATAACAAAACAATGAGAAAAGAATATATTTGTAACGTCATTGCCGATAATACATGTAAACAAGTGTTGGGACAGTTACTTTTAACTGTGTTTAGTGACTAGATATTTATATCCAGGCACTTTTTAACCTTCCTCTTCCTCTTTCCCATCTTTTTCTCCTCCCCACTCCCTTCAGTCTCACAAAATACCCGAAATTGAGGATTCCCTATTCTCACTGACTCTTGTGTGGTATTCACATAAAAATAAAACTTAAGTCAATGTATGGGCATATTATTTTAATGAATCTATATATTTGGTAGCTGTATTATATTATACATTTATATTTATGCTGGTGCTGTTGTTAATAAATGAATGCATTTCACCGTTTTATTTATTTATTTTTGCAAACACAGTTTTACACCAATACATTGCAAAAAAACACAAAAATGGTAATCGTAATTATACAAAGATAGAAGTAAAAATAGGGAAATAGTAGTTTAAAAACAAAAACTATGTTTTTAGAAGTACATAATACAGTTAGAACTTAATAGCTAGTTTATGCTTAAACTAGTAAGTCTTCCCAGAGGCATCACAATTGGTTAGTTCGTTCTGCACTTGGTAAGAAACAGAAGCCTGTGTTGGCGGCCTCTCGTGAAATTTTCAGGGATATGTCAGGGACAGGTATTATTAATGCACCGTTTAAGAGTTTATGAGCTAAAAGCAGTAATCCTATATCCCTTCTCGAACTAAGGCTGCAGATACCTAGCATTCCCGAGATGAATGCTGTTGAAATGAAACAGCCATGATGGTAAATTTAAAAACTTAGATTACTGATATAACCTTAGAGTATACTAGAGGTAGCCCAAGCCAAGGCAGTGAAGTCAGTTTTGGACTTGTTTTTGATGATTTTAACATGACTCGGCGCACCTGGGCGTGGCTAAGACTAAGGCTACGGTATTTCTACATCCATTCATATCACATATCGACATAATGTTTTTGTGTATTCGTATGGCCACTTTTTCAAAGTATTTTTATCAACAAAAATATAGCATCTAACCTAAAAAACCGTTTAGTTGTGTCAAGTTTAGTGGCATAATAAAAAATGTGGGCGGAGTCCCGCCGTTAACCAGCACCTTAAGATCATTGCGACAGTATATAGAAGCGGTCCAAGAAATTTGTTGTCTCTTTCTCTCTCATGGTGTACGATGTAAAAACTCGGAGAAAGTGATTTATTACAATTTCGGATGGGTTGGGTAAAACAAATTAGCTATCCCTCCATTAGATTCTTTCTCTGAGGATATAACAATTTATGTGTTACAAATAAATATCAAGGGTTTATTTTTCACTGTAGCGTAAAGATAAAGAAAGAATCTAGAATTGCTCCAATTTTATAGAAAATTTGACTCCACTTAACGTTACGATAAACATGTTTGCTTCCAGAAAAACGAGGAACGTGGGTGGTTCTGTAATTCGAATATAATTCACGTTTCTCCAGTTACAGCGTTCAGTTCTGAAAAAAGCTTTTACGTTGTATGCCAGAGGTATTAGGGGTATTTTTTACCACTTGGCTTATTCACGTTGCCTCGTTTTGTATTTGATTATTTATAAGTATCACAGCGAATGTTGAGTCAGACACAGTCCTGACACAGGTGCATTGCTTGCATGCAGAATGTTTCAAACTTAATTTTAAATTTTAGAAAAGAAAAGTTTCCTCAAAAAAAAATGAAACTATTTAATAAAAAGAACATATGTAAAAAACTTTTCGAATGTTCACAATACAAAAACAAATTCATAACCTTGTTATCCCTTTTTCGTTAGTAACAATAAGTAGGTAAAAGCAGGATAAAATACTGTTTCTCAGTGACTTTTCTCAATAACATTGTTGTCGGATGTGTACATATGCTGTGGTAAAAGACTACCGCTCAGAATCAAAAGATTACTTGAAATGTCTTTAGTCGTTTTTGGTGACCAGATATGAACAGTCAGGTACTTTTTAACCTTCCTTTTCTCATCTCCTTCCCTTACCCGCTCCCTTTAGCCTAAAAACATACCCCAATTGGGGATGCCATAGTCCCACTGGGCTCCAAAAAGTTAGGACACTTGTGCGGTATTTACATATAAAAAATAACCAATACACACAATAATATGTGGTTCGCATCAACTCTAATTGAGCGACCTGTATTTCGGTAAAGAAACGATATGAAGACGGGTAATTCCCTATTAAATTAAAACATGTACAAGTCGTTTACATTTCAAATAAAAACGTGCATAGACTAAAAATAAATTGAATTACGTAACTTAAAATATATCTTCTTTTCTACCTATACTTTAACAATTTTTCTCTTTAGCGTTAATCTGCTAAAATAAAATATCCTAAACAGTTTTATAATCAAATTAATTTGGAAAAATAAAACTTTTTGAAACCATTGCATCAATGGATCCTTAATTTATTAGAGTAACTTAAATTAACCTCATATAACCATCACATCATTTCTCCGCAGGGGTAGGCATATAAGATAAAACGCGGACAAATCTCTCCTGGTATACACTATTTTAATCTACAGTTTTCCGTTAGGCAATTATTATTAGATTCATTTGATCCTGGACCTATCTTCCTGATTTATATTCTATTTCATTACGCTTTCACCGGATTTGCGATCATTTCGGATATTATAATCCGTATTTATCGCCTTAGAGTTCTCATTTCTACTGTACACGTTCTACTGTTGTCATTAGTATGCCTCGCTGGCATACTCAAGGGTTGGTTAATAACTCCATTATATACTGCTAAAGTAAGGCCGCTTCCTTTGACAATTATTCATTGGTGGCTTCAGCATTCAATCCTCCATTAATTGAATTTTCTGCATTCACCCCTTTGTCTATGCCCTTATCAGCCCTCCCGTCTTTGGTGAACATACTCCCCAAGCACACAAATAAACCCACTTAGTCTAAAGATTGACTGTTCACCACTATATTACACAGTACTTTCGTAATCTCTCCTTCAAACACCATAACTTTTGACAAAATCTATTTAAAGGTATCGCAACCAGGGTGGATGGGAACACGGTACTTACACAGATGGATTGCTTGTATTCAGCATGTTACGAACTTGTTATTTGACTTCTGAAAAGAAAATTCCGGCGAAAAAAATATAAAAGAGGCCATTGTAAAACCTAATGCATATTCAAATTCAAACAAAGTTTCGGCACACTTGTTGCCCCTCTCTCGCTAATAACAATAAGCAGACGTAAGCAAGACAAAACGCTTGGCAAGGACATCACTGTCAGAGATGTATAGGTATGTAGTAATTCACACGATCCTAAGTTTGTATCAACTGTTAACCTATACGTTTATTATTAAATCATTCTGATAAATATCAAGTTCATTCTTATAAGCAGAAGTGTACCTTCTATATAGGCACATAAGTCCTTTCTAACCTACCTTGCTCGTTTAAAAAT
Source organism: Drusus annulatus (assembly GCA_022651775.1). Lineage (NCBI taxonomy): Eukaryota > Metazoa > Arthropoda > Insecta > Trichoptera > Limnephilidae > Drusus > Drusus annulatus. Next base: position 737,803 of record JAGWCC010000033.1, read on the forward strand.
ATATTAATAATCCAACAAATTTATTGAATTATTGCAAGGAATCAATCTACACCTTCAAAAATACGCCCGAGCTACCAACTACGAATCACAGCGCCCGTCGCACCAGCTGCACTACAGTATCGTGTCAAAAGCAGGAACTAAGCTCGCCCCCTTTAAAATGTACACATTCAAATGCTGACTTTGTTCAATACAAAATAATGTATATGTGTGCGAATTCACCTCAAGGGAAGACTCGTTTGTTTTCTTGTCAGAAACAGCATGCTTTACATTACTACCACTGCCAGTAAAATATCAATCAGCGCCATCTGTTGATATATACATTCATTAGTACGGCCATTTACAAAATAGTAACTTTTTTAAACATATATTTTTAAAGTGAATACCGCACAAGATTTACAACTGCTCTCAACCATCTGGAACCAGTGGGACTATGGCATCCCCAATTGGGGTTTGTTGTGAGGCTGAAGGTAATGGAGAGGGGAAGAAGGTGGTGGAGAGGAAGGAGGTGGGGAAGAGGAAAAATGTGAGGAAGAGGAAGGGTGGAAAGTGCCGCCATCTGTTGGTACCTCTATTAATTAGTACAGTTAAATACGAAATTATAATATTTTGTTGGTTGGTTGGGAAAAAATATGGACATTTTATAATGTCAAAGTTGTTCTAGTTTTTTTTTTTTTAAAAGCCCGGCGTGTGCAAATAACTTTTACTTCATTAATATGTGTCATAAGTCATAACACATTTAATTCATATAAAATAATGAATGGTTTAATTGCGGCATGTTCCAGAGTGGTAGATACCCTGGTGAAGTGGTATCGCCCTGGTGAAAGATCACCAATCAGAATCAAAACGTTGCTTGAAATGGCTATAGACGTGTTTTATGACCAGATCTGAATAGCCAGGTACTTTTCAACCTTCCTCTTCTCCACCTCCCTCCCTTCCATTCTACCTTTAACCTCACAACATACCCCAAGAGGAAATGCCATAGTTTCATGTCTCTAGACGGTTGGGAGCAGTTAAGACTCTTGTGTGGTGTAACCTTGGAGAAACAATGTATGGAGAGAGAGCTAATTATTTTTACCCAACCGATAGAAACTTGCGATAAATCACTTTCTCCGGGTTTTTACGTCGTACACCATGAGAGTGAAAAAGACAACAAATATAATACTACGCTTCTACGTACTGTCACAATGATCTAGGGCTCCTGGGTCACCGCGGGACTCCACCCACATTTTTTATTATGCCACTAAACTTGACACAACTAAACGGTTTTTTAGGTTAGATGCTAATTTTTTGTTGATATCAATACTGTGAAAAAGTGGTTGTACGAATAAACAAAAACATTATGTCGATATGTGATATGAATGGATGTATAAATACCCTAGCCTTGGTCTTAGCCACGCCCAGGTCCGCCGATCGGTAAAAGTCATCAAAAACTGACTACACTGCCTTGGATTGATACCACTCTATATACTCTAAGATGAGTAGGTATGTATTTCCACGTGCTAGAGCATTATTAAGAATCTGGCTGTATGAAAAAAATGTCTAAAAGCTAGCAGTATCTGCTTTATAGAAAAATACTTTTAATCTCGACAGCCCATCGCGTTAGTTCGTGATTCCTCGGCGGAATTTCCCCAACTCATGGGAGCAGTAAATCATTAGTAACTGGTAACGCTAGCAATTCTTCTTATCTTATTAGGGTCGTCTGACGATGTGAGATTCTGACGCTTCCGCTGAAGAGATCACCCGATAGATGTGTGCTGTGGGCGTGTCCGTGTGCTTCGAGTCAGCTCAAAGGTCTTACGTCAACCGGTGACATCGGTATTCTTTCAAATCGGCATTGGTATTGCTACCCAAGTGGAAACCTATAAATGGTCATATTCACACTACCCATGTAATATTCTACCTAATTTACATGTAAACTGTTATTGTATATTAAAAAAAAATAAAAATAACAATAATAAAAAATAATAAAAAATAATAATAAAAAATAAAAAAAAAATGAAAAAAAAAAAATAAAACAATAAAAAAAAATAATAATAATAAAAATAAAAAAATATATGAAATGAAATGAAATAAAAAAAATAAAAATAAAATGAAATAAAAAAAATAGACGAACTCTGTGGTCGAGCGGTTTAGAACCTCTACTACGAATCCGCAGGTTGCGGGCTCGAATCCCAGTGTACTCAAACAAAATTATTTAATAATTTGTGGTATATTTTATTATTATTATTCATCCAGAATGATAGATACTCTCAGTATCGCCCTGGTGACAGACCACCCTTCAGAATTGAAACGTTTCTTAAAATGAATTTAGCCGTGTTTGGTAACCAGATCTAAATACGAATCCACAGGTCGCGGGTTCAAATCCCTGTGGGGCCAAACAAAACGTTTTCAATTATTTGAGCCATATTTGCGACACGCTTCAGAGTGATAGTCTCAGTAACGCCCTAGTAAAAGACCACGACTCAGAACTGAAACGTTGCTTGAAATGAATTCATCCGTGTTTGGTAACCAGATCTGAATAGACAGGATATTCCTCTTTTCCATCTTTTGTCCATCCCCATTACCTTTAGCTTCAAGAAAATTACTGTCAAAGTGTAAACATAATATATGCCCTGGTGAAAGACAACCATTCAGAATCAAAACATTGTTTGAAATGGCTTTAGTCGTGTTCGATGACCAGATCTGAATAGCGAGGTACTTTTAAATCTTCTTCTTGCCATCTTGTTCCCTTTCACATTCCCTTCAGCTCACTGGCTCTCGGACAATCGGAAGCAGTTGGAGATCTTGTACGGTATTCACATAAAAAAAAACAAAAACAAAAAATATGCATGACACATTTCTAGAGATTTCCCATTCAGTGGACTCTCGTCATTACACCCTCTCGTGAGTCAGCAACTTTTTCTTTGAGATTTTTTGATCCCTTAATAATATTTATCTGATATAGAAAAGCCGCGCTGCGTTGTAAAGGATAGGTCTTATCAAGCTTTTTGATTACCGCTTTCATTTGTCGTTTAATTGGGATATAAATTTGAAGGCGTCATTAAAAGACCCCAAAAAATCATTAAACGGATAGGTTCATAAAGGTTTTTTATTTTAATCAAATTTGCACTGTGTTATTTGCAAGTTTCACTATCTATAATTTAAATAAAAAATGTTTTAGTTTTAAGCCACTTTATTTATTCACATATAACATTCGACCGGTTTCGGTTAAACTTAACCTTCTTCAGGAAAGTATATATATAAACTGAATGTGAATAAATAAAGTGGCTTAAAACTAGAACATTTTTTATTTAAATTATAATGTCAAGCTACAAGTGATTGCTTCTTTCAATAAATTTACTATCTATCTTTTCCATACTGTGTTTTCAAAAACCTTTTTTCTTACTAAACAGGCAATACAGAACAGATAATATGGCGTAGTACCTTATTTATTGACTTACTAACCAACCATCACGCCGTTTCTCCGCAGGGGTAGGCATAGAGGACGGACCGCCAAACAACTCTGTTTTGGCACACACTCCTTGCTTCATTCACATTTATGCATACTCTTCTGTTATTCTGACTCTTCACATGGCCCGATGCAAGAATTTGATTCACTTGATCGTGCCATGTCATCCTCGGGCGTCCCCGTCTTATTCTTCCATTCAATTTCGTTTTATGTATTCTTTTCACATTCCTTTCTTCGTTCATTCGTTCTACATGCCCAAACAATTTAAGCGTCCCTTTCTTGATCCTATTCATTACTCTCAGATCGGTCTTGCATTCTTTCCGGATATCCGCATTTTTAACACGGTCATACATGGTTTTAGTGCACATACGCCTCAGGGATCTCATTTCCACAGTCTACTTTAATCCTTTATTTATTAACATATATATGAATATCTCAAGGCTTCATAGCTCACGATGGAAAATACTTTCTGAACTAAAACTAGGTGCCCCGAGCTAGAAATTCCAGACCTCTTTCTTGGCAAATTTTATTGATACATACAAACTGATTTTTCGCTTTATAGTTAACCCTTAAATGCACACACTTTTCATTTGAGCTGAAAAAAATCTGCATGAAATTCAAAAGGGATTCAAATTAGGGGTGGTTTTGGGGGTGAACATAAAACGAACCTAGGGGAAGTATTGTGCATTAAGAAGGTAAAAAGAACAATGTAGGTTATTAATGTATTTTAAGTAATATCACAAATTTGCAAGAGCCGATAACGGGGAAGTATTTTTAAAAACAAAAATATGTTTGTTTAAAAAGACTCCCGCCTTTACGCCAGCTTATGCATTTAAGGGTTAAAACTTATTAATCACTCTCCACAGTTAAAAAAAGTTCACAGGAAATTGGAGTGATTTCGTCTTTTTTTCGGCTACCTGTTGAATGACCTAAAAATACATGTTTTTCTAACGACCAAGTCAAACGTTTTATTTACTTTGCATAATATCAGTCTCGCGTCAGCCGTTGAAGTGAGAACACGTATACCGTATTGATGCGCTTGCGTTCGCGTGTCTGTTCTGAGTTTTGTCACAACATCACGCGTGCGGCTGGTGGTAAAATGTTTTTCAGTCGTAATCTAAATCTAATCTAATCCAATGTAATCTTCGGAGACTTGAAGAAAAATGAGTAGCTCTGTGTGTTTCTGAATTGCGCAATACGTTTTATAAAGTAAAAAATGTACGCACTGTGTTGGATCCGAAGATGCGATAAAACACCAAATGTGTTTTCAGCTTCAGATAAATTTGTAAAATAGTGGACTCTAAAACGATAAACCATACTACTTGATGGAAGTGTCTAGTTATGGATGTCGAAAGATTATTGGAATGAAATGGAAAATGTGAAACCATTCACTCACCGATGTCGTTGAAGTGGAAGTTCTTGATTCTTCTTACACAGTTATATTGTTAACAAAATGTGTCACAACAAAACACCACACTTAATTTTATATTACTTGGAGAACAACAACAAACCGACGAACAAGCGAGAGACCAACGAACTACACGAAACACGTTTTTTCATTAAACTCTTCGGTTTTGATTGTCACTTGTTTCGAACACCATGTTGTTCCATACGGAATTTGATATTGCGAAATGGTTGAATAAAGTAGGAACTGGATGACAAGCATGAAGGTAAGAACCTATCAAATTAACACTTTGAAATCCAACATACTGCGTTAGGAAGATTGTAATTTTAAAGTTCTAAATTCCTGTTTTGGAGTATCTTGTATATGCCGACCCGAGTTTCTATACAATACTAAAGAAAAGCGTAAGAAACCGCAGTTAATTTAGGCATTATTGGATTTTAATCTCTGAAGCTTTTTGAGATTACCATTTTCCCAGAAGGAAAGTTTTTGCCACCATCCACTTCTTCAGACTGCTGCTTGAGTTGTTTCGAGAACAGATGTTTCTTTGTTCCTGACTATATCGAGAACAGCGTCAGCATAAATTGTTTTATCTTCCTTCATGAAGAATCAACCTGCTAATGCTTTTGACAAGCCGGTAGGGAAGAACATATTATATCGTTCCTGGCAACAATGGTTCCGGAGTTTGATATTGTTTTACGTCAGTAAGGAGAGACATTTACTTTTCTTGAAAAAATCTCTCCTCATTGATTAAACCTTCGCCACGGCTTGCATATCTTTTAAAATCACTGTAACTGTAATAAATTGTGCATTAAGTGAATTTATTAAATGTTAATAATTTTTTAAAAGTAATTAATTTTAATTTAGTATATCTATAAATATATAGTATATTTTTTGCACCTCGTTTAAAAGTGGAAGATGCTCCCTGTACCGCTTTGAGGGATCATATTAAGGAATCGAAACGTTGCTTCAAATGACTGTAATAATAATAATAATATTTCGATAATTTGACAGATAAACACATTTTTTAATTTTTTATTTCTACTTTGGAGTAGAGGTGGTCGATATTCCTGTCCCGGTTAAAAGTAACTGGTTCCAAGCTGGTCAATGGAGCCGTCAATATTATTTCTCTGAAGAACCGGTTTCTTTTTTTGGCAAACAAAAATCGATATCATTTGGCCGAGGAACCGATTTTTTTGTTAATTTGATAGTACTTTGTTGGGGAAGAATTTTTATCGATTTGAATATAAAAATCTCCTTCGTGGAACTTTTCTGGCACCAGGAACCGGTTCCAAAAAGAACTGGAAAAATAACCGGTTCCTCGTCGGTCACCGGTAACTGGAACCGCAGGTACACCCAATTCAGATATCGACCATCTCTACTTTGGAGAAAGATACAGTTTTGTACTAAGAGAACATGATATTGGTAAAATTATTATTGGTACATTTGTATTATTTATGTTATTTGTTGTTCGATTTTATAGCGTGAGAGCAAATTTCATAACGGACTTTCTGAAATTGTTGTACAGAATAAGGGTGTGACTAAAATTTATATATCTAAAGGTAATTCGTTGCTTATTAAGAAACAGATTATGGTGAAAAGCTTCCACTGATATTACCTACAGTCGGACTACTCGCACTTTATCTTTCCCCTAGTCAGCCTAATGTAAATAAATGTTATTCGAGACTATATCCTAGATAATTTATTCATCCATGTTATTCGAACTGTGCTATGAATGGATGTATAAATACCCTAGCTCTAGTCCTAGCCACGCCCAGGTCTGCCGAGTCCGGAAAAAATCATCAAAAATTCACTACACTGCCTTAGATAGGTACCACTCTATGTACTTTAAGCATGGTCCCAATAGCTCTAGACGGTTAGGACTTATTCACAAAAAAAAAAAATGTGGGTTAACTTTTGAAATAAACTTTAAAGTGCTCCGGTGTAGGCTTCCCAAAATGGCGCTTCAAACTTTTTGACTTTGCGGCGACGATTTCATTTTTTTTATTGTTCGTTCTGTTATTATCGTCAATCTGACTAACTATCCGAAAATCCACATACCTCCCTGATCAATCAATCTCGTCTCACCTGAGTGGGGCTCAACTCCGTTTGCAAGCGTTGTGATAAATCAGTTGCAACCTATGCTGTACCGACCTGCTTGCTTTCCACCCCCTGCCTTCGTTGCCCTCCCGGCGTTGCCCTCCGCAATAAATAGCACTGGTTACACCGCTCCGGTGGCACGTGCTGCCGACAAGTAGGAGATGGGGATAATTGATTCCCGCGGAGTTGACACCCTTTTCCCGAAGGATCAACCTTTTGGTTTTTAGAATTATCGCCATTGATGCGAAACCATTGGTTTGGCGCCCGTTTCTACATCGACAGATGGGTCAGCAGAAAGTTGAGTTCAAACAAATAACGTAATAGAAGTCGGGATAAATGCGTCAATGAAGCGAATGCGTTAAATAAAACTTCTTTATTTTAAATATAAATATTTTTATAGATAGTACGGCACAAGAGTCCCAACTGTTACCAACCGTTTAAAGCCAGTGAGACTTTGGCATCTCAGATTGGAGTATGTTGTGAGGCAGAAGGTAGTGGGGAGGGGAAGAAGATGAGTGAGAGGAGGATTGGAAAGTAATTGTAATTTAGATCTGGTTTCTAAATACTAAATACGGCAAACGCCATTTCATGCAACGTTTCAATTCTGAATGGTCGTCTTTCACCAGGGCGATACAAAAAAGTATTTACCACTCTGGAAAGTGAGGTAAATATACTATACACTATTTTAAATAAATTAAATAAAAATATTAAGAACATATTTATTAAATTAAATTTATTTGTGGATGCCGGGTTTGAACCCGTACTCTGGATTCGTAGTTGAGCGTCTTACCACTCGACCACGAAGGCCGACTAACTGACTACTTTCAAATCCAATTATTATTTACATTTTTTCTGCCTCCTTGTGTTATGTCCCATTCAATCTCTTCAAAATTATTCATATTCCCTTTTGCGTCTACCGTTAGTTTTTCCCTTTGTCTTGATGAAGGAACGTTTCTTTTGAAACCGATTTAGTGTCAAAATGAATCTAGTGGTTTGAAATCAAGTATTCGTTTGGTTATCAAAGATTGAAAAGCTATTATTCAGAAATGTAATGCAAAAGGTCGGCTGGGAAAGTTTGACTGCATATCAAGTGCTTAGTGACGTAGTATTTTGCATAATACAAGTATATCGTGACGTTATTCATAGACCAATAAAATTTGAATTGAAATCGCTTCCATCTCGTTTATTTCAGACCGTAAGATTATGTTTATTTTATTCAACCACAAAGCTTACTATTCACCTATGTTCGTGATTTAGGATCTTGTATGTAGATTAAAATATATTTTTTTGAAAAACTTAAAATAACAATATATATTTTTTTGATTTTCCGTATAATTCACCGCTTTTTTCTTTTTCGAATACCTTGGAAAAAACAATGTAGTCTTAAATTTATGACACTTGAAATAATATCTCAAAGCTCCATAGCTCATGATGGAAATGGCATTGCGAGGTATTTGCGTTGGCCTATAATTTCTATGAAGAAAAAGCTGTTAAAATTTCATGACGTCTGAGCACACATCGCTGTTTGAGAATTTAGGTCAGCTTGAAAGTGCCTTTGGAAGGTTGTCAGCAGTAAAAATAATTTACTATACTTGAAAAAACTTTTGAAAATCGTAGATACCTACCTACCTCCTTTGACGAAAATAGTAATTTTGTTTAAAATAATTTGTTTTGCAATAAAGATGTGAAAATATAATTTATTCAGAATATTTTTTGTTGATTTATTTTTTCAACTTCAGCTTAACTTTCTTAATCAAAAAAGTCGTGAGTTATTTTGCGCCTAATATAGGCAATTTGCTTAGCATAATGATATGGCAAAATTGTTCAGAACAAACTTCATTACGGGTAATCGCTTCACATATTTGAATTTCCGCGCTACTGGAACAATACATATTTTGCTTGGGCGCTAGTTTCCATTAACCTTTACAGTCAGAAACAAGCTTATACCATCGCAGCTTAACTCAAACCCTAATCTTAAGTATTAATCTCGTTCATGCAGTTATACATTTATTACGGTTAACTAACGTAATATCAAGGTTAATGCATCATACGAAGTTTACATTGCTCAATACCTGTTTTGCTTAAGTATTATTTGGTTATTGTCATTACTTAGAGTTGAAAGTTGTTTTTTTTAAACAAACAGCTAAGGGTTAGATTTCCTAATAATTGAAAATAACCACATTTTTTTGTGATTTAATAAAACAAATTTATAACTTTATTCCACTTTTATTTTATGACTGGACCGGTTTCAGCCTATGACGGCCATCTTCAGACTAGATACTTTTTGGTGGAAACTTTTTTTTATTTTTGTAAAGAGTCCGAACTTTCCAGAGCTATGGAGCTATGGCATCGCAATGATAGATTCTCCTATCTTAACAAACGGATTGAAAACTTTGGAGCACAGACGTCAGGTGAGAATGCTGTCCTTGTTCTACGGGTATTTAAATGGAAGATGCTCCGAGGAACTTGCGTCATTGATCCCTTCGACACCGGTGCATAGTCGGGAAACTCGCCAAACACGCCCAACATTTGTACACGATTGACATTCAATACATGAGAATGGGTCGCTTTTACGACTCGTTATTATGTTCAACAGCTCGGCTATGGAACGATTTGCCGGCCTCTGTGTTTCCTCTCTCCTTCAACATGGGCCAAGACCCAAGTTCACTCCTTCCTTTCCTCAAAAAGAGCCTCCACACAGCATCCCCAAAATGACATGGGTCCTGAGGGAAATTATTTCCCTCAAGGCCTCCTGTGTGGAGTTATTGTAAAAAAAACCCAAATAGGGTATATTTTGAGGTTGAAGAAAGTGGGAAGAAGGAACGTTGTGGAGTTCATTGCTATACAGATCTGGTCACCAAATACGTCTTTTACCATTTCAAGGAACCTTTCAATTTTTAATGGTGATCTTTCACCAGGGCGATACTTAGTATGTATAACACTTGTATTTAGCAGCAAGTGTAAACTGGAACGTCGACTTATATCACAAAGAATATAATATCATATTTTTTTATCTCAACTGATAGTTATTCAACTAAAATCCAAGGTAGGTCGCCATAATGATTTAATAAAACAAATTTTTAACTTTATTCCACTTTTATTTTTTTTGACTAGACCGGTTTCAACCTATGACGGCCATCTTCAGACTAGTTCAGGATGGCCGTCATAGGCTGAAACCGGTCCAGTCAAAAAATAAAAGTGGAACAAAGATAAAAATTTGTTTTATTAAATCATTAAAATGGAATTCCACCACGAATTAACAGTTTCAAAATTAGAAATAATAAAAAGGTCGCCATTCCTCATGGAAACTTACGTCACTAATATGCCTCCTCTTGAAATGTTAACCTTTGAAAATATAGGGCACTAGTAGAAGACGATTTAAAAAAATACTATTTTAATAATAATAGTATTTGGATAATTTGTACAGCTTCATGTTTGTGAAAGATGGTGATAACAGGGTCTTTAAGGTGCTCAAGGGCCCTGTACAAATCTTAATTCCTAGGCTCCATCTTATTACTTACTTCATATATTATAATCTAGGGCATATCAAAAATTATTTATATTATGTACAGAGATAAAATACAGAAGCATATATACCTGGCAGGTCAGTTCAGATAAAAAACTTTTTGTATTTATTATTTCTAGCTCGGAGAAGTTTTGCACGAGGATTTTTGCATTTATGTTTTTTATTGTCCGATTTTAAGACGTAAGAGATCATAAGAGGCTCTCTGAAATTGAAGTACAGTACAAGGATTAGATTAATATTTATATGTCTAATGATGATTCAACGCTCGTTAAGAAACATATTATGGTGTAAGGCTTCCACTTACATGAAAGCAAATTTCACAATAGGCTTTTTGAATTAGAAAAATAGTACAGGGGTTTGATTAAAATCCTAACTATCGTTTATTTGGGGATGCTGGTCGTTTTTTTTGTGGAAAAAAGTTTATCCTGGGTTTTGAAGAGACCCGTGTCATTGAAGCAAATAAAACATTCTCCCCGTGCAAGCATAGATTTTTAGGTTCTTGATACATGGATAAAGCATATGCATATCGTCGCTGGAAAGGCACAAGGGTTAAAGCGACACTTTGGTAAAAAATGAGTTAAATATGCAGTTTTGTTTCTGCATCGAATGCTCTGGAGAAGGCCTGACTCGAGCGACACAAATTTGCGCTTTTTTTATTTCCATTGAGTTACCCGAGTTAACTTTTTTTAAACTTTGAGATGAAGCACTCACTTTGTGGAAAGACATAATTAAATTTTAAATAAAAATAACTTTGTTTTGACACCACATTATTGGATACATATATACATAAACAAACCGGTTTCGGCTCTACCTGAACCTTCTTCAGGGCTGAACAAACATGTATTAAATATCAATACATATTTGTTCAGCCCTGAAAAAGGTTCAGGTAGAGCCGAAACCGGTTGGTTTATGTATATATGTATCCAATAAAGTGGTGTCAAAACAATGCTATTTTTATTTAAAAATTAACTTTTTTTTTTCAAAATCATACTATCCTACCAATCCTTCCCATGACGGCCTGCATGGTCTAGTGGTAAGACGCTCAACTACAAATCCACAGGTCGCGGGTTTGAACCTGGCGTGCGTAAATAAATTTTATTTTATTAATAAGTGTCATAACACATTTAATTGATATGAAATAAAATATAGTTTATTTGCGGCACGTTCCAGAATGGTAGATACTCGCCCTGGAATGCCCTGAATCGCCCTGGTGAAGGACCACCATATAGAATTGAAACGTTGCATGGAATGGCTTTAGCCGTGTTTGGTGACTAGATCTGAATAGTTAGGTACTTCCCAACCATATCCTTCCTCATCTCCTTCCCCTCCCCACTACATTCAGTCTCACAACATACCTCTATTGGGGATGCCATAGTCTCACTTACTCTAGACGGTTGGGAGCAGTTGAGACTCTTGTGCGGTATTCACGTAAAAAAATAAAAATAAAAAACGTACTGAAGTCTTAAGAATTTTATTGTCAAACAAAAAAAAACTTTAAAGTGCTCTGGCATAAACTTCCCAAAATGGCTCCTCAGCCTTTTGCCTTTCCACGACGATATATATATTTTTTTAACTCCAAATAACGTTTTTTTTACAATATTTTTATTTCTCGCACGTCGTTGAATCGAACTCACTTAGTATTTTAAAATGTCTCAAATTACGGCTATGACTGGATTAAATACTTTGTAAATAATTAGTCAGTAAATATTAAAACTTGACAAAATAAAATAAATCATCAAAAAATTCGCGAAAGATGGTGCCTTGTTAAGAGCCATGATAGACAAGCGCGTCCTACCCATAAAATCTTGTTTATCATCCAATCCTGTTTATATCGCCACAAAATAACAGGGGTTATCGATTGCTGGCAGGGATGCACCCTAAGATAAGCCATTAAGAGTTGTAGAACAAATCGGAGGAATATCTCGGCTCCCCATCCGATCGCCCTGATATTGGCTTCCCTATCAATCTTCATTGGCTACGACTGAAGGTGGTTACAAGATGCGAGGATAATGATTCGTGAAGGAAGGGACAGGAAAGTAATAGAAGGTTGTATTACTTGGGGATTTGGACTTGTGTTTACATGTTAAATATGCTTGTATTTGATAGACAATTTCCACCCGTTTCAAATACAGAATAATGTCTGCAAAAATACATTATAGGTAGGTACTTTATTAGGTAGGTACTTTATTAGGTAGGTAGGGATTTGAAAAAAAATAAATTATTTTGATAATTTCAATTAACATCAGTTCCAAATTTGAAAAGTTCACACTTTTACGGACGTGCGTACTCAAAAAGGCAATACATTACTAATTATGATTAGTGATTTTATCAGTGGCTTGCATTGGTTTTTAACTGACATGATTCGAAGAAGGTATTGTTTCGCTAATTAAAGAAGTTTTTTTCATTAGTTCGGTTGGTACTAACTGTGGTGGCAAAATGTTATAGATACAGTTTTTGTTTGATGTGGTTAAACGATAAAACTGAAACTGTTATAATAAATATGTTAAGAAACAATATCATTAAATGCCACGTGAAAAAAACAAAATAAATATCTTTTGGAAAGAGAACTTTTTTTAAATATTTTTTTTTTTTATTTTTTTTTTTTATTTTATTTTTATTTTATTTTATTTATTTTATATTAGTTACTTTGTACATTTAAGTTTACAAGTATCTAATTATTTCATTTTCTTTTTGACTAATAATATTTTAACTTAAACACTAACTTAGGTGCTATTTGCCAACAAATGTATTTGCTGTAAATCGAAGAAATTCCAAACTGTAAAATATCACAAATAATAACATATTTTATCAGTTGCAACCTATATTTTTGAAAAAAATGTATGCAAAATTGCATCATTCAATTATTATTATTTTATTTTTTTCAATTAAAAATTTAAGAATTTTTGCGTTTATAAAAACGTGGTATAAAAAAAAACATTTGATCATATCAAGATATAAACGCTTCTAAAATTTAGAATTATAAACATAATTTACACATAATTGGCAGTAATTAAACAAACAACAACAAAGCTTGCTGTTTGAAGGCAGTTTTATTGACGCAAAATATGTCAAAATCCGAAGCCATACGATTCAACGGCGCGAGTGCCCTCCCACCGACATAACCGTTGGCAAGTTAGCCCCGCAAGCCAGGAGATAAGACAATCTATGCTGTCAATGACAGCGATAACCATCGGGAACACAAAAGTTAATGCTCTCCGTGATAGCCTTGTTTGCGAAATATCCACGAATTAATCTGAAGAAATGTGTAACAATGTACCACATCCCCCCCTTCTGACCCATAGATGGGTTGTTCCGAGCATACCCAAGAGAAAAGTCGGTGAGATAGGGGCACGGGTAGTAACCATATCATTCACACAGTCGTATATTCTTAGAAAATCATACAAAAATAAAAATAAAATTTCAATGTAATTGAGGAAATTCAAAAATAATTATCTTTAACAATACTTTGCCAAGTCGTTTTTTTTGCTCTCGTGCAAAATTTTATCACTGGCAAATGTAACCTTTTACCATCACTGTACCGAGTTGTAAAAATACATTTTTTTTCACAAAATATCGTAAGAATCCGTAATATCCACCGGGAGGACCATGCATATGAAAATTAATGTTATTTTTTCCAACCAGAGATATAAAATAAATATTTAAAAAATTCAAGTTAACATTCAAAATGTGCAAATATCCAACATTCTTCTAAGTTTTAGTTGAAATATGAAAATCGATATCACATATCAAAATCCTTCAAATATTTAAACGATCATACTTTTCCCTTTGCAAAACTTACAGTCATAAAAACAGCATTTTCACCATAACATTCGAAGCAATACACATCGTAAATTACCAACCCTCACTTTTTACATAAAGCGTTACGTTCGTTTCTACAAAGATACAGTTATGGGAAAGAAGACGAGTTACCAATCAGTAAAACAAAATTGACTTGGGAATTTGTACGAGAAAGGCAGGTGCCTCCTATATGAAATACAAATAAATTTGTAAAGGAAATACAATTTCTTGGGCAGTATGAAAATATGATAATTTATCTGTCATTTTCTTACGATTGTTTTTCAGTCTATGCACCCCACTGGAATACAAATTAAAATTACAAAGAAAAAATAGATTTCGTTTTGAAAAAAAAAAATAACCGCTTCATTAAATTTAACAGAGAAAATATATTAAAAGCGTAAAATTGTATTGCTTCAAGAACATTATATCAAATAAATCAACTTAGCTTGTGATGTTTCACACTCCATTACATTTGACGATCTGCACCATTTTGATTTGTTGGCATTCGAACGGTCCCATATAAACCCAGATTCTCGGCACGTTTCAGCTTTTGGTTAAATTGTGTACAGCTGACAAGGTTAAACACATGACCCTTATGTCTGATAGCTGATCACACGTTGATACAAAATTAAAACGGTCCGAAAATTGGCATATAGTGGGGACCGTTAAAATTTAAAAGAAATGTTTAAACACCTCGAACTAAGTAACGAAATCTTTTATCTTTTTTTTACCGAAACGTGACCATAAAAACGAAGATTTTATCAATTCCGTACTAAAACTCCTTCAAATCTTTTAAGAACTGTCGTCATTTCTCCAAAATGTCTTAATATTTCAATTTAATCTGACTGGCCCAGTCGTCCCGCGACACTTTTATTGTTCTCTTCTGAGGAAAAATTGCTTTACGTGTCTAAAAAGGGCCAACTTTTCGGAAAGGAAATTATCCGTATAATTTTTTTACATCTTTGTCCGCCTAAGAAATTACTAATCGTGGTGATAATTTTGGAGGATGCTGAAATGTATCCAAGTACAAATTTGATTTAATCTTTTCTCGGGCTTAGTAAATACTCATTTGCATATACATACATGTTATAATATGTGTGTTGTTGTGTGAGTTTGACTTTTATTTTGATATTGTATCAGTTCACATCCTGAAAAGTGACAAATACAGGATTACCGAAATGCTAATCCAAGTGAAGATTTATGGAAGACGTTATGGAAAAGGCGCTACACCATATTGCTACGAAAATTATTCAAAATACGAGTTCCATTTCATTGAGTTATACCGGACGTTTTTTGTTAAATGTATATCGTACAAAAGTCCCATCTGTCTGGAGCAAGTAGGACTATGGCATCTTTGATTGGGGTATGTTATGAGACTGAAGAGAGTGCAGAAGAGAACGAGACGGGAAGTACTTGGCTATTCAGAACTGATTAATAAAACCAGCTAATGCTATTTTAGAAAACGTTTCCATTCTGATTGGCGGTCTTCCGCCAGGGTGACATTGAGAATACCCACCACCTCTGAATCTTAAACAGAGATTGTTGGACTGCAGTCTGATGGGTGAAGATCATTTTGGTGATAGCCGACCTCCGATAGAAGAAGGCTCCAGAAAGAGTAAAATGCAATATGTCTGTTATTAAAATATCTTCCCACCCCCAATTTTGTCTTTAATTATATTTTATTGGCTATGCCTAGTCGCTCAAATTAAATTCAATGAAATTCTCCTGAATTTTATATTATATAGACAAATTAAAACCAAACCAAAAAACGCTACACTTGAAAACTTTTTAAAGAAATTAATCTTGTCTTATATCTTCAAATTTATTTATCTCCACTATTTCAAAAAATCTATTCCCGTTAAATCATCTGAAAACTTTTTCTTATTTATTTATGGCTGCTGCGTATGTTTTTTTATACGTCACTTTAGTGTTGCCAGCATTTCTCGTCTTTCCCTCCATAACGTATGACAGCTCGCTCGAAATTTGAATTTTGTTTATGGCGATCGTTTTGAAAACATTCTCTCCCCATTATTCCATAAAGGGGAATAGCGCACGTGAAAATATTTTTAATATGGCGCTCCAATATTTAAAAATAAGGGCGGCATTTTCTTTGTATTTTCATTCTCGTCGGCACGGCCGGGAGAGTTTTTATTCTGTTTTTAGTGCCCGAGCGATAAACGAAAATTATTCAACTCACTTCTCGTATTTAAAATCTTCACTTGAATAATTTTACTTCCTTTTGCATGGTCGTAAAATTCAGTTGTTAAAACTGAATACTGTTGGATGAAATTGCCACTTGGCAATTACCCCACCCTTGGAGTAACGATAAAAGGAAGGTACAGCTAAATGTTTTTATCCAACCTATACAAACTTGCGATAAATCACTTTCTCCGGATTTTCACGTTGTATACCATGAGAGAGAAAGAGACAAGAAAAGTAATCCCATAATATTGCAACACTTCTAAGTATGTAAGAATGGTCTTCTCTCGCGCTAACTTCACATCATCGAGTCGTATAACTTACGTCAGCGGATTTTGAGGTTATTTCCTGTGATTGTGTTGATTAAAAAACTTGCAATGGTCATACAAATAAATCGAATATTATAAAACATCACTTTTCATAGGTATTTCAACGGTTTTAAATATTTTTGAACAAACTTTAGAATTTTCACATTTTTAATGATATAAAGACATAAAATCAACAAAAAGCTTCCATCGTTATTTAGGCAAACTATCTGTTATTAGTGTTTGTGTGATATTTTGAATTTATAAGTCATTTTGATGGTGTATTGATATTGTTTTGTTAAATGTGTTCAAAATATGTTTATTAAAAATGTCCAAATTCCATGTGGACGGTAACTAATAGGATATCCAACTTCCTTTAATATATCTTTGTCTCTTTCTATCGAGTCAGTCTAAAAGCAAACAATACTGACTACACTATTTAGCAAAGGTACCTCTCCATATTTAAACTTACTCCAAGAGACCACCCTTATCCAATTGAAAATCCTCAAAGAGAACTTCTGCCATTACAAATTAACAAAATTATCTGCAAAAAAATTGCACTGCATCCACGGCATAGTAATACAGTAGCGACGACCCCAACTGCACTGTCAAATTAAAATATCTGTTCTTTTAACATAATACTTTATTTAAATTAAGAAGTGTATATCCAATCGTTCAAATAACAAAATAAATATACAAATGTATATAAAATATATAGTATCTTTTTAATTTTTTTTTTTTAATATGAATATCGCACAAGAGTCTCAACTGCTCCCAACCGTCTGGAGCCAGTGAGACTATGGCATCCCCAAGTAGGGTATGTTGTGAGGCTGAAGGTAGTGGGGAGGAGAAGGAGATTGGGAAGAGGAAGGTTGGGAAGTACCTGGCTATTCAGATCTGGTCACCAAACACGGCTTAGGCCATTCCAAGCAACGTTTCGATTCTGAATGGTGGTCTTTCGCCAGGACGATAATTAAAGCATCTTTCACTCTGAAACGTGCTGCATATACTATATATAACATATATATATATATATATATATATATATATATATATATATATATATATATATTATTGTAAATTAATAAAATGTTTAATGACGCATTTAATTTAAACCAAAAAAGGATTTGATAGTGTAATGAATTTTGGACATGTTTTTCGGTATTGAATTTATATGTAAACACATCTACTTTCAGCTTGAAAAGTAATTTCAATCATGAGCTATGGAGCTTTAAAATATCCATTTTATTGCCAAAAAAAAGATGAGACGCCATATAACTTGATCCATTTTTTCAAGAGAACAATAAGAAAAATATTTCGTTGAAAGTTTATTTGATATCATATAGTTAAAATAATGATGTATTGCTTTGATAAAGCTTAGCTGAAAGTGAAACCGTTGGGTAGTTAAAAACAATAAAAAAAAATAGTCGTCCATTCAAACGTTTATTTCATGAAAGTATTTGCCGCTTGACACACTTAAATCTGTAGTCGGTGGCATCGCTAGCGTAGGATTTTGTTGATCCATAAAAATTATATGGGATTAAAACATAGAATCATTGGTAGTTCCCCATTTGGTCCCCTGCCAGTGAAGCTAGGCTTTTATTTATTTTTTCACATGTCAACACTTGCTTCTCATCTGTAAAATATTACAGTTAATACCGTACAAGAGTCCCAACTACTTTAAACTGTATATAACCAGTGAGACTATGGCATCCCCAATTAAGGTATGTTGTGAAGCTGAAGGCATTTTGAGAGAGAAAGGAGATGGGAGAAGAAGAAGGTTGGGAAATACCTGGCTATTCGGATCTGGTCACCAAATACAGTTGAAGTCATTTCAAGCAACGTTTCGATTCTGAATGGTGGTCTGTCACCAGGGCGATAATTAGACTATCTCCCACTCTGAAACGTGCCGCAAATATACTGTATATATTATTTTAAATTAATAAAATGTTTAATGACGCATATTAACTAAATCAAAAAAGGATTTGATCCTGCGACCTCTAGCTTATTGCATTTATCAGTGTATGAATAAGCATCTGCTTGATGTAGTTGATGTGCAGAGTTTAGGGTTTTGGAAAGCTTTTCGGTGGAGATTTCAACTAAATTTGACCGTCTGAAAGCTTTCAACTTTCAAAGTTCAACCACAAATTTGACTGAGTGGAAACTATTCGCATGATGGATCAGTTGGAAATTAAATTCTTCCTCGTGTAACTTTTATAAGACCGGGAAACGTGTTAAAGTTTGCGATCGATCAAAGTTCAGATATTTTACTAAAGATTTTATAGAGAATTTGATATTAAATTTGTTAAACTCTGACGCAAGTGGAACAATACAAGCATTTATTATGCCCAGCTTAAAACAATAAATAATAGTGTGGGGTTAAATATACTTGAAATTAAGAAAGCCATTAAAATTAATAGTCATATTCTTAATAATCAATAAAAAAATTCCAGTAGTCCAATATTAGGTATATTTCCCGTTAACTCATAAAATTTCTCATTATTCTTTTATCACCTTCTCAGTAGATATTTTGCCTCTTTCATTTAATATTGTCTGTCTCTTTATCTCTGTTCCTTTGTTATAATTAAATGTTCTCTTATTTTATTTTATATTGTTTTCTCTCTCTGTATGTACAAGTATATATAACCACACACAGTGTATTTTTTGTTTATTTTAATTTTGTACCCTGATGATGCTTAGGCTAAGCAAAACCGGTCTGTCATAAAAAATAAAATAAAAATCTGGTCTCATACAAAGTTATTATTCCATTTTCATTAAATATGTCAAACCACAAAGTGATTGCTTTCCACGTATATATTAAAATATCTGTTTGATCCTTCTGAGGTTATGACCTCTCTCTATGAAACGCGTCATTTATGAGGAAGAGGAAAAGGTTGAAATTGGAACTGTTAATCTTAACTATAAAGCTGAAAAAATACCTCCGACGGTCGAGTGGTTAAGACGCTAGACTACGAATTCAGAAGTCGCGGGTTCAAAATCTCGGGGTGCGCAAATAAATTTCATTTGATTAATTTGTGTTATTACACATTCGATGATTACTGAGTGGCAGATACTCTCAGTATCGCTGTGGTGAATAACCATCACTCAGAATCGAACTTTACTTGAATTGGCTTTAGCGATATTTGGTGATCAGCAGTGGCAGCTCGTGAGTTTTTAGTGTGCTAGAGTGCTAAGATTGAAAAATACGACATTGTTAGTGTTGCTGTAGCCGAAAATGTATTTTTTTTTTCAAGATTTTATTTTTTGTATGAAGATTTTCAGGATTTTTCAGTTTTGGTGGTGCGCTGCACGGATTTCTGAAAAATCTTCATACAAAAAGTTGAAATTTCGAAAAAAAAAAAAATGTTTTCGGCTAAAACAACATCAATGATGACGTTTTTTTTTCAATCTTACCACTCTAGCACACTGAAAACTCACGAGCCGCCACTGGTGATCAGATCTGAATAGCCAGGTAATTGCCAATCCTCCTCTTCCTATCTCCTTTCCATCTCCACTCCCTTCATCATTAAAACATACCTCAATTGGATATGCCACAGTCCTATTGACTCTAGACGGTTGGGAGCAGTTGGGACTCTTGTGTGGTATTCACATAAAAAAAAACTCTTTGTAAGAAGCATTCAGCTCAGCCTCACTTCTCGAAGAGTAACCTCTGGCGTAATAGAATTTGAAGTTTTTGTTCTGGAGTTTATTGGTCAACGCAACTTTTTTTGCTACCAACGCTATTTATATCATGAGTTATGGAGCTTTGCTATTTACATTTTTTTTGTTTAAAAATAAAGCGCGTCACCTGTTATTATATTATATTTTTTTTCAGTAATTATTCTTTTGCGGGGCTGAAAAGAGTGGGTTAGGAAAGGAGATGGAGAAGAGAAAGGTAGGAGAGAACCCGGCTATTCAGATCTGGTCTCTGACGGAAAAATCCATTTCAAGCAACGTTTCTATTCTGAGTGTTGGTCTTTCATCAGGGCGATACTGAGAGTATCTACCACTCTGGAACGTGCCGCACATATAATATTAATTATGTTGTATTAATTACATGTGAAATTACAAGTTTTTTAATTAAATAGAATTTATTTGCTTGCGTCGAGATTTGAATTCGTAATATCTGGATTCTTAGCCGAGGAAATTAACCACTCGACCACGGAGGTCGTCATATATATGTAAGCAACCATAATTCTGCGGTGGGTTATGCCGCAGAAATTGCGTCTTTGAAACAACGATTTTACCGCGTTTTCCCCTTTCCAAAATTCAAATTTCGAACGTCAATGTGACCGTATTCAAAGCCTAAGGGATCGAGGTGATTTATAGCGACATAAATTCTACGTAAACATCCAAAGTACACCAACTTTCCCCATGAATTCATAGCCAGACAGAGACAGATCATGTTCGGTAAAACGTACATGCCGAAGTTGACAAAATCACTATCACCTATCATCACGCCGTTTCTCCGCAGGAGTAGGCAGAGAGGATGGACCGCCATACTACTCTGTTTTGGCACATACTCTTTGCTTCAGTCTCTTTTTTTTTAAAGAAAGACAAACATTCCCGTATTACGAATAACCTTACAATATTTGAAAAATTTCCACTGTCATCGTAATAAGCGGAAAATGTTGCTTGTGCAATGATGGAGGACTTAGCCAGCAAAGGAATTGATTCAAATTCATGCATTGTCTATTTCGCCATGTCTTTCTCGGGCTTCTCAACTTCTTCTACAATTCACTTTCGCATCATATATTCTTTTTACATTCCTTTTTTTCGTTCAACCGCTATAAACGTTCAAACTATCTAAGCGTTCTTTCTTAATCGTATTCATTACGTTTACATCAGCCTTTCATTCTTTCCGGATCTCCACGTTTGTAAATTGTCAAACATTGTTTCACTCACTAACATGATTCTCGGGGATCTCATTTCTACGGCATTCAGTTTACCTTCATCTTTCCTCTGCCAGTTCCATACCACACTACCATACATCAGGGTTGGTGTCAGCCCACCACTGTGGACTGCTAGCCTCGCTTCTTTTCACATGTTTATACTGGCGACAAAAATCACACTTGATAACATATCAAGGGCAGTTGTTTCACTGACCGTCACATTTGACATTGTCACTAATCAACAATCAGCGTCATTTTGATTTTTGTCATTTGGACGGTCTCCGTTAAACGCTGATTTTGGGCCCGGTTTAGCTTTTGATCAACTTATATTTTTAAAATTATAAATAATTGAATTAAATCACAGTTTGCGCAAAAAAAAAAACGCGCAGAAAACAAGTTAGTTGAAAGAAATTGAATGAATCGTCAAATAAGTCTGCATTTAATATAATATTGCAAACGTGTAAATAAAATTCATATGAAGATTGGCGGGTTTAATTACATATTTAGGTAATTTTCACTTGTTGCACTAATAGATATAATAATCGTATTGCTAACTAAACAATAGTGTCGTGTGTTGGAATTCAAAGTGATAATTTATTGGGTTCTTACCTTCATGTTTATTATCCAAATCCCTACCTACCTAACCATTTTCAAAATACTTTTATTCAAAACGGTGACTATTCAAAGCAGTTGACAATCGAACAGAAGAGTTTTTGTGAGAAAAATGTGGTTGCTCTCTCGTTTCGCTAGTTCGTTGGTTTGATGTTTGATCTTCTAAAAATATAAAATAAATGTGTTGTTTTGTGAATAAGAAGACTAAAATAAGTGTGGTTTTTCGTTAATTGTTTCAACCGTGAAATTGTGCAAGAAGATTCAAGAAGTTCAACTTCATCGGTGAGTGAATGGTTCCTCATTTTTTCTTCATTCCATAATTTTTTCCACAATCTGTAATTTAGACATTATCATCGAGTATTATAGTTGATCGCTACTACTATTTTCCAAAATTATTAAAAACACACACAGTGTTTCATCGCAGCTTTGGATCCAACAGTCGTATGTTCCAGTCTTTACGGGGGTAGAATCTAGACTGTTTGAGTAGAGGCTTAGAGACTATGTCCCCATCCGTACTCTAGATTTTTTTTTACCTCCTCTACAAATATTCTCCATCAACTTCGGTCCCTAGCCATTATTCTCCTGTCCTCAAGTATTCCCCTCCTAATTCAACCTTCTTCCACGTTGTCAGTTCACCTCTTCCTCGGTCTTCCTATTTGTCATTTCCAATAGGGTACCCTCTTGGTCATGATTTTTGTGTCCTATCTTCTAGCATTATTTCCACATCACCAGCCACATCGAAATCTTTTGGACCTACTGATTCTTAGGATGATTTCATACACTGTTAGATTCTAAAGTTCATGGGTGATTTAAATTAACAGGTTGCAATAAAGCATTTTGATTACTTTGTTTTGTATTAGGCACAATATCTCACAATTGTAGGTAAACCACTGGTTTTATTTTCGTTTATTTTACTTTTTTTTTTCAGTATTTAACCTCTGCTTATCAAACTGCTGTATTTATTTCACTATTTTCCTGCCTCTTTTTTCTATTTCCGACACCACACAATCAACATTTATACGTAAAATACATTCACAAAGTACAGCCAAACTTTGTTTATTTGTAGAAATTTGTTGACAAGAAAACGCATTTTAATGTATGATCTCAGATAATTACCCTCGCCAAGATGTTATATCTTGATATTATATAGCGTTGTTTTTTTCATTTTCGTTTGTTATGATGGTGATACAGATCACTGCTTTACGACTTTTATGTATAGATTCGGCTGATACTAAATAAGGATTCCTAAATAAACACGAGAAAGCAAATATGTAATATTGTGCACTGAATAGAAAAAGTCAAAGTGAATGTTTCAGTTTTTTTTACGAAATACTCTTCTACAATTATTCTATTATGGAGCAGATTATCTGTTTTCTGAAGCAGCAAAACTCTCGAACGGTGAGCTCTGCCTTATGATTTTTTTTCTGTTTGGTTTAGATTTAAGTCGACGCAATATTTTGCAGCGTCATTTCCATGATGACTTGTGAAACCTCAAAATATCCGATTAACAATATTTAAAAAAAAATTGTATCTAAAGGAATATTCAAAAAATACTCGAATTATAAAGAATACTAAAAATTGTAGTAATAAGCGAGAAAAAAATACCCCCTTTGTGAATTCGTCAAAATTATCCGGCTTTTCTATTTACCCCTAGACAAAAATCCTTTTCCCGTATTTTCGTTTCTGCAAAAAGTGGAAACTTGCAAGAACTCGCTAGTAAAAAGTGACAGTTTCCTTTTCGAAGTAGGGTAATGAAGATGTCATATTTTTTCCTGCCTTTTTTGTTAAATGTCATATTTTCCTTACCATATTTCCTCCCTTGATATGACAGCACTAACCCTTGTGGACAGTCGCAGAACTAGCTCGTGCCGTCTCTCGTATGAAATAATTCACAGGGTGAAAATGAAGTATAAAATAATACAATACAATTATATAATTGTATTAAACCTCATATTTATTATGTCTTTCTTGATATGAATGATAATTTGCAACCACTTTTCATTACAAATATACTAATTTTAATTTAGAAACTAATTTATGGCTAACTTTATTTGTGGATTAAATTTATAAAAAAATGTAAAATATGTAGAATTTTTTTTTTCTGTTTTCCTTTAAACCCTCGGAGTATTAATATATGGAGAGAGAGCTAATTCTTTTTTCCTAACCTATAAAAATTTGGGATAAATCACTTTCTCCAGGTTTTTACGTCGTATACCATGAGAAAGAAAGAGACAGCAAAGTTTCCCAAATTATCACACCGCTTTAAGTGTCCCGCGTCACCGTGAACTCCGCCCATACGTTTTGATATGCGACATAAATGGACATAAAGTCAACGGTTTTTTAGGTAATATGCTATATTTTTGTTTATAACAATACTGTGAAAAAGTGGTTACACGAATAAACAAAAACATTATGTCGACATGTGCTATGAATGGATGTATAAATACCCTAGCCCTAGTCCTAGCCGCGCCCATGTCTAGCCGAGTCTGGCAAAACCCATCAAAACTGACTATAGCAGCGTTCTCTCTTGTATATTATTGCTCTGGGTTTAAACCACATTTGATATATCGTTGTTGAAAAAGCAACAGGGCTTAAGTGGGACTTGGTAAAAAAATGATAAATATGTAGTTTTGATCAGTTTTTTTTCTGCATTGAATGCTCTGACTCGTTTAATTCTGAAGACATCTGTAGACCTTTAGCTATCTAAAATTTATTTATTGAAGTTCTAATAGTTTGAAAATTGCATTTATCTTAAGTGACAGCTGTTCCGGCGTCCAAAGCCACACAAAACGGAATGTTGACCTTTTGAAAACCATGATTATTAGTCAGAATTCTTTTTTATAATGCGAACACCGCACAAGAGTCCAAATTGCTCCCAACCGCCTGAAACTGGTGAGAATATGACATCCCTAATTGTGGTATGTTGTGAGGCTGAAGGAAGTTGGAAAAGGAATGAGATGGGTAAGAGAAAGGTTGGAAAGAACCTGGATATTCAGATCTGGTCACCAAACACGGCTTAAGACATTTCAAGATAAGTTTCAATTTTGAGTGGCGGTCTTGCACTAGGGCGATACTAAGAGTATCTACCACTCCGGAATTTCATGAAAATTACACATCTCTTTCTTCTGTTCTCACATGGGAACACAGTGTCATTTTCAGTACCCAATTTCATTTCAATCATGAGCTTTAATCTATCAATTCAACTGTTATAAAATCAGATAAGACGCTAAATTGTGTATTGTTTATTAAAAAAAATAAACACAAGGAAAAGTTTAGTTTAATCTAAACTATAAATCGGATAATCTGTTTGTTTGACGCAGAAAAAAACTGTTGACTGGTGAGCTCTGGCGTTTTTGCAATTAGTAGGTTTTTCCATCTAGAATTCATACTTAGCTAACTAATCATCACGCCGTTTACCCGCGAGGTTAGGCAGAGAGGACGGTCTGCCATACAAATTTGTCTTGGCACACACTCCTTGTTTCATTCACATTCATACTCTTTTGTAATTTTGACTAGTCGATTGGCCCGAATCAAGTATTTGATTCACTTGACTGTGCCATGTCTTCCTCGGGCGTCCTCGACTTCTTCTTCCATTCACTTTCGCATCATATATTCTTTTCACACTCCTTTTTACACTCCTTTCTTCGTTCATTTGCTCTACATGCCTAAACCATCCAAGCGTCTTTTTCTTGACCCTATTCGTTACGCTTTCATCAGGCTTGCATTCTTTCCGGATTTCAACATTTTTAACACGGTGATAGATAGTTTAATTTCCACGGCATTCAGTTTGCTTTCATCCTTTACTCCTGTCAGTTCCATGCCTCACTGCCATACATCAGGGTTGGTATAAGCGCTCCATTGTGGACTGCTAGCTTCGCTTCTTTTGACATTTTTTTTTATTTGCGCAAACAGCGTTCAGTCCTCCATCAATGTAGTTTACTGCATTCAACCTCCTTTCAATATCCTTATCATCCCTTCCATCTCTCGTTAACATACTTCTTGTTCAATTAATCAACTATTTTAATGTCCTTCGTCATTTTCATTGTTAGCTATGGAGATTTTGAAATTTCCTCTCAAAAAGTAAGACAGGACGCCATATTGTTTAACCTCATATCTTTCAAGTATTCAACGAAAAATTTGTGTATAATAAATAAGAAAAAAAATATTAAAAAAAATCGTTAAGTTGTTTAATATAAAAATGATAAAATTAATTATTGAATTTTGTATTAAATTTATAAGTATTTGTTTGTCCCCTGTATTATCGACCCGTCCGGCCAGCGGGGAAAGCGCGCCAAGCGACCGCCATCTTGCCAGGTTGCCATGGCGACCGGCGAGCGCGGGAAACTGCGTCCGTCTCTCTCCGTTCCATCCCCGCATAGCAACCCCAGTGCCTGAGACGGGCGCCAGTGGACATTTTACACTTCATTTTAACACACGATCGTATATTAATTTCGATAAATGTTTAAGGTCAGTTTTATAAATTTGATGATATCACAAAGATTTCGGAAAACCTACGTAATAATTTAAGAGTCTACAAGAAAATTTATGTCAAAATTTCGCTTCAGCCTTTTGGCACTGAGATTTTATTGGTTTTCATAGGTTTTTGATGACCAAAGCTGTTTAAATTCTAAAAAAATTCGAATTTTTAATCTAGTGATAGAATCTTGTAAAAATCCTGGTAGTTACTACCCGGCTTTGCCCGAGTTGCACACACAATTTTACAAGAATGTATCTGTCTGTGAAAGAAAGAGACGAATGCGTCAGTAAAATCGAGTTTGACTTAAGTATGCAGAGTTGTTTCTTAGATACATATCAAACAAAAGAAAAATTAGATGAGTTATGAGATAAAATAATGTGCTTTTATTTTTTGAAAAAGCACATGTGTCGTTTATTCCAGATCTCAGGGAGGGTTGTATAATCCGTAAGTTCCATTTAATACGAAGATAATAAATAAAGTAACCTGATGATATATAGTATTGAATAAAAATAAATAAAAAAACAAAAATAACAATAGAATTAATATAAAGCTTCTAGATACTCTAAGTATCGCCCTGTTGAAAGACCACCTTTCAGAATCAAAACATTGCTTGAAATGGCTTAAGCCGTGTTTGGCGACCAGATCTAAATGGCCAGGTACTTCCTTACTTTCTTCTTCCCCATTTCCTTCTCCTCCCCGTTACCTACAGCTTCACAAATTATCCTGATTGGAGATGCATTAGTCCCACTGGCTCCAGACGGTTGGAAACAGTTGGAATTCTTGTGGGGTATTCACATAAAATAAAAATAAATAAATGCAACTTTTTTCAGTTTATAATGTTATATCCATCATGAACTATGTAGCCATTGAATATCAATTAAACTGGACAGGATGTCGAATTGTCTGATCTATATTCTTGAAAAATTGTGTGCGAAACTCGGGCAAAGCCGGGTAGTAAACACGATAATAGGTTGTTTTTTATCTTTCTTTGTATTCCTTTGTTGTAATTTAAATGTTATTCTTTTGTTTTCTTACTGTTCTATTTTTAAAAAAATATTTCATATTGTATTCTCCCTCTGTATGTACGAGTATATATAACCACACACAGTGTGTTTTTTGTTTAGTTTAATTTTGTACCCTGACGATGCTTAGGCTAAGCGAAACCAATCGGTCATAAAAAAATAAAATAAAATCTGTGGTCTTTTACAAAATTACTACTTCTTTTTTATTAACAAAAATAGTTAATCGGATGTTCAGAATTCTGTTATTAGATGAAATATAAAACTTTTTAGAACTAAAATAGCTTTAGTTCTCCGAGAACCTGTCAAATAAATAACAATCTCAGGGCTTTCAGCAAAGTTTTGACAAAATATCGAAATAACTAAATAGTTTAAATGTTTTCAAAAATATTCATAATTATACAAGTTAAGGTCTCTACTCCCATCTCTTAAACCATCGAAACTGGAAACTATTTTTACAAACTCGCAGTCTCTCATTTGATATCCCCATTTTTCGGACAGATACGCCCCCCCCCCCAAGCCCACTGAGCGATGTAATTTTATTACCACCCCATGAAATAACGCAATAAGCATTTTGATTTGAAACTTGAATATTTTGCTAATGTTGATTTTAACTGTATTCACAAGATAAAAATTCGCTGTGTTGAATTTTTTTCTTATGTATCGTTTGTGAATAATGTGTAATTATTTAAATATGATGTTTTGAGTTAAGGTAACTAAATAACTAACCATCACGCCGTTTCCCCCGCAGGCGTAGGCAGAAAGGACAGACTGCTATATAACACTGTCTTGGCACACACTCTTTACTTCATTAACATTCATACATCGTCTCATACATACTCTTCTATTTATCAGACTTTTTTACATGGCCCGATTTAAGTATTTGATTCACTTGATCGTGCCATGTCTTTCTCGGGCGTCCCCGACTTCCATACACTTTCGCAACATATTTTTTTTTCACACAATTTTTTTCGTTCATTCGCTCTACACGCCTAAACCATCTAAGCGTCCTATTCTTGATCCTATTCATTACGTTTACATCAGCCTTGCATTTTTTCCGGATATCCACATTTTTAACGCGGTCATACATGGTTTTACCGCACAAACGCCTCAAGGATCTTATTTTTGCAGCGTTCAGTCTACTTTTATCCTTTTTCTGCCAGTTCCATGCCTCACTGCCATACATAAGGGTATATTATAACATAAGCACTCCATTGTGGACTGCTAGCTTCGCTTCCTTGGACATCTTTTTATTTGCGCCAAAAGCGTCAGTTCAGTGCTCCACTAATGGAGTTTCCTATATTCACCCTTCTTTCAATATCCTTATCAGCCTTTCCGTCCCTCGTAAACATATTTCCTAGATACAAAAACTAAGGTATCGTTTAAAAAAAAATTCAAGACTTTTATATGGTTTTTAGCGAGTTTGATTACTAGCCAGAATGTATTGATTGATATCCAAGAAGCTGATCTCTTAGATATAAGAAAAATTTATTGTATACAGTGCCTAAAGTACATATTTTCGCGAAGTAAACTATTTGCAAAAAAATGAAAATCGTTACAGCAACAGAATAAAATAATGTACTGGAGGTACCTCTCTAAAAAACTAGACTTGCGCAGAGACATACCTCATTGCCCCAAAAATGTATAATTCACTTTCATTACATTTTAAGTGTTCAAATACAACTTCCTTAAATACATACAAAAATGTAATAAAAAACTGGATAAAAGCAAAAGATACCAGCCTCTTCATACTATAAGTGCTAAATTCTAAAAAATTAAGTAACTTATCTGTTGTGATTTTGAATTTGAAAAAAAAAAAAAAAAAATAATAATATAAATATATATTTTATATTTTTAATTATTATTATTATTTTTTTTTTTTTACTAATTGAAATGTACCTTATACTGTAAAATGTAACTATAGAGAGCTATAACTATGATTTGAATTAGTATACCCACGCACTGGCTTTTTGCCTATGTGGGATTTTTTTGTTATGTCTACATTATTTTTTTATTATTTCGCAATTTTTAAATGTATGTAACAAAATAAATAAAATAAATCAAAAAAAAAAATATATATATAGCTTCATCGGTCTGATTGTGGTGAGGTTGAACGTCTAGAAACATACAAACATCGAATTGATTTTCGAAAGGACTCGTAATGACTATTAAGTCTCCTTCAATGTAAGCAATCTTCCCAAAAAGCCATCCATTGACATCTTCGGTGTAACTTTTGAGTGACCAGCTGAGGCACGGGGGCTCCATCGAGTAAAGTTAGCCTCCCAAAAGTTGGGGGTACTGTACAGGGCCCGTAGATACTTTAAGAGTACACAACTGACCTTTTACAAATACGTCCTACTGTTGAATTTGGTAGTCAACTCTGGTCTGAAGCCGCAAAATACCTGAAAAAAAATACTAGGCTCTCTGCAGAAAAGGGTGGTTCGTGTTATAGATTCCCTATCTTAATAAACGGGTTAAAATATTAAGAGCACAGATGTCAGGTGGGAATGTTGTATTTGTTTTACAGGTATTTCAATAAAAGATACTCCAATAATCTTGCGTCATTTAAACAAATAAATTATAGTGAATATCGCACAAGAGTCTCAACTGCTTTCAACCATGAATCAGGGAGACTATGGCATCCCCAATTGGGATATGTTGTAAGGCTGAAGGTAGTAGGGAACATAATAAAGAAGGTTGGGAAGTACCTGGCTATTCAGATCTGGTCACCAAACACGCCTAAAGCTATTTCAAGCAACGTTTCGATTCTGAATGGTGGTATTTCACCAGGGCAATTTTTAGTATCTACCACTCTGATCGACCATCGACCCCTTTCGAGCACCTGTGCAAAGCCGGGAAACTAAAAGGCATCCCTAAACAGGAAATATTGTGAGGCTGAAAGTAGTGGTCGGGGGGAGGAGATAAGGAAGAGCAAGATTGGGAAGTACCTGGCTATACAAATCTGGTCATTAAATACGGATAAAAACATTTAGAACAACCTTTCAATTCTGAATGGTGATTTTTCACTAGGGTGATACTTAAAGAATCTACCACTCTGGAACGTGCCGCAAATAAACTATCACACATATATATATATATATATGTCATGTTGTATTAATGAAATATGTCATATTAATTAAATCTAATTTATTTGCGCACGCCGGAATTTAAGGCCGTGACCTCTAGATTCATAATCGAGCATTTTTAACCACTCGACCACAAAGGTACTCGATTAAAAAGAATATTCAAAATGTAATTATTGCAAGGAATTTAAAAATGGTGGAAAGAAACCTAAGGGAAATCTTTTTCACTAGCAGATTGAGTACGGGCACTTAAATTTAAATAAGATTTCCATCTGAGTTAAAAAAACGTACTGGGATTGTAGATAATCCTTAATACGGCAACATCCCGTGAGTTTGTTTCCTGTTAATCGCCGTAATGAGCAAGTCCAGCGGGGCATGCTGCTACCCCGGGGAGTGAGGGGTGCAAGCACCACCCACTGCGGTCTATCCTCTGCCACCTACCCCAAGGGAGGTGTTGCAGGCACAAGCGCAGACGGAATTCCGATTGGGTGTAATCAGTGTTGGCGAATTGTCGTTCTGTCTGGGAGTTCGAGGGATGTTATTTATTCATGCAATGAAAATATTTTTGTATGAGTAACCACTCGGAACCGTGGAATTATGACAAATTTAATTTTAAAGGCTTAGTTATAACCGAAATTTGCCATGTTTGTTCATATTTTATAACAAGCGCAGACTCGTGAAACATCACGTAGTATAATAATTGTGGGATTTAAAAGCTGATTGTTTTCATTTAAAATAAATAATTAAAATTTTAATTTAAAAATATAATTAATGTATTTTGAACCTCGATCAACTAAATTCAAGACAACTCTGCTAATCATTACACCACTAACTATTGTAACAGCGGTGACATACGAGGCCTGTTCAAAAGAAAAGGTGAATTTTGAATTTTCGCGGGCTGTGTTCATTCGATTATCGATTTTTTTTGTTACGTTGGTACACATATGTTTATCATATGTTAGGATTATCAGCCATTTTGGATTAGTGGTTTGTTTTTGACAACTGGAAAGGTTAGTCACGTTTTTGTGTGTTCTTCGATTTTTTACTTTTGAAAAAAATGTATCAAAGAATATGTATTAAATTTTGCGTTAAAAATAGAATAAAGTGCCCCAACGCACTTAAAATGTTGATTGTGGCAATCGGCGAGTCTACTTTGTCTCAACAAAGTGTTTATAAGTGGTACAAGCGCTTTACAGAAGGCCGAGAAGATGTTAATGACGATGAGCGTCCTGGAGTTATGGAAGAAACAAATCATGGATTTTATTCTTTGATCCAATTTTTTTTAAAGTAAAAAATCGAAGAACACGCTAACATATGAAAAACATATGTGTGCAAATTCAAGATTCCCCTTTTTTTTAACAGGCCTTGTACATTCTAAATGTGTTCTTGAAAAGTAGAATGATATATTTAAGAATGTAACGTGCTCACATCACAATCGAAATTTTATTGTTTGATTATTTGCTTTATTCAATTATTTCGTAATTTTCACGAGTACAAGATCATCCAATATAGTATTTTGTCAATGTTTATATGACACTACATAAAAATCTCACTGCCCAGAGCTAGTGAGATCATTGCATCCCCAATTGTGGAATTTTTTGAGACGAAAGGGATGTGAGAGAGTAATAATATTGGTTGGTAAAACTTGCCAATTTATACTTTACTAAGTTAAAGCCACTGTAAGCAACGCAAAGTTTTAATTCTGAGTGATTTTTTTTCACCATGGTGACACTGGGAGTACCTTTCAATCTGGACAGTGGCTATACCTACCTAGCAAAGTACCCACCTAAAATGTATTTTAGCCTTGGAGGACGAATATAAGGAGAGGTATCTTTGCGAAACACTATAGTCAGGACGGTTGACTTTATACTGACTCTATAGAAAGAGACAAAGATTAATAAAAGGATGTTGTATAGCTTCTTAGTTTCTACCCATATGGAATTCGGACATTAAAAAAAACATGTTTGAACAAATTTAACAAAACAATATAAATACACCATTAAAATGATATATAAGGTCAAAATATCACACAAACACTAATAACAGAAGGTTGGCCTAAATAACGATGGAGGCTTGTTGTTGATTTATTTCTTTATATCATAAAAAATGTGAAAATTCTAAATTTGGGGAAAAAGTATTTAAAACTGTTGAAATACCTCTGAAAAGTGATGTTTTATAATCTTTGTTTGATTTTTTTTTGCTACATTCACGCTTGCACATATGACTATTATGTTTGATTTATTTGTAGAACCACTGCAAGTTTTTTAATCAACACAAATATAGGAAATAACCTCAAAATCTGTTGATGTAAGTTATACGACTCAATGATGCAAAGTAAATCTGGACGGAGAACATTCTTACATACTTAGAAGTGCTGTAATATTAAAAAAAAAAACGAAGACGATGATGAAGACAAACATTCCCGGGTTACAAATAACCTGACAATATTTGAAAAACTCCTACTGTCATCATAAGAAGCGGAAGATGTTGCTTGTGCAATGATGGAGGACTTGGCCAAAAGAGGAATTGAACGCACGACGCCCGGGTGGGAATATGATGCGTTTGTCCACTCAGCTACCGACCGGTTTATTCTTGTCTCTGTCTCTCTCATGGTATACGACGTAAAAACCCGGAGAAAGTGATTTATCGCAAATTTGTATAGGTTGGGTAAAAATGTTTTGCTCTTTCTCCATATTCTCACTACAAGATTTTAGCAGACATTTTGTATGTGAAATGGGTTGATCAAAGAAACTCATACTTTTTCTTGGCAAGTTAAGTTACATCCGTGTTTTTTTACGCGTAACAACTAGTATATTTGCATAATGAGAAAAAAACATTACACCAAATAAAACTTTATCCAAGATTTTTTTATTTATAAATTATAGAAATATTTTGAAATAATTGCAACCATTCCCAGGATATGAAAGACGTGACAATATTCGTGAATTATTATTAAAAAAATATTTTGACTTTATTTTAATTAACATTTTGAACATTTTATCTGAAAAGAAGGGTGCATACATACAAATTCACAAATCTAATAATTATAATATACCGTGATTTTTCACGGGTCTGCGCTAGCGACTAAAAAATATTAAATGTAAAATGTTCAAAAATGTTTTTTTTGTTGTTTCTATTTATAATTTCATTATATTCTCTTTTTAAATACTAATTGCCCCATCTTTTATTCTAAATTTTTTTCATGTACATGTATCAGTTTGATTACTCTGTATCGTGTATAATTGTAGGAACTCATCTAATGTAAAATTGTAGGAACTCATCTAATGTAAAATTGTAGGAACTCATCTAATGTAAATTTCCCTTGTCCCAGAGTGAGTTTTTATAACTTTAATAAAAATAATAATTATTATCAATCGCACAAATCATCGAGCTTTTCCAAACTTCTCGGCCACTGAACACAAAATTCCTAAAAGTGTGAAATATACCGATTTTAAAACCAAATTGGCGTCGTTAACCGTCGTTCGTCCTCTCGAGTCCTAGACCCGGAAGGGCCAACGAAATTGATTATCTGTTGAAGAAAGATATTGATCTTTGAAAATGTTCGATCGAATTAAGCTTACTTTTGTCATGCAGCCACGTCCACCACACACTTCTATAGTTTTATCTTTTCAGTGTTTTCGGCCATGTTATAATTTCATAAAAAAATATTTCGTAGAAAAGCGACCGAAATGGAAAATTTAATGGTAGGTACTGCGGCTTAGGGCTGTTTCGTATCTAAATACCAGCTTAATTAGAGAATAAAGACAATAGATGGTTGATAAGTATCGTCTGCCTGAGATGAAATAATTCCATTAGTGTTGTAATTCGTTCAAAGTTGGCCTCTATTCAAAATTGTAAGTTTATATTTATTTTAATGAATACCGTACAAGGGTCCCAACTCCCAACTGCTCCCAACCGTCTGCGGCCAGTGAGATTTAAGGTAGGGAGGAGAGGAAGGGGATGGGGAAAAATAAGGTTTGAAGGTACCTGGCTGTTCAGATCTGGTCACCAAAAACAGCTAGTCATTTCAAGCAACGTTTTGATTCTGAATGGTGGTACGGGCAGGACGACACTAAGAATATCTACCACTCATGAAACACGCCACAAACATAATCGTCACCGGAAAGGCAAAAGGGCCGAAGCGCCATTTTGGGAAGTTTACAACGGAGCACTTTAAAGTTTTTTTCGTTTTACAATAAAACTCATCAGTCAGCAGTACCTGGTTGTATTTCGAAAAATTGTTAACTCAGGTAACTCAATGCTCTCACTGAATTAATTGAAGCAATAAAAAGTTGAAAAAATCCCTAAATTATGTCGCTTGAGTCGAGCCTTTTCCCAAATGATAAATATATTTTTAGATGGCTGAAGGGCCACAAAAGTTTTTTGGAATCAAACGAGAGTCAGAGCATTCGATACAGAAAAAAAACTTATCAAAACTGCACATTTAACTCATTTGTTATTTTATTTTATATTTATTAAACGTAAAATAACAAATGTTAATTACACAGAATGTATTTGCGCATGCCGGTAATAGAACCCGCCATCTATGGATTCGTAGGCGAGGGTCTTAACCACTCGATCACGAAGGCTGTATAACTCTGTCAGAAATTTTCGTGGTCGGTGGCGGAATGTGAATTAGATTCTCAAAGCCGGTATTGGCTTATTGATGGTAAGTGTAGCGAAATGGTTTACGAATTTTCCATTGGGTTTGTAGTTTATGGGTTTATCGAATTTTCAGCTCATATTTGAACGCTGGCATTCGGCTTGTTTTTTTGCTGATCGTTATTTTTTTTGCTAGCAAAGTTGTCTTTAAGGCTGACGGACCTCCGTTGCCGAGCGATTAAAATCATCGCTTTCGAATCCGAAGGTAGCGGGCTTATATTCCGGCGTGGCTAATATTTTTTATACAATCCATTTTAAAATTTTTATGTCTTGTTAAAAAATTATTTCATTTTATTTTATAAATTTGACCTCCCGGAATAAGCCGAAAATGTTGCTTGTGCAATGATGGAGGATTAAGCTAGCAGAGGAATTGAACCCGCGACGCCCGAGTGGGAATCCAACGCGTTTGTCCACTCACCTACTAACCGGTCAAACTAAATGTACGTTTTTTCACTAGGTACCCAAACGAACGCAATGAACTGTGAGCTTTATCATATTTCGCTCATCCCCTAATTCCGAAGTCTACCGCACGAACTTCGCACGCGATTAAATTCGTGTATCTTAAATACAGTGAAATATTCTGTAAACAGTGCGTGCTCGGCCGGTACCTACCCACTCCGGCCGGAGATTTTCCGCGCACGCGCCCCGGAAAATGGCGGAAGGCCGCTTTGTTTCGCGGTCATTCTGCCGAGCGCCGCCAACTTCACGCCAGTGCTGCACGGCTCCTGGGGCGGGAAACACCACGTCAAAATATCGCAGGAAAATACGACTATAACGGTTGTCAAAACGCTCCGAGCTTATTTATGTAATTTTGACTTGGTTCTTAGACGTTTTTACCACAATTTTAATCAGAATTATACGTGCGTTATAACATTGGTGACTTGTTATTAAATTTCACTATGAATTTGTGGTTATTCTGGCGGTTTTCAGTGACGTTTGGCTGAGCTTTTTGTGTTTTGTGTTGATGTGATGATGCTACTGTGTGGTTTTAACTTTTGATCACAGTTGGGTGGTGCGTTAAATTTATGTGTCGGAAACATCCCCCTTTTTATGGGGTGGTGAAAATTGTATAAAGAAATGCAGAAATGCGTCGGTAGGGGTCGAAATCGCTCGCAGCGGGGACGATTTAAGAGGGGTGATTCTTCCGTGTGAAGTTGTTTTTTTTTACACTCGAATATAGCCCTTGAATGGCCTTTCGTGGATTTATGACAAAAAAGGAATGAATAGTGAAAAATTTCCTGCCTAGAATAAGGTAACGATTGCATTTTTATACAATTATTTCATTTTCAGGTGTAAATATGTTCAGTATGGCCTCAGTAAGGCATCTAAACAGGTGCTTGATTTGTCCTTGACATCTTTGTTATTGTTCGAACTATGGTTTGTGTTTCTATTTTATTTGGAATTAAAGTAAGTTTGTGAAAGTTAAGGTAATTTTTGTTTATGAATCAACAAGAAAGGTCAAATATTTGTCACAATTGTTTACAATTGATTTATTATTATTCGTTTAGCGTAATTATGAATAATTTTAGTTACTGTGCACGTTATATATTTTTGAAATTCAGATTTAAAGGTAACTTATTTAAATATAATATTGAAACGTGTTACATGTCCTAACATTTGTTAAACCAATAAAAAAATAAATAATGAACAAATTTTATGTTGTGAATGAAATTTGTATATATTATAAAAAAACAATAATCATTTTCTAAATTATTAGTGTTTGAGAAGAGTTTGACACTGTTACTACAGGGATTTCAACTATTAACCCTCCACTAAACGAACGACTGCTCTTACCACTTAACTCTCGAGCAACCTATAAACCCACCGTGAATATCCAAAAAGCTTTTTTTTTAAAATTTCATTCTTGATACTTTTTCTAACGTTTGTATGTTAAATACAATTGAATACTATTTATTTTATGATTTTAAAACATGAATTAAAAAAAAAAAATACCAACTTGTGTATAGTCGGGAGATACGTTTAATACATACCCAACATTTGTATACATAATAACGGTTCGTTTTTACGACTCATTCTTGTACTCAAAAGATCGGCTGAGGAATGATTTTATATCCCTTCAAAAACATCGAGACCCAGGCTCCTTCTTTCTTTCCTTAAAAATACCCTCCACACAGCATTCCTAAAAATGACATAGCCCCCGAGGGAGACATTAGGGCCTCCTATATTGAGTTTAAAAAGGGGTTAAACGTAATTAATAATAATAATGATAATTGGGTGATTTTTATAATGTTCTTTTCTTGAAAAAAAAAACACTCCAAGGGCGTTTAAAACAATGTTATTATTTTATGTGTACTTTGTGATTAGAGCAGACATTCAAATCTCAGAAGGTTCCGAGTTCAAATTCCGATTGCTGCAATATTTTTTTTTGTTTTGTATTTTTCTAATGTATTTGAATCGATGATCATTTATTGTTTTTATGCATTTAATATATAACTTAAACCCTTCTAGAATGATTAAAAGAGTAATTAAAATAAGTTTTTTTTTTTATGATACAGATTCTAATTTCTGACTATATTATTTAAAGTGGTCACGTGATCCTACAGTAGAACAAACGAAACCTTTTTATTTTAAACAAGTTGTTTGTTACCCGTGAAAAATTTTGGGACGTAAATTTCCACCCATTTTAAATATAAAATAAAATTTGCTAAAATAAATTCTTTATTAAGTGGGCAGAGATTTGAAATTGTTCTCCTTAAATTTGATAATTTCTTCAATAATTTTTAAATCAGTTCCAATTTTGAAAAATTTACACTCGGATTGCGCAATCACACGGAGAGAATTTTGTACTCTCGTTTCAACCAGGGAGGTACCTACCCACCCCTATTTTGAACAATACCCCAGCAGGTTGGTATGTAGTTAGTTAGGTAGGTACCTACCTCCAGCCATTCATAATTAATACGCAAGCCGTAACATGACGAGTCTATGGGGAGGGATCGCTTGGTCGAGAGGGATCGAATCGGCTTCTGTTTTAATTCTGTTTCCTGTTTTCTCTGCTGTAAAGTAATCTTTGTGATTATGTTTGACTTGCAGTTGGTCCACGGTTTCCTTGTCGTGACGTGTTGTCGTATTTTTTAATAGTTGAAAGACACAGACTTCTTTGTCCGACCGAGTTTTTACAAATTTTGCTGAAAGGGATGTTGATGATATGTACCAATAAGATCAAAGACAATTTAGATTATAATAATAACATAGATACGAGTATTTCAATTAATTGTTTTTACATTGCTTCTAGTTACTATGAAGATGTCAGTAAGAAAATCTGGCCAGAATGCAAAGTTTTTCAAAACTCTTTCAATAATCTCGCAAAAGAACAGTACCTACTTCTGTGTGACTGCCCACATTGATTTTTTAAAAAAGGAAAAAAAAAGCACTGGAAAAATCTATGTGGTTTGAGATTAATATCATCCAAGTAAAAGTTTTTATTTATTTATTTATGTGATATCGCACTGGAGACGCAACACCCCAGCGCAAGAGGAACTATAGAAAAAAGTTGTGACTGAAAGTTATGGCGGAAGAATAAGGGAAATAGAAAAGGCTATGAAGTACCTGACTATTCATATCTAGTTAATAAACATAGTTAAAGCTATTTCAAGCAACGCTTCGATTATTAATGGTAGTGTCTCGCTAGGGCGATACTAATAGTATTTTCCACTCTTGTTAGGTGTGTTATGCAGTAATTTCGAAAATAACATGTTTTTCTACTAATCTAAAATAAATTTCCTGTAATAAGAGTTTTTTTAAACATAAAAAAACTCATTAGCAACACACATTAATCTTTGCACATATGTTTTTAAATTTGTATATTATTACACCCAACGACAAGGTCTAAGTCGAGATTAATTAATTAACTATAAATGGTTTCCTTTGTGTTCACACACGAGTGTGCACTTTTCAAATCGAAATTATCAAATTAAAAAAATATCTTTTAAAATCTCTACCTACCTAAACGAGTAATCTACCTGTAATTTATTTTAACAGTAATTATTCTGTATTTGAAATGGGTGGATTGAAGCTATTTATATTTTTTCTTGGCAAGTCAAGTTACATCCCGTAATTTTTCACGGGTAAACAACTTGTACATAAATGTAATTCTTGAAGCAGAAAAACCAGGATACAGCCGTAAATAATATGAAAAGTAATATTTCTACCAGGAAAGTAGACTTGGTTGAAGGTAATACGGGGTAGTTTTTGCTTTGCCCCGGCTCTATGTAGTTATAAACCCAGGTACTGTAGACTCTGTAGACTGTAGCTACCAGACACATTCCGGCAGGCAGAATTACAGTACAGAAATAGTGCGGACTACTCTCCTCTATGTAAAGCGCGAGGGGAGATGGATTAATAGGGGATGTTGTTGGAGGGTGCCCAAACGGTGGGGTGGGTGTATTTGGAATACGGAGCGTTGAAACTTTTTACTTAATATTTTAAACTTAATTTAATTTCATTACTAACCAACGACTTCAACAGTAATATATTAAAACTAGAATCGCTTTATTTTATTAAGTGTTTGATGAACCGAGTCTATAAATATATCTGTTAGATAGATGATTAATTAAATATGTAGTTAAAAATCACTACGCAGCTCGATTTTTAGGTACGATAAATATATATTTATTTGTTTTATCTATTATGATTACATATAAAAAAAATATAGTATAATGTTTTCCCCCCTATGATTTCCGTGCTGGGGAACACATTTTATATTATGCATATATAATACAATTTACATTACATAATACTCTTTGCATTTGTTGGGATTTATAATAACAAAAATAATAATTTATTCCAGAAGGTATGCAGAGATAGTGCAAAGCGATACATTGCATACTCAACTATAGTATAAAGAATAACTAAATAACAACACATAAAATATAATAAAAATTGTTTGAAATAAATATGTACAAAATACAAATATAAATTCATAAAAAATAACAACACACCAAAGAGAATAGACGCGTTCAAGCGTTGTAATTGGTCAACTTATAAATAGGTACATTTTATAACGTGCAAGTATAATTTAGTCAGTATTTTTTTATTATAATTATAATTATTTTTTATTAACTTTTTGTGTCTTTCATTATTTTTTTACATTTCCTACCTCACTAGGTCATTAGAACCTGTTCTGACAGTGAGTGCAAGTAGAATAATATAAAATATGTTGATATTTGCGACACAATGCTAGATGATACAACAGACATTGACCGAAACACTATCTTGATGCATTATTTTTTCCATATAAGATACATTGATAGTAGGTAAATTTGCATGGCGCTAAAGCCTATAATTAATGACAGTGGATACTATACAAATATACGTACATTTAGTGGAGTTAAAAGAATTATTATAGAATAACATACATTGCATTACAGCTTATAGTTAACAGTTGACTAATTCAAAACTTACATAATATAGTATCTAGTTAAGAAAAAGAAGAAATCACGGGATATAACTTGACTCGATAAGAGGAAATATTAGTTGCTAATCCACCCATTTCAAATATAGAATAATGTCTTCTAAAATACATTACAGGTAAGTAGTACTTTATTAGGTTGGTAGGGATTTGAAAAGTTTATTTTAATAATTTGTTTGGAATTCCATTTTTGCCTATTCCTGCAGGGTTAATTATTAGACATTGGATTATTTACACTAAAAAATATCTTTTATTCTTTTCGCTGGAAAGGCAAAAAGGTTAAAGCGAAACTTTAGTAAAAAAATAATTAAATATGCAGTTTTCATTAGTTATTTTTTCTGCATGGAATGCTCTGACTCTCGTTTGATTCTGAAGACTTTTGTGGCCCTTCAGCCATCTAAAATATATTTACCATTTGGAAGAAGGCTTGACTCAAGCGACACGAGCTTGGGACTTTTAAAAATCTTTTTGCCGCTTCATGTAACTCAGTGAAAGTTCGCAATTTTTTTTTTTCAAAATTTTACAAGGTACTGAAGGCTAAAACTTATTGTAAAACAAACAAAAAAACTTTTAAACTACTATGGTGTAAAGTTCCCAAAATAGCGCTTTAGATCTTTTGGCTTTCCGGCAACGATATTATTCACGTGACTGTTTAGAAGTTCTGGATCGCTTTTATTCTTTTTTGCCTGTCTTTGTTATTGGGGAGTTGGAGTTGGACATCTTTTGACAAAACTATGCACAATCATTGCCAGACGGGCTGATGGCATGTTCTCGCTGTATATGTAATCTCGCTCGCAGGAGTAAAGGCATTCATCAGTGGAGATGTAACGACTGTTTTAAACGGCGCACTCAACTCTTTGAAACGGAAATGTTCTAAAGGCAGA
Source organism: Drusus annulatus (assembly GCA_022651775.1). Taxonomy (NCBI): domain Eukaryota; kingdom Metazoa; phylum Arthropoda; class Insecta; order Trichoptera; family Limnephilidae; genus Drusus; species Drusus annulatus. The sequence continues at coordinate 779,638 of JAGWCC010000033.1, forward strand.
ATATAATAGAGGATGGAGAAAAGAAAGAGATGCATGCAGAAATGTTAAGATGTTTGAAAAAAAAATTGTTTAATTTTTTACTTTTTTTTATAGAGTGGCAGATACTCTTAGTATTATTCTGGTGAAGGTCCACGATTCAGAATCAAAACATTGTTTGAAATTGTTGTAGTTGTGTTTTGTGACCAGATCTGAATAGCCCGTTATTTTTTAACCTCCGCCAACTCCTTATCCTCTTAACTCATTCAAGCTTCACAACAAATACTACTGGGGATGTCATAGTCCTACTGGCTTCGGACAGTTAAGACTAGGAAAATAGTGAAATAGAAAAAGTGGTCAGTTGTCATCTTTTAACGATTTCGGCTTGCACTGATATTTATTTTCAAAAAATTAATGTCTTAACAAAATAACTAACTAACTAACCATAACGCCGTTTCCCCGCAGCGGTAGGCAGAAAGGACGGACTGAAATATAACTCTGTCTTGGCACATACTCCTTGCTTCATTCACTTTCATACATCGTATCATACATACTCTTCTGTTATTCTGACTCTTCACATGACCCAATTCATGTATTTGATTTACTTGATAGTGCCATGTCTTTCTCGGGCGTCCTCGACTTCTTCTTTCATTGACTTTCGCATCGTATATTCCAATTAATGTTTTAATGTACCTTTTTATTTTAAACGACAATAAGCCAAAACATGATTTTTTCTTACGCGAAGGGGAAATTTAAGATAAAAACCTAAGAACATCATTCTGAAAAAGAGAAATGAAATAAATTATATCATTTTGTATTAAACAAAATAAAAGATAAGATCCCGTTAACCCGTCTCATTTTGGGCGTGAGAAGTTCGCGACGTCTGACTGTCACGAATGCCGGAGCAGTACTGACATAAATTTTAATCCATTTTTAAAATGAGACAAAGATGGCGGCGCTATGTCTATTTTTAGTCGAGTTATTGAAGTTTGAAATTACTTCGACATAAACTGTCGCTCATTCTGGTGCGATTGCTTTCCCCACAACCGCCATCGATTAGACGTTTCACGTAAAATTGTGGTTGTTTCGGGAGTCATAATTCTCATACCCGATGTTTGCAAATCAATATGTTTTTTCGGTTTAAAATTTAACCCGCTCAAAAGTCGTAGAAAACTAAGCTACCGAGACTACATTATTGTAAACATGAAACAGGTTTGAGAAAGTGGGTTTAATTGGCTACCTGCAGAGTTCAAGGTTTTTCGGTTTGATTGTTTTGGCCTGTTGCCTACATTCAACATATTTCATAAAGGCACTCACCATTACATAATTCCTTAAACTAATACTGCCATTCAGTGTACTAATTCGTTATATATTATTAATTGGCATTTAAACTATAAAGCAGAATAACTGTGTGTTTGTGTCCGTAAAAGCTCTTGATTAGTGAGTTATGGCACTATGAAATTAGCAGTTTTTCTGTCCGGAATTTCTTGAAAACAAATATTTACATTTTTTAGATTTTAAATTATTTCGGTTTTGCACACCACTTTTTTTTTTTGAGACAATACATAAACCAATCGGGTTCAGGTAGAGCCGAAACCGGTTGGTTTATGTATATATGTATCCAATAAAGTGGTGTCAAAACAAAGTTACTTTTATTTAAAATTTAATTATGTCTTTCCACAAAGTGAGTGCTTCATGTCAAAGTTCAAATATTTACAGCTCAACTTATTATTTCTGTCATGGATAACTGAGCTTGAAAATATTCATTTACTTTAAAATAATAAGGCAAGATGCCATAGTTGTATTTGTTTAATATTTTTAACGGTTTAATGTTAATAAACGATTGTTGTAATTAGTACACATCTTCGCCCGAGTTTTTCACTCCTTTATCTCAATATTTTTCTTATTGAACAGTTGAAAAATTTCGAACAAACGGCTTTTTGTCTTTTTTGTTGACAGTTTAACGGATGTTAAAAAAGCTATTTTTTTTAACAGATTCTATTTTCTTAACAAATGGATTGTAATCTTTTGAGCACAGGTAGGAATGCTGTTCTTGTTTTTTTAATTTTTTTTTTTATAGTGAATACCGCACAAGAGTCCCAACTGCTCACAACCGTCTAGAGCCAGTGAGACTATGGCATCCCCAATTGGGGTATGTTGTGAGGCTGAAGGTATTGGGGAGGGAAGGAGATTGGGAAGAGGAAGGTTGGGAAGTACCTGGCTATTCAGATCTGATATAACAGCTATATGATATATATTAACACATTTAATTTACATAAAAATAATAACAAGTATATTTGCGGCACGTTCCAGAGTGGTAGATACTCTAAGTATCACCCTGGTGAAAGACCACCATTCAGAATCGAAACGTCGCTTGAAAAGGCTTTAGCCGTGTTTGGTGACCAGATCTGAATAGCCAGGTACTTCCCAACCTTTCTCTTCCCAATCTCTTTCCCCTCCCCACTACCTTCAGCCTCACAATATACCCTATTTGGGGATGCCATAGTCTCACTGGCTCTAGACGGTTGAGAGCAGTTGAGACTCTTGTGCGGTATTCATATAAAAATAAACAAAAACATATAAAACGAATTATTTCAAAACAAAAAAAACACACATTTCAAGAGTGGAGTTGACCTAGGCATTCCAAACAGAAAAGATGTGCAAATTTAACGACATCAGAGTTCAGAATTTGTGAAGTTTTTCTGCTTTATACTTAAGATTGTGCACGCACCATGTATGTTAATTTGAAGGCTCCATTAGTTAACTTTTTATATTCCATTAGATTTTAAGGTCGGTTAGCGTGTTTAAGAAAGAACGATATTGTAACCTTTTTCGTTTACACCAAAAAGGAACCACTTACAGACGTTTTTATTGCCGAAATTTTGTATTTCTCTACTGAGTTTGTTTGCAGACGGTTCTAAAAGGCAAAGAAGGCACACGAAACAAACATCAAAGCGCCTTTTGGGTAAAGCGTTTTGTAAACTTTCTCTCCCATTCCTCGAGGTCTAATTATTCTAATTGCGGGTCTGAATCGTCCTCTCAGGACCTTATCAGGTAATGTATCTCGTCACGGGGCAATTCCATTATTTTTATGAAGGAGGGTGAGACACGTTGATAATAATGGGAAGATACCAACAATAAGGTAAAAATACCAAAAAATCTGAATTGGTTTTAGTCAATATACCTATAAAAAGACTCTAGAATAACCGCTCGACTACGGAGACCGTGACTTTATTGTTTCCGAGAAATTGTAAAGATTTTGGTCCTTCATAGGTATTTTTCTTAATAATAATGATAATATTTGGATAATTTGTATAGCGCAGTTTTTGTGAAAAATCACCTCAAGGGCGCTGTACAAATCTTAATTTCTTAATGAACATTTTACTAATATCATATCTAAAATATTCGCCTACAAAGGAGTTGTTGCTTGAAATAATGATTATATAACACAACAGGAAGCATTTTTCCTTCACACAATCCAAATTCGTGTTGAATTATCTCACCGCTATTATCGTAATTTCATGTTAAAAATAATTACGTGAATTTCTAACAAAACACACCCTTAAATACAATGTGTACTCCGCGTATCGTACACGTAACATTTTCTACGTGCTTTTGTAAATAAATACGAAAAAATATGTTTTCAACCTTTGAGTGGAAAAAATAATAAGTTTAACAAAACACACCACATAAAAGTATGCTTGCTAACTCTCACAGATAAAAATTCTGGTAGTAAATAGTAAAGTTGTAGACCTTTATTGAATTACGATAGAGTTTATTAAATTTTCTATTAAGCCTGTGATGATACAACCTTCTGTAATAATGCGAAGCCTTATTATTCAGATCTACCACGAGGCCACCTATATACGTTTCATTGATGTCGGCTTCGCGTTTGGAATATATAAACACACTGATATTATTTAACTGGAGTTCACCACTCGACAACTTTAATTAATTAATTTAATTTATTCTGGAAAATTTATTGTTTTCTTTTCACATGAAAAATACTGGTTTTAACCTTTTTTCAAGAGAGTTCAAATACGTGGTATTCATAAACTCATACATAAACAATTATCCTAATAGATTGTTAGGCTGTTATAAGCATCATGAACAAGATTTAGAAAGGGAGGTGTAGACTGGATGAATGCAGAAAAGTATAGCAGGAGAATGTATGACCCAAAAATAAATAATATAAACCAGGGAAGGCCTAGGTAGACATGCTGGTACGATCAAATAAACCAAGTGGGTTTAATTCCTCTGCTAGCTAAGTCCTCCACTGTTGCACAAGAAACATCTTCCGCTCATTATAATGGCAGGAGGAGTTTTTTCAAATATTGTCTGGTTATTCGTAATCTGGGAATGTTTATCTTTCTCTAAAAAAAAAATAAAAAATACTTGTGAGTAATGTTAAGAGTCCGTATGAAAGAAGACTACATTTTTTATTTTACTTTTCATAGTGAATACCGCACAAGAGTGCCAAACTGCTCCTAACCGTCTGGAGCCAGTGGGACAATTGCACCCCCAATTGGGGTATTTATATATTATGAGACTGAGAGTAGTGGGGAACGAAAGGAGATGAGGAAAAGAAAAGTCGAGAAGTATCTGGCTATTTGGATCTGGTCACCAAACACGACTAAAGCCATTTCAAGCAACGTTTGGATTCTGAATGGTGGCCTTTCACCGGGAGGAGTATCTACCACTCTGGTACGTGCCATGAAATATACTGTTTGTTATTGTATGTGAATTAAATGTAAGAAAAAATATATTAATTAAATAAAATTCGTTTGCGCACGTCGGGATTTAAGTCCGAGACCTCTAGATTCATAGTGGAGCGTCTAAACCACTCGACTACGTAGGTCGTCAATGACAATGGCTGTCAATTTGACGATGAATGAATGTAATTTTAATGATTACTGTATATTACGGCATGTTAAAACATATACAAAAAGGATGTTTTCTCTGAAATATAATACAATATTTTATAAACCTTTTAAAACCTGTGGTAAGATATAACCGATCTATCATAATGTAGGGTAGTGGAAAAAATTAGAAAAGGAAAAGAAAAAAAAAACACAAATTAATTGAAAATTCAAATTACATTTATATTTATTGTATGATTGATTAGAAAATAATGTCTTTCCGCTGTCTTAATTTCTCTTTGTCTCAATGTACAAATTATATCGATGTGCACATATAATATTACAATGTATTGTTTCCATGATATACTCTCATATTATTTTAATTACCTTGTTTACACAAACAAAATTTGATAATCAACAATTTATTCTTCACCTTTTTTTCTCGAAATCGATTTATTTTTCTTTGTACTCATCACAAGGGTAAAAACCAAAGAAAAGCGCCTTCTCAAATTATTCCCAAAGTATCAGGGTTTCAGAATTCAACAATGGTAATAAAGCTTTCTAAAACAGCTTTCACGTTCGCGATATTCGATGGGAAACATTGCTATTATATTCGCGGTATCAGGAGCGCATAATAGCGCGGAGGTCATTCATTCTTCATTCACCCAATTCGTATAAGTCTTCGCTTTGTCAGCCTTTGTGTGTATTGATTCGGTGAGTATAATGGGAGTTCCACGTGCGTGGGTGTTGGGAGGCCTAGTGCCAATGCACCACTCGTTTCTGTTATCCTATTAGCTGACTTGGCGGTTTTGTATACAAACGCTGGGAAAAGAGGGTGGAAAATAGGTCAGAATTGTATAATAGGCCGCTTTCTTACAGGAAAAACAATGTTTCTACAACCTAGCCGCAAAAATATTCACACTTTTCCACTTATATGAATAGTATATGTAAATTTGATGGCACATCCATAAGTTATTAGTTTTTTTGTTTTTGTTTTCTTGACTAAAATCCTTTGGAAATACGTTTACTTATTTATTATTTTGATATTTTGCTACGTAGCAACCCTGATGAGTTATAAAAACTTACTCTTGGACAAGGAAAATTATCATTACACGAGGTACTACAATTATATACGATACAGAGTAATTAAACTTCTACATTGACCTAAAAAATAGAGCACAAAAAATGGGGTGACAAGTAAGTTATTAAATTATAATCAGCAACAAAAAAACATGAAAGAAGTTTGATAATAATAATCGCAGCCCAAAGTAGGAATCCACAAAAAAAAACAAAATTGGTAGAGTTATTAAATATGCATGTGTACATAAGACAATTAAAGAGTAGCAAACTTACAACGAAAAAAGTGTTAAATTATACACACATTTACAATAAATATCAGTTCATTTCGATTGGAGTTTTTTTATTTTTTTTATTATTTCTTTAATTTGTGTCAATTCCTGGTTAAATAAAATAGTGTGTGAGTTTACATAAAATGATTATATTTCACAGACGCTTTAAATAATTTAGAATATATCCGAAGAGTCTAATTTTGAAACTGTTAATTCGTGGTGGAATTCCATTTTAATGATTTAATAAAACAAATTTGTAACTTTATTCCACTTTTATTAATTTGTCATGAATAAACAACTAGAATCATTTGTAAAGTCTCCGCTATTATACCCATTATAATTTTATCATCCGATCCAATGTAATAATGTATATTCCTAACTAAAAACATTTCATAATGTAAATGCACTTAAAAAATCCCAAACAATCAATAGGTAATAACAATAAATGTAAGTCATTACCAAAGTGCATAGCACTCAAAAATTCCTTGATACCGAGAAATTATAATAATAGAAGTAATCTACTCTAACAGTGCATAATGAATAGAATCATAAAACTAATATACCATAATGCTGGGAGTAACCCAATAATTAGAAAATTATGTTGTACATCTGGACATCACAATTGAGATGGGAAAACCTAAAGTAAACTCATTAACAATCAGTATTCACCAACCTTTCATTATATAAATACATTGTCAATTCATATTTATAGAAATGCAACTGTAACCCATCTTAAATATCAAATAAAATAAATAAATATTCCAGATAGATATATAAAATAGTAATACCAATAAATTAAAAGTAACTTTTACCCTGTAACTATAAAAATCATGCAACAATACTGATGAATATAATTGTTAAAATCATTTTTACTTTAACATCCCAAAAAAATAGTTCTTTAATTTAGGTTAACAAACATTTGTACTAGTCTGAAGATGGCCGTCATAGGCTGAAACCGGTCCAGTCAAAATAATAAAAGTGGAATAAAGTTACAAATTTGTTTTATTAAATCATATCCGAAGAGTATTATATCCATCTTATTTTTCTTATATTGTTCCATCATTTTTTTATCGTTTCCGCTCTCTATTCAAAAATCCCAGTGGATTTAAAAAAAAATAAAGACGATACTTTTCAAACTCCGATTCGACGATTTTTTCATCTCCAAACCAACGGATTCCTTCAAGCGTGGGATCGAAAAACTGCCAGATCGGTGGGAGATAATCTTAAATATTGCAGGAGAAATGTATCTGTGGTCTTAGGTCAAAATTTGATAGGTGCAAAAATGAAATTTGACAAGAGAACAGTTTGACACTTTCAATTTTCCCTGAAAATTAAAAAAAATTAAAAATGTTTCAACGGTTTGATTTAATGGACTTTTGTATAAAATATGGAAAATAGTCGTTACATTTATTTTGGTAAATGCGTGCGCACATACGTACAAGCGTAGGCTTTTTGAAATTTGGAACTGATTGAACTAGTTGAAATTATAAAATTATAATTTTTATAATTTCTAATCTTTACCTACCTAATCAAGTACCCACCTTGAATGTATTTTAGCAGACATTATTCTATATTTGAAATGGGTGGATTAAAGCAACTTATGTTTTTCTCAATTCCTCAGGTTACTTCTTGTTTTTTAAGCCTTGAGTTTTACCTTACAAAATGAACATATTTTCAAATGAGTAGCGTTTTTGCTATTCAACACAAACAATCAATATCTCAATTGTGTTCGAATTTGGCCGTTGGGCAAAAAAACATTTCTAAGACTTCTTATTCAAACTTCCGTCCAAAACAGTTATTAAAATTAATTTAACATTTTTTTTTGTATTACCCTACTTATTTGATTATTTAAAAAATAAATAAGATCCCCATAAAATTGTGTGTTAAACCATCGTTCAAATTGAAAACTATGCTTTTAGTCGTGCAATATTTTGTATTACATATTAAATGCTTTCGAAGCCTGAATTTCAATATTTTCCCCTCTACGAGATAAAACCATTAACGTGTTCGATTCTGTACGAGTGCCAAGTTTCGGGGGTTGGTACTTACTACCCTCGCACCCTCGCGTACGAAGTTCTGCCAACCTCTCTCTCCGTGCGCTGAAAGAAATTCCCAAACTAAACTGAAAGCGACAAGACTTCCAAATATAAAGTTTTTCAGTTCATTTCAGGAATAAGAATTGACTTTTTAAACTCGTAAATGCGACATCGGATCAGTGAAAGATTCGGACCGTAAAACTCATTTAAATATGTTAATAATTTTATACTTGATCAAAAGTATTTTGTTATATTCTTTTATTTTTCTCCTAGCGCTCCTATCTTAAATTAATGATTTAATTTTAAAATCTCATCTATAGAAAAGAAACAAAATGTAGAATAAAAAGAATATCTTGAAAAGTGAGGTCTGGCGTCATGATTTTTTTGCAGAGCTTTTACTGAAGGGAATTTCAAGTCAATGCAAATATTTTCTGCTTTAAGTTCAATTCCTTCATGGTACATTTAAAATTTTAAGAGAAAAATTCTCGTGTTACCAATAACCAATAAAAATATGACAATAAATCAATTCTCTCTACTGGCACACTAGACGATGTTATAAAAGACAATGCTTACAGAGAATTGAACCCTCAACATTTGGAACCACTAGACTACAAATCAGTCATATTTTTATCCATTTAAATGTGAAAAGTAAGATCGTTTATTCCATATTATTATTACCAACTTATTTCATGCTACTAATATTATATTATAAACTGTTTTTTTTTTTTAAATTATACTATGCAACTGTTATTTTAGTATATTTTTGTATTCGTATATACATGCCGACTGAGCGTTATTGTTTAGAAACTCTTAGTTATTTACGTAGTTTAATTTAGTTAAAATGAAAATAAAAACAATTATTACTTTTTTTCCACAAAATATACTTTCTATGCATGAAAAAAGCTGGGCTATTATAAGAATGCAATAAATACCTAGATTAAAATCCTACAAGGGAAGTTGTTATCTAGAACGTAAAGATATTCCCACATAACTGTGTCAGTAGGCAAATAGAAACATATATCACTGCCAATATCTAGGTTACAATATTTTTCTCGAAACAGAAAAACATGCACAAATATTAAACATAATTTATATAGGAGCTCGATAAAAGAAATGTTGTTTTTCTTTCTGATTTATTTTATGTTATATTGAGAGGGAATTCTAGATATGAATCATTGCATTCATTCAGATTTACGTTACTAGAGCATTATTATGATGTTTGTTTTTTTGGTAATTTGATATATTCGTTGCTTCCTACTTTTAATAAATGCTTACAAAAAAATCACATTTAATAAATGCTTTTAAAAGTAGTAGTAGTACTCGTTTTGAAAATTTTGTCTTTTTAACTGATTAAAACTATTCACAATTATAGTGTTTTAAGGTATATTTTGACTTTAAAAAAACTATGAACTCTGATTTAAAGTAAGTTACCATTGACTATTTGACTAAATTTTTTTTTTCTGAAAAGAATAAGATGAAATAATAAGGAGATGCATGATCGCTGTTGCTATTTTTATTCTCAAATCATGCTGTTGTCTACACTTACGTCATATTTTAATCGAATGCTAACTAAGCATTATCGTTCTGGTTAAAAAAATATTCTGTGAAAACATTAAAATTATTTTGCATTACACTAAACCCTTTTTGCCGAGAAGAAATTACTTGAAAACCGAAAGAAAAAACTTATCCGTGTAATTTATGAAACGTAATAAATCGGATTAAAAACATATGCATATTTGAGACTTTTGTGGTTGTCAATACATATTTTAATAATAAAAATAATAATAATATTTGGATGATTTTTATAGCGCCGTTTTTGTGGAAAATCACCTCAAGGGCGCTGTTCAGATCTTGTTAAATTGTTGTTAATCTTGTTAAATTGTAATGTTTATGTAAGATGGAATGCGGCCGCCCCAAACAAATTTAGACCAACGTGGGCAAATGTCGTCTTGGCTGTCGTAAGGGTGTCACTTGAGTGATTTTTTGGATGCCTGGTTCGCTCGCGTTCGGGAACAGTCGGTCGAGATCGGCATTCCTCCGCCCCCCCTGCCGGTTCCCGGCGGTCGAAGGGACACATCTGGACAAGGGTCAAAGGAAGTGACCATTCTGAGCTATGGCACTGCATTTAAAACACTGATATTTAAAGATTAAAATATTTTCTTAAAAATCGAAATTACGTCGAAACTAGTCACTTTAAAATTATTTAGAGTTTATTCACTTAACCTATTTACAACAACGGTAATTTTAGTGTAATTTTAAAGAAGTAATTTGTGAAATATCCTACTTATTTGGCGAAAAATAACAAGAAAGACTAAAACACGTCAGGCAGCTGCGAAAGCGATTAGCCGGTTAATTCTTAAAATATGAGAAAAAACACGTAATTTTGATCTTCTGCGGTCGAAAACGGTTATTTTTGGAACCTGTTCCGTTTGGATTTTTTAAATGATAGTTAAAAAATCCCAAAATTTCCAAAAGAACCAGTCCCAAAAGACATATTACTATTCCTGTTTTTATCGTCTACTACCTTGGGCATATATTTTGACATTGTTAGTGCGTATTTACATGCATATTTTTGCATTTTGATAGTGCATATAATCCGATGTTCAGTAATATGCATTCTATTTTGATTTTTATTTCATATTACTAGTTGTTACTAGTAAAAAAATCACGTGACGTAACATGACTTGCCAAGAAAAATGTTAGTTGCTTTGATCCATTCATTTCAAATATGGAATAATGTCTGCTAAAATACATTATAGGTAGGTACTTTATTAGGCAGGTAGGGATTTGATTTTTTTTTTAAAATTTGATAATTTAAATTAATATCAGTTCCAAGTTTGAAAAGCTCACACTCGTATGTATCTACGTTCTACGTACTCACAAAACATATTATATAATATATAATATACAATTCTTTAATCACCTTCTTAGTTGAAGTTTTCCAATTAGTTATTTAAAGGTTATTCTTTTTTTTTCTCACTGTTCTTTTATTTTATATTGTGTTTCCTTCTGTATGCACGAGTATATAATAAAAAAAACACACTACGTATTTTTGTTTCGTTTAATTTTGTACCCTGACGATGCTTTGGCTAAGCGAAACCGGTCGGTCATAAAAATTGAAACAAAATCTTTGGTCTTATACAAAGATATTTTTTCATTTCATTGTATATCTGATAGTATTAATACCGTAAGCCGTATTTTGCCACGTTCGATGGAAAAATTGCTCATACATACATTAAGTTTAAAAAATTTCTTCCGATTACAGTCCTTCACAATTCACTCACTATGATCTTTTTGATGTGTGTGTCGTGACTAAACCACGCGGAGCAAGTTTTAATCTGCTAGTAGTTATTTATTACTTTGAAAGATTCGTTTTACCATCCAACCCTCAATGGGCGCTTTATGCAAAAGCCCTGTTCATTGCATTTATATTATTTTCACGTATTACATCTTAAGAAAGTAGAACGAAAAAGGAATACATTTTCTAATTGCTATTCTTATCCTTAAATCTCTTAAATGGGGAAAAGTTTTGAGAAGTTGGGCCATAATGTTCGTGGCCTACACACATTTTGATGTTCCCTGTTCATAATTCCCGAATCAAACGGAATTTATGGGTCGGAGGGGCGTTTTTAATGAACAATGGGAATTTACGAGCCTGTAGGTAAATATAATTTGCTCCCTGTCATTATATCTTAAAGGCATCTTTAATATGACATTCATCTTCGAAGATTATTATTTATAACAGTGAATTTATATAGCGCAGTTTTGTGATATTTCACCTTAAGTGCCCTAAATATTAAATTATCTAACCTAATATAATGAGAAAATAATATGTTACAGACTTAGAGTACATAGAGTAGTATCTATCCAAGGCAGTGAAGTCAGTTTTGGACTTGTTTTTGATGATTTTAACATGACTCGGCGCAATTGGGCGTGGCTAAGACTAAGGCTACGGTATTTATACATCCATTCATATCACATATCGACATAATGTTTTTGTGTATTCGTATAGCCACTTTTTCACAGTATTTTTATCAACAAAAATATAGCATATAACCTAAAACACCGTTTAGTTGTGTCAAGTTTAGTGGCATACTAAAAAAATGTGGGCGGAGTCCCGCCAGTGTTACTTCAAGGAACCAGCACCTTAAGATCATTATGACAGTATATAGAAGCGGGCCAAGAAATTTGCTGTCTCTTTTTCTCTCATGGTGTACGCCGTAAAAGCCCGGAGAAAGTGATTTTTCGCAAGTTTGTGTAGGTTGGGTAAAAATAATTAGCTCTCCCTCCATATATTGTTACTTCAAGGTTACAGATATGTTTTTATTTATTTTAAAATAAAATATACGTAAATAATAACGTACATATCGTCACCGAACAATCAAAAGGGCATGAAGCGCCTTTTTAGGAAGTTAACACCAGAGCACTTTAAAAGTTTTTTTTTTGTTTTACAATAAAATTTATAAGTCTTCAGTACCTGGTTGAATTTTGAAAAAAAGTTACCTCAGGTAACTTAATGCTTCCACTGAGTTACCTGAAGTGACAATAAGCTTGAAAAGGCTTCGAGTCAAGCCTTCTTCTTAACGGTAAATATATTTTAGATGGCTGAAGGGCCAGAAAAGTCTTCAGAATCAAACGAGAGTCATAGCATTCGATGCAGAAAAAAAATGCAAATTTAATTTATTTTTTTTTTACCAAAGTATCGCTTAAGCCCTTTTGCTTTTCTAGTGACAATACAACATGTTCGAATACAACCCTTAATTTAATATTTTTTAGCATAAATTTATAACATGATTTTCTTAAATTAATTATTCAAAAAAATATATATCTTATAATAATATCATTTGGTGATTCATCGAATTCCTTTATAGCTCTGTTCATCGACGACTTTTGACTTTGTGACTTTTTTCTGAAAGGTAGTTTTATTTGGTTCCTATTCCTGGTCTTATGTCTGTGCTTGTACTGGAAGTGCGATTTCAATTTTAATCAGATATTCCGATATGGCAAATTAAAACTATCTAAAATAACGATCGTTATCATAAATATAAAAAAAATTACTCGAAGCTAAGGCTGTAAAAAACCCAGATGTATAATGTGTGTATATTTTTTGTTAAAGCAGATGAAAGAAAATAATATTTAGGACAGTATATGTTGCTACTTAAAAACATCAATATTAATGTATTATAAGGTAACGATTCTAACATAAAAAATGCAAACAAATAAAAAAAGATTTATTTTTATAACAATAAGTATAAGGCTTTCAGTGCAGTTTTATTTATTTATTTAATTATAAACGCCCTTATGGGCTTTTACATAACTGTGTAATACATAATATAAAATAAAAGTGACATGAAAATAAATGATTAGCACCCAAAAACACAAGTAAGTTAATAGAAATATTATAATGCAAAAAATGAACATTAATATTTTTGATAGAGGTATGCTACTATTTCTGCGAAAGAATTATCCTACTGCATGCAATTTAGGTATAAGCGAGTATCTAAGTGACTCAATCCTGATATTATTGTTACAATTGAAAATAATTTTGAATCTAGGTACATGAAAGGTAATTAAGCTACATACATCAGGGCCGTCTATAATACCATTAACAATTTTGAAAATAAAAGTCAAATAAAAAACAAGCCTCCTGTCTGAGAGTGTTAATAATACAAATTTTTTCATTAAATAATTATAGTTTATGGTTTCAATAGGTAGAACAAGTTTTGATGTGAATGCAAGAAATGTTTTCCAAGACTGAGTTTTGAAGGAGTCCACCATCTCTGCTTACCCGTGCAATGAAATGATAGTTAGTTAAAGTTACGCAAAATGTTTTTTACTCGAATTAACTACAAAGATATTTTTTTTGCTTTCTAATGTTTGCGCAAACCTGAAAACCCTCCATTAATAATTCACTTCTTTTCTCCATGTGAATTCAAGCGTAGTTTACGGTCTTGCAAACTACGAGGGTGTGTGTGATCTCTCAGATTTACGGCCATGATTGAGTGAGAAATGGGGATAGAGACTGCAAAAGCAAAAATAACTAACCCGAATAAGTTAGTGGAAAATTCAACCCGATAGTTCGGATAAAAACCTGGGAATGACTGAGCGAAAAATGAAGAAACATTATATATTGCAAAATAATAAACCTACATACAGATGAATTTGTGATTTAAAAATCTTTGTAACTTATTTCCACTTGATTATTATTGACCGGACCGGTTTTACTTTGTATCGGGCATCTTCAGACTAGTGATATTTAAAGTAAATCTATGAAGTACCCTATTCGTATACGAGTATATATACCATAGATTATAAGAGTTACAAAAGTCTTCGAAATAAAACATATTAATCGAATATATATATATGTGAAGGCAAAAGAGCTTAAGCGACACTTTAGTCAAAAATGAGTTAAATATGCAGTTTTGTTCAGTTTTTTTTCTGCATCGAATGCTCTGCCTCTCGTTTATTTTGAAGACTTTTGTGGCTCTTCAGCCATCTAAAATATGTTTACCATTTGAGAGAAGGCTTGACTCAAGCGGCACAAGCTTGCGACTTTTTAAAAAGGTTTTTTTCGCTTCAGGTATTATAGCATTGAGTTACCTGTTTTTTTTTTCAAAATCCAATAAAACGCTAAAAACTTTAAAGTGCTCTAGTGTAAACTTCTCAAAATGACGCATCAACCCTTTGCCGTACCGGTGACGATATATATACTCGTAGATATTTTCCTTAACTGAACACTTATGAATTTTATTGTAAAACAAAAACAACTTTAAAGAGCTCTGGTGTAAACTTCCCAAAATGGCGCTTCAGCTTTATTGTTTTTCCTTACTAGTAGTGCTTGCATTAGAATGCTACAGAGTGACGTTCAGTGTCATTTTGAGTGCTGAGGCTTAAGAAATATATCGATTTTAAATTGTGGTTAATTTTTTTATTTCTTATTTATTCTTACTTCAGTTCTTATCTTTTCTATCGAGAACAACCACAGTGTTTTCCCAATTTTAATTAACAATATTTGGTAAAAAACCAACATTATCCTAATTTACCAACTGACCGTGTCTAGATGCCGCAATTAAACATTGTTGAATCACCTCCTTCCTGCCCTAGAACTAAATTTTGTCTTAGTTTCCTTTGAACTAAGAGGGCTTTTTTTCCGTACTACTTCATTCCTTCCTTCTCTCCCTCCTGTACCTTAACTCTTGACACCTCTCATCCTACCAATACATACATATTTACGTAGCTTTTAAAGGAAATATTCAATGAAAACTCGTAAATACTATTATAGTATACCACTGCCGACTTGCATAAATTGCAAATGCGCCCCATTGTTGACTTTGGCAGCCACCTCTGGTCTGAAGCGCCTGGATCAGCGGTTTCCGAAATTTTTGGCTGTGCAACCCCCAAATGGCCGATTGAATCTTGACGGAACCCCAGTTCCATCTCCAAAGGCTGATGACCGCTATGTAACCGGAACGATGTACAATATCAACTGCCTTTACTAAGATTTAGAAATTGTTTGATGTTTCTGTGATGGTTGGGGTGGGAGGGTGGGGGGGGGAGGTTATAACCAATCGTTAAAGTTTTTTTGTCTAAATAATTTGGTTCAAAATATCTCCATCTGTTTCTCCAAACGCTTGAAGAATAATCTAAAGAGGCCCTATTACCACAACTTAAGAATTCATTTAAGACATATGACATAGATGTAGAACAGGCATCTTTACAAAATTTTCTTGAGTAATGCCACCAGGACAAAAATATGGAAATCCTGCGGTTCCAATATCGACTACATCAAATGGACGTAGTTATGCAGAAAGCGTCCAACCCACATTTGCCAAAATCGAGTTTTACACGTTTTTCTATAGATAAACACGAGATTTATATCTGGTGAAAACAGCCAAGCTCCAAATGTTGTAGATTTTTGGTAGTTATTTTTTTTACTACCGCACATTGCAAATATTTGATTTAAATTTAAGTTTTAAAACATTGAATTGAAAGGTACCTTAGGAAAAACATTTTGTAAAAATAAATTAACTGATGGATTATAAATTACCCATTATCAATAATTCTCATAAAGAAAAAAATACTGATATTCACTTTACAAATGCCGATTACGCATATCAATGCTTTTTTTATCGTCATATTTTCAATCGCCTTTTTCTCAGTTTCATATTTTTGGGGTGGGACGCTTTCTGCATAACTACGTCCAAATATACCTTTAGTTTGTCACACAATTCGAAAAGCTTCCATCGCGTTGCGGTTCTCGGAAACCCTGGCGGAACCCTGGCAACCCCTCTTAATACATTTAGGAAAACGCTGCCCTAGATAGGTACCTGGAAAAAACTTTTGACTGTACAGAAACAGCCAACCCGTATGATCGATTGGCCCGTCTCGACATGTATATTCATCAGATGGGAAAGCCGTGCTTATTCTATGGGGATTTCCATGGAAAGTGAGCCAAAGTGTTGCGCACCACTGATTTCTCCGGCACCAGTGTACGCGTGCCTCACCGTTATGCGGAGTCGACATTTGTCAGAACTGGCTCTTGTGTTCAAGAGCTTGACATTGAAATGATTTTCCGGCTTATGTGCTTCATCCCTCCTACAATATGGGTCTCTTCAAGATCCAGGTTCACTTCTTGCTTTATTTTAAAGACCCTTCATACGGCATCTTCAAAGATAACACATGCCATGCAGTTCCCCTTTGTTTGAAGTTTATATAAATAAACAAAATATATCTAAAAATGTTTCAATTGGAATTAATTTTAAAGCATTAATGCTTTTTTTTTTAAATTAAATATTTAAATAATATTAATAATCTAAAAACACAAATAAATCCAGAAACTAAAAAGAACAATGGTCATGACCAAAATATGACAGCCTAAAATCGGAGGAAAATTCAAATATTAATAATTTTCAATATAAGTATGAGATCGTTTAATTTTTTATTTTTTATATGAATACCGCACAAGAGTCTCAACTGCTCCCAACTGTCTAAAGTCAGTGAGACTATGGCATCCCCAAATAGGGTATGTTGTGAGGCTGAAGGTAGTGGGGAGGGGAAGATGATTGGGAAGAGGAAGGTTGGGAAGTACCTGGCTATTAAGATCTGGTCACCAAACACGGCTTAAGCCATTTCAAGCAACGTTTCGATTCTGAATGGTGGTCTTTCACCAAGGCGTTACTTAGAGTATCTACCACTCTGAAACGTGCCGCAAATATATTTGTCATTATTTTTATATGAATTAAATGTGTTATGACACATATTAATTAAATAAAAGTTATTGGCGCGCGCCGGGTTTGAACCCGCGACCTTTAGATTCGTAGTTGAGCGTCTTACCACTCGAGCATGGAAGCCGTCAAAATGCCGTATTCTGATGAGGTCTTTATAGCTTAATTGGTAGAGTGTTACTTTAAGATAAAGAGTAGAGGTTCCGAGTTCGAGTCTCCGCTTTTTCTCTTTCATATTTGTGTTTTAGATTATAAATATTATTTAAACGCGTTTCGTTGACAGACTTCGCTGATATTTCACCGCCCATCTCTCACCGCGAAACGCGAAGAAGCCTTGCATAACGTATTTAATATTAATATTCAAGGGAGTAAAGTCGAAGTTCCTCATTAAAAATGTAGATGCAGTGTACCGAGGCAACTTCCCTCCGCAGGAAGAATAGTGCCGTAATGATTTACGCCCGGTGAAGTTAGTCGAGGCTTGTTATTAAAGAGGTAGTGAGTGG
Organism: Drusus annulatus; assembly: GCA_022651775.1. Classification (NCBI taxonomy): domain Eukaryota; kingdom Metazoa; phylum Arthropoda; class Insecta; order Trichoptera; family Limnephilidae; genus Drusus; species Drusus annulatus. The sequence goes on from JAGWCC010000033.1 coordinate 797,585, forward strand.
TCCCCGCCTGTGCTGGGGGAAGACACGGAGGGGTGGATTTTCGAACGAGAGTCGGAAAAATATGCAGAGTGAACGTGTTATTGAAAAAATGCAAACCTTAATGCAAACTCTTGCATGAGTGAATTTTACTTTGGAAATGTAAAAAAAATAATGCACTTTTGTATTTTACAAAACGGATTTGAAAAATTGAGGTAAGGTTAGGCTTACGAAATTATTTCAGATAATTCGCAAATATCACCTAAACTAACCTTTATCTTCATGTTCTTCTTCTCTGCCCTCTCCTATTGGATGTTGGCTATTATGAGGGCAATTTTCACCCTGCACGCTGCACACTGGAAAGATAACCTAATAAAAGGTGCTTGCAAAACCGGTCGACATAATGTTGAATAATTAAAGCGGTTATAAACAAAGTTTATCTGTTTTATTTATAAATATAACAAGCCCAAAGTAAATGCTTTTTACGAATATGTAATAAAAAATGATTTTATTTTTTTTTAAATGTGATGTGGAAAGTAATAAAGGGTGTGAGAAGTGAAGGAGATAGGAAATAAGAAGGTTGGAAAACTACTAAACTATTTCAGATCTGGTCAGCAATATACTTTGATTATTTACATTTTATAATGAATATCCCACAGCAGTCTCAACTGCTCCCAACCGCTTGGAACCAATGGGAATATGCCATCCCCAAAGGGTATGTTGTGAGGTTGAAAGTAGTGTCAAAAGGAAGGAGATGGCAAGACAAAGGTGGAGAACTACCTGGCTATTCAGATGTGGTCACAAAACACGGCTAAAGTCATTTCAAGCAACGTTTCGATTCTGAGTGGAGGTCTTTTCCAGGGCAATACTGATAGTACCTGTTTAACGATAGTAGCATATTTAATAATAAATCACTCCATCCCACTCTATAATGGTATTTCAGTCGAAATTAGTCGTGGAAATAACCCATGTGTGTGTAAAGTAATCGCTTTATGGATTGACAATGTGTATGTAAAAAAACAATCACTTTGTATGTGGTTGTATATTTATTAATACATTTATCGCCTACCTGTTTCGCTCATTCATGCTAATGTACTCCCTTGTGGAAGATATTGTATAAAGCGGAGCTAGTAGGTGGCCAATATATTATCAATAATGAATTGTTACTTTTGGATCATAGTTCAGGTTCCTTGGAGAGCAGTCTACTGTAGGTAATTATAAATCAGATGCAACGAGATACTTTCTAAGAATTATGTCCAGCTTTTTGAGAGAATAAACTTCTGAAGGTTCACGGTTATTGCTTGTTGACATTATCAGAACTCGCGTGGTTAGACGTAGCGTAGTGGAAAACGGTCTCCGGTTGTGCGTAAATGCTTGCCTGTTCGAAGCTAGTAGAAAGTAAGACACCGAAGTTGCTCTGAGAATGAGCATAGAAATCGTAATAGGAACCTAGAAAATAATTGTTTTGTATTAAAAAAATGATCCTTAATAAAAATAACCGATTGTAGAACTAAAGAACTATAATGAATAAACGTAGTAGTAATTGTCAAATAATAGTCTTTAAGGTTAGGTAGATCACTTTATTTACGAATTAAAACACGCTGACGTAAGTAACCACAAAATAAGAGGTCTTTTTCGTCACGAAAGGTAAACCGAAGTGTCAACGGGCAAATTCCTCCTTTTCCGCTTTAAACATCTTTCCCGCGGGAAATATCTTCCTCTGCTAGGCTGTTAGGTGCGCCCCGTTGCTGGTCATCTAAATACATATTATAATACGCCTAAATAGCCAGAAAAACACGAAATGATAATGATTGGCTGAATTTTATTTAAAAAAAAAAACCACTTTAACAGCGCTTTGTAAGTGTGAACTTATGTTATGTACAGATAACGAAAGCTTTATTTGTGATATGAATGTGAAAGCTCGTATTAAGTAAAATTTAATATGAATGGATATATAAATAGACAAAGAAAATTATTTTTGATAATAAGGTAGTGCCCGTATTATTACAACAACCCTTAGAATGGTAACTAACTAACTAACCATCACCCCGGTACTCCGCAGGGGTAAGCAGAGCAGAGAGGGCTTCTATAAAACTCTGTCTTAACACACACCTTGTTTCATTTACATTCATAAATACTCTTCTGTTATTCTGACTCTTCATGGCAGGGGTAAACAGAGCAGAGAGGACTTCTATAAAACTCTGTCTTAACACACACCTTGCTTCATTTACATTCATACATACTCTTCTGTTATTCTGACTCTTCATGGCCCGATTCAAGTTTTTGATTCACTTGATCGTGCCATGTCTTCCTCCATGTCGAGGCGTCCCCGAATTCTTCTTGCAATGATAGATATTATCATCTCCATATTATTATCTCCTCTGGAATCGATCTGGTGAAGGTTCACCATTCCGAATCGAAACGTTGCTTGAAATGGATTTAGCCGTGTTTGGTAACCAGATCTGAATACTGCTCTGAGATCTGGCTACGTAATTCCCAACCTTCCTCTTATCCATCTCCTCCCCTTCACTACCTTAAGCCTCACGAAATACCCCGTTTGGGGATGCCATAATCCCACTGGATTCACACGGTTGGGAGCAGTTGGGACTCTAATGCAGTATTCACTATAAAAATAAAGCTGTACTGAAAACAAAATCTTAGGTGGTATGAGGATTATTTATTTTATTTTCAGAACTCGATTTATATATTTAAAAATTGTTTTGATCATGTTCGTGACAATAGTTTAAACCTTTAACTGGGTATCACACTGTGAAGTGTTTCAGCGACGATTTATTGATTTGAATTATATCATTTCGGTTCAGGTTTAACGATTTTACCTGCAAGGTGAATGAACCCGATGGAGTTCTTTTCACAGACGTTTGGCAGTGACACGAAATAAAATATAGAAACTTCTAAACATAATGAATTCACGTTTTTGGTTGTTTTGCCGTATAGACGGTCTCCGGATCAGCTGTAGACTTTGCGCGGTAAAAGGTATACGATAATGGCCCACTTTAGGGAAAACAATCAAGAAGGGGTGCTCTTTTGTCTAAATTCAGGGGTTTCCAAACTTTTTAAGTCTATGGCCAACTTTTATCATGGAAGCAGTGTTGTGTGATTTTTCTGGAAATAAAAATTTAACATTTGAAAATGTTTTTGTACACAAATAAGTTGTTCCAAAAACAGAAAATAGACGAGCGATGTACTGCATACTTCATTTGTCGAAGGCGCCTTTAAGGCGTATCTGCGGTAAAACCATGTATGACCGTGTTAAAAATGTGGATATCCGGAAAGAATGCAAGGCTGATGTGAGCGTTATGAATAGGATCAAGAAAGGAACACTTAGGTAGTTTGGGCATGCAGTGCGAATGAACCAAGAAAGGAGTATGAAAACAATAAATGATGCGAAAACGAATGAAAAAAAGGAGTCGGGGACGCCAGAGGAATCGCCAGAGGATCAAGTTAATCATATACTTGAATCGGGACATCTGAAGAGTTAAAATAACAAAAGAGTATGTGTGAATGGGACTAAAGCAAGGAGTGTGTGCCAAGACAGAGTTGTATGGCGGTCTGTTCTCTCTGCCTACCCCTGTGGAAAACGGCGTGATTGTTAGTTACCTTTTAAAATTATTCTATTAAACCTGATTTATCGTTCATATTTTTCCAAGTCCAAGTTTTTAATTAGGTAATTACACTGAATATAAAATATTTCCATTTGAAGTTTAGGTTAGAACGTTTAGCCTTGTTTGGTGACCAGATCTGAATAGTCAAGAATTTCTCAACCTTCCCAACTAACTCCAGACGGTTGAGAGCAGTTGGAACACTTGTGCGGTGTTCACTATGATTAAAAAAATAATAGAGAACTATTTTAGTATTTGTCGTCTATTAATTTCGCGCGTGTCGTTGAAAATAAATAAAATACTTTTTAGATAACTGTGACTGAAAAAAAATCGCCACAGACACATGTGGGCCGCGTATTACTGATTGTTTAACCCGTGTATACAATGGGGTTGCGAGTCGTGTCAGGACCGCGAGCCGTAGTGTAGAGGCCCCTGCATTCTGGTCTACTGTCTCTAGTGCGGTTAACGACCCGCTCGTGTTTCGGTTCGGACGTGCAAATAAAGGGGGAGAAGAAGTTAAGATCATTTGCTTTATTTATGGGCGCATCTAGGAGCAGCTCGATCGACCCTGGGCGCAGATGGAACACCTAACGAGGGTGCTTCGTAAAAAGGCGCTGGGAAAAGATTATTAATTTTTCAAAAATATTTATGTAAATGCATTAATTCTGTTGTCTGTATATGTTTGCATCTATTTTTTTTTATATAAATACTGCACAAGAGTCTCAACTGCTCCCAACCGTCTAGAGCCAGTGAGACCATGGCATCCCCAAATAGGGTAAGTTGTGAGGCTGAAGGTAGTGGGGAGGGGAAGGAGATTGGGAAGAGGAAAGTTATGAGGCTAAAGGTAGTGGGGAGGGTAAAATGGGGAGATGGGTAAGAGGAAGTACCTGGCTATTCAGATCTGGTCACCAAACACGGCTAAAGCCATTTCAACCAACGTTTCAATTCTGAATGGTGGTTTTTCACCAGGGCGATACTTAGCATCTAGTATCTACCACTCTGGAACGTGCCGCAAATATACTTTTTAATTACTTTTATATTAATTAAATGTGTAATGACACATATTAATTAAATAAAAGTTATTGGCGCACGCCGGGTTTGAACCCGCGACCTTTGGATTCGTAGTCGAGCGTCTTACCAATCGACCATGAAGGCCGTCATCTATTAGCACATATCGAAAATTTCAGACGTTCATTATATTTAAAGATGTCTGAAACTTAACATATCGTCGCTGCCACACTAAAGTAAAAAATGAGTAAAATGTGCAGTTTTGATCAGTGTTTTTTTGCATCGAATGCTCTTTGACTCTCGTTTGATTCTGAAGACTTTTGTGGCTCTTCAGCCATGTAACATATATTTCCTGTAAACTCATAAAATTTATCATTATTCTTTAATCACCTTCTCAGTAGACGTTTTTGTCTCTTTCAACTCATATTATCTGTCTCGTTCTATTTGTTATAATTTAAATGTAATTCTATCGTTTTATCATAGTTCTGTTATTTTATTTTATATTATATTTTGTTTTCACTTTGTATGTATATAAAACCGCACAGTTTGTATTTTTTTTGTTTAGTTTAATGTTGTACCCTGATGATGCTTAGGCTAAGCGAAACCGGTCGGTCTTAAAATATAAAATAATATCCGTGGTCTTACACTAAGTATTTTTTTATTTATTTCTTTACAATATACGAGTATTTACCATTTGGGATAAGACTTGACTCAACCGACACAAGTTTCGGACTTTTTTTTGCTTTTTGTTAATTCAGATAACTCAATGAAAACATTGAGTTACTTGAGGTAACTTTTTTTTCAAAATCCAATCAGGTACTGAAAACTTATGTGATAATATTATTTTATTGGTAAACCACCAAAAAACTGTTGCTATAAACTATAATATAACTATTGCAAAATATGTTATTACACATGTTCGTAAATACGATATTGGAAAATCATGGTCTGTAATAGTACTGTATCAAAATATAACTAATAGATGCCGTCAACGTCCAACGCTATTGACGAAATGTTGCGCCAACAGTTGGATATCAATAGCTAAATATGAATATTACTCAACGCAACGCAGTCTCAACACTCACCGATTATGTACCTATTGGTACTTTTTTATTTATTTGGTGGCTTTAGCTCCAAATAAAATTTAAAAAAGTGTAAGACTGTATACTTCGTTAACGATATTATGCAAAATTTGGAACGATCTTTTGGTTGTATACCTCCCTACTAGACGTCTTTATGGATTTTCCTATTCAAAACGGCCGATACGTAGCGCCTAGCGTCAAGTGGATCTACCGATGGCAAGTAATATATAGCTGTTATAAAATAATACCCCCAACGGCACCAACGATTCAACTGTTTTCAAGTCAAAGTCGTCGCATCAATGTCGGCCTTATTTCCAACAGTTATATTTGGCAGTTGACAATTGCCAACGATAACGGGGGTGACGTTGTTTCGAATTCTCGTCAACGCCCAGTTCAAGTCTGTAATCGTTTAAACGTTCGCCGTATTTAATATAAAATAACCTTTTGCCTGAAGAGAATAGCTTAGATGTGCGAGAAATAAAAACTTTGCAAATTAATCGAAAAGTATAATTTGAATAGAATGCTCAATTATCTTTCACCGGGCGCGATTTATACTTACATCGGGCGCCATTATACTTGCCCAGGCGCCATTTATAGTTGCATTATCCACACTGGGATTGAAATAATTCAGTTTATGTTCTGAACACAAGGTCTTTCTTCCCTCAACTCATAACTACAGAATATCCTCTGAGCATATAACTCCCACATACGCAATTGAACTCATCGCATCCCCAGATATCGCTACATTACTTGAATGAAAAAGTGTAATTTGAAAATGATATTAAAAGAGCGTCATTTTCTTGCACCGGGCGCCATTTATACTTACACCAGGTACCATTATGCTAGCTCAGGCGCCATTTTTACTTGCATCGGGCCGCATTTATACTTGTATTATCTACACTGAGCTTAAAAAAATAAGGTTCGGCCCTGTTTAGAAGGTCTTTCATCCCTCGCCGCATAACTACAGAATATCCCCTGAGCATATAACTCCTAGATGCTTATGCAATTCAACTCATCGTAGCCCCGAACATCGCTACATCACTTGCGTAAACACATGTCGTCGCTGCGAACCCATAAGAATACAAAACAGAAGCACTTTCCTTGAATTTTATCTCGATGGGAAGGGAATAAACACAGCGAGAGCTTTTTTATTTAAAAAAATGGTTGCTTTGTGGCGGAGCAATAATGAATGCATTTTTATACACGTTGAAAATTAACCTGTTAATGATGAGTGGAAAATTGGAATTATTCATAATACCCGGAGATGTCGGAAAAAGCGATATTTATCTTTGCGTCGAATACCTAGACGTTCTATTCATTGTTTCCTACCAATCACACGCTGTCATAATCTGTAATACCCTATTAGACCAGTGATTTACTTTAACTAGTAGTAGGTACCCGGCGTTGCACGAATTTTTTATTATTTTTTATTTGCTCAATTTCATGTTTATTTACAACATAGTACATAAATTGTCCTCCACGCTAAGAGTTCACCTGTGTTGTGGAGGACATTTTTAGAATTATATGTTAAAACAATTAAAAATATAAAAGAAAATAAAATAAAACAAAATAAAGCCACTTTAAAACACAAAACAAAAAAATTATAGAAATAAATAAATTTCCTAAGTAGCACTATTATTATCAATGTATATAATTATAAATCAGGATAATTGTAACCAGTTACAAACATGTTTATTGTATTTTGCAAGTGTAGATGTTTTGATTTGTGTAGGAAAATAATTTTAAAGCTTAATAGCCTGGTATCTGTAATGCTTTTGTTCAAAGGATGTGTAAATTTTAATACTGTGTTTACTCATTGTTGATTGAATATATAAAAGCTCATGATGGAAACAACCTTGCACAAATTAAAAAGTCTACTGAACCTGAAATTTCAGACAGTAAATGCTGTGCATTGACGGTAGAACTCATTGAAGAAAGTTTTACTGCGTAAGCACACGGATTTTCTGATATGAATTTAAGATGATAAAAAAAGCTTTCAATGTAAGTCATCGATAGCCCGATAGATAGAACAGTCGGCTAGCAGTTGGGCGGACCGAGATCGACACTCATAACGAATAACCGACTTACGTCATTTTCGACACAAGTTTTTTTGTGAAATGATCTTTACCTGCCATACGTTTTCTTGATTAAAGCTCTCTTTAAAAAAAAATGCCCACGTACATCTTATTTAAAAATTTTTTTTGGTTTTAAACTTATTGCTATTCGTGAAAAATCACGAAACGTAACTTTGACTTGCCAAGAAAAAAAAAATGTTTTAATTTACCCTTGGAGTAACAATGTATGGAGAGAGAGCTAATTATTTTTACCCAACCTATATAAACTTGCGATAAATCACTTTCTCCGGGTTTTTACGTCGTACACAATGAGAGAGAAAGAGACAACAGATATAATACCCCGCTTCTATGTACTGTCACAATGATCTTGGGCTCCTGGGTCACCGCGCGACTCCGCCCACATTTTTTTATTATGCCACTATAAACTTGACACAACTAAACGTTTTTTAGGTTATATGCTATATTTTTGTTGAAAACAATACTGTGAAAAAGTGGTTATACGAATAAACAAAAACATTATGTCGATATGTGCTATGAATGGATGTATAAATACCCTAACCTTAGTATTAGACACGCCCAGGTCCACCGAGTCCGGTAAAAATCACCTAAAACTGTCTACACTGCCTTGGATGGGTACCACTCTATATACTCTAAGAATTTACCCATTTCAAATATAGAACAATGTCTGCTAAAATACATTATAGCTAGGTAGAGATTTAAAAGATTATTTTTCAAATTTGAAAAATTTCAATTAACATCTTACATACTCACAAAATAAATTATTTTTACTAAAAGAAATGAAAAAAAAGCTTTGCATAGGACCACGAATATTATTTTAATTTTTATTACCGACCGGTTTCGATTAGCGTAAGCATCATCAGGGTACAAAATTAAACTTAACAAAATATACAAAGTGTGCGGTTATATATACATACAGAGGGAGAACAAAATATAATATAAAACAAAATAACAGAAACATGATAAAACGATAGAATTATATTTAAATTATAACAAATAGAACGAGACAGGTAATATGAGTTGGAAGAGACAAAAACGTCTACTGAGAAGGTGATTAAAGAATAATGATAAATTTAATGAGTTTACAGGAAATATTTGTTAGATGGCTGAAGAGCCACAAAAGTCTTCAGAATTAAACGAGAGTCAGAGCATTCGATGCAATTGATAAAATGAATGATAAAAAAGGAACATAGAGAAAGAGACAGATAATATGAATTTAAAGAGACAAAACGTCAACTGATTGTCAATTTATACTAGTTAATAATGCTTGTTAAAAATAAATTGGTATTATTGCTCTAAGCAAATTAATTTATTCCGTACACTCATTACTAGGCTCGGTTAAAAAAAAATGGTTTAAACAAAGTTTAGATTATTCTATTTATAAACGTTGTTTGCGTTATTTTAATTTTTCTAAACGTTTACTTTATCAGGTTGGTAGTGATTTGAAAAGAGGCTTTTTAAAATTATGTAATATCAATTAAAATCTTACGTTCTCACAGAGGAAATTATTTATAGTAGTTAATAATGGTTAAAATATTGTTAGTATTCTGTGCACTAATAACAATCTCGGTTAAAATAATAATTGTGGTTTATACACAGTTTAGATAATTCTATTTATGAACGCTATTTGCGATTGGATCTCATAGAGTGGTATATATGCAAGGCAGTGTAGTCAGTTTTTGATGATTTTTACCGGACTCGGCAGACCTGGGCGTGGTTAAGACTAAGGCTATTTATACATCCATTCATAGCACATATCGACATATTGTTTTTTTTAATTCGTATAACCACATTTTTACAGTATTGTTTATTAGACGGCCTGCATAGTCGAGTGTTAAGACGCTCGACTACAAATCCACAGGCTACGGGTTCGAACCCGGCGTGCGCAAATAAATTTTATTTATTTATATGTGTCATGACACATTTAATTGATGTAAAAAAATATAATATAGTATATTTGCGGCACGTTCCAGAGTGGTAGATACTCTAAGTATCGCACTGGTGAAAGACCACCATTCAGAATTGAAACGTTGCTTGAAATGGCTTTAGCCGTATTTGGTGACTAGATCAGAATAGCCAGGTACTTTACAACGTTCCCCTTCCTCATCTCCTTCCCCTCCTCACTACCTTCAGCCTCACAACATACCCATATTTGGGATGCCATAGTCTCACTGGTTCTAGATGGTTGGGAGCAATTGAGACCCTTATGCGGTATTCACTTAAAAAATTTAAAAAAAATGTTATCAACAAAAATATAGCATATAACCAAAAAAATCGTTTATTTATGTCAAGTTTAGTGGCATAGTGAAAAATGTGGACGGAGTCCTGCGTTGATCAAGGAGACCAAGATCATCGTTGCAGTACATAGAAGCGGTGTATTATATTTGTTGTCTCTTTTTCTCTCATGGTGAACGACGTGAAAATCCGAATAATGTGATGTATAGCAAGTTTGTATAGGTTGGGTAAAAATAACTAGGTCTCCCTCCATATATTGTTACTTCAAGATCTCAGGCAATTTGAATTTGATTTTGACGTGGAATTATTTCGGGACCAATTTAGACTTTCTCCTTTAATAAATAATTAACGTTTATTTTTGGCATCATAACATTCAAAATGGAAGCATAAACCAAAAAAGAACTCATTAAAATCAAGCTAAGTTTGTGGACAATGGAACAAGGCATTTTAAAAAATATAACTCTTTTTTACGATTATAAAAAATCCGGTTATAAAATATTTTTTTATGTGAATACCGTACAAGAGTCCCAGCTGACTCTCCGGAGCCAGTGGAACTATGACTTATGGTATATTTTGACGGCCTGCATGGTCGAGTGGTAAGACGCTCGACTACGAATCCAGAGGTCACGGGTTCAAACCCGACGTGCGCAAAAAAAACATTTGTTTAAAATGCGTCATAACACATTTTATTTTCATAAAATAATGTAAACTATATTTGCGGCACGTTCCAGAGTGGTAGATACTCTAAGTATCGCCCTGATGAAAGACCACCATTCAGAATCGAAATGTTGCTTGAAATGGCTTTAGCCGTGTTGGGTGACCAGATCTGAATAGCCGGGTACTTCTCAACCTTCCTCTTCCCAATATCGCTCCCCTACCCACTACTTTGAACCTCAGATCATACCCCGTTTAAGGATGCCATAGTCTCACTTGCTCTAGAGGGTTGGGAGCAGTTGGAACTCTTGTGTGGTATACACTATTAAAAATATATTGTGTAGCTGAGGGGAGTAGGGGGGAAGAAGGAGATGGAAAAGATGAAGATTTGGACGTACCTGGCTATTCATTTCTGGTCATCAACCACGTCTAAAGTTCTTTCAAGCAATGTTTCAATTTTTTATGGTGGTATTTTTTCGCCTGGGCGATTCTGACAGTATCTACCACTCTAAAACGCGCCGCAAATATACTATATATTATTTATTATTAATCATGAGTTAAATATTACATTTTATTTAATTAGGAATTCGTGACTTCTGTATTCGTAGTCAAGGATCATAACCGCTCGCACACGAAGGTCTTAAAATTCGACTTCTTGTGTTATTTTCATCTAATTTTCTGAACTGCAGTATATTTTTTTTTATGTAATCCACATAAAAGTCGCTCAATCCAATAGATCTGTGGCCTTTCACATTTAGGTTATGTTGTGAGGGTCAAATTCGTATTGATTATGCATTTGATTAATAAAGCAATCTGTATTAACAGTCGATAACTACACCATCAATATTTAGATAGGCACTCGTGTTGATATTATTCTGGTTGCAGATAAACCTAGTAATGTCAACATTCAACGGGTTGTTAACTAGATAGCCCGCCAATCTGATTGGCTTATACTTGACATTTATATAAAGTATGTAATGAAAATGTCATACCTCTTTTTTGTACCAAACCATCAATTAATTTATACATTTTTTTGCCAGTCGGCCATGTTCATCGCGAAGTTTCATCGAGGCGGTAAATCTACTCACATTGATTTGATAAAGCTTAGGGCTTGGAGTAACAATGTATGGAAAGAGAGAGCTTATTATTTTAACCCAACCTACACAAACTTGCGATAAATCACTTTCTCTGGGTTTTTACGTCGTACACCATGAGAGAGAAAGAGACAACAAATATAATACACCGCTTCTATGTACTGTCGCAATGATTTTGGGCTTCTGGGTCACCGCGGGACTCCGCCCACATTTGTTTACTATGCCACTTAACTTGACACAACTAAACGGTTTTTTAAATTATATGCTATATTTTTGTTGATAACAATACTGTGAAAAAGTGGTCATATGAATAAACAAAAACAGTATGTCGATATGTGATATGAATGGATGTATAAATACCCTAGCTTTAGTATTAGCCACGCCCAGGTCAGCCGAGTTCGGTAAAAATCATCAAAAACTGAATACACTGCCTTGGATAGATACCACTCTACATACTCTAAGGCTTAGGGCATAGTTTAATTAGTTTCTTGGAACAGGCATCTTCCCAGTTAGTAACTTCTATTGATTGGGCCATAGTGTATTTACACTTGTATCGCAGCTTGCTCTTGACACAATCAACATATCACTCAATAAGTTCGTAGGTAGACTGATAAAACAACAACTTTTAGGGCAAAATTTAAGTTTATTCATCAACTTAGTCTTCTTCAAGAGTGATACATTCATTCCAACGCTTCTGTGACATTTCGATGCCTTTTTTGTTATCACTTTTTCATTGGAGCCAAATTAATTTCCCTGGAGCATTCTTTTTAGGTGTGCCAACAGATATTAGTCGCTGGAAAACAAATCTGGAGAATAAGGTGAGTGGGCTTCAAATCATGCAATTTTTTCATTGTTTCGATCGACTTATGTCGCTCTGAATCGTCGACGCGTTGTTGTTTTTGATCGACTGTGAGAAAAAACAATACTCACTTCGAACGGACCTTTTTCATGGACAAATATTGATGAAAAATGGTAAATACACTGCCTTCTGATATATTAAAGGTGTCAGCTATCTCACGAAACTTCAATTTACGAACGGCCAAAACTATTTTGTGGACTTTTTAATGTTTTCTGGAACAACTGCCAGCAAACTACTTCTCTACAATTTGTCTCGATAGAGCAAAAGTCCGAATAACACTTGTCAAGCCATCGCTTTGCTTGAACTGTTTTTTTCCCAATAAAAAGCAACCCTTTATCAACACACAAAATTCAGATTTTTTCAATGTGTTGAAAATTATAGAAGTAGCGTCAATAAAACCACCGTAACATGAGAACTAAACGTTAGATTATTATGCAATTTTGACACGTATTATTTAAAGGTTGTTACCTCCTAAAAAGCCTATAGATTTGTCAATAGGGACGCCAACTATATGTCATCCTACGAAATTGTTGAGTGATGGATTATGTACGAGTATTAAGCCCGATTCACACCAACGTCCGGTTCCGCTCAGTGCCGATATTGTTCCGTAAGAAAACTTATTGATAAAAAAAAATCTGCGATGTTAGTATTTTTACACTTCAAAATTTATTTTAAATAATAGTTAAATATCACAAGGGTGGGCAGAAGGATATACTGCCACACAAATTTGTCTTGGCACATACTCCTTGATTGATATTCATACAATATCAATAAGTTTTCTTGCGGAACAATATCGGCACTGAGCGGAACCGGACGTTGGTGTGAATCAGGCTTTAACCTTGTTCACATACCAGTAGGTTTACACTTTGACTTATTTATTTAATTTAATATTTCGATAACTACTTATTTTTTAATTGAATTGATGCACTGACCCGACGAAGCTTAGATGTAATTAATTTGTTTTAAATTTATATTCTGCCCTGCCCAAGGCTATAGTTAATATTTTATTTGATATGTTGTTCTGCTGTAGCTGTGATTTATCATGGTATTTCTATTTTTGAAATTGTTAATACAGTTGATATATTGCTCAAATTAAGCTTGCTTTTATATTGAGTTGATATACTGTCGAGACGAAGCTTAGCTATAACTTAATTAATTGATATATTGCCCTGATGAAACTTTGTTGCGTACTTAAATTTAATTTGATGTGATATACAGTCCTGTTTTATATGTTATTCGTGAATACAGCGTACGAGAATGTTTACCTTACGCAAAGAAGCGAGTGGGATGATTTACCCACCGATAACTTCACGCAGACTAGACACAAAAATAATCGATATACCTTTTATATTTCCTTGTCAACGTGACTGATTTGCAGATATCTGCTGTCAAACACAATCAAGCTACGAACCCAAAATTCAAATTTCAAAAATCGATTTACACAAAAAAAAATGATAAAATATTACAAAAGCCGTTTTATTTATAGTGTATATAAATATATGTTATTACAGAGGCATACAATTTTGAAAAGGGAGTACGAAAGAAAAATAAACAAATAGTCGCCGGAGAGGCAAAAGGGCTGAAGCGCCATTTTGGGAAGCTTACAGAGCACTTCAAAGTTTTTTTGTTTGTTTTACAATAACATTTATAAGTCTTCAGAATCTGGTTGGATTTTGAAAAAAAAGTTAACTTAGGTAACTCAATGCTCTCACTTGTGTCGCTTGAGTTAAGCCTTCTCCCAAGCGGTAAATATATTTTAGATGGCTGAAGGGCAGAGCATTTGACGCAGAAAACAAAACTGAACAAAACTGCAAATTCAACTATTTTTTTACCAAAGTATCGCTTCAGCCCTTTTACCTTTCCAGCACCGATATATACGATACATTAAAAATAAACATTTAGATTATTATTATTATTATTTTTTTTTTTACATGAATACCGCAAGAGTCTCAACAAATCCAAACCGTCTAAGAGCCAGTGAGACTATGGCATCCCCAAATTGGGTATGTTGTGAGGCTGAAGGTAGTAGGGGGGAAAATCGGGAAGACCCTTGGGAAGTACCTGGCTATTCAGACTGGTCACCAAACACGGCTTAAGCCATTTCAAGCAACGTTTCGATTCTGAATGGTGGTCTTTCACCAGGGCGATACTTAGAGTATCTACCACTCTGGAAATGCCGCAAATATGTTTTATTATTTTTTATGAATCCAAATGTGTTAGCATATTAATTAAATAAAAGTTATTGGCGCACGCCGGGTTTGAACCCGCGACCTTTGGATTCGTAGTCGAGCGTTTTACCACTTGACCATGGGGGCCGTCGAATAAATGGTAAATATATTTTAGATGGCTGAAGGGCAGAGCATTTGACGCAGAAAACAAAACTGAACAAAACTGCAAATTCAACTATTTTTTTACCAAAGTATCGCTTCAGCCCTTTTGCCTTTCCAGCACCGATATATACGATACATTAAAAATAAACATTTAGATTGTAAACAAAGTCTTTAATAAAAAAGTGCCATACAAATCAAAGCTTTTAAAGAAAGAATGTATCACTGGTTTATAAACCTGTTAAGAAAATACCCTTTAAGTGCTTTTGCGAAAATATTTTTGTTTTCTACTGCGAGTTTTAATTCACTAGGTAATGCAGTGTTTTATTAGCAGTTAATCCAAACTTAGCTGTGTGAGTAGATGACGGTATGTGTATTTGA
The DNA here is from genome assembly GCA_022651775.1 of Drusus annulatus. Lineage (NCBI taxonomy): Eukaryota > Metazoa > Arthropoda > Insecta > Trichoptera > Limnephilidae > Drusus > Drusus annulatus. The sequence continues at coordinate 812,914 of JAGWCC010000033.1, forward strand.
TTATCTGATCGTGTTTTGTGCTGGTGTATGACGGAATTAAAGGCTGATTTAATGTTGGTATGTAACGAGTGTCGAATTACTTGTGAAATGACTTATACGAGTATTTAGGTAGAATCGTCAAAAATCTGTGTCTGTTACATGTTATGACATGCATATTCAGGAAATCTCTTAAGGTTCTATTTTTCATTAGTTGTAAATCTTATCTTACATAATATTCAAAATGAATAATTAAATATAATGTATTGTATTATAATTAATACATTGTTTCCGACTTGAGCCTATAATACAGGTTTAATGTTACGATTTTAATAACCTCTGTGGCCAAATGGTTAAGATCCTCAGCTAGAAATCTGAAGGTCGCGGGTTCAAATCTCATGGTGAGCACTTAAAATTTTATTAATATAAAATAATATGTATTATATTTGCGGCCCGTTTAAGAGTGGTAGCTACTTTCTGAATCGCCCTGGTCCGCGTTTGATCATTAGATTTGAATAGCTAGGTACTTTCCCAACATCCTCTTCATCTTATCTTATTCCTCTTTTTCACTTCCTACAGCCTCACAAAATACTTCTTGGGGATACCATAGTTCCACTGGCTCCGGAGTCGGTGCGGATTCACCTTTGAAAAAATATACATCGAAATGTCTTAACAGACTCTATGAGGAAAGTTCAACTATTTCATTTAAGAGCCACAAAGTCTTCATAAGGTTCTTTCGGAATAAAATCGTTTTCCCCCTTTGCTCTCATTTTCCTTAATTTTAATTATTTTGTGTTCAGCAATTTTAAACTGCTCGACCCTGCGATGCTATCTGCTCTGCCTTTAATTGAAAAATATAAACGAAAATAATATTTACCCTGCAGCTAAATGCAATCCCATCCAATTCCACTCTGTACAAATTCAGTTCCTCCCCGATAGAATTTATAACTGTATAGGTTGTATATATATTTACACTGCAGAGGTTGTGGAGCAAGGATGCCATCACTTTCAGCATTCTGGGAAGTGTGTTTACGAGAGATGGAAATGCTGATAAGTATATTAAAATAAGGGTGTATGCAGAAAACTCCATTAACGGAGGACTAATAAAAAAATGTCCAAAGAAGCGAAGCTAGCAGTCCACTATTTAGTGCTTATACCAACCCATGAATGGCAGGCAGGCGTGAAACTGAAAGAAAAAGTTTGAACGTAGACTGAATGCTTTATAAATAAGATTACCGAGGCGTATGTACGGTGAAACCATGTTTGATCATGTTGAAAATGTGGATATCCCGAAAGAAAACAAGGATGTAAGCGTAATTAATAGGATTAAGTAAGGAATGCTTAGATGGTTTGGACACGTCAACTGTATGAACGAAGTAAAGAGTGTAAGGAGAGAATATGATCCAAAAGTGAATGGTAGAAAAAGTCGGGGACGCCCGAGGAAGACATGGCGTGATCAAGTGAATCGAATACTTGATTCGGGCCAAGTCAAGAGTCAGAATAACATAAGAGTATATACAAGACGATGTATGAATGTGAATGAAGCAAAGAGTGTATGCCAAGATAGAATTTTATGGCGGTTCATCCTCTCCGCCTATCCCTGCGGTGAAACGGCGTGATGGTTAGTTAGCATTCCGGCGTCCGGGTTGAAATTTTTGTTTTCTTTTTTAAACGAAAGGCAAACATTCCCGGGTTACGAATAACCTGTCGCTGAGTGGACAAATAAGACTATATAAGCCTTCTGCAAATGTGTTCTCACTGATTCACCCATCAGCCGATTTCATGTGGCGATCTTCTTTTTCCAGCCAATGACGACATCCGATGATATTAATATGACGGTCATCTGTTAGCGGTTCTGCGTGTCCAACCTGGTCCCGTTTGAGTGTACTTGTTATGAAACTGTACAATATTTCATTAAGATAATTTTATTTAAAATGCAGACCGCCATAATACTGGCATTTGCCTGCCCAGCTTGAAGGGTCGTAATATGTAATACCCTAAACGGCTGAAAAATCCCTTGATTCTGTACAGAAACGGGCGGTCCGTTTGATAGATTGTTCTATCTGAATAGTCAGGTACTTTGCGACCTTCCTCTTTTCATATCCTTCCCCTTCCCACTACCTTCAGCCTCAAAAAATACCCCAATTTTCGGGGATGCCATAGTCTCATTGCCTCCAGACAGTTGGGACTTTTGTGTTAGTTCATTTAAAAACTGGAGGTTTTATGATTTAAAAACATATTAATTTCCTTTTTTCTGTGTTCGTTATTTAGATATTATTTTGAAACTAAAACGCTGAAGAATAATAAAATGATTTCCGTCTAAGATAACATAGGTTTCGCATTGAATTGAACACACTACTCACACAGATGCATTGATTGTATTCAGCACATTAATTTTGTCGACTTCAGAAAAGAGAATCCAATCGAAAATATAAAATAAAGTTCAAATTGAAAATTTAAAAATCACTTATTTTTTTCCTTACAAAAATAAAATATTGAACAAACAATGTTTATTTAAAAAAATCATTTTTTTCAAAAGCAAAAAATCGAAGAACACACAAAAACGTGACTAACCTTTCCAGTTGTCAAAAACAAACCACTAATCCAAAATGGCTGATAATGCTAACATATGATAAACATATGTGTACCAACATAACACACAAAAAAATCGATAATCGAATGTACACGGCCCGCGAAAATTCAAAATTTACCTTTTCTTTTGAACAGGCCATGTATATATGTGCGTTATTTGCATCAACTCAAATTGCGTGACGTACACGTGAAAGTCTCGAGTAGCGAATTACGATGTAGCGGTGACAGTGGTTGAATTTGGATCCGAAGGTTTCCGCCTTTGTTTGCGTCAAAGTTTGAAAACTTGTTCGTGGTGGTTTTAGAACATGCTTTTCATTGCGGAAACTTTACTAACTTAACAGAGATGTGACCGCTTTTATGGAAAGTGTTGATTTTCACATCTACCGATCCTTCTAAAACATTGACAAGCAATACAAACATGTTAAAAATAATATATTTATTATTTTTAATATATATATTCGATGTTTTCAAGGGCTGTTTTCTGAATAATTCATATTGAGGAAATGATTAAAGGCTGATTTTAAGCCATATTTTTGTCGGATTATTTGTACTCACAACGTCAAATTATTTAAAATAAAAACCCATCTAGTTTTGGGATTGCACGATTTTATGTATAAATAATTCCTACTAAAAAAATATAAAACATATATCGTCGCCAGAAAGGCAAAAAGGCTGAAGCGCTGTTTTTGAAAGTTTACACCGGAGCGTTTTTAAGTTTTTTTTTGTTTTATAATAAAGTTCATAAGTCTTCAGTACCTGGTAAGATTTGAAAAAAAAAGTTAAATCAAATAACTCAATGCTCTCACTGCGTTACCTGAAGTGACAAAAAGCTAAGAAAGTTCCAAACTTGTGTCGCTTAAGTCAAGTCTTATCCCAAATGGTAAACATATCTAAGACAGCTGGAGGGCCCCAAAAGTCTTCAGAATCAAACGAGAGTCAGAGCTTTCGATGCAAAAAAAAACTGATCAAAACTGCACATTTAACTAATTTTTGTCCAAAGTTTCGCTTAAGTCCTTTTGATTTTCCAGTGACGATATGTTGTTTAATACTACTGAAATGTGGATTAACACATATTAAAAACAATTTATTTGCGCACGCCGGAATGAGAACTCGTGACCTCTGGGCTACGGAGGTTGCCAAATATGATCGTACTCGCTTCTGAATAAGTATCTAATGTACAGCAAAAAAACTTCAAATATATTTCGTCGGATGAATTCATTATCAAAATTTTCAATGACTTTTTTCTGAGGAGAAACTATCTGATTCTTTTAAATTGTATCCACTCCAGATTCTGAATATTATAAGCAAACAGACAATTCTGCTAAACTCAATCAACATACTTAATATGTTTTGATCTTAAAGAACAATGCAGACAACACTTATGTATATTCTTTATTTAACTCTTTGAAACCCAATGTAAATTCAAATAAATAGAAAACTTGTTTGTTGAAACACGTAAAAAAACTTCAAATAATTTTCTCAAGCATTAAGTATATTTTATGTGTGAAAATAATAATGTAGGTGTTAAAAGTTAAAATTAATATCACAGCCTGCAACGAATTACATTATTGCGGGAATCCCATTGCAAAATTTATTTTTAAAGCAGCGTGTCAAATGCATGACTGTACCACAACGAAGGCCCTACTTTTGATCTTTGCGATGTTTTTTCTCCCTTCTATGAAGGCGACCGGACATAAATTAACATTGACCGACTTCCTGTTGATAATATTATTTTAACAAAAAGCTGTCATAACCAGAATCTTTACGAAAAAACATAATTTTGATCTCAAACACGAAAATAAAATAAATAAGTTTAGTCTTATAATACCCTTGTGTCATCTGCCAGCTGACGTCACATCCAATGACCCAAATTTGGAAAATATTGATAATATTATTTTAACAAAAAGCTGTCATAACCAGAATCTTTACGAAAAAACATAATTTTGATCTCAAACACGAAAATAAAATGAAAAAGTTTAGTCTTATAATACCCTTGTGTCATCTGCCAGCTGACGTCACATCCAATGACCTAAATTTGTAAAACTTACTGCTATGTGACGCACAATTTTCTAGTTGACCCGGAAAACACATACTTAGTTATATATTCATTAGTGCATATGTATGCACTTTGGACAGGCAAGAGCATATTCTTTATTTTTAAAAAGATTTTTAATATTTAAAAAGTTAGAAAAGTGTTATTTTTATTTTTTAGTTCTAAAAAAATTGAAACAACAAAAAATGTTTTTGTTATAAATAGAATATTTTTTAAATTTCACTAGAAATTTCTTTCCTGAAGTCGAATAAAAAAGTTTGAAACATGCTGTATGCAAGCAATTCATCTGTGTGAGTGTTGTGTTCGATTCAACATTTCCAACCACCAAACAAGGCTGAAGCTATTTCAAGCAACGTTTCGATTCTGAATGGTGATCTTTCACCAGGGCGATAGTTAGAGTATCTACCACTCTGAATGTAGCACTTCAATTCAGCATTACCTGCATTTTAAAGTAAACTGTTTTTGTAATTATATTATAGTATGTAATGGAAGATTTTTTTATTGGAAACCTGATGTTACGGAATAATTTCATCACACCACTGCCTCGAGGTGATTTTTCACACAAACGGCCCTATTTAATTATGAAATAATTTTTTCAATTTATTTTTTAATAAACCAGCGTGAATCAATAAGCGATATCTATATTTAACTTTGACCTCTACTTTTATTAGGTTCGTAAAAATTCTGTCTGAAAAAGAACGCAAATAATTATAAATAATAGATGATAAAGTTTTTCAGCCCCTGAATATTCTTTAGATTTTCGGAGAAAAACTCCTCAGGGCTTTGATTCGAAGGTAGTTGTAATCATTCTACTTCTTCTCCACTTTTCTTTGAGCCTACATCAGGGATTCTCAACTTTTTTTATAAAAATAAACGTTTTTAATCAACTGACTCAATGTAGTTGTAATCATTCTACTTCTTCTCCACTTTTCTTTGAGCCTACATCAGGGGTTCTTAACTTTTTTTATAAAAATTAACGTTTTTAATCAACTGACTCAATGTGACAATATTTGCTTTAAAATATGTAATTTACCACGTAGTACACACAGTATTGTGAACAAGCCCGATTTGTACACACAGCCTTGTACAGCATTATGCAGTACGGGCCGGGGCGGGGAGCGGGCGGTTTCTCGGCTGAAGGACCAGTGGCGAAATGACACAAAAAAATTGTAATCATCAATTCATATTAAAATGGTATACCACCTTAAATGACGAGTTTCAAAATTAGAAATGATTTTCATAATAGCCTATGGAACTTTGAAATATCATTTGTCTGTCTAAAATAATATAAGATGCCATAATATTTATGACACATTTTAAAATTATTCAATAAGATAAAACATTTTTCTAAAATTGATCGAAATGAGTTTTTTTTTAACTCCTTGGGAATAAAATGAAAAAAAAAAAAATTGTGAGACTCGAATGGCATGGGGCAGTTATTATTAGAACTTTCGTTCTTTGTTTTTTTTTTCTATCGGAGGTTGACTATCATCAGGATAATCTTCGCTGTGCAGACTTATGCTCAGGACAAAACAGCGAAACTGCACTCGTACGTTGATTTCAAAATTATGAGATGTAATTGTAGATTTACTAACAAATGATTTAATTTACATAGTACAATAACACTTTGTTTTAAACCGCTTTATTATCATACATGTGTAAACTAGTTTCGATTAAAACACTAACCTTCTTTAGGAGAGTTTAATGTAAATTTTAATTTAATTTATTTTATATTATACTGGCCTGAGAAGGTTAGTGCTTTAACTAAAACTAGTTGAAACATGAATAGGTACAATAATAAAGTGATTTACTACCAATATTGTTAACAGGTGATACGTAAATATTGAAACTAACAACATAATGAACTAGTCAGCCATGTTAATTCAATACAAAAAAATTAGTATTTGAAGGTTGGCGATCACTGGAATACAGCCTCAAGCCTATTCATCCCTTTGTCCGCCTCCTCTCAATCCAGTTAGAAGAGGGGAGGAGAAGGACCAACCCTTAATGCATATTCTATTTAGATTTGCAATGGATTTCAAAAGGGTATTCCAATAAATTATTGTAATTGCTCCAAGGATTTCCGGAAGGGCGTAGAGCGCTCCGTTTTCATTCAATAGTCTATTTTTCAAAAGCTAATCTCATTCATAAGAGATATTTATGGAATAAATTTTTTTGGTTCAAATAGCATTTGCATCATTCCTTTATCTATTTTTCATTCATTACTATGGTTGTTAATTTTGACATTTTAAGAACATATCGTAGTATATATACATGGCCTGTTCAAAATAAAAGGTGAATTTTGAATTTTTGCGGTCTGTGTACATTCGATTATTGTTTTTTTTTTGTTATGTTGGTACACATATGTTTATCATATGTTAGCATTATCAGCCATTTTAGATTAGTGGTTTGTTTTTGACATCTGGAAAGGTTAGTCACGTTTTTGTGTGTTCTTCGATTTTTTACTTTTGAAAAAAATGGATCAAAGAATAAAATCCATGATTTGTTTTTCCACAACTCCAGGACGCTCATTGTCATTAACATCTTCTCAGCCTTCTGTAAAGCGCTTGTACTTCTTATAAACACTTTTTTGAGACAAAGTAGACTCGCCGAATGTCACAGTCAACATTTTAAGTGCGTTGGAGCACTTTATTCCATTTTTAACGCAAAATTTAATACATAATCTTTGATCCATTTTTTTCAAAAGTAAAAAATCGAAGAACACACGAAAACGTGACTAACCTTTCCAGTTGTCAAAAACAAACCACTGATCCAAAATGGCTGATAATGCTAACATATGATTAACATACGTGTACCAACATAACAAAAAAAATATTCGATAGTCGAATGTAGACCGCCCGCGAAAATTCAAAATTCACCTTTTCTTTTGAACAGGCTATGTATACATAATATAGTATTGTAGAATATTTTCGTTTGTCCTTCTCACTAGGGGATCTGAGGCGAACTAGGTTTTGAATAGAGTTTTTTCAGTAACTTCTATAACGATGTAGTTAAAATACTAGTCAGTTCTTTTTCTGGTAGTTCTTTAAACCAAGTTTTGGTGGTCTTCATGAAGTTTTAATTGCTTTAATTTGTTGGATACTGGGTGGGAGTTTGTTGTATAATTTTACAGCTAAAATCTGAGTTTCTTTGTCCCAATGTAGTATTACACTTGAGTATATTTAGCTTGTCTGTTTTCTTTGCTTTTGTATTATGTTTATGTGAGGTGTTTGTCTTCTTTGAGATAATGAGCCTGAATCTTTTTGGCAAAGTTTTTTGTACTCGTATACTTGGAAGTAAATCAAATACTTGAATCGGGTCATGTGAAGAGTCAAAATAACAGAAGAGTATGTATGAATGTGAATGAAGCAAGAAGTGTGTGCCAAGACAGAATTATATGGCGGTCCGTTCTCTCTGCTTACCCTTGCGGGGAAACGGCTTAATGGTTAGTTAGTTAGTTATTTTATATCAAGTTATTTTCCTTTTTTAAATCAACTCTTTGTTTTAAGACCTACATTCCCGGGTTACTACTATCTTCAAAATAAGCGGAAAATGTTGTTTGTTCAATGATGGAGGATTTAGCTAGCAGTGGAATCGAACCCACGAGGCACGGGTACTAGCCGGTCATCATAACAATATATTCTATTACTTGTGTAAGAAATTTGCACTTCACGGTAAAACACAATTCACTTTGCCAGTTTAATGCTACGACAAGAAATTTATTTTTACCTATTGTTGTTTTTTGATTCCTCATATTATAAGAAATCAAAAAAGTTTATTTTAATTTTTTTTTACTTGTTTCAGTATTGAAATAGCACGGTGAATTAACAAAAAAGGCTTTTAACTTCTTGTACATTATAGGCAGTTCATTGAACATTTTAAAATTACTTTCCACATCATTTCGTAACTGGAGATAATCCAGAAGGATACTTAGGGAAAAACGTTAGATAAAACGGTATCTTCTTATTTGTTAATGCTTATTTTATAGTACATACCTAATATTTTCAACTTTTATTATTATTATTTATTAAGTAAATTATGTAGGTATATATATTTGGCATTTAGGTGAAGAGGTATATGTTAAAATTCTCTAATTGTTCAGGATAGGAAAAGTTAATTCCTCATCAACTTTAATTGTTAAAATAAGGCTTTGCGTACTTTGTATACATAAATCATAAATTTATTTACGTCTATTTACACACATATTATCATTTTTTTAAAACAATATATTCACAAACAGTGCAAAAAATACTGTACAAGAAAGAAAAAAAAGTATTGAATAACAGGCACATCCTGAATTAAATAGTTTCTACAATTAATTTGGCTCTACTATATGAAAACAACTGTACTTATATTGTGATATTGACTTACTAAATATATCAACAACATCGGAGTATTTGTTTCTCAGATGTTGAATTCGTCGCATAGGAGTGTAATATTGTGAGGTTGAAGTGGAATTGTCACAACAATATGGTAGGTACTGTCGTGTAACCGTCCTGCCAGGAACATAAAATGCATTTAAATATAATAGTTCAGGGCTGTCAATCATTGAATTTGTAATTTTATTGAAGCAAGTCGGTCATTCAGTCAATTATTCTACGTTCAGATATTTTTTTTAAATTTAAGGTGACAAAGAAGAAAATCATAATTGATACATTTCCTTATTATGCCCATTTTATAGTCAATAAATCATAAGAATTTATTTTGAACTCTTTCTATTGTGAAGGACTGATTAGCATAACTTGGTGCCCACACTGTTGGGTTGTATTATAAATGCACAAAATTTAATGCCTGAGTTATCTCTTCAGAGCAAGAATATATATGGGGAGAGAGAGAGAGAGAGAGCTAAACATTTTTACCCAACCTATACACATTTTCGATAGATCACTTTCTCCGGGTTTTTAGGTTGTAAAGCGCGAGAGAGAAAGAGATACGACTAGTTCTCACACAATATAGCTCCGCTTTTAGGTATGTAAGCATGTTCTCCGTCTCCCGCGTTTTCGGCGACTCCGTCCACTACGTTTTGTTATACGACATAACAGGACAGAACTCAACGGTTTCTTAGGTTATATCCTACATTTTTGTTCATAACAGTATTGTGAAAAAGTGGTTTTACAAATAAACAAAAATATTGTGTCGACATTTGTTATAAATTGATGTATACATACTCTAGTCTTAGCCTTAGCCACGCCCTAGTCAGGCAAAAATCATCAATACTGACTACACTAACGCTCGCTCCTGACAATGACGTTACATATATATAGACACGTTATAGCCTTAGAATATTAACACAAAATGTGGCAAGCAAAACACACACGTTACCAGTAAATTAATCATTCAAATATAGGTCATGTATGACAAAGATAGACATTCATCGAATATATGTGTATGAACGAAACAGATTCGAAGTTCGGACCGCGTTCCATACTAGCTTGAAATGACCTCAAGTGACGCGTGACCGTTTAGTACTAAATCGGCTTAAACACTGATCACACCAACTAGCGTGATTATTGTTTGCCACTTTGAGAGCGCTACAACGTGTCTATATATATATATGTAACGTCATTGGCTCCTGGTATATTATTGCTCTAATGTTGTATCACTTTATCCTGCCTTCCTTCCATAGACCTTTTAAAGTAGAACTACATACTTAACTTATTTTCAGATATTTCGTGAGATATGTTTCTTCACCTAATGCCACAGATATGTGCCTCACTCGATTTAAAGTACAAACACTTGAGGGAATTCTTACTTCTAAAGCATGATCCCCTTACCGAATTAACGTTGTTCTTACATTAAAAATTACACAGTTAAAAGTATGATTTATAACTTAACTAAGTGGTGGTAAAAATACCTATTAGAAAGGTTTAATTAAAGAAAAAATAATTCATTTGTTCTGTGAATGAAGAATAACTCAACGTGGCATTTATATTTCTGTTCAATTCTTAAAATCATTCAAGTACATTACTGGCGATCCAAGAAAAAAACATTTCTTTGTGTAAGATTAAAATCGTTGAAAGAACTCAATATTTTTTTCAAAAAACGAATTATTTTGTTGCCATTTTAACTTACAAAATTAATTGTAATGACAAAAGCTGGTGTATTTTTCTTTTACACAAATGTACCATAAAATGATTCCCAGATTTTTTCACTAATTAAATTTTAAATTATTTGTAATGAGAAATAAGGACGTACTCAATTATTTATTTATTTATGTACGCCCAAGTGGGCTTTTACATTAAGTTACAGTTTAGAGTGATACAAGTGTAAATTATTTGCTCATACGAAAAGTAAGGATGAGTATTAAAAATAAGTACAACGTACATTGAATATGTTTGATTACATAACATTAATATTGATTGAAGATAAATGATAGAATAGCCTTCTTGTATCTACATTCCGTGCAGTTAAATACAGCAACTACCTCTGCGTGCGTATTACCAACTACAGCAATATTACTAATGATTCCCACATGAATTGATCAATACCTGGTGTCGACTACGTCCGTGACAGAGTAGTTAGCTCTCGGGACAGATGTTGCCGGTTCAAATCCTATATCGGTTTTTTCATATTTTGTAATCAAGTATTTTAGGGCTTAAGGCTTAGGTGGTTAGCAAAATCAAATGTTCTTAAGTTTAAAACCAGGTCATTAGCCTATCACTATTGAAGAATCAGTCAGTCCTGTACAGAACATTAGCTTTTTAGGAGACAAATATACATTGATGTATAGTTCATGTGGGTAAATAGCCTTATATTATTTCAAAACAATAATAAAATACGTAACCGTAAAAAGCATTAACTTTGTGACTTGCCATAATAAACTATAAATAATTTTATTTGTTAGTACGTATGTACTTACATAGGTATAAACTTACGAGTGTCAACTTTTTAAATTTGGAACTGATGTCAATTAAAATTCTCCAATTTTAAAAAGGATCTTTTCAAATATCTACCTACCTAATAAAGTAACTACTAATGTATTTTAGCAGACATTATTCTATATTTTGAAATTGGAAATAATTTAAAGATAAAGCTCTGGTATGTAGAGCGAATGAACGAAGAAAGGAGTGTGAAAAGAATATATGATGCGAAAGTGAATGGAAGAAGAAGTCGAGGACGCCCGAGAAAGACATGGCACGATCAAGTAAATCAAATACTTGAATCGGGTAATGTGAAGAGTCAGAATAATAAGAGTATGTATGAGACGATGTATGAATATGAATGAAGCAAGGAGTGTATGCCAGACAGAGTTATATGGCGGTCCGTCTTCTCTGAAACGGCGTGATAGTTAGTTAGTTAAAGCTTTGTTTGAATCACTTTACTTGTCGACCGGTTTCGGGAGCACTCTTCCATCTTCAGGACAATATTAAAAGTAAAACATCAAAAAAAAAATGATAAATGGAGATTAACCAAGGATAAAGGGTAGGTAAGGGGTGTACGAGATGAATAGAGCGGCTTACTGTAGGCATGTCAAGATTTTTTGTATATTGATAATATTAGAATTATTATTTGGAAGTTTTTTGATTACTAATGCTTGAAGTTACCTCATTTGAATATTTTTCTGAAGATGAAACGGGTTCTTCCGAAACCGGTCGATAAGTATATTAAAATAAAGTGGTTAAAACAAAGTTATATGCTTAATAAAATAAATGGAAATTTACTGTTTAGTTTTATTACGAGGTGCGTCGCAGGAATGGACTACGCAATTTATCCTGCCCAAGAGCCTTGGAAGTTCTTGGTTTCACCTCCAAATTTGTTCCAACAAATATTATAGTAGGGTAGAGGTACGAATTCCATTCGAACAAGTTTGAACACGGACTGTGTGTTTTCCCTAATATAATATTACGATCTGACACAAATTATATCTCCTGAGATGATAATATTATTTGTACGTTCATATAAATTACTCCAGATGCTAAATATGAAAATACGCATTGGAAAATCACACCATAAAAAGATCAACGCTGAGAGATTCTAATTCTGATATCTTTCGATAAACGAGTGACTGCTTTATCAAGTTTATTTTTATTTTTATAGTGAATACCGCACAAGAGTCTCAACTGCTCCCAACCGTCTAGAGCCAGTGAGACTATGGCATCCCCAATTGGGGTATGTTGTTAGGTTGAAGGTAGTAGGGAGCAGTGGCGGCTCGTGACTTTTTAGTGTGCTAGAGTGGTAAGATTGAAAAAAACGTCATCATTGATGTTGTTGTAGCCGAAAACATTTTTTATTTTTTTTCGAAATTTCAACTTTTTGTATGAAGATTTTTCAGAAATCCGTGCAGTGCACCACCAAAACTGAAAAATCCTGAAAATCTTCATACAAAAAATTAAATCTTGAAAAAAAAAATAAAAACTCATTTTCGGCTACAAAAACACTAACAATGTCGTATTTTTCAATCTCAGCACTCTAGCACACTAAAAACTCACGAGCCGCCACTGGTACGGAGGTGAAGGAGATAGAAAAGAGGAGGGTTGGAAAGTACCTGGTTATTCAGATCTGGTTACCAAACACGGCTAAAGCCATTTCAAGCAACGTTTCAATTCTGAATGGTGGTCTTTCACCAGGGCGATACTTAGAGTATCTACCATTCTGGAACGTGCCGCAAATATTCTATATTTTATTTTATATAAATTAAATGTCTTATGACACATATTAATTAAATTAAAGTTATTAGCGCACGCCAGGTTTGAACCCGCAACCTTTGGATTCGTAGTCGAGCGTCTTACCACTCGACTATGGAGGCCGCTATTACGCTATCCCACACCATTTGGGTTATTCCAAACTCTAAGAAATTTTATAACCACTGAATCGAAGATTCGCCCCATTTAATCTTTTTTACATTTGAACGGTTCCCCGTTAAACGTCGATTCTCGACCTATTTAAGCGTTTGATCATGTTGTGTTCAGCTGACAAGCATAACAATTATGCTGTTATGCTTTCCAGCTGATTGAAAATTTTTAGAAAGCTGAAACGGGTCCGTTCAAATGTCAAAGATCCAAAATGGTGCTGATTGTCGATTTGATGGTCATTAGATGTGATGGAGTTCGAATCACTTCATCCTTGGATTCTGCAGAGTTGTAAATGGCCAATTTCTTTTTTATTGTGAATACCGCACAAGAGTCCCAACTGCTCTCAACCGTTTGGATCCAGTGAGACTATGGCATCCCCAATTGGGGTATTTTGGAAGGTTTGAGGTAGTGGGGAGGGGACGGAGATGGAAAGAGGAAGGTTGAGAGGCACATTGCTATTAAAATCTGGTCAACAAACACGGCTAAAGCCATTTCAAGCGACGTTTCAAATCTGAATGGTCGTTTTACACCAGAGCTATACTTAGAGTATCTACCATTCTGGAACGTGCCGCAAATATACTACAATATAATGTTATTATGCATGAAATACATGTGGTAAAACACACATTAATTAAGTAAAAATTATTTGCGCACGGCGGGATTTGAACCCGCGACCTCTGGATTCGTAGTAGAGTATCTCTTTTCAACGTACAGAACCTAGCAGAGTTCAAACGGGTCTTAAAAACCAAATTGTTTAAAAGTCCTACATACAAAACGTAACTTGTTAAAATTTAATTTATTTAAAAACGTCCCTGATTTGCTTTGTTTTGGTGTTCTCCTTACTTGTATCATTGCAACTCAATGTCCTAACTATCTACTGAAAACCATACACTCATTGTCATAATATATTTTTTGTTCTTTTGTTACTTGTTATATTTACACTGTTTGCATTTTTAGAATCGCTTACTTGTAATACTTGAATATTAATGTTTTAAGTACCAACATATTAACTGTTCTCAATCTAATTTCCTTTTCTTTGATTTGACAAATATATTAATCTGAATTCATACGTTTCATCTGAGTTTTTATACCCTTAGCTTCTGGTAAATTGATTTTTTAATCTGATGATGTACACATGCACTGTTGTACCCATATCTGAACCTTTTTTCTCTCATGATTTATTTAATTATATACGCCCTTATGGGCTTTTACATAACAGTGTATTATATAACATAAAATAATAGTGACATAAAAATAACATAGAGTAAATGATTAGCACCCAAAAACATAAGTAAGTTAATAGAAATATTATAATGCAATAAATTAACAGTAGAGGTATGCTTTTATAGCCTTCTTGTAACTAGATTCAGTGCAGTTAATATGTCTACTATTTCAGCGAAAGAATTACCCACTTTATGCAATCTAGGTACAAGCGAGTATCTAAATTACTCAGTCCTGATATTATGCTACATTTAAAAAGAATTTTAGATCGAGTGGTTCTGTTAGGTACATGGAATGTAATTAAGCTAAGTAAATCAGTGCTGTATATAATACCATTAACATTATAATATTTATGATAACGATCATGATTTTAGATAGTTTTAATTTGTATACATATTATTTTCTCCTTGTTACTTAGTCTTATTAGCATAATTAATTTAGTATGAAGCGCACTTGAGGTGAAGTATTACAAAACTGCGCTGTTAACTGTTATTATTATTATTACTTGACCACGGAGGCCGTAAAAGTTCTTCAAAATATAATTTCGTCAAGTAATCTTTGTTCCGTTTTTATTGAATATTTTTTAGGATCCGTTTTTCGTAGAATATTTATTCTAATAAGGTTAGTATTATATATAATAGTTTCATAAAAAGAACTGCAATTCTGTAATAAAGGTTTTTAGTTTTTTTATTAGAAACAATTCTAACACTAGCGGTTCCTTGCCATCAATGTTCAGTGGTGCCTTACCTTAAAGCACTACCAACGGACCCCGTCATTTATATTCATTTACTTTGGACGTTTTTCCCGTTTTTTGTTTTCCGAGCTTTATTCGTATAATAAAAGTTGTTTGTTGCTTGTTCTCATAAATTGAAGCTGCCAAGTTTTCACAATAAAGTCTGAAAAGTTTTGTTTTATTAAACAATCACATCACGATGTTATTCAACGAACGAAATAATGTCTTGACATAACCTTTTCAGTGAAATGATTAATGGTATGTTTAAAAAATATATGTATTCATAGTGTACATACCTTTTGTATTTAAATTAACCATAAGCCTTAATAAAACAGCACTATATAGGCTATGCAGGCACATCGAGGGGGTTGGGATATTTTTTTACGATTCTAAAGGTAGCAGGTTCAAATACCGGCGTGCGCAAATAAATATTATTGAATAAATTTGTGTTATTTTACAATTAATTAATATTTAAATAATACATTGTATACTTGTGGCACGTTCCAGAGTGGTAGATACTCTCAGTATTGCCTTGCTGAAAGACCAACATTCAGAATCGAAACGTTGCTTGAAATAGCATTTGCCATGTTTGGTGACCAGTTCTAAATAGCGAGGTACTTCAAAGCCTTCATCTTTCCTATTTGCCTTTCCCACTCAACTACACAATATACCACAATTAGACGTAGTTATGGAAAAAGCGTCCAACCTACAATTTTCCAAAATCGAGTTTTACATATTTTCCTAAAGATAAATACGAGATTTATATCTGCCGAAAACATCCGAGCTCCAAATGCAATAGATTTTTTACTAACACACATTGCAGATATTTGACTTAAATTGAAGTCCAAAAACATAATAAAATGAACACAACATAAGAAATACATTTTTTTTAACAAACACATTGTTAGGCAATAAATTACCCATTTATAATAATGCTCATAAAGAAGAAAAAACACTGATGTTCACTTTATAAAAGCCGATTACGCATATTAATGCTTTTTTATCGTCATATTTTCAAACGCCTTTTTCTCAGTTTCATCTTTTTTGAGGTTGGATGCTTTCTGCGTAACTACGTCCAACTGGTGATGCCATAATTCCACTGGCTCCGGACAGTTGGGACTCAAGACGTGGTATTCCCAACAACAACAAAAATCAACGAGAACAAAAAATTCTTACAAGAAACAAAAAGGTTCTCTTTTGCATCCCCACCACTTGCGTAAATTATATCGCTGTCAGAAGCGTATAAAAGAGGGGTTTATTTAGTAAGAACATGGTCTCTCCCATCGGCCAACCTACATACAATGTTGACGCTGTTGTCGATTGTCATCAGGACATAGGCACTAAAGCTCTCTCTGGCAGAGTTCTGTAAACAATTCTTGTTGTGGGGTGGACTCGATCCCGTTCCCACGGGTATTGGCCGTACTTGCAGAGAAACTCATAAAAAATCTTTTTGATCGAGGACCTCCATCAGGCTCTATGGAGTCTGTTTTAGTTTGGAATGTTGTAAGAATATCCCTATTAAATACCCTCTACACCAGTGACATAATTATTTTGTGATTCAAAGGAAAGATCTTAGCAATAAAACGTAAAAAATCGATAATACAGCTCTGTTATCTTAACATAAACACATTTTATCTTTGATTTGCATGCTTTGATTTGTAATTATATTATCTAAATTTCTAAAAAATAACATTTTAATATCTCCGCGTTACCTTGGACAACCAACTGACTGAAGATATGTAGGTATTTAACGAAACATAAAATACAAATTAATAGAAAAAAATTAGTCTAGAGTATAGTTAAACTTAAATCTCTGCTTTTTAATGTCATCTACTACTGTTTGGAAAAAAGCATTTTTTCTAAAATATCCGATTTCTTAATTTTTTCGCCAAGCTTCGAATTTTTATAATAAAACATAAAAATAGAACGCAATAATTTATTGAAAACGAAAATCAAAGAAAAAAAGGAAGCAAAAAGAAAATTATTCTTGACACAAATGTTTTCCCGTACACAAATTTCATGCTGGTAGCTTTTAACACTGTAGGCAAATCAAATTGGATCTTTACTTTACTGCGCAGCTATCCTTATTGCTGCGTACATTGCGTCGTCGTAAATTACGTTCTGGTAATTTTTCAAAACCGAAATTCACTCTCGGTGTTAAAGTGGATGATGTTAAATGTATTTCAGGAAAAAGAATAACACAGAACCAGATATATTAAAATAATAAAACGTGAATAAAAAATTACGCGTTCCACGCGCCCAACTGTCACTACCATGAGTCAGACGTGCAGTGAAGTGTTAGGCGCTGTCGCGTCTTTGGCACGTGGGAGCGCTATGGCACTTTTCACCACTAAAACAGTTATCGAGGTTCGTTAGTGATTTTTAATCAAGGATCTATTCAAATAAAACCAACTTGAGAAAGACATTTTTTGCTTCCTAATTTAAGATAACATTATTTATTGTTTTAATTTGTTGTTTCAGCAATGTGGAGTCCGGTGACCGCCGCCTCTGGTGCCGCATCGGAGCCGCCCTGGCCGCCCGCCCGCACCAAGCACTCGGCTACGCTGCTAGGCGGCAGCGTCTACCTGCTGGGCGGCCGCAACGGGAACGTGCCGCTCAAGGACATGTGGAAGTACGCCCTGGGTGAGTACTGACTAACTTCCTACCAGCAAAACCAATTCCCTTAAAAGCTCTGAATGAGTCCTGAATTATGGGAGCTTTACGCCAACTGTTTAGTCCTCAATGCCCGCTTCACTCGTTGTGATTTACGTTTGTAATTGAAAAAAAAGAGTTTGCCTACTTTCGTCATAGAGCTAGTCAACTGAATCTGAAACCAAAGGTTTTGGTTTTAAAATTTCAACCGAGGGAAATAAGACATCTAATTTATACAGTTTTTTAACAAATGTATTTTTATGTTTTCGTCATGTCAATGTTAGAATCAAAGAACATCTTAGATGTTTAAATAACCACGTTTTTTCAGAATTCGCCAATCATCTTTTTGGAAAAGATCATACCTTCAATAAAAGCACCGGTGCTCATATTCTTCACAAAAATGGTCATGGCAACAGAACACCCCTTTTAAAAGCTCTAGAAATAAAGAAAGTTATTTAAATTAACAATCATATTCTTAATAATCAGTTTAATTTCTCCAGTGGTCGAATATTAGGTATATTTCCTGTAAACTAATAATATTTCTTATTATTTAATCACCTTCTCAGTTGACGTTTTGCCTTTTTTATTTCATATTATCTGTCTCCTTCTCTCTGTGACTTGTTATAATTTTAAATGTTATTCTTTTGTTTTCTCACTGTTCTCTTATTTTATTTTATATTGTGTTCTCCCTTTGTATGTATATATAATCGCACACTTTGTATTTTTTTTAGTTTAATTTTGTACCCTGATGATGGTTAGGCTAAGCGAAACCGGTCGGTCATGAAAAATAAAACAACATGTGTGGTATTATAAAAAGTAATTATTTATTTTTTATTGTTTATATTTTACATACATCAAAGCGTAGTACGTATATTTATAGCTCTTTTCAGAGTGGAAGATCGATGCGTTACTTGATATTGACTTGGCTGTGTTAAGTGGGTAGATCAGAAAAGTTACGTACTTTTAATCCTTTCTCATAACCATTTCCTACCCTTCCCTCACTCCTTTCTACATTCTCCAAAGGTGGGGGATGCTGCAGTTTTACTACCTGTCACGAAAGTTAACTTTTAGAACAGTTTTATTTATATTGTCAAGTACTCACTAAGTCTAAAAGAAAAAGCTTTCATTGGTCCAGATTTTTTAAGGGAGGAGTGATAGCGCTATTTGGGGGCTCGAGGCACTCTCGGGAGGACTCTCTGGTTTATTTATTACGATGGAGTGAAGTGCCACGTTCCTTTGAATTACGAATCGAATTGACATTATGTAACCTTTTGGACCTGAATTGAAATATTCTTTCTAAGCGGAACCTGTGCCCACATGGAACCGATGTTTGTGTGATTTATATTATTTCTGGACATCTCTATATATAAAAATGAATGTTTGTCTGTCTGTTATCGATTTTCGCAAAAATTACTAGAGCGATTTCGCTTAAAATGACACAGTCTCTTTTTATTAGTGACGGAAAGGCTTAGAGAGTAGTTTGAATTAAATCCAATATGTAAAACTTTTGCTATAAAATTTTTAAATTAGTGTAAAAAAATAGAACCCACTATGTTGTATTGAGTTTAGCCATACATATACCGCTCTTTGACATATTAAATATTCCATAAAAGAAGGTTTGCTTAGGTAGAATAATTTAAAAATGGGAAATACAGTTAGGAATCTACTATGAATATATTTTTTTAAATAATAAAAAAATAATTCAATGAATGAATAAAAAGGTTTGATGTTCATAATTTTTTTGATTAAATAAGTTGCAAAGCATGCCGGGTAACTACTAGTAATATATAAATAATATTATACAGTTTTTAAAGCTAAAATATGAATGCATCTGCACCTGCCAACTTCTCTAACTATTTTGATTTTATTTTGAAAATTGTTATGTTCAGTTTTATGTTGGCATCACTGGACGCCATCTGTGAGTTGCGACACTGACACGGCTCTCTGGTCCGTGACCTTGTCCATTCAGAAAGTCTATAATAAAATGTGTAATACATACAAATGTTTTTTCATCTCCCACATCCCGTTCATAATAAAAAAAACGATTAATATTTTTCATCAGAATGTAATGATTTTTGGGTTTAGGTTAGAATTATAAGAAAGCTTCTCAGCATATGAATTGTGTATCCAATGTCGTCACCGGAAATCCAAAAGAGCTGAAGCGCCATTTTGGGAACTTTACACCGGAGTTTTTTAATTTTATTTTATTATTTTTTTTGTTTGTTTTACAATAAAGGCAGTCGACTCTTAGATCAACAACGTCATCGGCTATCGGAAGACTGATAGAACCCAAACTCAATCCTAATACTAAGTTTGGAGATCGCGCTGCAGGAGTTTCGGGGCCGAAGGCTTGAAATAAACTCCCTCCAGAACCAAGATGTATAACGAGCCAACAGAATTTCGGTTCAAACTGAAAACTTACCTTTTCAGACTCTCATATCCTTGAATTCATTAAAAGAATTTCAAAATAATCTGTCTCTCGACGAATCACCTTTAGATATACAAATTTTAACCAAATCTTTTACTGTACGAAAAATTCAGAAAGTCCATTTTTTAATTTCGCTCCTATGCCCTAAATCGAAAAAAAAAATTACAATCAATAAAAAATAAATAAATTTAAATGAAAATCATAATTATAATTGTCTCTTTACTTACATTATTAATATGACCAAAGCTCTTTTGCCTTTTCGACGACAATATGTGCTTTTCCATTTACTGACAATTGGTTTAGCCAAACCATTGAAAAAACATGCTTTCTAAGAAAAAAAATCTGTTTTTCCGTCCCCCGAGCAAAATATTTGCTTTGTTGGAGGCCAATGTATGCTTTTTAGAGCTCCAAAACTTAATCCAACACCGAAATCGTAGTTTCTAAGTTTTTTGTTGAGACGTTCGGTGCGATATTGGCTTTGGTATATTGCCTCCTCGGCCTTCGACGTGATTCGTTTCCTTTCTGACTATAATATCCAACTTTCTACAATCTGAACTCTAGAAGTTCTGTAAAAAACAAGCAGTTAGATACTTTAGTTTCGAATTTAAACGATCAAACAGCCAAACAAACTTATGTAGACACCAATGTATACAGATTTTTTGATATTATTATATTGTTCAACTTGTTCGAAGAGTCTGCTTCACAAAATAATATGATTTTACGATATCGTCAGCGAATATCACAATGTTACCTTCAGTGTTTAATTCACAAAGATAATTGGTTTACCCATATTTAACGATGAAGAATGCAGTGGCGGCTCGTGACTTTTCAGTGTGCTGGAGATTGAAAAATACGACAGTTATTGATGTTATTGTAGTCGAAAATGATTTTTATTATTTTAAATTTAAAAAAAAAATGATGAAAAGCTTCAGGACTTTAAAAAATTGTTTGGTGCACTGCATAGTTCGATGAAAATTCTTCAGACAAAAAATTGAAATATTGAAACGAAAATTAAAACCGTTTTCTATTACAACATCAAAAATGACGTTTTCTTTCAATCTTAGCACTTTGGAACACTACAAAGTTACGAGCTGGCACCGGTTGAAGGTAGTTCTTTTTTATATCGGCTAAAATACAAGCGTACACTTTTTGTAAATCTTTTTTTTTTCCTAAAATACCAGAATTAAAAACTAAACATTCAATAATGTGTGGTCAAATATATGGGTAGGTATTTTATTAAGTTGGTAGAGATTTGAAAGATTACCTATTAAATTCGATAATTTCAATTATGCTATGTAAATAACATTAAAAAAGACGATAATGACGATAAAATATATTAAAATACTTGGCTGTGTGACTAGCTATTCAGGTGATAATTTAATGTTATTACACAAGTATTATGTGTTTTTAACAAATCTAATATATCGATCGATACTTACAAATTTAACGGGTTAAGATTTTTGTTAAAAAAGCATGGAGATCAGATCATCTAAAATATAGAGATCTTATAACTTTGATTAAAAAATCGAACATGGCCATGATTTTTTGATAGACGACGGTAGGTACTTGTTTGTGATATCGGAAAAATAAACTTCCACGTGTATATCAACAACACATTATACAATTTGTTGATTATTTGGATTCGCTGAAATCAAATTTTCTGGATATCTTTTACCAGCGGTAAAATTACAGAAAAAAATACCACATCGAAAGTTGAATTGAAGTGGCACAACAAATTTTAGTTTTTCATAAAAGGCTTTGACGTAAAAAAAAATATTTTCAAAATTTTACTGCCCATTGGATTGATATAACCAAACTTTTCTAATAAGTTGCCATTCACATGCCTTTATATTATTTAAAAACAGTTTGTAAGATGTTCACCTAATTTATTTTTCATGTGATTTTTAGTTGATCTGAGGTAGTGAAAATATTCATAATGATCGTAACATAATATCTTATAAGGGTAGGAGAGCGATGCCTAGGGATGTACCTACGCGAAAAGGGTCTTAATTTAACCGTAATGATGTACACCATCTCTCTATACAACCGATACTTTGAAACTGTATCCGTGATTTATTGGCGCTTTGGCTTCAGATAAATGAGGCGTTTAGTATCACAGAGAGCTCACGTAGATTTTATTAAGCTCCTTGGCTCTGGTCTCATAGAATACGGGCCTTTGTTTTCGCTGGCACTTGGCACTGGGCCTTTTGTTCAGTATCATATTATAATAATAAAAACAATGTAATCTCGAATGTGAAGTGATGTAAGTACGGGACATTCTAAAATATAAAAACACACAATTCTCATTTTCAGCACATATCGTCGCTGGAATGGTAAAAGAGCTTAAACGACACTTTGGTAAAACATGAGTTAAGTATGTAGTTTTTTCAGTTTTGTTCTGCTTCAAATGCTCTGACTCTCGTTTGATTCTGAAGACTTTTGTGGCCCTTCAGCCATCTAAAATATGTTTACCATTTGGGAGAAGTCTCGACTCAAGCGAAAAAACAAGTTTGGGACTTTTATTTAACCTTTTTATCGCTTCAGGTAACTAAGCGAGAGCGTTGAGTTACCCGAGTTACCTTTGTTTTTAAAATCCAACCAGGTTCTGAAGAATTAAGAATTTTATTGTATATAAAATAAAATTCAAAAAATTTTAAGGTGCTATAGTTGTAAACAGGCCAAATGTCACTTTAGTTTTTCGGCAACGATTTAATTAATTTATACCGCCGTTCCTACAATTGTTGGAGGTCATCATAGTTGCCTTTCAGGCAGATGATTGGCGTTTAATTTCCCGTGACAAAAAAATAAAAATATTTTTACTATTATTGTTATTAAATTTTGTAATATTCTATCTGAAAAGAAGGGTGTAAACATTCGGCTTCACAAATCCTACAATTGTATAACATCTCGTGATTTTTACGGTTCTGCGCTAGTAAAAAAAAAAAATTAAGGTTTATTGTATTTTGGACCCTTGACGGCCATATATTTCATATTTCGAGTCATTGAAACCAAACTAGTATTTTTAATTTTACTTATTTTTAATATTATTTTTTTAGCCATTTTATTCACAGCCATTTTGACTCTGAGCGCCACAATACAAATATTAAAAAACAACAGACTCAACATACCTACATTGCGTATTTCAGAGGTAGCAATTGTATGTTAACGACAAATAAGTTAATCAGACAAACCACTCTCCTTTGCGCAGAATCAAGCGCAGGTTTACCAAGTATTTAAGAGCTCCAACCTAGAGGTGGCTTCTGAATTCGACTATCGGATGTGGTTGAAATTTGTATGGGGTGGAAGAATCTGCTTCTTGAATGTCAGAGAAGAGATGATTTTTTTTCTTATATCACTCCTTCATACACGGTCAATGCAGACGGAGTGGAAACTACTCTCAGTATCACCCTGGTGAAAGACTACGGCTTTAACCCTGTTTGGTGACTAGATTTGAATAGCCAGGTACATTAAACCTCACTCTTTCCATCTTTTTACCTTCCCTTTCCTTAAGCCTCACAACAAACCCCGATTGGGGATGCCATAGCCCCAATGGCTTCAGACGGTAGGGACTAGTTGGGACTACAACTTGGATATTCACAAACATAATACAAGAACAAACAAAGAAATTAGACTTTAAAATAAGAACAAAACCAAAACACAAAACAGCTTTCTTTATAAAGGGATGAAATGTTATAATGCGCTGCCGGAAACCATCCAAAATTATGCCAATTAATAAATTAAAAATAGCCTGTAAGAACCATTTGAAATACAGTAGAAATATCAAGTAATATAAGTTATTATTATTAAGTCAAAAGGAATATTAATTTCAATTAGATTCTTTGTAAACTTTAATGTACAAGTAACTGATATAAAATAAATTAAACTATAACTAAACCCTTTTGCGGTATATAGTTAAAAAAAAATACAAATTGAAAAATCCTTCGCTTTCTTTTAACTTAAAAATTGTTACATAATTTATCAGCCGTTGCCTTTGAGGTAAAACTATTTCTTTAAATCACCCTTAAATACGCAATCAAGACGGGAAGATTGAAAAATCCTTCCACCTCCTAGCCTTGATATTTTTATGCCAGAAATAATCGCTTGTATAATTTATGAGCGGGCTGGTAGGAAACGAAACCGTTTTCTAATTCACCCCTAAGTGCATAATCTAGTCACGTGACTCGCTTGGAGGCTTCGCGTCAAATTGTAATTTAAAATTTCGAATTGCTCCATTACCTGCCTGGGTGGGTGGGTATAGTTCTTCCAAAGAAAGCTTCAGTTTGGCACATTTAGATAACTTGCTAAAAAAATACGATATAATTTAATGTCAATTTATTGAAAAAGTTGATGCCATCGATGTCTTTTCGTCAATTAAAATTCGAACTTGTAGGACTATCCTCGATCGGGGTATCTCGTGAGGCTGAAGGTTGTGGGTAGGGGATGGAGATGGAGAAGAGAAAGGTTGAGAAGTACCTGACTATTAAGATCTGGTCACCAAACAGGGCTAAAGCTATTAAAAGCAAAGTTTCGATTCTAAATGGTTGTCTTTCACTAGTGCGATACTTAGAGCACCTTCCACTCTGGAATGTAAATATTTAATGAAAACGAAATGATAACTTTGTTTAATTCTCTTAGTTTAATTTTGTACCCTGATGATGCTTAGGGTAAGCGAAACCGTTCGGTAATAAACATTAAAATAATAACCGTGGTTTTGTACAAACTCATTATTTAATATTCATCATATAGTATTTAAAACACTTAAAAACATTTGAACGATGAAGAACTTTTAGGTTTTTAAATTTTATTTTACCAATAATTATTATTATTTTAGATTTTTAAAAAACAATTTTTAGTTAAAAGTTCTGCTAGGCAACTATTTTTACGCGTGACAGCTATTTCGCCTTCTGAGGTTTGAAACTTGACAGTTTGATAATGCCCTCAGAAGGCGAAACAGCTGTCACGCATAAAAATAATTACCTAGCAGAACTTTTAACTAAAAATTGTTTTTTAAATATTTTAAATAATAATAATTATTGTTTAAATAAAATAAAAAAACCTGAAAATTAAAATGGAGTTACAAAATAAACTTTAAAATCATAAATACGATGAAGAATATTTAGTAAATGAATTGTCGAGTTAAGTAGTCGGCAGGACTATATTCACCTAGCCACTGTACTATTTACAGGTTGGGGTACTTACCCCGCTCGCCTTAGATCAGTGGTTCTTCGCCGGTGATCTGAGGGACATGAGTGTTCCGTTAACCTGTCACAAGTGTTCCGTGAACTTTTCACTAATGTCTCGTAAGTCGCGGAAGCTTAAATTTTCGATCGAAATAGGGTGTTTTCAATGTCTTTTCAACACCAACCAATATAAAAAAAACGCGAAAGACTTGCTAATAAATGTGAACGAAGAAATAAGAGTCATTTTGTCACACGTCTTGTTTAGTTTTTTTTTAGTTTTATTTATTTTATTTTACTTACTTGTACATCAAATTTTACAAAGTCGGCCTGCATGGTCGAGTGGTAAGACGCTCGACTACGAATCCAGAGGTCGCGGGTTCGAATCCGGCGTGCGCAAATAAATTTTATTTAATTGGCATGTGTCATAACACATTTAATTCATATAAAATCAAATATAGTATATTTGCGGCACGTTCCAGAGTGGTAGATCCTCTTAGTACCGCCCTGGTGAAAAACCACCATTCAGAATTGAAACTTGAAATGGCTTTAGCCGTGTTTGGAGCAGTTGAGACTCTTGTGCGGTGTTCACGTAAAAAAAAGAAAAGTATCTAATAGTATAAATAAAACAGCTAAACTTTGTTTATACCCACTTTTATTATTCAATATTATGTCGACCGGTTTTCTTCCATCATCAGATTTTAACATTGTCCTGATGATGAAAGGGTGCTTCCAAAACCGGTTGATATAATAATAAAAGTGGTTATAAACAATGTTTCTGTTTTGTTTATAAATACGGCAAGCCACAGAGTAAATGATTTTTACGAATATATCTTAACATAATTCATATTCTTTTTGACTTAATAATAATAAAATATCATATATATTACTTGAAATTACTAATGTATTTTAAAATTGTTCTTTACAGGTTTAAAAAAATTTATTAATTGTCATAATTTGGATGGTTTCCGGCAGCGCATTATAACATTTCATTCCTTTATAAAGTAAGCTGTTTTGTATGTTGATTTTACCGGATATTGCAGAATTCTGCGAAATAGACAAGCTAAGGTAACATATTATAATTTATGGCTTAGGAGTTGATGGATAAAGACAAATACTATATACTAAGTGGCCTCCGTGGTCGAGTGGTTATGATCCTCGACTACGAATCCGAATGAAGCGGGTTCAAATCCCGGCGGGCGCAAACAAATTTTGTTCAATCAATTTGTTATTTCACAAGAAATGAATTGAAAATTATACATGGTATATTTGTGGTACATTCCATAGTGGTAGATACTATATGTATCGCCCTGGTAAACGACCACAATTCAAAAGGCTTTAACAGTGTTTGGTGATTAAATATGAATATCCAGGTACTTATCAACCTTCCTGTTAACCATCTTCTTCCCCTCCTCACTGACTTTAACCTTAAAAACATTATCTTATTGGGGATGCCATAGTCGCACAGACTCCAGGCGGTTGCAAGAAATTGGATCTCTTTTGAAATAATAGTAATAAATAATAATATTTGGATGATTTTTATAGCGCCGTTTTTGTGAAAAATCACCTCAAGGGCGCTGTACAGATCTTGTTAAATTGTAATGTTTATGTAAGATGGAATGCGGCCGCCCTAACAGATTTAGACCAACGTGGGCGAATGTCATCTGGCTGCCACCTGTAAGGGTGTTACTTGGGTGATTTGTTGGATGCCTGGTTCGTTCGCGTTCGGGAACAGTCGGTCGAGATCGGCACTCCCCCGCCCCCCCTGCCGGTTCCCGGGTGGTCGAAGGGACACATCTGGACAAGGGTCAAAGCAAGTGACCATTCTCGGGCTATTGCACTGCATTTAAAACACTGATATTTAAAGATTAAAATATTTTCTTAAAAATCGAAATTACGTCAAAACTTGTCACTTTAAAATTATTTAGTGTTTATTCACTTAACCCATACACAACAACGGTAATTTTAGTGTAATTTTAAAGAAGTAATTTATGAAATATCCTACTTATTTGGCGAAAAATAACGAGAAAGACTAAAACACGGCAGGCAGCTGCGAAAGCGCCACGATTTTGTTCACTTTAAAAAAAACCTCGAAATAACTATGAATATCTTTAAATATATTTAAAATTTTATAAGTTAAGGTCTCTATTTTCATCTGTAAAACTCTCTTATCTAGAAACTATTAAAAATACTCAGATATATTCGCCCACTGAGCGATATAATTTTCTTAGCACCCCATGAAATAATCCAACAACCAATTTGATTTGAAACTCAAATATTTTGCAAATTTTGTATTTACGAAATGAATGACTGTGTTGATATAAAATATATTTTTCTTTGGCTGAATTTTTTTTGTGTATCGTTTATGAATAATGTGTGTAATGATTATGCCCTTGAGGTGATTTTCCCACAAAAACGGCGCTTTAAAAGTTATCCATTTATTATTATGATTTCAAGCAGCGTTCCAATTCTGAATGGTGGTCTTTCACCAGGGCGATACCATGAGTATCTACCACTCTGGAACGTGCCGCAAATAATCACTACCAAATATCACTATCTTCAGCCTCTCAACATATCCTAATTGAGGCGGCCATAGTCCCACTGGCTGCGGACAGTTGGGACTCTCGTGCGGTAGTTACATAAAAAAAATGTATTAAAATATAAAATCTTTATTTTCGTTTATATCTGATCTGAAACGAAACCGATTGGCGTACTGTAAAAAAGTTTTATTATTATTTTTAAACAGAAATACGATTACTGCTTATTAATACTTTTTTGACCTTTGGTGTTCTGCATTTAAAAAAAAAATTCTTTTGAAATAAAACTTTGAAATAAAATTTTATTTATTAAAAATAATGAAGTTTTATTTCAAAGAAACAGAGTAGTGGATGCAATACTCTGTCTGCATTATAAATAATACAATGATAAAAGTGAAAATAATAAAAGTAATAACATGAATTAATGATAACAATATAAGAGGACATGTTACGATATAAATTGAAAAAATACAAATAATAATGCAAAAGAAAATAAAAAAATATTACGTGATTTCAAAATGGTTGAGAACCCTTGCCTCAGATATTACTCTGCCAATTCGAGCGCAATTTATATTTCCACTAGGTTATTAGGCGGATGATTATTGCGTGCCGGATATTTCCTTAGTACCAAGAGATTATTCGAAGGCTGTTTGTTTTATATTGAGGTTTCATCGTGATTGATCTTTCGAGTAGATTTACATACATTTGGCAAAATAAATTAGTTTATAGTTCAGTCGGAAAACATTTAAGAACGATGTAATGAGGTTATTTTATTAAAGAAACAATCAGTTAATTGGTTACAAAGTGAAATATATCGTCGCCGGAAAGACAAAAGGGCTGAAGCGCCATTTTGGGAAGTTTACACCAGAGCACATCCATATATTTTTTTGTTTTACAATAAAAATCATAAATCTTTAGTACCTGGTTGAATTTGGGAAAAAAAATCACTCAGGTAAATCAATGCTCTCACTGAATTACTTGAAGCGACAAAAAGTAAAAAAAGTCCCAAACATGGGTCACTTAAGTCGAGCCTTCTCCTAAATATTTAAATATATTTTAGATGGCTGAAGGGCCCAAAAAGTTTTCAGAATCAAACGAGAGTCAAAGCATTCGGTGCAGAAAAAATAAACTGATGAAAACTGCATGTTTAACTCATGTTTTACCAATTTGTCGCTTAAGTTTTTTTTGTCTTTCCAGCGACGATATATTTCAGTAATAATGTATTTTATTTTCTCTTTGTTATATTTGGTTTAGTAATTTAGTGTAAAGCGCGCTTGAGGTGAACTATCACAAAACTGCGCAATATAAATTCGCTGTTAGTATTATTACTATTATTATTTATAAGTACTCGATTAAGCGCTTCTTGGTGCTGGGTTTTGAAGGGTGCCTTTTAGAATCAACCCCTGTCTCCCACAGTACAAGGGTAGGTATGATACGGTATTGTCGATACACAGATTATACAAGTATTCATATATTACGCTACACGTTTGCCCGAAGGCTTTCCGAGACTTTGTCCCAAAAAGAGAGGGTGGCATTATACAATCCAACACCCAAGTTAAACATGAATTTTAATTAAGTAAATTTAGTTCTAGCTAACCGAGCGTGTTTTGTGGCATTTAAGGATATTTTAATATTCTTTATGGAATGAAATTTATTCCACATGAATAAAGTTTTTATTTTTTTAAATTTTGTAACTGATAATTTATTCATTTATAAACTAACGGACATTCTTGGACATTTGACTTGAAAGAATATTCAAGTCAAAGCCAAGGTCAAGTCAAAGTGTGGTAGAGTCGTAAAAAATGACAAAAATCACTAAGACTGGTACCAAAAACTCATTTAGACCATGGCTTGAGTTAACAAGTCTCGTCATTCTGGACAGTGGAGAATGATATCCATAATTAGTAGAGCGATGATTGAGGAACAACAATTCATTGTTTCTGAGTCTACGGCAAGAAATGTTGAACTGCATGAGTTGCAATTAAGAAGGTAAGTCAATAATACATTAATTCGTGGTGGAATTCCATTTCAATATGAATTTATGATTTAAAAAAACCGTTTTTAACTTATTTCCACTTATTTATCTTTAATCGGGCCAGTTTCAACATACAATAGGCATATTCGGACTGGTACAATTTATTGAAAATCAATAGCGTCCATATTGAGAAATTGTCACATGGTATTTTGTTTTATTGCTGACCCCGTTGTAAGGTGAAATCGGTTCGATCAAAAACAAATAATAATAAGTTTGTTCTATCATAATTAAATTTTGTATTATTGAATAAGTAGGTATATATGATATATATTACGCTGTTATTTCTAGAGCTTTTAAAATGGGTATTCTGTTGCCATGACCATTTTTGTGAAAAATATGAGTACCGGTGCTTTTATTGAAGGTATGATCTTTCTCAAAAAGATGATTGGCGAATTCTGAAAAAACGTGGTTATTTAAACATCTAAGATGTTCTTTAATTCTGACATTGACATTACGAAAACATAAAAATACATACATAGCCTGTTGAAAAGAAAAAGGAGAATTTTGAGAAATTCAAAAGAGCGGGCTGTGTACATTCGATTATCGATTTTTTTGTTCTTGTTATGTTGGTAAACATATGTTTATCATATGTTAGAATTATCAGACATTTTGAATTAGTGGTTTGTTTTTGACAACTGGAAAGGTTAGTCACGTTTTTGTGTGTTCTTCGGTTTTTTACTTTTGAAAAAATGGATCTAAGAATAAAATCCATGATTTGTTTTTCCACAACTCCAGGACGCTCATCGTCATTAACATCTTATCGGCCTTTTGAAAAGTATTTTTTTTTTTATAGTTTTTGTGTTTAATTTGTAGAACTCCATTTTAATTTTTATATAATTCAATTGAATTAAATTTAATATTATTATTATTGAGTTCTGCTATTTTAAGTTTTTTATTTTAGTTTTTAGTGACAGCTGTTTCGGCGTTTAAGGCCATTTTTTTACTTTTGAAAAGTATTTATAAGTGGTACAAGCGCTTTAAGCAAAGTTTTATTTATAAATATGGCAAGCCACAAAGTTAATGCTTTTTATGAAAATGAAAAAAAATACATTTGCGTGAAACATGTTTTTATTTGATTATCCTAGTGAGTACCAGTTATTAAATTAAATCATGTTGTTTGGATTTATTTTTAAGAATAGTGCATACCGACTAAAATAAGTTTATATTTCGCTTTTTTAAGGTGATTCCATACATTGTATAATGCTTTTTGATTATTTTCAATTAATAATATCCACGGGATACGTTATTTTATAATACAAAACATTTTGGAATATGGAATATATGATGCGAAAGTGAACGGTAGAAGAAGTCGAGGACATCCGAAGAAGCCACGGTACAATCAAGTAAATCAAATATTTGAGTCGGGCAATAGTCAGAATAACAGAAGAGTTTGTATGAAATGATGTATGAATGTCAATAAAGCAAGGAGTGTGTGCCAAGACATTTTTTATGGTGGTCCATCTTCTCTGCTTACCCCTGCAGAGAAACGACGTGACGATTAGTTAGTTAGTGGGATGATAGGCTATGTCCAGATGTCCTTTACTGAACGTTCTCCGTATTCACCTGGTGGAAATCAAAGAAACCTTAATTATTTAGTTTTTTAATACTTTAAGCAGTTTGATAAAATTGAAATATCTATTTGTATTGGATGATCACACAGGTCTGAAGCTTGTTCGATGGTTTAGAGTTAGAGCATTCGATCGGTTAACTGAATATTTCGACATGCGTTTAAGTCGCATAAATAACCCTTTAGTTTTCATTTAATTTACTAATGCGTTTAAAATGATAAATTATGTTGTTTTAACATTGAATACAATTTCCATACCTTCCTTCGTATCCTACAAATAAAATATTCCAGAAAGAATTCCTCGAAAGGAGGCTTTGAAATAAACCTGCCCAGACTTCCAGGTATCACGTATTTTAAGGTGGCTTTCCAACCAAACCGGAAGCAATTTTCTAAAAGCGTTGTTGGTCGGTCGTGTCGTGGACTCGGCGTTATTAATGGTAACCATTCGTCTGAAGGATATGTTAGGCCTTATTTGTCCCATTAGCGATTAGTTTTCCGCTCCACCCAACGGATTTGTGACCGCAAGGAAGTTTTGTGGCTAATTTTGTGTAGACGAAAACAGATTGTTGAATTATTAATTATTATTTTTAATATATGAAATTAGAATTAACATCGAAGCTTTGTGCTTGTTGTTTTTACATTAATAATTGAAATAATACCATTAATCCCCAACGTAAAAAAACGTCAAAAATCTTAATATGTGCTCGGGTAGAGATTTGTATATCATACAAAGATGGCAGCTAAATCGTAATTCCTACAAAGTCTTAAGAAAATTAGAATAATTAATTTTCAAAATAAAGAATGAGATATATTAAATGCCGGTTTCTCATAAAGTCTCGGTGGCTTAATTGGCAGAAACGTTATTCCTGGATAAAGTAGAGGTTCCGAGTTCAAGTCTCGGTCACGACCGTTATATTTTTTCTGTTTCATATTTACGTTGGAGATTATTGACGTTATTTCAATTATTAATATATTATTTTGAAGTTACGGACTACACAATAAGGCTGTCGGCAAACTTTTGGAACAAAAAATAGTGAATTATTGTTAAATGAATGTTTGGATAGTTTGGATGTATAGAGCGGATAAACGAAAAATGGCGTATCAGGAGCATATAATACCCAGGTAGATGGTACATGAAGTTTAGAACGCCCCAGGAAGATCAAGGGAATAAAATACTTGAGCTAGGCTGTAAAGAATAACAAAAAATGTTCCCGGCGTCCCATCCTCTCTGACTACCCTTTAAATTTGTAGATGGTTAGTTAATTAAAAATAATTCTGCTGGTATAATCGGCGCGCTAGACTTCAAGACAGTATTTACTTAATTTTTAACAATGATAATAATATTTGGAGAATTTGTACAGCGCTGTTTTTGTAAAAAATCACCTCAAGGACACTGTACAGATCTTGATTCCTAGGCTCCATCTTATTACTAACTACATATAATCTATGAACATATTATT
The DNA here is from genome assembly GCA_022651775.1 of Drusus annulatus. Classification (NCBI taxonomy): domain Eukaryota; kingdom Metazoa; phylum Arthropoda; class Insecta; order Trichoptera; family Limnephilidae; genus Drusus; species Drusus annulatus. The sequence continues at coordinate 846,137 of JAGWCC010000033.1, forward strand.
ATTTGTTTATTCATTTATTTTTGTTATGTTTTACGTAAAAATAGTTAAGAAAAAAAAGAAAAACAGAGAGGAAAAATAAAAATAATGTGTTGAAATTTTTATATAGCTAGTACTAAAAAATATATTCTGGACTGTTGTTCTTGATGATTATTTTCATTGTTTATATTTTATTTAGTCCATAAAAGTTGATTATTCCCTGAAATGTACAAATCGATATGATTTTTTACTCACATTTTTTCAAAATAAACCTTAAGAAAACGAGCTGAAACGTGTCACTGAAAAAATCTCACGAATATTAATAAAGGATGTGTTTAAATTTTTTTTATGTAATCATCTGATATCTACACACTTTGAAGTTAGTTTTCCAAACGCAATCTTGATTGTATTTCGACTGGATATTTTCGTTGTAAGAATGGAAAGTTTGGGGCAATGTAGGAAAAGGTTGGTAATTTTACTTTGCTAATGACGGGAAAAACTTTGGAAACGTTTCGTTATCTTTAACTTCGTCAATCAAAACCGAAATAATCTTTTACTATTATCGGAACATTTTGTATAATTAATATTTCTGAAGTTTAATCGAGTTTTCTTGATTCGATATTATTTATGGAGTTTTGATTTATGTTTTCTGTTATTCCGTGTAATTTATATTCCCTTCCGTATCTAAAGAGGTGGTTCGAATTATTGTAAGTTTTCTGCCCACCCTTCTTTGCGAGCTTTGAAGGTTGGTCTTTCTCAAATATTCCCAATTCTCAATTCTACGAAACGGGCTGTTATTTTAAATTCGTCAGCCCATCTGTTCTGTGAACAACCACTGCTCATCTTTTCCAACAAGGGAACCATCTGATGATACTGTAATTCTAATAGTCATCTGTTTCTTCGGCGTTGGGATTGCGATGATAATATTAGCTACGTTTGATTACCTTCTAAAACAGTAATTCATCTTTCTAGTACCTTTGTGTTGTGATTATTTTAAAATGTTCTATTTGAAGATTACACATTTCATTTTTAAGCTGTCTGACCCATATTAGTCTACTTCTTTTAGATGCAACTAATTAATTTTGAATTTCAATTTGAATGTGAGGTTGTTGTTTACTAACTACGAATTATTTATAAATTTAACAAAACACTGATTTATTTCAACTTTCTCCAAGCAATACCCATGCTTACAAACCATATAATATTGTTTTGATTAATATGTGTTATTTCACATTTAATTAATTCAAATACATATTTGCAGATCATCCCAGAGTGGTAGATACTCGTACAAATAGTATCGCCCTAGTGAAAGACCATCATTGATAATCAAAACATTGCTTGAAATGGATTTAGCCGTGTTTGGTGAACAGATTTGATTTTTTTTAAAAGTGACTATTGCGCAAGAATCCTAACTGCTCTAAGCCGTCTGGAGCGAGCGGGATTATTGTATCTCCAATCGGGGTATGTTGTGAGGCTGAAGGTAGTGTGAAAGGCAAGGAGATGGGGGAGAAGAAGGTTAAAAAGTGCCTGGCTATTGAAATCTGGTCACCAAACACGGATACAGCCATTTCGAGCGACGTTTCTTTTCTGAATAGTCGTATTTTAGGTACTTTTCCACCTTTCTCTTTGCCATCTCTTTCTCCTCCCCACTACCTCCAGTCTCGTCGCAGATACCTCATTTGGGGTGCCATAGTCCCACTGGCTTCGGGCAGTTGAATTATGTGCGGTTAAACAAAAATAAAAATATCACGCAGAAGAATAGAAAAAAACCATAACAAAAGAACCACTTTTATTTTTGATTTTAATTATTTGGTTAAGTTAACAAAATATTTTTTTAATGAAAATTACCATTATACAAGACCACGAAACTCCGTGGACTTATACAAAGTCATTGTTTCATTTCATTAAATATGTCAAACTACAGAGTGATTGCTTTCTACGAAAATATAAAATAGTTTTTCATCTCAATGTAGGTGCTTTTTGGACAATCCATTATCTTTTGAGATGAATCCCATTCATCGTTAATCCAAGTTTCTAAAAATTATCTCGAGTTTCGTGTTACTTTAGTTCGTTGTTGATTACTGAATTCGGCGTGTGTACAGTACTCTTTGAGGCAACTAGAAGTTTTGTTTTGGAAAGATCTTTCTTTTACTCCTTCGTGAACATCTTCAACTATGTACTAAGCAGATTATCGATATTATCTGCAGTTAATTGTGTGGTTTTATTTTCAATTCTTAGATATATCTTGACTTTCATTTACCCACTCTTTAAAACTAGCGCAAACTTGTGAAAAATCACGGTATATAACAATTGTAGAATATTAAGCAGAATGCTTCCACCCTCCTTTTCAGATAAAAATACTTAAAAAAATAAACAGAATAAAATAAAATATAAAATAATAACAAATTCTAATAAAACTAAGTTAAAATTCAAATTGCCACGAGCAAGAATAAAACCGAGATCACCTGCTTGGGGGCAAATATAAATTCTTTATCTATTCTGAAAATAAGAATGATGTATTTTTAAACTTAAGAATGTTACATACTCACATCACACTACAAATCACACCCGAAATTATAGTCTTCATAAATAAAATAATAATAATGCCTTTAGAGTAAAATATCTTCAATACAAGAATCAATAATATACAGCGCTATCTCAAGTCACGTCAGATTTGATGATTTTAATTTAAGAATTGTAAGCATCGTGTATTTCTTATGATGGCGGCACCCCTGTTATCTTTCTTTAAAAAAAACATAAGGAAGTTTACGTCACTGTTCAATTCATCATGACTATGTTTAAAAAAAAAAAACATATTTACAAATACTAAATATTTTTATACAAGTTATTTTATTACCGGTTTTTGGAAATAATATTTATGTAATCAAAATTAAATAATAACTTTGTATCAGACCACAGATTTTATTTGAATTTTTCGTCACGAGGGTACAAAGTTAAACTAAGCAAAACAAACAAAGTGTGCGGTTATATATGCATGCAGAGGGAGAACACAATATAAAATAAAATAAGAGAACAGTGAGAAAATTTACTAAAATAAATTCTGTGGTCTTATACATATTTCATATTATATACACATATTGATTACTTTCTACGAAAATACAATATTTATGTGTATTTTATCTTTATTGCACAGTAACCTTATTAAACTCAATTAAATTAATCTGCTATGAGAGCACCCCATTTTTACAAAAGGGTTGAAACTTTTATTTCGAAGTTTTTTAGACTTCTAATTCTGGGACTTTCTCTCTGCTTTGGGCATCTAAAATTAGACTCTTGATTGCATTGCGTGTATTGGCAGCAGGCATTTCCTTATGTTTTGGGGTTTATTGCTTGGGCGGGCGAATTAGGTCAAAAGTCAGTCTCGTTTGTCCTAACGAGGGTAGATTCCTATCACTCAAACTACCCCTACTTTTAGGTACTTCTAACTTCGACCCTTATTTGGGCCAGGGGCCAGGTACGCAAAATACTAACCTCTCGAGTTGAAAGTTCATTTTGTATCTTGTAGCACCGATAACCTCACAATAAAAAAAATAAGAGACTACCTGAAAAAAACGTGTATTGTTTATTATAGCTTTGGATTTCTCATTCAAAAGCTTCGGAAATTAAACTTTAATTCGAGATAAATGTGCGACTGAAATTACTACCTGCGTAATATAATTATAGACTTTATGTGTTCATAGTGGAATTTAGACAATAAAATGTTTAGTATTTAAGATGATTAGTGTTGAAATGGTTATTAATTCTGAGTACCTAGTTGTTACTTTGATATTTAAGTCCCTATGGAAATAGAAATTTGAGGTTATTTCAAACCGTCTGTTTGAGAATTGTCAATATTCTAAAAATACAATTTTTTTGGTGTATTTTATACTTGTTTCGTATTTTATGCAGTTACAGTGTTATTCTTTCTATATTTATTAAAAAAAAAAACGTTTCATGAAATTTTGCTCTTTAAAAAAATACATATGCGTGACAGCTGTTTCACATCTCAAAGGCGCTGTCAAACTGTGGTGAAGTCACTGATAGACGATCCTTTTATATAAATATAAGATTTATTTATAACACCCACTTCGATATATATATATATATCCGTCAAAAACAGTGTTAAAGTATTATTATTGGTATTGTTTTTTTAGTCATTCAACCAACAATGTCTGTTTTTGATGACAAAGCGGTAAGCTCTTTGACTCTAGACCCAAAAGTCGGAAGTTCTTTCACTTTTAGAATTTAAGTATTGGAGTACATCTTTTCTTTCCGCTGTTTTTTTTCCGAAATTCGAGGTTTTATTGTAAAAAACTGGTTATTTATTTATGATTCGAAGTTTTATCTATCGCTGGTCACTATTTTCTCCCATATTTCGGGCAGCCAACAAATCCCGCGTTGAAAACACTGATCATCTTTTAAAGCGATCCACGAATCGATCCAATTTTTTAACTTCTTCATAAGACCGGAAATGTGCTGGTCAGCCAGGTCGTATACCATTGATCGAAACAAGTGATAGTCAGAGAAAAAAACGTCTGGAGAATACGGCGGGTGGGGTAAGACTTCCCGTTTCAACGTTTCCAAGTATGTCTTGACCATGATTCGAGCATTGTATGTAAAACTTTATCGTGTCGTTGTATTGCGGCAAATGCTCGGCTCAAACGCATTAATTGCGTTTGATAACGATCGCCTGTGATTGTTTTCTCTCTTCCTTTTCTCTTTTTTCCCTCTCTTCCTCTTTTTCTCTCTTCCACTGCTATGCTGGTATTCGACGTAAAAATCACCATTCTTGAAGCGTTTAACCACTCCCAACATGTTCTTTCACTAATAGCGGCTTCATAATAAGTATTTGAGAGCATTCGATGAGCCTCAACCGCAGATTTCTTCATATTGAGGCAGAAAATTAAAACCTTCCGCAAATTACGAGAATGTGGCTCGTAAACTGACATTCTCAAGAATAACTTTATTATGCAAAAACAAATCGACTAATGTTTTTGTGGGTTTATGTTGACAGATGCCTTAGTTTATTACATGACGTCTATGATCTATTTATTTTAACCACTACTTACCGCCAAAGCCATCAATAGGAAGACGGTGCAATCAAAGTTGTACACCTAATATATATTGAAAAAAAAAACCTGATGAACGTTTGAAAAGGTTTGAACTATGTCAAGTGACTAGATATAAATAGCTAGACACTTTTTATCCATCCAATCTCCTCCAGTCTTCAAAATTGTTTATACAATGAACGACATCCTTATTTTTTCGTCTTTGCAAAAAATAAGGATGTCGTACATTGTATAAACAATTTTGAAAAAGTACGCCTGTTTTAATTTAGATATTGTCCTTGGCGTGTTTGTCCTTCGTGAAAAATTCAACCTAAGTTGAATCAACGCACGGTTCAAGGGGTTGGATTTTCCGACTTATCAAATATTCATCATTCTCTCTCACAGCGTGGGTAGGCGTATACCTGGATATACCTCACAAAAACCCACACACCTCAGGCCTTAGAAAACTAATAAACCGGCAGATATTCCACCAAAGTACCCCCTACCCATCACCAGGCAGAAAGCCTGAAAGAAATGATGGTATAAAGATAACGAAGTTTTCCCATAAACTCATATTGTGTCCGGTGCCTGGTCTTGGATATGAAAAAAAGCACGGTTGCCCTCATTGGTGTGAAATTTGACCCACATTGTTGTATTATAATACGAGATAATTTTGTACCTTTTTCTGCGACAATTTTAAAACCAACTACTAAGCTCATACACCTGTACATCGACTGAGCAATCTTGGTAATATATTTGGGAATGTTGATATATTTGGAGATTCAGTATTAGTGATAAAACGAAACCTTCATAAATACTTTACTGAAATAAACAAGTCTATCATAGTTAATATGTTTGTATTTTTTTCTCTTCTATGTATTATTTTTTTATTTTGCATTTTGTATTTATAACTGGTTATAATATATTTGATTAGATATTTTATTTTTTCAAGAAGTGTGTACTTTTTTGTTTTATTTTTCAATGAACCAATGCTCTACCTTTGTCAACATCCCTATAATGTAAACAAAATAGTGCAAAAGCCCACTAGGGTTTAAATAAAAAGAAATATTTGTATGAAATCCAGACAAATATAATATTTAGCTTCTCGCCATGTACTCGTATTTTTCATATGATTTTACTGTGTATTAAACACGATTAAATTCAATATCGAATCGCATATATTTCAGTATCAATTGATTGCGCAAAAAGCGTAATTAAAAAAAATATATTACAAGACTCGTAGCTACTAACTAGCTTTACTTAAGTTTCCACGTTCTGTTTTAGAAATATTTTTTTCTAAAAAAACTATTCTTGTCTTTTTTTGATAGCTAATAGGATATTTTGAAGTTCCATGTCATGATTGAAATTACGTTGAGAGTTGAAAATAAATGTGATGAACCTAGACATTTCGTATTAAAAAAACTTTGTTGAAAATTTATTAGCGCCAGAGCTCACTGTTTGAGAATTTTATTTTTTAAATATTTTTTTTATTGAAAAAGTGCGCGTGTCTAAGTAGAGCTGATGTCGAGCGAATGCTCTTTTTTAAGGGTTTTTGTTAATATTTTCAAATTCATATTACATTATTTATATTTGTAAACCAACACCTTTAGTGAGTTAGGGTCTCCCTATGCTTAACTGGGCCGTGAAAATACAGGTCCTCGTGTTTAAAAGAAAGACAAATATTCCAGGATAACGAATAACCTGACAATATTTGAAAAACTCCTACTACAAGTACCATTAAAATAAGCCGAAAATGTTGCTTGTGCAACGATAGAGGACTTAGTTTGTAGAGGAATTGAACCCACGACGCCCGGGTGGGAATCCTACGCGTTTGTCACTCAGCTACTAACCGGCTAAAGTAATAATTTATGAAAAATTAAACGAAAACAAGTTTATGTCCAAATCAGATGGGCGGATCAAATATTTTCATTCGATTATTTTACATCAGAGGGTTAATCCAGTATATTCTATGTCTGTGGGTCCCGTTTTATTTATGTTCGTCCCTTTATTCTTGAAGGATGAGTAAACACGCCACTGAGAACCGAATTTATAGCTCAGGTGATTGCGATTGATCCAGATTTCACCTTTTCTTATTCTTTGTTCGAGGCAAGGAAACCAACGATAATTCTGCCTGAATAGAACAGTTCCTCGAATTTCCGTGGAAAAGAAATAATAATTTAGAAGCATCATTTGAACCAGAAATTGCCCGATGTTTCTATCTTGGACTACTGAGGTTTGTGGCTTTAATGATTGGGTATATTCTTAGAGTATATAGAGCGGTACCCATCCAAGGCAGTGTAGCCAGTTTTTGATGATTTTTACCGGACTCGGCGGACCTGGGCGTGGCTAAGACTAAGGCTAGGGTATTTATACATCCATTCATGGCGCATATCGACATAATTTTTTTGTTTATTCGTACAACCACTTTTTCACAGTATTGTTTATCAACACCAAGGGTATATTTAAAGTGCCACATTCCTGTCAGTGAAATAGAATCTCACCATGTAGGTAGGTATCTTGATTTTACGTTGTCATCGTTTTTGTTCTGAATTTGCGTTTTTTTTTTAGAGACCAATCAAAAATTCCTACAGAGTTAGTTGAACTATGTCTCCCATATAGGAAATTTTGATAGGCGGTTAAAAATCGGGGACGGGAAGGCTTATACGAAGATGATGCTGAATTATTAATATTACCAAAAATTTGACTAGACCATGGCTTGAATGTTCTCTCTTATGTTTATTTTGTCCTATTTTAGTCTATCGCTTCATTTATTATTATGTATGTGCTGTTCTTTCTCTGTTGCTCTTTTTTCCATTTCGTATTTCATAAGTATTTTTGTAATTGGACTTTAGTCTGTTAATTTATAAATAAATAAATAATTATATTATAATTAATAATTATATTATTATTATTATAAATAATAATACATATTTGTTCAGCCCCGAAGAAGGTTCAGGTATAGCCGAAACCGGTTGGTATATGTATCTAATAAAGTGGTGTCAAAACAAAGTTACTTTTATTTTAAAATTTAAATAAATATTTTTTTATTAATTACCATATAATTTTGACACTTTGAGAAAAAAATAATTATTTAAGATATAAATATAAATATTGTAGAATATTTTCATTAGTTCTTTTCACTAGGAGATCATTTGCTGAGGCGAACTAGGTTTTGAATAGAGGGTTTTCAGTGTCTTCTATATTTCTTATTTAAAGTTTGGGTAGGGTTTTTTCAGTAACTTCTATGACGATGTTGTTAAAATACTATTCAGTACTTTTTCTGGTAGTTCCTTAACCCTTTCTGACGATGTGTTTGCACACTGCAAACACCTATATAATTGTGTGTTCTGGAATGTGTTAGCACGACTTATACACCTCTACTCGAGTTAGTTGCGCTGCTAGGTAGGAAAAAATAACGTTACTTTTCTCTTGTTATTTTTATTCAGATACATTTTTTGGGTTAACAAAGTTTTGCTAGACTGGTTGTAGTTATCAATTGCTTTAATTTGTATACTACTAGGTAGGAAGTTGTATTGTACTTTACAGCTAGAAATTTAGAGTTTCTTTTTTAACGTAGTATTACACTAAGGTATATTAAGCTTGTCTATTTTCTTTGCTTTGATATTATGTTTGTGTGAGATGTTTGCCTACTTGTCTTGTTGGAGATCATAATGACAAATACTTTTGCATACTTGGAACGTCGAACAGCTTAATTTTTGTTGTTGTTGTTAACGTCCCTGTGGGGACCTTTAAATGCTTATTATGATGCATTTCTGAGTTATATTCAATTGCTTTATGTGATTTGATGCTGTTGACCCCACCCTAGTACTCCATATATTCCCAACAAGAAGTTATTTAAGTGGTTGCTAGAAGACAGTGTTTTTATACGGAATCCGTTAACGGCCTAAAATCAAAATAAGGCTGTTTGTAAAAAAAAATAAAATGTTTTAATAAATACATTTTACTCAAACATAACCGGGTATTGAACCCGTTGCCTCTAGATCCAAAGTGCTGTGCTATGGAGCTCATCAAATGGACTTACTACATTAAAAAAAAATGCACAAATTGTTGCTTTTCACTATAAATTATTATAATGATTATCACGAAGCAAACGGGCAAACTGTGTGAAATATTTTATCCTATTTTAAGCTAAGATATTGTGAAGCAAACCGCGGTAAGATTAGTTTTGAAAATGGTACAAAACAGATCAGATTCCGTCCTTGAAACTAATATTAGAGAGGCAGACGTACCACGTGGCTTAGTAAGGCGATAAACGCAAATAATATCAAAGACGAAAAGCCCATATATTTGGTAAGCCCGTTTATTGGATGGTTTCATTTAACATATTGTGTCACTCTTCACGCTACTGTTTTCTATTCCAAATGATTAAATACAAATATCTATCTATTTCTTAACCTTCCTCTTCCACATCTCCTTCCCCTCCCCACTACCTTTAGCCTCACAACATACCCCAATTGGAGATGCCATAGTCTCACTGGCTTAAGACGGTTGGGAGCAGTTAAGACTCTTGTGCGGCATTTACTATAAAACATACAAAAAACATCAGAATTCGGTTTTGTAGGTGAAACAGTCCGTACAAATGTTTTTTTAAAACTTCTTAGTTTACTTGTTAAATCAGTCGAACTTTTGAACTTTATACAATTGAAAATTTAGAACAATTTGGCGTATAATCTCATCTCCACAGCTCATGAGCTGAACATAGTTAGCTTGACTTATAAATTCTGGTTTGTTTTTTTTTACAAATTTCTTGATGCCAGAGTTCACCGCTCGACAGACTTTCTGTTTTATATTTACAGATAAAATTTACATGAAACTTACAAGTTCTGAGTCAAGACTGGTTAAAATTTACTTTTTATTATAGTTTATAATTGATCTGTAGGTACATATTATTATTGGCGATATTTAGAAACCATTATCATAGAACGAAGAATAAGCAATGCTGGGTCGTCGCTGTAGCCACTGCACGGCCGTTCTTCATGGTAATAAGGAAGCGGAAGCGGATATGGCCGGCAGGCTCAGGCCTACATTATGGAGGGAGCTTCCGGTCCCCGCCGCCTAGCTGCCTGGCCTCGTCGCGACTTCCGGCTCCTGAATTCCAATTCAAAATTCAATATTCAAATGGAAGGTGGATTACTCGGGGACCTTACCAGGAAGCATTAAATATTTATGCACTTCGAAGATTTTAAGTGTTTTTCCTTCTTTGGATAAAACACCTTTTTGATTCAGCTCGGTCTAATGGATTCATTTGCTGATATTTTATACTAGCGCAGACCCGTGATAAAATCGCGGCATATTATAACTGTTGGATATATTATAGGATTTTTGGAGCCTCCTGTTTGAACCTTTGTTTTCCGATAGAATATATTATATAAATTGCCATGGACAAGAATCGAATCCCTGCTTAGAAGGCAACTATGATGACTAATACACCACCGACAATTGTAAGAGCGGAAGCACAAATTCATTTGATGTACTGAAAATAAAACAATTATGTATTTTTGAATTTAAGAACGTTACGTACTCACATCACAAAAGAAATTATACTGTTCGAATGATAATAATTGCACTTTCGCTACTGCATTTAAAATTGATGTTTCTTTGTTTATTGATAGTTGTAGTTGTCAAAATGCGTTACTCTCGAGGTCAAGGTATATATGGCACCAAAAAAGTTATTGAGCGATCTACAAGTCAAGCAAGAAAGATAAAGGCATCACGAGCTTCAGAAACAGTGGAGCGAAGGGAAAAAAATACTTAAAACCTATCGAGTAAGAACGTCTCAAGCACCTTCTTCTGAGAAAGATGAGCAAAGGAAGGAAAGAATGACATAATTTTAGCGATTGTTTATATGTTTTTTTTTTTCAAATCATTTCAAATCTGATTCTCAGTCGAAAATGAAGACATTAGAATTCGAATGGCATATTTTTCATAATCATTGAAATGCGTGGCAAAAGTATATCTATTTTATATTTAAAATTGTAGCATCGATGATATTTTTAATTATCTTTTTCAATGAAAGCCTGATTCCGTTTCAGAGTCTTTTGGATTTTTTTTTTCGGGGAAGAATGATAGGCAAGCAATTGTGGCATTGCAAAGCATACTGGGTACTGGCTGGTGTTAAATAAATGTTGCATGATCAAACTAGAATTACATTTTTTGCTGTGGTTGGGATTTTTGTAATTTTATTTACCAAACTATGTCAAGAGAACTGTCCGTACCTATAATTTCAAATTCTACCCCGCAAGTGTTGAAGACGTCATTGTCACTATTTACTTTTTTGTATATATATAATCAGCCGAAAGAAAACCACCTACCATGGAATGCACATAATTTATATCTATATATTACTTCTACAAATGAACAGTGGGCTCTCTAACTAACTAACTAACCATCACGCCGTTTCCCCGCAGGGGTAGGCAGAGAGGACGGACCGCCATACAAGTCTGTCTTGGCACACACTTCTTGCTTCATTTACATTCATACATCGTCTCATACATACTCTTCTGTTATTCTGACTCTTCACATGACCCGATTCAAGTATTTGATTTACTTGATCGTGCCATGTCTTTCTCGGGCGTCCTCGACTTCTTCTTCCATTCACTTTCGCATCATATATTCTTTTCACACTCCTTTCTTCGTTCATTCGCTCTACATGCCCAAACCATCTAAGCGTCCCTTTCTTAATCCTATCCATTACGCTCATATCAGCCTTGCATTCTTTCCGGATATCCACATTTGTAATACGGTCATACATGGTTTTACCGCACATCCGTCTCAAAGATCTCATTTCCACAGCATTCAGTCTACTTTCATCTTTCCTCTGCCAGTTCCATGCCTCACTGCCATACATCAGGGTTGGTATAAGCACTCCATCGTGGACTGCTAGCTTCGCTTCTTTGGACAATTTCTTATTTGCCCCAACAGCGTTCAGTCCTCCATTAATGGAGTTTCCTGCATTCACCCTTCTTTCAATATCCTTTTCAGCCTTTCCGTCTCTTGTAAACATACTTCCTAAATACACAAACTCATCCACTTGCTCCAAGTATTCATCATTCACAACTATATTTCACGCTGTTTTCGTACTCTCTCTTTCAAACACCATCACTTTGGACTTACTTACATTCATCATCAACTCATTTCGCATACATACTTGGTTCATCCTAGACACGAGACACTGTGGATCTTATCTTGTAGGCTCTCTATAGCAATAAAATAAATAAGTAAACAATATATAATAACAATCATTTTTGTTTCTAGGCATTTTATGTTTCTTTATTCAGTAACATAAAGTTTACATAGTGCAGGTATAATCTTGGAGTAACAATATATGGAGAGAGAGCTAATTCATTTTACCCAACCTATACAATAAATCACTTTCTCCGGGTTTTTACGTCGTACACCATGAGAAAGAAAGAGACAGCAAATTTTCTCAATTTATCACACCGCTTTAAAATACTGTAAGGATTTTCTTCGTGTCCCGCGTCTCTGTTGACTCCGCCCACATGTTTTCATATGCGAAATAAATGGAAATAAGTCGACGGTTTTTTAGGTTGTATGAAATATTTTTGTTTATAACAATACTGTGAAAAAGTGGTTTTACGAATAAACAAAAACATTATATCAACATGTGCTATGAATGGATGTACATATACCCTAGCCCTAGTCCTAGCCACACCCAGGTCTAGCCTAGTCCGGCAAAACTCATCAAAATTGACTACAGCAGCGCTCTCTCTTGCATATTATTGCTCTGAGGGTATAATAGTAACTTACGACCACTAGACTACACTAGGCACATTTCCGTTTTATGACGGTCGATGTCGGTAAGGAATGGAAAATAAATTCTTTTGACTACCGCATTTTTATACAAAGAGGTTTCATTTACAAAGACTAATTTCCTGTGTAATTAAGCTACTGGAATTCTAGACCATCGGATATTTGTTTACGTTAAACGTCTCAATCTTTTTATTGTCCTATTACCTTCGCTCTAATTCACGGTTTAATTTGGTCCTCTGAGGAATATCCCTTATTGTGCTACCGTCCATACTCGACAAATGTTTGTATAAACCCGTAATAAACATACCCGATAGTTTCCCGATTGCCTTTTTCCACTACATTTTTTTTTCTTCTGTCTCTAAATCGGTCACGTAATACATGGAATTTCCAACGTTTCTCCATTGATCTTATTTCCACAGCATTTGATTTGATCTTTCCTTACTTTTTCGAAGATTTACTAAGCTCATACGCTTGTGCTTTTATTTTAAATTATTTTTTGTAGATCTCTTATATGCTTGCTATTTAATTTAAAAAAAATATTTTTTTGCAATCACTTTGTGGTTTGACATATTTAAATACGAGTACATGAAATAATAACTTGTCCAAAGAAGCGAAGCTAGCAGTCCACAATAGAGTGCTTATACCAACCCTGATATATGGCAGTGAGGCATAGAACTGGCAGACGAAGAATGAAATTAGACTGAATTCTGTGGAAATGAGATCTTTGAGAAGTATGTGCGGTAAAACCATGTATGACCGTACTAAAAATGTGGATATCCCGGAAAGAATGCAAGGCTGATGTGAGCGTAATGAATAGGATCAAGAAAGGGACGCTTAGATGGTTTGGGCATGTAGAGCGAATTAACGCAGAAAGGAGTGTGAAAAGAATATATGATGCGAAAGTGAGTTGTACGGGACGTGTTCTGTAAACACACGTCCGCGTCAGAAGAGAGTGTGTGCTGGACCTGCTTCGGCTTGTTTCAGTGTACGGGGACCATTCGACTTTGTATGGGTAAATGTGCGAGTTGCGCTTGAAAGGCGACTTTTGTATGGAGTTTCGAATTTTGCTTGGTGTATTTGCTCCGCAGTCTGGCGATCGCTGCCGGTCCTTCCGCTTCGAAGTCTGGAGTCGTGTGGCAGGAAGGAGGGCCAAGGGTGCAGAATAAAACTCCAGATTCTCAGTAGAAGGCGGGCAGGCAGCGAGGCAGCGGAGACGCAGAGGCGGGCAAGCCCAAGAAGGAGTCGATGGAGCGGTGAAGACGAGATTATTTTTTGGAAATTTTTATCTTTAACTCCTCAGCGGTACCGTGTCGCTAACGACAGAGGGTTGCCTTTGTTTGGCCCGCGGGATTTTCCGTGGACCGCTCAGGGTTAAGATAATTTTGTATGCCCGAATACAAAAAATTAGGTTCTTGCCCACCTCTTTCTCCTTCGATTAAACTACCTCGCAGCTCGCCTGAATTTTTATTATAAACAGGAAAAAATGTACAAGGGGTACAAGGTTGCTGCAAAGACCTACATTCTGGCCTTTGCAGCTTCATATCTTTTTTACATATTAAAATATACATATAGTTTTTAATACATTGGATTCCGTGAATACAGGTGAGTAGGCTTGCATAATTCGTTTATTGGAGCCTCTCCCCGCATTCACGGTAATCGACATGACAAGTTACACAGGGTCACCGTTTACAGAAAATCTGCCTCACTTCGGCGGGTTTTTGGTCCCAGCCAATCAGAGCATGGCTGGGCTCAGCGACCGGCGTGAGGCAGGGGTGAGTGAGCGGGGCTCGGGGCTGACGGCCGCGACGCAGGGCCCCATACGGACGAGATAGCGCCTTTCGGCGGCGTAAAAGGAGAGGTCTGTTCGCGCAGGCCGTCATTTTCCTTCTACGCCTCTAGAGACCATGTCGTCCGTACAGGCGAAAAACACAACATATATGAAAATACCCGAGACATGAAAAATCACAAGAAATATTTTAACAGAACACTCATGATTTTGAAGGAGCCATAAAATGCCACTTACACGTCCGATACATGAGTGGAAGAAGAAGTCGAGGACGCCCGAGAAAGATATGGCATGATCAAGTAAATCAAATACTTGAATCGGGTCATGTTAAGAGTCAGAATAACAGAAGAGTATGTATGAGATGGTGTATGAATTATGAATGTGAATGAAGCAAGGAGTGTGTACCAAGACAGAGTTATCGGGCGGTCCGTCCTCACCGCCTACCCCTGTGGGGAAACGGCGTCATGGTTAGTTAGTTAAAAAATAACTTTGTGAAGACCACGAATATTATTTTTAAATATATTTTTTTGTTAATGAGCTCAATTTTGTACTCTGATAATTTTTAGGCTTAGCGAAACCGGTCGATTATAAAAAATAAAATAATATTCGTGATCTTATACAAAGTTACTTTATCATTTCTTTAAAAAATGTATATTAATTTGAACACCGCACAAGAGTTTTAACTGCTCTCAAACGTCTGGAGCCAAGTGAACTATGGCATTCCCAGTTGTAGTATGTTGTGAGACTGAATGGAATGGGGGGGAGGAGGAGATGCGGAAGAGGAAGGTTGGGAGGTACCTGACTATTAAAATCTGGTCATCAAGCACCGCCAAAGCCCTTTCAAACAATGTTATGGTTCTACAGTAATTCAATAGATACATAGTAAGATAGAAACTAGTATATATTGCATAAATGTTCTTCACCCCATATAGTTTAAAAGTCGTCTACTAATCTCTCTACGGAAAAGTGTACATAATATTAGTGATCTTACAAATAACATAAGATTGCATTTGTTGAATAATCAATGTGATTTGAGGAAACTGAATTAATCGTTCAATGAATAAACAAATAATTGCGTTCGAGCTCTTGATAGAAATAAAAATTAACATTCATTTAATATTTATATCTTTATTTTGTATTTAAAAACGAAAATTGTATTTCATATCGTCCATTTAAATTTGTTAATTTAACCCGCCTTTGCTTAACTTACTAAACGAGATATAATTAGCATAAAAATACACCTGGGAACAGAATGTTCAGCTGAAAACAGAAGTAATAAAGCCCGAGACCTGGGGAGATTTTATGATCACAATAGGTGGATTTAAAATATTTTAGTACTTTACCGTTAATTTGAATAAACAAATTATCTTTCTTGATGTTAATTTTAGTACCTGAATTGTGCTAACTCTAAGAATATTGTAACGTCTAGATCTACTGGAAAATTCACTATTAAAATTAAATTGTTTGAAATACTTTTAATCTATGTAGAATATGTGTGTTTTAAAGAATTAAGGTTTCTTGCACTATGATTTATCTGTCTTTCCTGTCTAAACCCAGGTGTCATGGGTTCAATTCCTCTGCCAGCTAAGTCCTCCATCTTTGCACAAATCAAATTTTACGCTTATTATGATGGATATTGGAGTTATTTTTTAAATCAGGGTATTCGCACTTGCGAATGTCTTTCTTTAAAAAAAAATGGTCAAATTACGGATTTACAGTTCAGCAATGTTGAAAAAAAACCTGTTACAGACGTGTTGGGATAAGCCTACTTTCACCAACTTCAGGGATCTGTTAGGTTAACGCGTTGGGTAATGATAAACCATAACTTAATAATAATATGCAAAGTGATATAGACTATGTGGTGTTGCTGTCGGGAAGACAGTTTATTTACAAACTAACGGACTAAAGTTCATTTACGAAAAAATACAAAACACGAAATGGGAAAAAAGAGCAACAGAGAAAGAACAGCACAAACATAATATTAAATGAAGCAATGACAAAATATACATAAGAAAGAACATTCGAATCAAAGCCATGGTCAAGTCAAAGTTTTGGGAGAGTCGTAAAGAATGACAAAAATCATTTAGACTGCTACCAGAAATTTCAAGACCACGGCTTGAGTTACAAGTCTCGACATTCTGGACAGTAGAGATAACATTATAAGTAACAGATTATGACATGCGTCGCACATTATCCTTTGTCATCGTCACAGGACCTTTCAGAACATTAACCTCTCAGAAAATTATGAAATCTAATATTGCCGACGTGGCGGTTTGCCTCGGTCATGGCAGCGGGCATTTAACCCTCCACCGATCTCTTACTAACTTTATGTTTTGTTCTCAGGTGAGGGTCGCTGGCAGCTACTGCAACCTTCGGGTGACCGGCCGCCGAGCCTTCAGGAGCACAGCGCGGTGGGGCACGCAGGCTCCATCTACGTGTTCGGAGGGGAGGTGGGCTTCTCGGGCACCGAGACGCCTTTATGGGTCTACGACGTCAAGGTCAGTAGATCCACTGATTAGCTTAAGTTTACTATCAAAGATTTCAGCATAACTTTAACACTTTAGGAATGTAGATTTTTAGGGAAGCAGATCAATACTCGCCTCAGAATTTATTCTTCGATCAACGGATGATGGCCTCCATAGTCGAGTGGTAAGACGCTCGACTATAAATCCAAAGGTCGCGGGTTCAAACCCGGCGTGCGCCAATAACTTTGATTTAATAAATATGTGTCAGAACACATTTAATTAATATAAAAATAATGTAAAGTTTATTTGTGGCACGTTCCAGAGTGGTAGATATTCTGAGTATCGCCCTGGTGAAAGACTACCATTCAGAATCTAAATGTCGCTTGAAATGGCTTTAGCCGTGTTTGGTGACCAGATAAAGAATATTACGACCGACTCTTACTTCTGTCTACACTCTCTTATCGCGCAGTTACTTGTATTATAAAAAAATATACCATTGCACCAATTTAATAATGTCCATATGTTTGAAGAAAGGAAAATTTATAGAACCTATCCCAGCCTATAAAACCGCTTACGGACAAAAAAGTTTTAAGTACAACGCCATTAAGCAATTCAATTATCTGCCCAGCACCATCAGAAACATACAAACAAAAGCTCCTTTAAAAGCAATATCATTACTCACCTTAAAAACCAAGTATAATTTAGTTCTTAATATGTAGATTCTATATCTTCAAATTTGTCATTTACCTATATTATTTTTATTTTTATTATGTACAGGTATGTACTTTATTTTCGATATTAATATGTTAAAAAACACTTTTGCAAATTGCCATCTCAACACAGGCTTATGCCTAGTGGGATGGGCAATATACTAACCAATTAAAAAAAATGTATGTGTAAGTAAAATAATCAAATACATTTTTTTGATTGTACGAGTATACTGTCTGTCCTCACTTTCAGGGCTAGCGTCGTTTTACGTTAGTTTATTTAAACAAGACTTGTTTTCAAACAATTTCCAAGAGGAAATATTTAAATGAGTGAAATTTGACGGTAACGCTGGCGTGTTATCTTGGGATCGGAAGGAAGATTTTGAACTAGGTAACGGGAAGGTTAACTCTCTATATATTTAAAAATACTTTTGAATTCTAGGTTTTTGCTAAATTATCCACTATTTTGCTCTCCAGGCCAACCACTGGCGCAAGATATCCACTCGGAGGGGCGCCACAGTGCCCCGGGGCAGGCAGGGTCACACCGCGCTGGTGCACCAGGGGGCCATGCTGGTCTACGGGGGCTATCAGGACCTCAAAGGATCCCTCAACGACCTTTGGGCCTTCTACTTTGGTAAGCAACATAGTCTAATATTAACTGTATTCCTTATTTTTTATGATGATCCGGCATCGAAAACTGGTTAATTGATACTGAGAAAATTTCTTAATTAAAATAATAATAATAATTATTTTTTTAAAAGAAAAACAAATATTCCCGGGTAACGAATAACTCAACAATATTTGAAAAACTCCTGCCATCATGATAAGCGGAAAATGTTGCTTGTGCAATGATGGAGGACTTAGCCAGGAAAGGAATTGAACCCACGACGCCCGGGTGGGAATTCGACACGTTTGTCCACTCAACTACCGACCGGTCGAGAAGATAGATTATAATAAGATAAGATTACATTTTTTATTATTAAAGAGAGGAAAAGCCAATTCTCGCTGATTTCATTTTCTTGCAAAATTATTATGATACAAAGTACAGGTATTAATAAACTTTTATTCCCAACAACTTGAAATAATAATTTTAACATTTAATTTAATTTTACCGGTTAGTAAATGAGTGGACAAACGCGTCGGATTTCCGTGGTGGGTTCAATTTATCTCCTAGCCAAGTCCTCTAATCATTTCACAAGCATTGTCAGGTTAAACGTTACCCGAGAATGTTTGTTTCTTTTTTTATTTACTTAACTTCATGTTTGTTTCTTTTTTATTTACTTAACTTCATGTTTATTTACAATATTTTGTATACATTGTCCTCCACGCTAGGAGTTCACATGTGAAACAATTTAAAATATAAAATAAAAAAAATAATAAAAAAAATTCAAATAAAAATAAAAATGAGAATTGAAAATGAAAAAAAAAAAAAAATAAAAATAAATAAAATAAAATAAAAATAAAAAATAAAAGAAACGAAAATATAAAAATAAAAGAAAATATAAAAGAAAAATAAAAAATAAATAAATACTGATTTTTGAAATTACATTTTAATACAGTTACCTACCCTTATAAAATAATTGTCTTCTTTTAAGAAACAATAATAAAAAAGCAATTATGATGTGAAAGATTGTTTGTGACAAAATATGACAGAATTTTTTTTTGTTGGTTCTTTTTTAATATAAAATTTAAAAAAAACACAAACACGTAAAAAAAAGCATAACAAAACAAAACAATAAAAATAATATAAAACACAATGTCACCGGAGACCAAATGCCATGTATTTTTTTTTCACCCTCTGTTCTATGTTCTACTATATGAGAAAAAATAAAGGTTTTAATTTATTTTCATTTTTTCGAAATGAAGTTTTTGAAGAGGTTCAGCATTTAAATCATCTCATAGGATCTTTGCAGATGTAATTGTTCATTATTAAGTTGTCTTATTTTCAAAGGATGTTGAATTAAAGGTTGGAGCGTCTCGTCTTATTTGTTAAGTGCATATTATTCTAGCTTACTTAATGGAACTCCACAGCAAAATTAACAGTTTCCAAAATAGAATGTAATTAAGGCAACTAACAAAGTAGTCTCGTGTGACTTCGAAATAAAGACAATAATGACGATGGAACTTTAAGCACGCTACACTCTTCAAGTGTTTGACATTGCGAGCTTTTAATAGCTTCAGAGTAAGGCCGCATGCACACGGAGATACTCAAAAGAAACTGAACTGGTTTGTGATTGTAATTACTAGCCAGTCACTAACTCTTTAGTGACGCTATTCTGCACGCGCGGCTACTACGCGGGTAGTTTTCTGTGTGGTGTGCATGTTTGGATAGAGAATCATTAGGACCCAACTAATTACATATGTTTAAAAAAGATTAGTATCACAAATACATTTTCTTTATTATTAAATAATCCGTATTTCAATAAGTAATTAAATTTTTTTTCCTGCACAGGTATTTTAGACCTAAGTCAAACATACCCCTACAGGGGATGCCAAAGTATCACTATATACACACTTAATCAACTGACTGTTTCAGACACGGAATCCTGGCACCTGCTGTCTTCTAGCACGGGCGGGGGCGTGCTACCCCCTGGGCGGCACAAGCACTCGGCGGTGATCCAGGGCGGCGCCATGTGGGTGTACGGCGGCATGCAGGACCTTCACGAGAGGGCGGATTGCTGGAAGTGGGACACAGGTTTGTACAGAGATATTAAATGAATTTTGCCGGATAAGGTTTTTTAAAGATTTTCTCCAGCTCTTGATATTTTGTATATGTGCTCATAATGCTGGTCTGAAGACATTTCCGGTTTTTTGCTATCTTTTTTTATTACGATAAAATACAGTTTTTTTAGGGTTTGGGAAGTGAAGGAGATGGTAAAGAGGAAGGTTTGAAAATCACTGGAACTATTTCAGATCTGGTCACCAATATATTTGAATTATTAGAATTTTATAGAGAATAGCGCACAAGAGTCCCAACTGTTCCCATCAGTCTTGAGCCAGTGAGACTATGGAATCCCTATTTAAAGTTATTTACGATATGCAGATAGTGTCCTACCTCAAAAATATGAAACTGAGAAAAAGGCGTTTGAAAATATGACGATAAGAAAGCATTAACATACGTCATCGACATTTGTAAAGTGAATATCAGTGTTTTTACTTATGAGCATTATTGCAAATAAGTAATTTATAATCTATCGATGTGTTTATTAAAAAAAAAACATGTTTTTTTATGTTATCCTACATTTCATAAGGTTTCAAGACTTTAATTTAAGTCAAATATCTGCAATGTGCATTAGTAAAAAAAAATAATACCAAAAATTTATTGCATTTAAAGCCTGGGTGTTTTCAGCATATATAAATCTCATTTAGCTATAGAAAAAACATGTAAACCTTGATTTTGGCTAATTGTGGGTTGGACGCTTTCTAGATAACAATGTCCAATTGGTGTATTTTGTGAGACTGAAAGTAGTGGGGAGGGGAAAGAGATGGGGTAGAGGAAAGTTGTATTGTTTAGCCGTGGTTGGTGACCAGATCTGAATAATTAGGAACTTTTCAGCCTTCCTCTTTCCTATCTCTTTTCCCTTCTCGCTTCCTCCAGCCTTTCAACATACTCCGGGATTACGACCTTTGTGCAGTATTTATATTAAAAAAATCTCTACTCGCAGAACCTCGGTAGAACTTACTCACTTATGCACATCTTCTAACTGTGAATTTGATTAACTTGATCTCACTGTGTCTGCCTAGACTGGAGCGTCCCCGACTTTTTCTATAGTTTGACTTATATTTTATATAATTTTCAGTCTCCAGCCAATGGGTCCAGCTGAAGTGCAAGTTTTCTCCCGGCCCCCGCCACTCCCACGCCGCCTGCCGCCTGCCCGGGTACATGCTGCTGTTTGGGGGGGAGTGCAACGGACAACCCTCTAATGATATCTGGAGGTTTCACTTTGGTAGGTCCCAAATTTTCGCCAGCAGTAATTCTTTTGTCTTGTAGAGAAGCATTTTGATCCTCGATTTTCAAATCAATTTCCGAAATAAAATTTTATGTTGTTCGACCCTGATTCATCTGGGTTGGACTAAATTTAGCGCATTTTCATGAATTACAGATAAATGGAAATTTCAAAGCACCATCATAGTTTTAACTTTTGTGTTGACCTACAAAATCCGAAAAAAAAGGGTGCAAATTTCATGATGCCAGAGCTCACCGGTCTAAAGATTATTTTTTTATAGTTATATAAGATCACGAGGAATTTGAATTGTAGCTGATTGAACAAGAATTCACTTTTGGTATGTTTTTAATTATTTTTTTTTGTTTCAGGTACGGAGTCGTGGGAAAAAATCCACGTGTCCGGAGTGAAGCCACAACCCCGCTCGGAGAGTGTGGCCATCGCCATATCAGAGCTCCAGCTGCAGGGGGACCCCTGCCCCACCCCTCCCCACCACGGCCAGAGGGGCCGCGGCCGAGCGCGGCACTCCTCCTACCTCCCCAACAATAAAGTGTCTCCCTGTGAAAAAACCTACGTGTTCAAAGCCTCTAATCAAAACTATGTCGACGGCAGTCCCGCTCAGCCGGAAGAACCGAAGACAGTCAGTTCCCCGCCAAACACGGGCGGCAGTTTTCTCAAAGAAATCACAAAGCTCTCGCAGATAAACATTTCCAGACTAGGTCACAATAAGTGTAGCTATAGTGTCCTGATTAGTAACACAGACTCTACGGAGAGTTTGCTTCACCAGCAGCAGACGGCGGCGCAGCAAGAAGAGGACTGGGTAGAGCCTTCGGTCAACAAACATGCGATGGTCAAGTCGCAGAGCGCGCACGTGATCAACAGAAGAAAGGTCATCATGAGCGGCCTCATATCGCCAGTCATACCCGAAATCGGAAGCTTCATGAATACCAAATCCCACGGGAGTCGCCAACAGTCTTCTATAAACGAATGGAGAAGGAAAGAAATGACTAGAGAACCCATATCTGTGCCGAACTTCAGTGATTTGACCTTGCTTACGCCAGTTCTGACTCCCGTCGAAGCCGCTAGATTAGTGTATTTGGATTCGGAGGAAGAAGAGGGATATAATAACGACGTGTTTGAACCGACAGTCGACGACCATGACATAGTCCAAGTGCTACCGGCACCGACGCCTTGTGATTTTGCCATCGTCCATAAAAAGTTTCAACCGCAAGTAAGAGACGACAGCTACAGTTCTCACTTGTCTTCCTACGCTGAAAGCCATACGTACGAAAATGTGCCAAAATGCAGTATCATCCCCAAATCAACATCCGTGCGCTTCCAAAACTACCCGGACTTAGAAGAGGCTTCCGATGAAAACATCTCTACTTCCGACTACGCCAGCATCGAGGGCGTCAACAAAATATCTTCCAACAGCACTTACAGCATGTCCACCAGGCAGAGCTTCACACCTTTAGAAGAGAACACCATCAACGAGTTGAGTCCTCTGAGCAAATCAGGCATGAAGCACTCGGACACAGCTTTCGGATTCTGCAATCCGAATTATCTTGGGCCAGACATTCAGACAATACTCTCCAACAACAAGAATCAGACTCTTCAACAAGACACGTCTACGAACGGTGACAGCATCCAGTTCTGCAAGATGCTTAACACTCCGGACAGTGGAATAACAGACAGCAGAAGCGATAGTCGCTCGCTGTTCATGATGGACGACATGGTAGAGATGCAAGACCTCGGCAACAAAATGAAATTTGGACAGAGTGAAGAATCCAGATCACAAAATCACCAAGAGGGAAGATTCCCCCCGCGGTCGTTGACTATCGAATCTCCGTGCAGCCCGTACATAACCAAAGACACGGTGATCAAATCTAGGGCCAAAAGCGCCAGCAGAGCCGAAAGGCAGAAGTCCAAGGAAATAATGGCCGAAGACGAAGCACACGACATGACCTGCTTTACTTCCGACGTTGTGATACCCCTGTATGTGTTTGTGATCGGCGGCAAGGAGCATGGACACGTAAACGTCTTCAAAAGGCCACTGTCCATGTGGAAGTATCAGTTGTATTGACAGGCTTCTCGTATTCATTTCAATCATCTCTGTGTTCCATGGAATCGTCAATGGATAGATTGACTATTTGATGTGTTTAAAGATAAATAGGTGTTCAAATATTTTCCCACAAATAATCGTTATTATTGACGTTTACCCTTGTTTTATCAATAGACTAAAGCAGTTTTAAGAAACACATTGTAGTGTGATTGTGAAAATAATTCAAATTACAAACAAGAACTTTTGGATTTATTACGATCAATCCTTATTTCTAGGGGTTAATATTAGATCAGTTATTTTATGAAAATATAGATATTCACAGTTCTATTTAGAACCTCCGCTAATGTTTTTTCAAATTCAGATGGGAAAATAATTTATTAAATTTTTTTCCGTACCGTTTGTACATAAAAAAAATAATATATATTTAGACACCGCGTAAATCTTAAATAAACCCCCTGTACATTGTGTATTATGTCGAGCTTAGGAAATTCTAAGTCTGATATGAGCCGTCAAATTAAGGCCTTAGGTTAGTTTATCCTTCAGAACTGTCCAATTATATTTAGTAATAAATCATTTATCCGAATGACTTTAAGAGATTTCGAATTTATGCGTTAGTCTACCATAGTCAGGCCAGTTCAAGCAAAATCTGAACAATGAACATGAACAAACGTTGAACTTACTTTTGATAAAAACAACCACCCAAAAAAATTTCGTCGCTGGAAAAGTAAAAGGGCTTAATCGACATTTTGGTCAAAAATGAGTTATTGAGGGCGACCTTCTACATTGAATGCTCTGACTCTCGTTTGATTCTGAAGACTTTTATGGCCCTTCAGCCATTCAAATTATATTTACCATTTTGGAGAAGGCTTGACTCAAGCGACATATACGAGTGTTTGGGACTTGTTTAGCTTTTTGTCGCTTCACATAACTTATTGAGAGCACTGAGTTAACTTTGTCTTCAAAATTCAACCAGGTACTGAGGACTTATGAATTTTATTGTAAAACAAACAAAAAAAATTAAGTGCTCTAGTGTAAGCTTCCCAAAATGGCGCTTTGCCCTTTTTCCTTTCCGGCAAAGCTATATTCATCTTATGTTAATAGTTGATAGTTATATTCTAATGTTTCATTAAAGTTTCTTAAAGTTTTTGTGTTTTTATGTTTATGATTGTTTCTTTCATCTTATTGTTAATGAACCTTTGTTAAGTTTTTAGGTGATTATAATTATTTTATTTTGTTTCGTTTTAACTAACCCAAATGAACAAAAAATGATGAAAATTTTATTGACTTGAGAAAAGCATTGATTAGAATAAATTCTTAGCTTGAGGAAGATTTTTTGTAATGGAACTAGATTGACATCAGTTGCGTTTTTTATTACAACAAATAGGAACATTGTTGTGAATGTATGACTTAAAAATGCATTAGGGTTTACTAGCGACAATTGGTTTTGCACTTATCAGCAGGTACGCTTTCGTCATTTTTTAAATCTAGCCTCTAAAGAATTCATTCTTAAAACAACGTATTTCTTTTTTATATGCTATCCAACTGCTCCCAACCGTCTAGAGCCAGTGAGACTATGGCATCCTAAATCGGGGTGTGTTGTGAGGCCGGAGGTAGTGAGAAGGAAAATGAGATGGGAAAAGTAGATTGGGAAGTACCTGACTATTCAAATCTGGTCATCAAACACGGCTAAAGCCATTTTAAGCAACGTTTCGATTCCGAATGGTAGTCTTTCACCAGGGCGATACTGAGAGTATCTACCGCTCTGAAACATGTCGTAAATATGCTTTATATTATTTTATATGAATTAAATGTGTTTTGACACACATTAATTAAATAAAAAATATTTGCACACGCCGGGTTTGAACCAGCGACCTCTGGAAACCAAACAAAGTGGATAATAAAAGAAAATTCACCCCATTGTAAACCAACAACACTTGCTTGCATTTATTTTTATCCAGACATATTTTATTACCGAAAAAATCTAAAACGCAGTGCTGGCAGGTAAAAGCCAATTTTTGAATATATTTAATTGATTTTTGGATTTAAAAAAAATTGAATATCTGGAAACCTTTTAAAAAATTAGATGACTTCAATGATTATAGCCACTACGATAATTTGTTTGTTTTTATGTAGTTTTTTTCTTTACATTTGTAGATCAATTATTGTTTTGTTATAGTTATTTTATACTGAATAAATAGGCAATTACATTTTATAAGAATTATGTTAAAATTCTCACTATGTTATCTTTATTGATTTTCTGTCGTTGTTGTTTTTATTTAAATATGAATGCTTTAATGCTTTAGTTACAAACAATAGGAGATAATTTATAAATTAACTTTAGGACATATTCATACTCATACACCGTCTTTTAGCATTAAGGATCTAGAGTAAATCTTGTAAATATCAATATCTGTCCCATGATCTTACGTTAAGCTATGCGTTACAATTATTGTAATTGTGTTGATTTTTTCTTTAGATAAATACATTTTTGTTTTTAACAATTTTTGAAACTAGGCGTTTTATTTTCTCCCTACTAACACACATCATTTAGGGCTAAATGTATACAAATTCCTTTTCAGGCCAATAACAGCAACCTCAGAGCAATACTATACAGGAGGGTAGCTTTGCGAAACAGCGTAGTTAGGATTTTTGTTTTTTTTTTCAGACTCAAGCGTGGCTAGGATTTTTATGTACACACCTTTTAACACCCATTCATAGCACATGTCGACATCGTGTAGCGTTTATTTGTATAATCACCTTTTCACAGTATGTTATCAACAAAAATATAGGATGTAACCTCGAAAACCGTCGAATTATGTCGCATAACAAAACGTAGTGGGCGGAGTTGCCGGAGACGCGGGAGACGGAAAACATATTACGTGAAAACTTGTTTTGTCTCTTTTTCTCCCACGGTTTATGACGTGAAAACCCGAAGAAAGTGATTTGTCGTAAATTTGTATAGGTTGGGTAAAAATATTTAGCTGTCTCTCCATATATATTCTTACTTCGAAGGCAACAAATACGTCGCATGTTGTCACAAATAGCTTCCATTATACACGGTTGTTTCATCAGTCGTACGATATAAACAAATCGATTTCGAGTGGGTGGGGTTTCTTAGTTTTAGTTTTTTTTATTTTATTTAATTTAGTTGTTCATCAAAGTTTACAAAGTATCTATTTATAATTCATATTCTTTTTGACTTAATAATAATATTTTAAATTATATACTACGTGATGTTACTAATGTATTTTAAGTGGTTCTTACTGCTATTTTAAATTTATTAATTGGCATAATTTTGATGATTTCCGGCAGCGCATTATAACATTTCATCCCTTTATGGAAGTCCTCCTACTCCCATGGAGAAAATATGATCGAAGGAAATATCAAATAGATTTGTGGTATATTTTTTTCGAGGAAGAAGAAAGGATTCTATTAGATGTTTTAAATTAAAGAAGATAAATAAATAAAATTCCGACGCCATCTCTGGTAACACTTTTGAAGCTTTACAAGGATTTTCAGGGAAATATCCCTTTCCGCCCCCTCCTCGAATATCAACAAAACATCACTAAGGAATTTGGTTTGAGTCTTTGATATTAATCTAATTGAGTTTATCACGATTTTCGGCAATGGTGATCTGTAAATAGTTCCCCAGAAGAGTATTAAAAACTAGAATTTCACTTGGACCATTTGCAGACTCTGGTTAAAGTGTCTCTTTTGTACCGGCTCTATGATGGGAAGCGATTGAAATTTTGGATTTGTAAATAATTTTAATAATGTAAATGCAATTTCCTTAAAATGAAAAGAACTGGAACCGGTTCCTCGCCAAAAAAAAAATCATAGGAAGGGGAGAAAAGTTGCGTTAGCAATGTTCGGAGAACGAAAATCACTGCAACTGTGGAACCGATTAAAATAAAAAACTTTTAATGGGTATTCACCTTTTTTGCCAAATAAAGGAACCAGTTCCCCGAGGAAATAATATCGACGGTTCCAGTGACAGAAACAGGAATTTCGACCATCTCTACATCTAACGCTTTCTTCGTGAGCTGCCTGACGAGGAGCATGAAAAAGGAGACATTATAGATGATTTAGGCATCGAAAATGAATTTAAAGATAAATTGATGGAACAACAGTCGGATGAAAACGAAGCCGATCTATCAGCCAAATCAAAAACTGAAGATACTATGGACATAACAGCTAGCTAAGAATAAAATTAAAAGTTTTCCCAGGTCCTTCAAGCAGCTAGGGACACTGCTACTGAGATGGATGTATTTTTCAAAATTTGATGATATTTTGTTAAACATTTGATAGTTACATTCTTGTAGTTTTGGTGCGAATGAAATGTAGTGTTTCATCCTTTTTATAGAAAATTATACCGTAAGTTGGATTTTATGTTGAAATATATGTGATTTTTTACAGAATAACTTTATCCTCCTGGAACAATCACTTTCCGCGTATAGATGACAAACATTTTGATGAAGAGATTAGAGTTTTGAGATGCCTCACTCAGTGTACCGCGCGTCCGGTCATGTGACTCACAACAACGCGCTCGGCTAGGTAACCAGGATTTACTTTTTGTTTTTATAAACGGTGTTCGAATTAATATATCAGTGTTTAGTTTCATTCTAAATAGAAATATAATATATCGAATAATTAATCAAAGCTGAAGGCATCCACTAGTTTCATTAAAAATAAAAATATAATAGATTAAGATCGAGAACCCATTAATCAAAAGTAAAGCATCAAACTGAATAAGTAAAAAGGGGCTAAAATTATTCCACAATCGAGCTGTTGAACACAAGAGCAAGTCGTAGAAGCGGCAGAATTTTCTTTGATTATTAGTGGATGTTCTACTTTTTACATCCACAACATTTTTGTAAGGTCCATTGAAACTAACAGCATTAAAATATATAATACTCACTTCCAAAGACAAATACGCAAGTTAGCCTTTTCGAAATGCAAATTTTTTGCAAAAACCTACTGGACTTCTGATACCAGCCCCTTCAAGACAAAAGTCACCACAGCTTTCAGATATCGCAATCTTGATGAAACAACTTTTATTTAAAGTTTATCTGTTATTATGCATGTTGACATAACTTTAAAGTGCATTTTAAATAAGCTTTTAAAACGGAAAAATCTGATTTTACCTTAATATCCAAACAAAGAAATGCGATATCTCTAAACATTATTAAAATTTTAGTAATCTTAAAACTTATGTGTTCCTGATCCCTAAGATTCAAATGTGAGAAATTTATTTTATATTCTTTATATTTACATGCAACGACATCTATTGTTGAGTAGAACAAACTAATTCATTACGCTTCAACGATTTATGTGTTCCAGGTTCCTGAAATTCAAATGTGGGAAATTTATTATGTATGTATGTATGTATTTATTATATTTTTAAATTGTTTTATTTATAGATGGTGATATTAATAAGAAAATATTAATAAGAGCCGTAGTACTAATATAATAAAATATATGAGGGGTATTTGTATAAACCCTAGCTAGTTAGAGGATTACGAATCAATAAAATCAAATGCCTTTATGTTTACATGTAACGACATTTATTGTTGAGTAGACTAAACTTTCATTATTTTATTCGAGTGGTCCTGGTCCCTGACATTCAAATGAGAGGATAAAAGGATTTATATTTACTTCATCTATTGTTAAATTGACAAAACTAATTAATTAATCTACTTTGATTTATGTGCTCCTCATCCGTATTGTTCTCAAATGCAAGAAATTGGTAAAATTTACATGTAACGACATCTATTGTTGAGTAGACAAAACTTATTAATTAATCTATTTTAATTTATGTGCTCCTGATCCGTATGGTTCTCAAATGCAAGAAATTGGTAATATTTGCATGTAACGATATATATTGTTGAGTATACCAAACTAATTTATTGAGCTTCTTTTTTTATGTGCTCGTGATTTTTACGAGACTCAAGTGTAATCATCGATAGTATTTACATGTAACGACATCTATTGTTGAGTAGAAAAAAACAAATAAATTAATCTCCTTTAATTTATGTGCTCCTGATCCGCATGGCTCTCAAATGTAAGAAATTGGTAATATTTACATGTAACGACATCTATTGTTGAGTAGACAAAACTGATCAATTTATCTTCTTTTCTTTATGCGCTCCTGATCCGTATGAGACTCAAATGTAAATAATTGATGATATTTACATGTAACGACATGTATTGTTGAGTAGACCAAACTAATTAATTAATCTTTTTCAATTGACAAAACCATCACTTTGTAAATGTTAAGTGAGTTATGTTAAATCAGTACAAATCATAAGTACGGATAATTTTTTAATTTGGTAGCCACCTCTGGTCTGGAGCCCCAAAATATATTTAAAAAAAAACAATAGACTCTGTGCCCAAACAGGCAGTCCGTTTGCTAGATTTTCTATCTTAATAAACGGATTGCAATATTTAGAGCACGAACGTCAGCTGGGAATGGTCTCTTCGTTCTACCGGTATTTCGATGAAAGGTGCTTCGACGGACTTACGATATTGATCCCCTTGGCACCGGTGCACATCCGAGAAACACGCCAAAAGGACATTCAACATTTGTACAAGGTTGACATTCGTCGAAACTTATGAAAAAGAGTTCTTTCTAGGACTTATTCAAGTGTTCAAAAGCATGACTGAGCAATGATTTGTCAACCTCTATGTTTTTTCTCTCTCTTAACATGGGTCTTTTACATGGGTCTCTTCAATACCTAGGTTAACTATTTCATTTCTTCAAGTGAATATAAAGACCTTCTTTTCAGCATGGAAATGACACACACTCTTTGTTTCATTCACATTCATACATCGTCTCATACATACTCTTCTGTTATTATGACTCTTCGCATGACCAAATTCAAGTATCTGGTTTACTTGATCGTGCCATGTCTTCCTCGGGCGTCCTCGACTATTTCTTCCATTCACTTTCGCATCGTATATTCTTTTCACACTCATTTCTTCGTTCATTCGCTCTACATGCCTAAAACATCTAAGCGTTCCTTTCTTGATCCTATTCATTACGCTCACATACCCTTGTATTCTTCCTGGATATCCACATTTTTAACATGATCATACATGGTTTTAATTTTTTTCGGATATCCACATTATTTTAAATACGGTCATACATGGTTTTATCGCACACACGTCTCAGGGATCTCATTTCCACAGCATTCAGTCTACTTTTGTTTTGTTCTCTGTCAGTTCCATGCCTCACTGCCATACATCAGGGTTGATATAAGCACTCCATTGTGGTCTGCTAGCTTAACTTTTTTTGAAAATTTCTCATTTGTGCCAACAGCTTTCAGTCCTCCATTAATGGAGTTTCCTGCATTCACCCTTCTTTCAATATCTTTGAAATTCTTTTAAGAATGATGAGCCCACTTCAATCTTAACATTTGTCGTAAAAAAAATACTACTTTTAACGGCATATGAAACCAAACACTATTCAATGAAAAAAAACTTACAAAAGTAACATTTGTGTAAAAAATACCGCTTTGCGGGCAAAATGCGAGCCTTGGGGTCGGAAATTAGATGCCGTTTTTTCAGGTTTTATGAAACCGATTGAAATGAACCTTTGGAATTCTGTTAAGAATAGTGGACTAAAGACGGTAAAATGAAAAAAACCCTCAAAAAGTAACGTTTGTGTAAAAAATACTACTTTACGGGCGAAATGCCAGCCTTGGGGTTAGAAATTAGATGCCCCTCTTTCTGGCTTTATGAAACCAATTGAAGTGAACTTTTGAAATTCTGTGAAGAATGATGAGCTAAAGACGATTAAATGAAAAAAAACCTCAAAATGTTACATTTGTGCAGAACATATCACTTTACGGGCGAAATGCGAGCCTTGGGGTCGGAAATTAGATGCCGAATTTTTCAGGCTTTATGAAACCGATAAAAATGAACCTTTGGAATTCTGTTAAGAATTATGAACTTAAAACGATAAAATTAAAAAAACCTCCGAAAGTAACATTTTTGTAAAAAATACGATTCTAGGACCACCCTTTGCCGCAAAAAAAAATCATCGGAGGTGACTGTACATACCCTGCACCTGCTTGCTAGTCTTCTGGTGATTATTGTATTTGATTTCATAATTATTATTTCTCCAACACCTGCTCATTTCAAACCAGGAACAAACATATTTCTGCATTGTATCTTTATTTGTTTTATATACTTATAAGAACAACTCACTTAACTGCCATAGAGCAAAGTTTTTTGGAATCTGGGCACTCCCAGATGGCAGTGGACAACATGCACAGCGTAATCAAA
Organism: Drusus annulatus; assembly: GCA_022651775.1. Lineage (NCBI taxonomy): Eukaryota > Metazoa > Arthropoda > Insecta > Trichoptera > Limnephilidae > Drusus > Drusus annulatus. The sequence continues at coordinate 878,202 of JAGWCC010000033.1, forward strand.
AAACAAAAACGGTTTGTTGCAGCATATTCTATGATAGGGTGGATTAGTGAAATGATATTTGCTACGTATAATAGAAAAAGAAAAACAACTCAACCTTATGATATCATAGAGTTTTCTTACGATGATATATTAGACTTATAAAATCCATCCTAATGATTAATAAAAATCGTACAATTGTGAATAATTTTGTAAAATGGTTTCTGATAAATGTCTAAGACACGAAAAGCAAAATCTGGATGTCACCATATTTAGATACAGTTATTTGGGTCCCCACTTATCTTTTGAAATCAGTACTGATATAGAGAAACGGGAATAAACAGAAAAACCAGTCAAATATCATTGCATATACGAGTATATACTAGGGGTGTTAATTGAAGTTTGTCGGGTTTTTCAATAAAAAAAACGCTTAATTCTCAAGGGAATATAATTTTTTTTTTTATTCAAAGTATTGACCATCGGATTCTATACATTTTGCCCATCTTTGAGGCAAATCGTGGATACTATTCCAAAAAAAAAAAATTCTTTCGAGGCAAACCATTCGACGAGCCATTTTTTGACTTTTTCAAAATTGGCGAAGGGCTGCTCTGCGAGTGAGTGTCCCATCGATGCAAAAAGGTAATAGTCGGACGAGGTAAGGTCTGGAAAGTACGGCGGGTGCAATAATATTTCCTAATTCAATGCTTTGAGAGTGTTCTTCACTATTTTAGCTGTATGAGGCGGTGCGATTTGTCTCAAGATTTTCGATTTGTCTCTCGTTCATTTGGTGTGGTACCCATTTTCCATACTTTTGGATCTTTCCCATGGCTTTTAAACGTTGGTTAATTGCTCCTCGGGTTACATTAAGTGTTTGGGCCAATTGTTGTTGCGATTGGGTTAGGTCTTCATCCAATAACGCCTGCAATTCCTCGTCTTCGAACTTTTTCGTTGCACCAGGATGTTCATTGTCTGTTAAATCAAAATCTCCACTTTTAAATTGACAAAACCATGTCTCACATGTTCTAATCACTGGAGCATGTTCACCATAAGTTTCTACCAGCAACCGATGAGCTTCAACTGGTTTTTTCTTTTAATGAAATAAGAAAAACAACGAATGCCACAAATGAGGGGCTTAGAAGCAAAGGCAGCAATCTCCTTCATTTCAAATTATTTCTTGAAAAGTTGATTTAACGTTTAATGCACTTTTATTTTTGTAAATATGTTGATAAATTTAGAGATAATTGTTTCAAAGTGTTCCTAGTTTAATGTGAACTAACATTTTTGTACACTTCATTCTCCATTTCTTTATAGTAATTATTCAAAAGTTGACAACGCTACAGAACCGTGTTTGGAGATTGCTGCCTTTGCTTCTAAGCCCCTCAAATGCGATTTACTTGGAACGAAACTCGACATATTCACTGAGGTAAACAACTATGACACTATTATTTTGGCAGAATATAACGTATGTATTTTTGAAGGTTAATATCCATAGAAAAATATGACATAGATGCCAAATCATAGAAATGTTTACATATCTCTAGCGACATCTATGAGTAAAACCGGCAAATTTCAACTAAGACCCTTGGTACTTCTCATAAGTAAAGGGAAGAAAGGTGATCTGTTAAAAATGTGCGAAAATGGAAAAGACCGAAAGGAATTACATGATTGGTATGAAAGTCACCCTACATGAGCTATATCAAGAGGTGTTCTACCAGAACCTGGTGTTGAGGAAAATGACGAATAACAATTAATAAAGTTAATTTATTTAAGTAGATATAACAAGCATGATGCCCAAAACATACATTCATGAGTGGTTTTTAATAAGCATATTTAAGCTTCAGCACCCAAAAATAGCGTTAAACTTCACTTTATAGTAAAATAGTATAGTTTAGTGTAAAGAATTAATACAAGCAACACTATAAATTATTTATCTGTTAATTTTCTATGGGTAGATGGAAAAATGTCTAAGATTTGTGATGATTTTTTATAAAATTATATAAAAAATACTAAAATGCCAGAAAGAATGTGCAGTTTTTAAAACCAATGAAGGCATTTTTAAAAGTTTTACCTAAAATTTGACTACGCAATTCAACTGTTTAAAAATTGTATTCACTGGAAATCTTAGATATTTTCCCAACTGCCCGTATAGAATCAACAGATAAATCATTTGTAGTATTGCTCGTATTAGAAAGCCAGAAAGGATGTATTTTTGGGTGCTGACGCGTAGTTAATAGGTTATTGAGTAAAAGTTAAACAAAAATAAATGAATAACAAACATGAGGAAATTAATAATATTATAAAAAGTACAGGTAAAACATAAATATTTTGATTATTGGCACCTGTTTGGTGATTCATATTACCAATCTATACATAAATGGCATTATTACATTATCAGCTTGATACATGATTGACAGATTGAAAAAAAGAAAAAAAAATCATCGGGAAAATGATTTTTTAATGAACCAATTTGCAGTAAAATCCGATATAAAATGAATAAAAATCTGCCTGCCATAATTTTCCCTCATTATAAATAACATTGTTGTAATATTGTTAGTGTTAAGTACGTTTTTATATTATTGTAATATAATAAAAATGTTTTCATTTGGAGTTTTATGTTAAAATTTTCTTTGTCTAAAACTGTTTTTTTATTCCAGATTATCATTACATCGGATTTTCTAAAAGTAGCCAATTGATAATTTAATTTTACTTTACCATCTGTTTTATTTAATAAAAAAAAGTACGCAAATGTTAAAATACCCAAATGTATAATGTTTATATTCTAATGTAATATTATATAGGGCTAAGTAGCAAACGCAGCAATCTGCAAAAACAGTTCAGTAGCATTGTTAACTTTTGTATTATTATTATTAAAAAAACAGAGAATTTTGTGGATCAAAATATTTGTGTACACTGACATAGAAACAATTTGAAACTAATAATATTCAAATGTATCAACATATTTATGAAAGAAAAGTGTACGAATCGCTAAATCAACTTTTCAAGAAAAAATAGTTTGTAAAAGATTGCTACCTTTGCCTCTATACCTCTCAAATAATGGTTTTGATTTGTGTTAAAACTTCAAATGCCACTATCTCCTTTAAATGAATTAAGCAGTTCAGTGACATTTCGCAGTAAGCCGACTTAATAATATAATTTTGAAGCAATATTATACGCGCATCAGCCGTAGAAAATGTTCAATTGGACTAATTTCTCTATGAATTGTATCGATGTCAAATATGATAAAGTATAATAATAATAACAGTGAACTTTTATGGCGCAGTTTTGTGATATTTCACCTCAAGTGCGCTTCATACTAAATTAATTAAACAAATAAGACTAACTAACAAGGAGAAAATAATTTGTATATAATTCAAAACTAACTAAAATCATGATCGTTTTCATAAATCATGAGAGAAAAAGTTTAGATATGGGTATAACAGTGCATGTGTACATCAACAGATTAAAAATACAATTTACCAGAAGCTAAGGGTATAAAAATTCAGTTGAAACGTATGAATTCATATAAACATACAGGTATTTGTCAAATTGAAGAAAAGGAAATTAGATTGAGGACAGTTAATATGTTGGTACTTAAAATATTAATATTCAAGTATTATAAGGAAACGATTCTAAAAATGCAAACAGTGTAAATATAACAAGTAACAAAAGAACAATAAAAATTTTATGATAATGAAATATGAAAAAACGGCCAGGAATTGTGTTTTGGGTGCACAATAGATAGATGCATCCTCCCGGGCAGAGGTAGGTTCTGAAGTTAAGCTTTGGTGACAAAAAAAGTTTATTGTTTAATCATAATAATATTGTTTGATATTGTTTAACTGAAATAATAAATTTTATTTCTTTACAGTATCATTTTCTAATTCAAATTATAAAATTGGAACTAAAATTCGATAATTAATGTTGAAGTTTTAAAAAGTTGATTTTACATAAAAATGATCTATTAGTGAAATTTTAGCCTGTTTAAAGAATTTGTGTAAATACAATTTTTCCCACGCAAAGTGCATGTTCATATTACAGTTTGTTTGCGCCCAATGCAAATTTAGGTAACAAAATAAATAAAATAAACAACAAAATTTTCTGGGAAAACCAAACACGAAAAGAACATAAGATATTATAACTTGATATGAAATGAGTAATTGCGTTGTCATTTAGATCATTATTCATGTTCTAATTATCTTAATAATCCATCAACACAAAAGTGTTGTTAATTTTTTTTTGATAAAGATTGGTCAACGTAATCAATTTCTTTTTTTAGTTAATTAAAATTCAGAGGCTATCAATAAGTGTCCATGTTGATTTTTTTAAACCTTTTTGAACGATTAATAAAAATAAATAATTTGACTGGAAAATTATTAGCTGAGTAGATAAACGCGTCGGATTCCCACCAGGGGCGTCGTAGGTTCCATTCCTTTGCTAGCCAAGTCCTCCATCATTGCATAAGGAAAAATTTCATCCGGAGACCAAGTGGTTCTAAATAAAAAAGTTCGCCACTAAGAATTATTGACTTTTGAACGGTCTCCATTAAATACCGATTCTCGGTCCGTATCAGGGTATGATCAAATTTTGATCAGCCGTCAAGCACATGTAGCTTGATGTGTGGAGGCATATATTGCAGACTTGAGTTATAAAGATCTGAAAGGAAACAGAAGACAATGGAGTTGAGGTGTTTCATGTATTCGATAAAGCCTCTCACACAAGGGTTGTTGTGTCAATGCGTGAACCTATTTAATTAATCTTATACGAGGCCTGTTCAAAAGAAAAGGTCAATTTTGAATTTTCGCGGGCTGTGTACATTCGACTATCGTTTTTTTTGTTATGTTGGTACACATATGTTTATCATATGTTAGCATTATCAGCCATTTTGGATTAGTGGTTTGTTTTTGACAACTGGAAAGGTTAGTCACGTTTTTGTGTGTTCTTCGATTTTTTACTTTTGAAAAAATTGCCAGCCTCTGTGATTTGTTCTTCCGACAACATGAGTCTGTTTAAGACCTAGGTATACTCCTTCATTTCATCAAAAAGACTTTCCACATAGTACTCCATAGAATTTCCATCAGGGCCTGCTTGAAGTTTATTTGAAAAAAATAAAATAAAGAAAAGCCCTTAATTGTTGAAGGTAAAACAAAAGAAAAAGTGATTGGTAACCACTGCATTTGAACTACGGACTCCCTAGATACCCCTAATCTATTTAGTATAAATAGTGTGGGGCGCTGCATGAAAAAGTATCTAAATATTTTCAGTTGGAAAATATAAAAAAAATGTGTCGTTCCATCTGTTTAGTGTTGCTGGCTCTTTCAGTCTCGGTTGTTGTAAGTAATAAATTAATAAATACTAGCATTTATGTACTTTTTTTTTTTCTTAATTATTTATTTGAATGTTTTTTTGATTATTTCACCTGATTTTCACACCGCCTTAAACTTTTGACTGGCTCATCAATAATTAAGGTACGTATTTTTGTAAAATGATTTGTTAGATGTTTTTGTAGAACTATGTAGCTTGATCAATATGTTGGCCACCCAAATATTCAAGTAATGTTTAGGTCGGTTAGTTGGTTCAGCGGTTCAATGCGTCGGGTTCTCACCTACCTACGTAGGTTTTCAATGCTCTGCTAGCCAAGTCCTTCATGGTAGTAGGAGGAATCGACATATTGTTAGGTTACTTGTAAACTAGAATTTTTATGTTTTGTTCTTTATATATTATATATGATTACTTATTATTTATTAATTATAAGTAATCATCAATCAATTAAGAAAATTATTATGCGCGCTTGTAAAAACAGGTTTTTGGTGTTGGTAACACTGAATTGCCCCACGTTAAAACAATTTTAACAGATCCTGTGATTTGTCACAATTCTTTTTCCCTATTGATCTTTATAACGTTGATTTTTCTATGAAATGTATGGATTATTTGGAGTTTTTTACGACATCTATGTATTACTATCCTTACCTATTAACTATAAAATACAGTCTGGAAATGTTTAAGAAAAAACTGCTATTTTAAAGGGTGCAAAAGATGAATTCAGTTCATTTTTGGACAAAAAAAAATACTAACACTTTATCATTTAACGTTTTATCTTTTCAATTGTAATTTTTAACTGTTTACCAGTATTTTCAAATGTGAAGTTTGAAATGTGTAAATGTGTAAAATGTCCTCCACTTAATGGTGGAATTGTCAAAGTCAAAGTGTGGAAGACATTATGCCCTTTGTATTGATGAAAATATACTATTTACAATAGTTATTCAAATCACAAGGGCTTGCTTTTTCAGTTTCGTTATCAAAATCTTATCCATGAAATGACATAAAACGATATTTGTTTTTTTTTGTTCACAGGTAGCTGAACCTAGGGACTTCTTGAAATATATTGTACAAGAAGAACTAGAAAATGGCGTCACCTACCAGTTCGATGTTAACAGCCGAGCCCTGATTCGCTTCGAAGCCGAAAATTGCACCCGGCCAGGTAAAGTCTGCGACGGCTGTGCCAAGGTCTACGAGTGCATCGAGATTGGAAATGGCTTCGTCATCATAGCCTTGGACGATTGCGCAGAGGGCACTACTTGTCTCCAAGCCACCGGGAGCTGCACCACGAGCCAGAACCCCGACTGCGATGTAGACACCATCGGGTACAGGTTTGTCTGTCGTCAGCCTGGACTCTTCCCCGACGCGTTCGACTGCCAGTTATACCATATGTGCACTCCAAAAGCTACGACTGGCGTAGAGCCTATATCCATCCCGCTGAAGTGCGACAAGGACTTTTACTACGATGCCAGGACCACGCTTTGCCGCAGAAAATTCGTCGACGGTAAGTGTCCAGACCCTGCGCCTGCTTGTAAGTCTTCTGGCGAGGTGGGGGTACTGGCTAGCAACCCAGCGCTGTACTACGTCTGTGCCAAGGAGGGCAACAGCACTTCTAACTACCCGCAGATCTTCGTTTGCCCTAGTAACCGAGAATACAGCGTCCTAAAAAAGGCCTGCGTGGACCCGACGCCCCCTTCTGCGGCGGGACCGGACGGCAAGTGTACTACCGAGGGATTGTACTCCGACCCCACCAGTTGCTTTCATACTTATCTGTGCAGCGCCGCAGGGAATGTTCCAGTGAGGAAGGAGTGCGTTGATAACATGCACTTTGATGCAGCTACTCAGAGCTGTAATCGGTTTGCTTGCAGCGATTTAGATAAATAGAACACATATTACTGAGCTTAGATATCTGATGGTTTGAGATTAAAATGATAATTGCGAAATGAAATATCTCCGGAAAACTAATTCAATTTTAAAATGTCGAAAAATTTCCGCTTAATAAAACGAGTCAACAAAACTTTTTGAACCACTTTTTTACTATAGAGAGTCGTTGTAGTAATTTATTTATTTATTAGAAACATAAAAAAAATATCTACAAACATGTGAACATGTGTTCAGAAGTAAGCGTACCATCTTGATGTATAACGACGCGTGTAAATATCTCAAATTAATGTGTTTACAACATAAGTATTATAATTTGCAAATTATAATTCAGAAGTGCTGCACAACTTACAACAGTGCCCAGATAAATTGTTAATTCGTGATGCGCACAATAATATTAATACAATTATTAAAGCCCAGGTTGCAGACAAATGATACGAAATTATTTAACTTAATTGATTTTCTTAACCGTAAATCAATTCAATTATATTTATGTAAAACATTGGTCAGATATAACTAACTGTTTGTAATAACACACGATAGAGGGGCAACAAACCGAAAAAAATAAATTCTTATCACTATTGCAGTAATCAGAATTTACTAGACCTTTCAAAACTGTCAAGATCCCAGGTTTATCAATACTATATGTTCGTTTCTTATTGTATATATTTTATATATAATACAATGTTACCGATAATTTACTATAATAGTGATTTTCAATGCTCCTATTCAGCTGGACTTTGAATTTTACATATTTTTTAAACTTTTTCTTCTTTCAAAACATACTTCGCACTAACTAGTTTGATTGTGTTTCTTTATTACATACTTGCATGTCAATGGCACATGCTGTACCGTATATGTAAAGAAATAAAATGTAAATCTTTTTTCGTCTCGCCTGTTGGATTTTCAAATCAATTATTTACATTTATATATTTCTTTTTGTTTAAATAAAATCACAATACAAAGTTCCTGGATTTATTTATATTTAATTTCAATATCCTAAATAAAAAACAAAACAAAACGTATTTTAGTAAACGTTGTTCCATACTGTTTATTTAATCTTGCAGATTTCAACAGGAAACGAAAATTATAAATCCGACGTCTAGTGCTTAAGTGATTACACCAAGGACAAATCTAATACAAGTTTGTTAAATAATTGTATTGGTTTAATTTGTGTGTGAAGGGTCCGATAAATAATTGAAAAAACGATAAGATTATATACTATCAACGTCATTCTTATCAATGTCATTAATCAAGTGAGACAGTGCTGGGCACGTGACCCTGGGTGGAAATAAAAATAAATAAATTGTATCTTCATTTGGTGAACGGAAACAAAAATCCCACGAATGTGATGGGCAGGTGATTCTGCTGGTTTCAAATGAGATGAGGGCCGCATAGAATTGTCATTGCTTAAAACTACCAAAAATGTAAGAGGTAAGCTCCTTGAAACCAGAGGGCACGGGTTCGAATTCTGCTATGGGCCTTTAAAAAATGTTTTTACACATGCACTCAGATACAATTATAAATTGCTCTGATCCACGAAAATTTAACAATACCAACTGCCCAAACGATGCAATGTTATTTAATTATAAACGCCCTTGTGGGCTTTTACATAACTGTAATAAATAATATAAAATAATAGTGACATAAAAATAACACGGAGTAAATGATTAGTACCGAAAAACATAAGTAAGTTAATAGAAATATTATAAAGCAATAAATTTACATCAGTTGAATAATCTACCATTTCAGGGAAATAATTACCCACTGTATGCAATCTACGTACAGCGAGTGTCTAAATGACTCAGTCCTGATATTATTGTTACATTTAAAAAGAATTTTAGATCGAGTGGTTCTGTTAGGTACTTGGAAGGTAATTAAGCTAAGTAAATCAGAGCTGTCCATAATACCACTAACAATTTAGAAAATAATAGTCGAATCGGATATCACAAGAACGTTAACCACATTTTATTCAGATACGGATAGTCTATGTTCCTTTTATATATGAAGTGTTGATCCTGAAAGGGCACGAGTTTGAATTTCCCTGTGAGCTTTTTTAATGTTATCAGATATGCTATTGCCATTTCAAAAGCTGTTACTGAAAGAACATACTTTGACCGAGGTACATCGACTTATAAAAAATATTGACCTAACACAAAGGTAATTCTTTTAAATTGTTTATTTTAAATCCACTGCATTTTTTATTATTATGCAGCTTACATAAAATTTACGGTTATTACGCAACGCTTGAGCTGTGCTGAGATGTTCTTTTTCCTCGGCTCTATGGTACCGAATCTATTGAAATTGTGGATTTAATTCTAAGAATGATGGTCGGATGACGATGCATTTTAAAATATACAAAATAATAATAAAAATTTTATTCCAGAAGGTATGCAGGAGTAGTGCAATGCAATACATTCCATAATCGAAAATAACAAATAAAATAAAATAAAAGTTGTAATACATTTATACACAATAATAAAGAAAAAAACATATATTCATAATTTAAAGAAAAAATATAAAAATTGTTAATGTATATGAGCATATTACAATTTTTTGAAAAGTCATCAAATTTACGGGCATTATGCGATACTTAGGCTAGGCTTTGATTCCTCTTTTCTACGGCTCCATAGAGCTATAGTACCTACCGAATCTACTGAAATTTGTAGTTTTGTTCTAAGAATGATGGTCTGAAGACGATAGATTCCAAAATATATACGGAAATGTATATTTTTTTAAATCATCAGAGTACGGGCATTATACGATTTTGGGTTAGGCTATGGTTCTTCTATAATCCGGCTACATTAGCTATAATACTGAAACTAATGAAATTTGTAATTTGTTTTAAGAATAATGGTCTGAAGATGAAACTGTAAAAAAAAAAAATTTTCTGCGTCATTTTGAAATTAAAATATAAATTGGATAATGAATATCAGCATTAAGGGTCAGCATTCAAAAATACTCACTTCTTGGCTTTTTAATACAAGTAATACTACGTATTATTTTTCTGTTGATTCTACTTGGGTAGTTAGGAAAATGTCTAAGGTTTCCAGTGAATGTAATCCTTTTACTGTAATCTTATAAATTCTTCATGAAATGCTCCTGGAATTTTAGTTAAAATGTTAAAAAATGTGTTCGTTGTTTATCAAACTACATCTTTTAGTGACATTTCGTTAAGTTTTTCATAGAATCTTAAACATTACACTTTAAATATGTCATTCCCTGGAAACCTTAAACATTTTCCTTCTTACCTATATATAATTTACAGATAAATCTTTTGTAGTATTGCTAGTATAAAAATACTACAACGTGTCGTTTAGCGCCATTTTGAGTGCTGAGGCTTAAGTGATAAGCTTTTAAAAGCTAATTATAATTTTAAAAATTACGATTTTTTAGCCAGTTAAGTGCATTTACACATCACCGTTTGTTTGTTTTGTTTAATGCACATTTCAGTACCGAAATAGACTAAAGAAAACACAACACAATTTTCTGGAAAAACCCAACACGAAAAGTACATTAAATAGTTTGATATGAATTGTGTCACCAAAGCATTACTCGCGCGCTGATTTTATCTCAATAACCAATAAATACAAAATGCTAGTGAATTTTATTTTTAATCAAGATCGTTTTTCTGATTTTATCTTAATAACCAATAAATACAAAATGCTAGTGAATTTTATCTTTGATCAAGATCGTTTTTATCAGATTTGATTTTCTATCTAATAAAATGAAATTCAGAGGTTTTCAAAGGGTGTACATATTTATTTTTTAAAAGTTTATTTTGTAGAATTTAATTATAATTTCAAGGTTTTTAAAATTTAAGTTATAAAAATGCGATTATTAAATAAAAAAGGTTCGCCATTTCGGATTATCGACTTTTGCAAGAATCTTCATCAAATGCCGATTCTCGGCCCGTGTCAGCGTGTGATCAATACAGTTAATAGATTTAATCAGCCGTGTGGCTGGACGGTGTGGAGGTGTGTATTTAAATATTTTTATTTTCTATTAACCCTTACCTAGATCACTAAACACCCAAAAACATTATAAATGTACCTTATGCACAACATCTATACTCCCAAACTATATCTATAAAATGTTACCCCCACGTAATAACTTTATTCTAATGTATATTTAATTTATTTGTTCTCTTCTTTTCCCTTTTATTTCTTCTTCCTTTTTATTATTGTGCACAACCTAAACAATATCTATAAAATGCAACCTCCATGTAATAACTTTGTTCTAATTTTTATTTTTCATTTCTTTTCTTCTTTCTCCTATTTATTTATTTTTATTTTATCTTTATTAATATTTACATTTAATTTTATAAAATTTATGTACACTACGTCTGTCTCGACACAGTAATATCCTAGTGAGACAGACATGGACCTAACCCATGTATTTTTTTATATTTTAGCAAGAATAAATAAATAAATATTGCAACCTTTTGTTATAAGGAGCTGGAAGGACACAGAAGACGCTGGAGATGAAGTGTTTTTTGTAGGCGACAAGGACTCTTCAAGGATTCTAGTTTCAATTATTCATGCGTCAATGTAAAATTAAATAGGTAACTACGTAACCAGAGTTAAATTAGCCTCTTAAAAGCTGGGCGTACTGTACAGGGCAGATAAATACTTTACAGATAAGTACACAAAATCTGACCCTGTACAAATCACAAACGTGCTGCATTGTTGAATTTAGTAGCCGCCTCTGGTCTGGAGCCCCAGAATACTAGAAAACAAAAATTGACTCTGTGCAGAAACAGGAATTCTATGTGTATATATTCCCCTATCTTAACAAACATATTTAGAGCACAGATGGCAGGTGGGAATGCAATCATTGTTCTACCGGTATTTCAATGGAAGATGATTGATTCCTTCCCCACTGGCGAGAAACACACCAAACGCAAGTCCAACATTTGTACACGTTTGACATTCGTCAAGCGAGAAAGGGTCGCTTCTACAACTCGTTCTTGTGTTCAACAGCTCAATTGTGCAATGATTTGCAAGATTCTGTGTTTTCTTCCTCTTAAAAGATGGGTCTTTTCAAGACCTACGTTCAATTCATCGTGTCCTCAAAAAGACTCTCCTCACAGCACCCCCAAAGCTGAAATACGCCCCAAGAGAAATGGTTTCCTTAAGGGCCTCCTGCTTTATGGTAATATAAAAAATAAAAATAGAAAAAAACCCTTGAACGTTGAAAGTAAAACAAGAGGAAAGTGATTGGTAACCACTGCATTTAAACTCCGGACTCCGACAGATATTAATCTATTTAGTATAAATAGTGTGGAGCGCTGCATGAAAAAGTATCCTAATATTTTCAGTTGAAAAATATTAAAAATGTGTCGTTCCATCTGTTTAGTGTTGCTGGCTCTTTCGGTCTCGGTTGTTGTAAGTAAAACATTATTAAATACTCCTTAGCATTTACGTACATTAGATTGTTCTATTTTAAATAATTTATTAAAATTTTTCATGATTATTTCACTTGATTTTCACACTGACTTAATTTTTGACTGACATATACCTCTTTAATCAATAATTTCGTTATATATTTTTATACAATGATTTTTTAGAAATTAATTTAAAAAAAAAAGAATTTAATCACAACTGAGACACGAACTCGGAACCTCAATTCTATCTTGGAGTAACGGCTTTGCTTTATAATGTTTCTACAGAAACATTGTGATGATCTATCGGTATTGCGTGATTATAGGTAGATCATTATGACGTTTCTGTAGAATTTTAGTGCAAATGAACATAGTTTAACGACTTTGCAATGAGATCCCTGAGGCGTATGTGCGGTAAAACCATGTCCGGCCGTGTTAAAGATGTAAATGTTCGGAAATAATGCAAGGCTGACGTAAGCGTAATGAATAGGACCAAAAAAGGGTCACTTAGATGGTTTGGGCCTGTAGAGCGAATTAACGAAAAAAAGAGTGTAAAAATAATATATGATGAGAAAGTGAGTGGAAGAAGAAATCAGGGACACGATCAAGTGAATCAAATGCTTGAATCGGGCCATGTGATGAGTCGGAATAACAGAAAAAGCATGCATGAGACGATGTATGAATGTGAATGAAGCAAGGAGTGTGTGCCAAGTCAGAGTTGAATGGCGGTTCGTCCTCTCTGCCTACCCCAGCGGAGAAATGGTGTGATGGTTAGCTTAACATTATTATTCGACTTCGCAATGTTGAGTGCACAAATTTCCAGCAACAACACATTACTATCGTTAATGAATTAATAATGAACCCTTTAATCAGACTTTGTTTTAATTGCATAAAACTACTAAAATTAACGCATCATCGGATCTGTCTTATTTCAACATTTCATAATTTCAACTCAAATTATTAGCTATTTTATTTTCAAATGTATTATGAATTAATTAATGTTTTTATGAATTACTGTCCATATTTGCGTTTCCTCGCAACGAATATGTAACGTTACTTTAGATATCAATTCAGTAGTGTTTGCTTCCTCGCTGTGTTAGTAAAATTGAAAACATTAATATTGAAAAACGGTAATTTGTCATATTTTGTTTACAGGTAGCCGAACCCAGAGACTTCTTGAAGTATATTGTACCCGAAGAATTAGAAAATGGCGTCACCTACCAGTTTGATGTTGACAGCCGAGCCCTGATTCGCTTGGAAGCCGAAAATTGCACCAAGCCAGGTAGAATCTGCGACGGCTGCGCCAAGGTATACGAGTGCATCCAGATCGGCAACGGCTTCATCATCATAGCCTTGGACGATTGCGCAGAGGGCCAAACTTGTCTCCAAGTCAGCGGAACCTGCACCGAAAACCACAACCCCGACTGCGACGAAGCTATCATCGGGTACAGGTTTGTCTGTCGTCAGCCTGGACTCTTCCCCGACGCGTTCAACTGCCAGTTGTACCACATGTGCACTCCAGGAGCTACGGGTGACGTAGAGCCGATATCCGTCTCGCTGAAATGCGATAAGGGCTTTTACTACGATTTCAGAACCACGCTTTGCCGCAGAAAATTCGTCGGCGGTGACTGTCCAGATCCTGCGCCTGCTTGCAAGTCTTCTGGCGAGGTGGGGGTACTGGCTAGCAACCCAGCGCTGTACTACGTCTGTGCCAAGGAGGGTAACAGCACTTCTAACTACCCGCAGATCTTCGCTTGCGCTAATAACCAGGAGTACAGTGTCGCCATAAGGGCCTGCGTGGACCCGACGCCCCCCCCTGCGGCAGGACCGGACGGCAAGTGTATCGCCGCGGGCACCTTCTCCGACCCCGCCGATTGCCTTAGTAGTTTGGTGTGCAATGCCACAGGGGATGCTCCAGAGAAGAAAGCGTGCGATGCTAACAAGCACTTCGATCCCGTTACTAAGACCTGCGTCGAATTTACTTGCAGCGATTTGGATAAATAGAAAATATTAGTGTTATACTAAATGTTTAGATATCTGCTGGTTTGAAATTTATATAATAGGTGCGAAAATTACATTTCTCGGGAAAATGAAGTCAGTTTTAAAATATCAAGATTAACAATTTTAAAAAAGTCAACATAATTTGCTTTTTTTGACCAAACTACTTTTGTTTGAAGAAGAGTCATAATATTAATTAAAAAAAACGAAAGAAAGCAACAAACGTAAAAGCAAAAATAACTTGTCATTGTTGCACTTATCAAACATTAGATTGAAGACTACAGTTTACCAAAACCATATATTCCTTCCTTATTATATAAAATTTACCTGATTTGTCTTGCTCTGTTGAATTATCAATTAATCCCGTTTTGTTTCAATAAAATCACCCTGCAAAGTTTCTGGAATTTTTTTATTTTTCCTTTTAGTCAATATAAGTCGTTCCATTCTATTTAGCGAATCTTTTACATTTTTACCAAACCACTGCACCAAAGAAAACTTTGATTCAAGTTTGTTAAATATTTGCATTGTTTTGATTTATGTTTAAAGGGTTAGATAAACAATTAAAAAGAAATAATAAACTAGCATTGTCAGTGTTAACAATGTCAACAACCAAGTGGAACAATGTTGGGGTGAAAGAAAAAATCGATTGCATCTTTGTTTGGTGAATCGAAACAAAAATCGCACATAAATAGCAGATGGACGAGTGATTCTGCTGGTTTCAAATGAGATGAGGACCGCATTGAATTATCATTGTTTAAACTTACTAATGATACGATTATTTGTAACAGAGCGATAAGCTCCTGGGATTCAGTTCTAGAGGTTGCGGCTTCAAATCCCGCCTTTGGCTTTTTCTTATAGAGTGGGTGGCCAAATTATTAGTTGCACTTGTAAAAACTACATTATGATCAGCTTGAAGCTGTTTTAACATTTTAAAAGGGTGGAAATTTATGCTTTTATTTGTTTTTTTTTTGTTATTTAGGTACTTTTTATACAATTCAAAATTAAGTATTATGTATTTAATAATCTGTATTTGGGAAAAACACAATATAAAATGCTTAGAAAAATCTTTTAATATTTAGTAGAACTTTCCTTGGCGTCAATTACAGCTTTGAGTGCATTTTTTTAATCCTTTTATCTTTTTGCAAAACTTCAATCAATACCTCTTTAAGATTTTTTTATTTTTAGAATTCCCGTTTCAGAAGCTCCCAGAAGTTCTCTATGGGGTTCAAATTGGACACATTTAATCGGTTTTGTATCGAAATTCGAGGTGTTTCTAAATTTCATCACATTTGGCTTCATCGAATGCAATGCTTAGCTAAGTTAAACGACTGTCAGTTTGTTTCAGCTTTTGGACAAATTATATTCAGCGAAAAAGAATAGCTGTTTTTATTTTTTTTTATTATGACATACAGAGCACATGATTATTAAAAAATATTGTGTAGATACATGTCATTATTTTTTGGTACTTGTTACTTATGTATTTTTTTTGTCTGAAATAATAAGGATAAAGTTGGCATAGTAGTAATGGTAAGTATGAATAGAAAAAGGTTAAAAAATGTACGGGGAGAAGAAAAAAAACCAAAAATGTGGTGAATTTATGAAGGTGAGATTATATGACATGTTCATGATTATAGTTGACTATGTGAAAAATTTGATTAAAAAAGAAAGGAAAATTATGTGTTATTTGATATCGAACTAATAAAAAAAAATAAAAATTGTTTTATAGAATTGTAAAAAGAAATGAAAAGTATTTGAATCTCAGAGCAAGAATATAAATGAAGACAGAGTTAAATATTTACTAATAATAATCACTTTCTACAGGTTTTTATGTCGTAAACCGTGAGAGAGAAAGAGATAAGACAAGTTGTCACATAATATGGCACCATTTTTCGGTATGTAAGCATGTTTTCCATCTCCCGTGTCTCCAGTGACTCCGCCCACTACGTTTTGTTATGCGGCATAACATAACCCAACGGTTTTTTAGGTTATACCCTACTTTTTTTTAACAATACTGTAAAAAAGTGGTTATACAAATAAACAAAACGTTATGTCGACATGTGTTGTGAATGCATGTAAAATGCCCTAGTTCTAGCCCTAGCCCTAACCACGTCCGAGTCAGGAAAAATCAACAATCCTGACTACACAAGCTATTCCTCTTGGTATTTTATTGCTCTGAGGTTTGAATAGAGAAATTTCTCATAGTGGGTAAAGGTTGTAATCGCGCGAGTAATTGAAGAATCCTTTGCTGCATTATTATGCTGTTATTTTTGTCAGCTGACGGCAATTTTTTGAAAAACTGGAACGGGTCTAGAATAGAAGTTTGGCGGGGACTATTGAAATGTATAAAACCAAAATGACGCTAATCGTTGGTTTGCAACGATGTCAAATGGGACGAAGATATTATATTAAAAACCTCAACCTTAGTCAATGAATTAAGAAATTATAATAACTGGTAAGCTATGCGGAAGCTATTTTTGCTTCATCGTTGCAGTTGATATCTTGGCGGCCTTCTGATCTACCTTTTGATTTCCCTTTAAACCTTTTGACCTCCATTTTATATGCCTGTTATATTTTTGTAATTTTTAATTCATGTAAACTAGATTCTTTGAAAGTCACGAGTAATTTCAAAATGATTCAATAGATAGATGCATCCTCCCAGGTAGAGGAAAATTCAGGGGTTGAGTTTTGGATGCTGAAAAATGTTTATTTTTTATTAAATAACACAAATTCAAAACTTTTTTTAAAGTTAATTGTGCAATTATTTTAATATTATTTAACAATAAACGGTGGAAACAACACATTCAAGGTACCGAAATAAAATTAAAAACATAAGAACAATGTTTTCTGAGAAAAAACGAACATGAAAAATAAATTAAATTAGTTTGATATGATATGAGTCACCAGAGCATTAATCGCGCGTTGATTATTTTAATAATCAATAAATACAAAAGTCTTGTGAAATTTATGTTGGATCAAAATCGCTGTTATCAGATTTCTTTTTCTGGCTAGCAAAATAATATTCAGAGGTTATCAAATAGTGTACACATTTATTGCTTTTAAGTTTGTTTTGTAGAATTTAATTTCAATTTAAAATTTTATTTTCACTAATAAATATTTCGAATTATTGACTTTTGGAATGATCTCCATTAAAAGCCGATTCTTGACCCGTGTCAGCCTATGACCAAATTTTGATCAGATGTCAAGCAAAAACATGTGGCTAGTGGGTTTGAAGGGGCTTATATTTCAGCCTGAGGTTATAAGGAGCTGGAAGAAAACAGAAGAGGCTGGAGTTGAGGTGTTTCTTGTAGGTGAAAAAGACTTTCCAAAAGCTGAAGTTGTATAAAAACAGAAAAAAACCATAAAACCCTTAAATTTTGAAAGTAAAACAAAAGAAAAAATGATTGGCAATCACTTCATTTGAACTCCGGATTCTGTTAGATGCCTAATCTGTTTAGTATAAATAGTGTGTTGTGTTGTATGAAAAAGTATTCAAATATTTTCAGTTCGAAAACATCAAAAATGTGTCGTTCCATCTGTTTAGTGTTGCTGGCTCTTTCAGTCTCGGTTGTTGTAAGTAATACATTCATAAATAATAATACGTTTTAACGATTCATGATTATTTCACTTGATATTCACATTGCCGTTAACTTATGATTGACATATACCGCTTTGATCAATAATTTAAGCATATGTTTTTCTAAAAAATATAAACTTAAATAATTGAATTCTAGCATAGAAGATCATTGCAGTAAGATATTGACCCCTTCAATATTAGTGCTGCTTGGATTGACACTCTCTTGATGGCCTTCCGTAGACATGAGACTTAATATCCTCCATTAACAATTTTTACATTTATTTTTAATTTTTTCCGATGAATTTATGTTCCTTTTAAAATAGTTTTTTTCTTTATTATTGTGTATATATGCATTACAACTTTATTTAATGTATTATTATCAATTATAGAATGTATTGCATTGCACTTCTCCTGCATACCTTCTGGAATAAAATGATATATTTATATTATTATAATATTTATTTTATAAGAAAAATCAAAGTTGAAAAAACAAGTTACGTCAGTGTTACCTCAAAATTCGTTTAAATACTGCAAATGAGGTTAAAAAAACCCACAAAAAAATCTACTAAAATCAATGAAAACACATATTATTTATATACCACCATTCAAAATAACAAACAACTATTTTGCAGTGGATAACACATTACTATCGTGAATTAAATTAAAATGAACCTTTAAATCAGACTTTATTTTTCATGTGCAAAATCTTAAATTTCAAGGGATCATTAGGGCTGTATCCTTCCAATTATAATGTAAACAATTGACTTGTATTTTCAAATTTAAACGAACAAATTGCGTGTAAAAAATGTACTCTACAATTGTGTTAAAAGTGTGGAGGATATGGTGTATTAATTATTAAAAATATGAAATGTCACTTATATCAAATTATAAATGTTTACTTTTCTTGCCGTGTTTATTATTAAATATCTTGCTAACATACATAGCAATCCTCCTTATAAAAACTCACCCTGTAGTAAAGTTTAACCATGAATTGAAATAAATGGTAATTTGTTTTATTTTGTCCACAGGTAGCCGAACCCAGGGACTTCTTGAAGTATATTGTGCCAGAAGAATTAGAAAATGGCGTCACCTACCAGTTTGATGTTGACAGCCGAGCCCTGATTCGCTTGGAAGCCGCAAATTGCACCATGCCAGGTAAAATCTGCGACGGCTGCGCCCACGTTTACGAGTGCGTCCAAATTGGAAACGGTTACATCATAATAGCTTTGGACGATTGCGCAGAGGGCACCACTTGTCTCCAAGCCACCGGGAGCTGCACCACAAACCACAACATCGATTGCGACGAAGCCATCATCGGGTACAGGTTTGTCTGTCGTCAGCCTGGACTCTTCCCCGACGCGTTCAACTGCCAGTTGTACCACATGTGCACTCCAGGAGCGACGACGGACGTAGAGCCTATATCCATCCCGTTGAAATGCGGCAAGGGCTTTTACTACGATGCTAGGACCACGCTTTGCCGCAAAAGATTCATCAACGACAGTTGTTCAAACCCTGCGCCTAAGTGCAAGTCTTCTGGTGAATTTGGGGTACTAGCTAGCAACCCAGCGATGTACTACATTTGTGCCAAGGAGGGTAACAGTACTTCTGTCTTCCCGCAGATCTTCGTTTGCGCCAGTAACCAGGAGTACAGTGTCTCCCAAAGGGCCTGCGTGGACCCGACCCGTCCTGCGGCAGGACCGGACGGCAAGTGTACCGCCACGGGCAACTTCTACGACCCCGTCGATTGCCTCGGTTCCTATGTGTGCACCGCCGCAGGGGATGTTCCAGAGAAGAAAAAGTGCGCTTCTAACACGTACTTCAATCCCGTTACTCAGAGTTGCGTCAAGTTTGCTTGCAGC
Source organism: Drusus annulatus (assembly GCA_022651775.1). Classification (NCBI taxonomy): domain Eukaryota; kingdom Metazoa; phylum Arthropoda; class Insecta; order Trichoptera; family Limnephilidae; genus Drusus; species Drusus annulatus. The sequence goes on from JAGWCC010000033.1 coordinate 898,189, forward strand.
GATTTAGATAAATAGAAAATATTACTGATGTACCTAATGTTAAGATACATGCTGGCTTGAAATTAATATGATCATTGCGAAAGTTGCATTTCTCGGGAAAATTTAGTCAGTTTTAAAATACCGAAATTTCCCGGTTAAGAAGTCAACATAATTTGTTTTGTTTGGTGAACCGCTTTGGTATTATAGAGAGTCATAATAGTAACAACAAACGAAATATACCAACAAATGTAAAAGCAATAATCGATTGCTTATCATTACTACATTAATCAAACTTTAAATTTAATACCACAAATTTACAAAACCATATGTTTCATCCTTATTACAAGCATTTTTACCTAATGTTTCTTGCTTCTTTCCCAGTTGGATTGTCAAATTAATTCAGTGTATTTGTATATTTATTTATAAACTAATGAATTAAAGTCTAATTACAAAAAAAAAAAAATACACAACGCGAAGTGGGAAAAAAGAGCAACAGAGAAAGTGACAACGAAAATAGCAAATACATAATATTAAATGAAGCGATGACAAACAAAAATATACATAAGAAAGAACATCCAAATCAAAGTCAAAGTTTTGGTAGAGTCGTAAAGAATGGCAAAAATGATTTAAGCTGCTATATGTAATACAAGTATAATACGTTTTGTTTCAATAAAATCACCAAGCCAAGTTTCTGGATTTCTTTTATTTTTTCTAAAAAAAAAGCGGAAGATGTTGCTTGTGCAATGATAGAGGACTAAGCCAGCAGAGGAATTGAACGTAAGACGCCCGGGTGGGAATCCGACGCATTCTCCACTGAGCTACCGACCGGTCAACATATAAAACAAACATTAATATATTTCAGACAATGTTAGTCGTTCCATATGGTTATGCGAATCTTTGAAATTTAAACAGCAAAAAATCATAGATCTGACGTCTAGTGCTTAAACCACCACGCTGAGGATAACTTTTAACGGCCTGTGCGGTCGAGTAGGTAAGACGTTCGACTACGAATCCAAAGGTCGCGGCTTCAAACCCGGAGAATGTAAATAAAAAAAAAAAAATGATTAACATGTGTCATAACACATTTCATTCATATGAAAAATAAAATATACGTTCCAGAGCGGTAGATACTCTATGCATACCTTGTGAAGACGACCATTTAGAATTGAAACGTTGCTTGAAATGGCTTTAGACGTGTTTGGTGACCAGATTTAAGTAACTAGGTACTTCCCAACCTTTCTATTCCCCATCTCCTTCCTCTCCTAGCTATCTTCATCCTCACAACATACCTTAATCGGCTTCAGGCTAGGCGGTTGGGAGCAGTTGGGACTCGTGTGCGGTATTCACTATAAAAAAAATAATGAAAGTTTTTTATAAATATGTTTTTGTTTAATTTGTGTGTAAATGATCGGATAAATACGTGATGCAAAAATAATTAAATATTTGAAATGATATACTATTATCGTTATTGTTATCAATTTCATCAATCAAGTGGGACAATGCTGGGCAGCAGGGCCGGTCCTATGCAGGCGCATTTGGAGCAGTCCGCTCCAGGCGGCGCTGCATTGCTAAGGCGCTGACAGTACCTAACTACAGTGTTTTTCATGCGCCATTAAATGATATAAAATTCAAAAAATTCTATTCATTAAATGAAATCTAATCCGCAATTTCCCAGTCCAACGGCGCGCGTAGATTCACGATTCGCGTCTCTCTTTAAATACTTGATGCGAGTTGGTACCTATATTATGTTTGAATTGAAAATTCACACTGAGTGTTAAAAAGAGACGAACTTGTGAAAAAAATAAGCAGTGCGAATGAGAGAGAAATTGGCGCAAATTAAGTAAAATGAGACAGTGCTATACGAATTTATAGTGCTGTCGCATTCTTTCAGCAATATCTGCCATTTTGAAGTTTTTTTTCACAATGTGAATGCACACGAATTAAAAAAAAACTTATTTAAAGCAGCGTATATATTAATTTTGTATACTGTTATAATTGTTAAGTTAGACATAAAAACAATGCAATAGAAACATCTAGCTACTTGGAAATCACTTTCAAATTAGACGTTTTTGTTTTGTTATTCTTTTTTTAAATATAATATTTGAGGTAGTAATCTGGAACCTTAGAGTAACAATATATGGAGAGAGAGCTAATTATTTTTACCCAACCCATACAAATTTGAGAAAAATCACTTTCTCCCTGTTTTTAGTTCGTACACCACGAGAAAGAAAGAGACAGCAACTTTTCCCAAATTATCACACCGCTTTAAAGTATTGCAAGGATGTTCTTCGTGTCCCCCCTCTCCGTTGACTCCAACCACACGTTTTCATATGCGACATAAACGGACATAATTCAACGATTTTTTAGGTTACATGATATATTTTTGTGTATAACAATACTGTGAAAAGGTGGTTATACGAATAAACAAAAACGTAATGTCGAGATGTGCTATGAATGGATGTATAAATACCCTAACTCTAGTCCAAGCCACTCCCAAGTCTAGCCGAGCCCGGCAAAATTCATCAAATTGACTACAGCAGCGCTCTTTCTTGTATATTATTGCTCTGAGTCTGGAACAGATAAAAGAAGCATTTTCGTAAAATGCAATCACTTTATGGTTTGACATGTTTAATAAAATGAAAAAATAACTTTGTACAAGACTACAAATCTGTGGTCTTCTTCCACGGTTTTCCGTTTGATTTGTAGAACTAACGTTTTATCTTGATAACTAAGTTATTATTTTTACTCGTGATAGCCGAATTGATTTTACCTTACTAAAATAGATTTTATCTCAAATATCGACAGGTGACGTGACAGCGATATATCCAAGCTATTGACACGTGCATCTTATCATTTTTTTGTTTACTACACAAAATAAATTCTCAAGATTTATGAACTTCAGAATGGGCATATTAAGGGAATGTATCAATTACGATTATCTTCTTTGTCACTTTAATTTATTGAGATTGTCTGAACGGAGAATAATTACCGACTTGATTTGCTTATACAAAAGAATAAATTCAATGATTGACAGCGCTGAACTATGACACTTGATTTCATTTCATGTTCGTAGCAAGTCGGTTACAAGGCAGTACCTACCGTACTATTGTAGCAGTTCTGCTTCAACCTCGTAAAGGCTGATTCACACCAACGTCCGGTTCCGCTCAGTGCCGATATTGTTCCGCAAGAGAGCTTATTGATATGGTATGAATATCAACCAAGGAGTATGTGCCAAGACAAAGTTGTATGGCAGTATTTCCTTCTGCCCACCCTTGTGATATTTAACTACTTATTTAGTTAAATAATTATTTTGAAGTGTAAAAATACTTACAACGCAGATTTTTTTAAACCTTTTTTTTATCACTAAATAATATTTTTATCAATTAATAATTAATAAAAATATTATTTAGTGATAAAAAAAATGGTTTTTGATAAAAACAATCTGCGGTGTTAGTATTTTTACAATTCAAAATAATTATTTAACTACCTAAGTAGTTAAATATCACAAGGGTGGGCAGAAGGATATACTGCCACACAACTTTGTCTTGGCACATACTCCTTGGTTGATATTCATACCATATCAATAAGCTCTCTTGCGGAACAATATCGGCACTGAGCGGAACCGGACGTTGGTGTGAATCAGCTTTAATTCAACACGCCTATGCGACGAATGCAACAGCTGGGAAACACATACTCCGATGTCGCTGATATATTTAACACGTCAATATCAAACTATAATTCTAATTTAGTACAGTTGTTGTCATCTGGCAGAGGTAAACTAATAGTTGGACCTGTTAATTAATATTATTTTTTTCTTTTCTATTATAATATTTTTGAACCGTTATTTATTAAATATTATCAGTTATTTTCATCTAAAATATTTTTGTATCTGCTATTCAATAATCTTTTTTATTTTGTTTTACACATTTTTTTGCACTAATGAGGTTATTGTTTAAAAAAAATGTTAACATGTATGTAAAAGCCTATAACGGGCGTAAATAAATAAATAAACATATTTTTTATACACATTTATATGTAAAAAGGGAATGAAATCATATATTCATATTTGGCCTCCAGTGCTGATTCCAGTTGTACTGTCAATTGTACTGTCAACTGTCACGTCCGTTGTACTGTCAGGCGGTCACCGCTGACTCACATTCGACTGTCTGACAGCGTCCCGACCCATTGTAAATACCAAACCAATCTACCGCTACTGGCTCGCTATGTGCGAAATCTTTTTGACTGACCGTAGCCAGAGTGGTAGATACTTAAGTACTACCCTGGATAAAGACCACCCTTCATTAGCGAAACGTTGCTTGAAATGGCTTTGAGCATGTTTGGTGACCAGATCTGAATAGCCAAGTACTCCTTAATCTTTCACTCTTCCATCTATTTTCCCTTCTCACTACTTTTAGCCTCAAATAGGGATGCCATATTCCTACTTGCTCAGACGGTTGGGAGCAGTTGGTACTCTTGTGCGATATTCACAAAAACAAAAAAAAAACCTAACGACTGCTTGGCTATTTTCTAGTCCTTAGTGGGTACCTACTCCCACCAGATGTTGGCGATGACGTGATGAAGTATTGTATTGAAAGTAGTTTTTTTTCTAAAATATTTAAATAATATCAATAATCAGCAACAAAAATATAAAACAGTTGTAACAGCTCTCGATTGTAACCATTGTCTTTTTATTTTCTGGCCTTTTCTGTTTCATGTATGTGTTGTTAATTATTGATATGATTTATTGTATACCTACGATCACAATATCATTTTTCGACAACTTAAAAAAAAAAAACATATTTTTTTTGGAAAGTAGGATTGGTTTATTTGAAAAATTTTAAGATTTTTATTTCTCAGAATATCGTGAATATTGAGAACCTCCTGAAATTTCGCGGTACCAACAAAATGTTAATGAGAAAATATAATTTTTACTGCGAGAAAAGAAAGAACTAAACAGATGATAAATTAAATCTTGATGCAAAAAAACTATCTGCCGCAATCTTTACAAAAATATAAAATTTTATCGTAGCAAAACATTTGATAACTGTTCGATGATAATTTTGTTATGAACCAGGAAAAATAGAATTATACTGATTCAATAATTTGATTCAATGATTTCTTTTATCTTGTAGGTACAATAAAGCAACGTTACATAAAAGTGTTATTTTATATATCGTCGCCGGAAAGGCAAAAGGGCTGAAGCGCCATTTTGGGAAGTTTACACCAGAGCATTTAAAAAAAAATTGTTTTGTTTTTTTTAAGTCTTCAGTACCTGAAGAGATTTTGAAAAAAAAAAGTTGACTCAGATAACGCAATACTCTCACTGAGTTCCCTGATGTGACAAAAAGCTAAAAAAATACCAAACTTGTGTCGAGTCAAAACTTCTCCAGGGCCACAAAAGTCTTCAGAATCAAACGAGAGTCAGAGCATTCGATGCAGAAAAAAAACTGAGTAAAACTAAGTATATATACTCGTATATATATATGCACAGAATGTGGCATTGACATACAAGTATTTAATAAAGAAGAAAAATAAAATTTGTCAGTAAGACGTATTTATACAATAGAAAAAGGAAAAACACAGTGAAATATGAAGATAACAGTTATATAATTTAAAACAATACCTAATAAACGATTCAAGGTACTGCTGGGTAAGTGTAAAGAAGAAAAAGATGATGGTAAACTAACATCGTATATGTATATAATATTAATCACAAATTATTAAAATAATGCGAAAATGGGAATCCAAAAGATATATTTAAACGTGTTCCTATAAAGTAGTAGTTAATAAATAGGTAATAGGCGAAAACAGACAATAGTATTTACTATAAATTTAAGAGTTATCTATGTAACGAATCACAAACTAATCAAAATGCAGCCATGCTACCCCATTATAAATATATCTGTGTGCGCAAGGAAGAACAGAATGAGTAAAAAGCGCAGGTTTTCAGGAGAGCCAAAACAAAATTTAGGAATTTCGTTTTTTGTATGTAATCATGTCACATATCCTTTTTCAAAAAATAATAGCACATTATTATATTTTCTGATATATTTTATTTTTTATGTATTTAAGGAAATTGATTTTTTTTACTCATTCCGTTCTTCCTTGCGCACACAGATATTTTCAATCGATTTACATGTGTTAAGTTTTTTTTGATTCTTCATTTTACTAATTACGATTTGACGGTTACTTGTAATAATTATAATCATACATTTATGATATTTCCGTGGAAATATGTGCCTATTGCGAAAATTGCTGAAAAAAGGCAATAAAATTTGATTTTTTGGAAGTATGGTCTTATGAGATTTACTGAGTCATAAGTTCCGAAGAAAACAGTTGTATAACTATTGTAAACGGTAAAATGTTCTTAATCCCAGATTAAATAATTTTTTTTGTAAGCATCAATCTATTTTTTTATCTAGACGATAAAGGCCGAGCAGATATGATATATTCCTACCTGAAAAGGCCGAGTGGCGCCCAATTTCAAGGTGAACACGTGCCCGTGCGGGTATCGACTCTGATTTTCACGATCAAGTGAATCAAATACTTGAATCGGGCAACGTGAAGAGTCCGAATAACAGAAGAGTATGTATGAGACGACGTATGAATGTGAACGAAGCAAGGAGTGTATTCCATGAAAGAGTTGTATGGCGGTCCGTCCTCTATGCCTACCCCTGCGGAGAAACGGCACAGTAGTTAGTAAGTCCGCTAAAAGAAAGTCTTCAATATAATTTTCTTTTATTTGGTTTAGCAAATTTGTTCATATGAATACATACTTTTACACCTTTAGCATCCAGTAAATTGTTTTTTTTTTTCAATCTAGTGATGTACACAAGCACTGTTATACCCATATATCAACATGAATTAATTTATGATAACTATCATGATATTAAATAGTTTTAATGTGTATACATATTGAGTATTATTTTCTCCTTGTTATATTAGGTTAGGTAATTTAATAAGAAGCGCACTTGAGGTGAAATATAACAAAACTGCGCTATAAAAGTCCATTGTTTTTATTAATAGTAAGAAGTAAGAAAAACTAAGATGGCCTTCGTACGACTTATTGTAGAATAATCATTCAAAAAGTGCAAAAAACAACATTTATTGCAACACATTTTAGCAAGCCTCTATCAAAAGAAAGACAACGTTTAAACCTTCATATAAAATTAATGCTAAATAAATGTTTCTTGAACTTTATATCTAGACAATATGCGACTCCTAAGTATACGACCTATGTTTTAAGGTATCAGAATAATCTAAAGAGATAAACTGAAAAATATTCGTAACAATGTCAAAACGTATTATTTTTAACCATTTTTACTAGGTTTTTTGGATCACACGTGTACTTTAGAGTACGTAGTACGGCATCATTTGACCGTTGGAATTCTCATATCGTCGAAGTGTCCTCGTTATATACAGGTAAACATTGTCTGCGCGTAGGTGAGATAGTGCTTGTGGTGGAATATCACTGAAGTACACTTGATTTTTGATGAATTTTGCTTCTAACACCGATAAAGCTAACCGGCCAAATGCAACCAGAAGATAAAAACCAATCAAAAAATTAATCAAAAAAGACTTAGGACTATGAGGTAGACCATAGACCAAAACAGAGACAATTGGAAGCACAGGAAAGAGGCCTATACCCAAAAAAAGGTTTACTTAGGTCAAAAGAAAAGAGCCAATATAGGAACAAATCTTTTTTAGAGGGCAAAATGAGGAAGTTGTTCATAAAAAAATGTTGATAATTGCCTTTTATAATATATACGAGGCCTGTTCAAAAGAAAAAGGTGAATTTTGAATTTTCGCGGGCTGTGTAAATTCGACTATCGATTTTTTTTTGTTATGTTGGTACACATATGTTTATCATATGTTAGCATTATCAGCCATTTTGGATTATTGGTTTGTTTTTGACAACTAGAAAGGTTAGTCACGTTTTTGTGTGTTCTTTGATTTTTTACTTTTGAAAACCTTTCACCTTTTCTTTTGAACATGCCATGTATACATAACCTTACAGTTTGTTATTTTTGTTTCGTTTAATTTGGTACCCTAATTTTTTTTAAATCTGTGGTCTTGTACAGAGTTGTTTTTCATTTTCATTAATGTCAAACCACAAAGTGATTGTTTTATAAAAAAACAAAAAAAATAAGCTTGGTCGTGTATCCACCTTTTTCCAAATCTTCACAGCCAAACTCAAGACAAACTGACCTATTGTGGACGAAGAACGTTATTAAAGTCCAAGTTCTTGAATTGGCAACAGCATTAAGACTTGATCACTTCTTGTAGAGAGCACATTCACTAGAATCAGCGGACTTCTCCGGTGCAGGGCACGTCGTACAATCTGGCCCCGAGCCCCATATCGGTGTTGGATTTAAACACCTTTTGATCAAACATCGTATTCTAAATTGTTGCGACAAACCAAGGTCTGGAAAAATATGTCACCACCATTAGAAAGAGACCCACCGAGGCAGATGCAGTACAGAGTATGCTGGCTAGTACACCAACGTCTCCTACAGCCTTGCAGGGGCCAGTTACAAACGGGCAAACTCCATCGACCAATTTCTTGAGAAAAAGATTCGTTCTAGGATCTAAGTAAAAGCCATCGCTACAGTTAAACTCAAAATATAAAATATTAAAGAACCTAGACTTTCTGTATCTAAATCAAATTCGGTTAACGTTCTTGTGATATCCGTCTTTTGGACAACTGACATCGTCAATGTTCCTGAATCAGAACAATTTATGTTTTGGAATAACACATTAAAAAAAGCTAATGGCGGGATTCGAACCCGCGACCTCTAGGTCTGGAGCCAAGGAGTTTTTCTCTTCGCTACCAAGGATCTTCTCTTGTGTAGCTTTAACCTATAACAATTCTATGCAGTCCTCACCCCATTAACATATTAAAAAAGCCAATGGCGGGATTCGAACCCACGACCTCTAGGACTGGAGTCAAAGAGCTTATCGCTTCGCTACCAAGGATTTTCTCTTTTGTAGTTTTAACCAATGACAATTCTATGCAGTCCTCACCCCATTTAAAACCACCTGCCCATCTGCCATTTTTGTGTGATTTTTGTTTACGTTCATCAAACAAAGATACCATTAAACAATGCTTAATTTCCAACCAAGTTGACATGCCAAACACTGTTCCACTCGACTTTTGTCATTTTTAACAATTACAATGATAAAAGATATGAAATTTCAAATATTTATCGATTTTTCATTAATTTATCTGACCTTTCACACACATATCAAAACAATCAAATATTTAACACACTTGTATAGTAATTATCCTTAGTGAAGTGGTTTAGCACTAGACGTTGGATCTATAATTTTGGTTTCCCGCTGTAAAGTGTAAAAGATTCGCTAAACAGTATGAAACGACTCACATTGACTAAAATACATGAATGTTTGTTTTTATCATCTTTATAGTCTTTGTGATAAGGATATCGAAATGAAAAATAAAAAAAAAATCCTGAAATTTTGATTTATGATTTTATTCAAACAAAACGTAATATACAAACAAGAACATTTTTTTTTCATCCAACAGGCAAGCCGCAAGAAAAATAAGGTTACCTTTTTATTTATTTTACACATACGGCACAACATGTGCCATTGACATTTAAGTATATATTAAAGAAGAACAATTAAATTAGTTAGTGAGAAGTATGTTGTACACAAGAGAAGAAAAAGTTAAAAAATATAATACAAAATTCGAGGTCCTGCGGAGAAGGAGCATATAAGAAAAATATGATGATGAACTACAAAAAAACATTATAGATGAAATGCATATTGGTATAGTGTTTTTTTCATTTTGATTTGTTTCTTTTAATCTTTTTTTATTTTGATTATGACTGTCTATTTTATAAAAGTGGTCCACCAAACTAAATAAATTATATTTTTGTAGAAATCAATCTTATTGGGCCTTGAAATATTTAAAGAAATTTAAAAAAATAGGTTTGCATAAGATGGTGGATATTATTTTAAATTTTGCACACTTTTTTAGTGGATAGTGCTTAGACAAAGCGAAACCGGTCGGTCATAAAAAAAAATATATCTGTGGTCTTGTACAAAGTTATTTTTTCATATCTTTAAATAAATTATGATGCCTTTTTTTATACGGAATTTTCTTAAACTGACTCACTTTTCTTAAGAAATGTCACTCAGCTCAGAAATATATTTTCTATTAATCTAAATTGCTTCAAGTAAAACCGATGCAGCTCTCAGTAACGTGATCAATGTATAAGTTAGTACCGCACTCTTTCTTCGTTGGAGTATTCCCTGCGGCGGCTCACTTATAAGTATTTAAGCAACTGTCGGGGTCATAGAACCAGCCCAAAAAATTTCCTCAAACATTTAGTATATGACTAATATTTTCTATTTATCTAAATCGCTGCAAGTAAATTCAACGCAGGTCTGAGTAACGGGATCGAAGTGCTTGTTAGCATCGCACGCTTTCTTCTCTGGAACATCCCCTGCGGCGGTGCACACGAAACTACTCAGGCAATCGGCGGGGTCGAAGAAGTTGCCCGCGGCGGTACACTTGCCGTCCGGTCCTGCCGCAGGACGGGTCGGGTCCACGCAGGCCTTTTGGGAGACACTGTACTCCTGGTTATTAGCGCAAACGAAAATCTGTGGGAAGTTAGAAGTGCTGTTACCCTCCTTGGCACAAACGTAGTACAGCGCTGGGTTGCTAGCCAGTACCCCCACCTCGCCAGAAGACTTGCAAGCAGGCGCAGGGTCTGGACAGTCACCGCCGACGAATTTTCTGCGGCAAAGCGTGGTCCTTGCATCGTAGTAAAAGTCCTTCCCGCATTTCAGCGGGATGGATATCGGCTCTACGTCACCCGTAGCTCCTGGAGTGCACATGTGGTACAACTGGCAGTTGAACGCGTCGGGGAAGAGTCCAGGCTGACGACAGACAAACCTGTACCCGATGATGTCTTCGTCGCAGTCGGGGTTGTGGTTTTCGGTGCATTTCCCGGTGGCTTGGAGACAAGTGGTGCCCTCTGCGCAATCGTCCAAGGCTATGATGATGAAGCCGTTGCCGATCTGGACGCATTCGTATACCTTGGCGCAGCCGTCGCAGATTTTACCTGGCTTGGTGCAATTTGCGGCCTCCAAGCGAATCAAAGCTCGGCTGTTGACATCAAACTCGTAGGTGACGCCATTTTCTAATTCTTCCGGTACAATATACTTCAAGAAGTCTCTGGATTCAGCTACCTGTGAACAAAATAAATCAAATTACCATTTATTCCTATTAATGGTTAAAATTTGACTAACACCACAGGGATAGGAACCATTTCCAATTTGATATATACTCGTATGTGACATTACATATTTTTTGTAATTAGTATTTTATTTAGAATAAAAAGGCACCATATCTTCCATACTTTTGACACAATAGTAGAATATATTTTACACACGTAATTTGTTTGTTTACATTTGAAAATACAAGTAAACTTTTAGCATTGTAATTGAAAAGATACAGTCCTGGTGATGCCCAGTACTTGTTGGTTTTGTACATTAAAAATAAAGCCTGATCATTTTTACTTCATTCATGATAGTAATGTGTTGTCCACTGAAAAAAAGTTTTTTGTTATTTAAAAAAGTGATATCAGAAAATAATTTAATTGTTTTTTTTATTACTTGGGTTATGGTATTTTCACCTAGAAAATTCTAGTTTTTTCTTTAACATGTTTTTAATATATTTTACTATATCAAAATAATATAGTAATAAAAGATGTAAAAAAACAACAAAACTCTTTAAATTTAATAAAAACACGATGGCATCAGTCAATAGAAAAACTGAATTTTGACAAATTTAACATTTGAGAAATTTTGTTAACGTGTTTTCAACATCAAAAACATGTTTTAGAAGCGAACATGATAAATTAAAGCAAATATTTATGAGTAAAAAATATATAAAGACGAAACCTTAAACTCTTACTACTATAATAATTCGTGGAAAGGTTAGTTTTGCAATGATGGAGAACTTAGGTAGCAGAGGACTTAGACCCCGCGACGCTTGGGTGTGAACCTGACCTATTAGACCGCTCGTTCAACTGTTCTAAATATTACTTTAATATTGGAGTGGCTTATAAATTGATCAGAAGTTCATGGTTCTACAAAATCATATTATAAATATTTTTTTAAAAATATGTTATGAAATTATTAATCAAAGAGGTCATCAGAGGCAATCATGAAAAATTCAAATAATTAAAGTTATTTATGAATGTAATACTTACAACGAGCGATACCGAAAGAGCCAGCAACACTAAACACATGGAACGACACATTTTTTATGTTTTCCAACTGAAAATATTTGGATCCTTTCTCATGCGGCGCCCCACACTATTTATACTTAATAGATTAGTATCTGTCGGAGCCCGGAGTTTAAATAAAGTGGTTGCCAAACACTTATTCTACTGTTTTACTTTAACCATTCAAGGGTTTTTTTGATTTCAATAATACCAAATTTTTAACTTCATTCCACTTATTATTTTTTTTTAGACCTGACCGGTTTCACCTTATGACGAGCATCCTGAGACTGGTACAATTTTAAGCAAGTCTATGGCATATATACTATTAGGTCTGGAATAGACGCTTATTGAGTTTAAAGTTAAAAAATCGGTATTATTAAAATGGAGTTCCACCACGAATTAACAATTTCAAAATACGGGTTTTTTTCAATTTTATTTTTTTTATATGATCTCCACGCAGGAGGCCTCGATGAAAATAATTTCCCTCGGGGCCTATGTCATATTTGGGAGTGCTATGTGGAGGGTCTTTTAGAAGAAAGAAAGGAGTAAAACTGGGCTTTGAAGAGATCCATGTTGAAGGAGGGAAGAAACACAGAGGCCGGCAAATCTTTCCACAGAACACTAGAACGAGTCGTAGAAGCGACCCTTTTCTCATGTGACGATTTTCAATCGTGTTAAAATGTTAGACGTGCGTTTGGCGTGTTTCTCACAGATGTCAATGGAATACATGTTGCAAGTTCTTCGTAGCATTTCCCATTGAGATATCGGTAGAATGAAGACAGCATTCCCACCTGACGTCTGCGCTCCGAAGATTGTAATCCGTTTGTTAAGATAGGAAAATCTGTCACACACACTCAAGGGTTTTTAGGTAATAGTATTAATATACTAATTTTGGGGCTTCAGACTTGAGGTGGCTACGAAATTCAACAATGAAGCACCCTTGTGAATTTCGGGTCAAAAATTGTATAGATACTGCTTTCTTAATATTTTTCATAGCGAATACCGCACAAGAGTCCCAACTGCTTTCAACCGTCTGGAGCAAGTGGGACTATGGCATCCCCAACCAGGGTATGTTGTGTGGCAAAAATAAGTGAAGAGGAATAGGAGATGGGGAAGAGGAGGGTTGTGAAGTATCTGGCTATTGAGATCTGGTCACCAAACACGGCTAAAGGCATTTCAAGGAACGTTTCGATTTGGACTGTGGTCCTTCACCAGGGCGATACTTACAGGATATTCCACTCTTAAGTCAAAGTTAAAGTTTCTACGGACTATTTGTAACTTTCGTGTGCAGTACGTCTAGCTTTTTTTAAGGTTCGCGAATAAATCACCCACATTACAACTCTTGAAGAGAGTCTATGTCGCCTACAAGAAACACCTCAACTCCAGCCTCTTCTGTTTCCTTCCAGCTCCTTATAACCCCAGGCTGAAATATAAACCTCCACACCATTCAACTGCACTCGCTTGACTTCTGATCAAAATCCGATCATTCGCTGACACGAGCCGAGAATCGGTTTTTGATGGAGACCGTTCCAAAAGTCAATAATTCGATATGATAAATTTTTAACGATATTTACTATTGAAAATAAATAGAAACTTTCATTTAAAAATTAAGTTCTACAAAATAAACTTTAAAACAGAAAATATGTTTACTATTTGATGACCTCTGAATGTTTATTTACTAGCTAGAAAAATAAATCTGATAAAAACGATCTTTATCAAAAACAAACCAAACAACACTCTTGCATTTATTGATTGTCAAGATAATCATCACGCGTGTAATGCTCTAAATTTCAATGAAATGACTCATCACACAATCAAACTATGAAATGCACTTTTTGTGTTTTTTTTAAACAATAATTATTATTAATCCAAATTTAATAAAACGATTTTTAGTCAAAAGTTCTGCTAGGTACTAGCAGAACTAGTAGAAATTTTGACTAACAATCGTTTATAAAATTTGATTTGAATTAGTTTTCTGTTACTAATTATTCTGGTAGTATTTTGAAAAGGTCAAATATTTAATAGCTTACTAATATTTTTTAATTGTGTGGCACTGTTTTATTATTTTGTATTTTTTCACATGGCCGTTGGTAAATCTGTTTTACATTTCAACTGATTATATTTTTACATTCCGTATTTGCACTAAAATTGATTATATACTGTTTAATTATTATTATTAGATGTTCTTAAAAGATAAATAGTGGGAATGTTTTCATTTGTGTTATTAAAACATTAGAATGCAAGTACACCGCGAATTAGCAGTATCAAAAACAGAAATCTTAATATTTTTTTTTTTTCTGTGTGATTTTCTAATTCAAATACAGATTTGATGATTAATATCAGAATTGAGTGTTAAGCTATTTAAAGTTAACTTTAATTACAAATAATTAATTAATTAAATTTCATGTTTTAGTTTAAACGACGTGCTTTTTTAGATGCCTATTTTTATGAATTTATCACATACTTTTATTCTGGATTTTAACACCCTTAACTTATAGTAAATTTTTTTTATTCTGTTGATGTACACACGCACTGTTATATCCATATTAGAACATTTTTCTCTCATGATTTATGATAACGATCATGATTTTAGAAAGTTTTAATTTCTATGCATATTATATATTATTTTTTTACAATGCATTTTATATTCCAGAAATAAATATAACAGTAAAAAAAACAATAATTTAAACTTAAGTAGCTTTATACATACATATTAATATGTCCGTATCAGTACTATTTACAATAATTATTAACGATTAAATATAGGCACTTTTATTTCAACCGATTTTTTGTTATAAATGGTAAACAAATGTTTTTATTTATTTACGCCCGTTATGGGCTTTTATTTTCTCCTTGTTATGTTGGATTAGGTATGAGGTGAACTATTACAAAACTGCGCTGTATAAATTAACCGATATTATTATTATGAATTGATATTTTTTAACGGAAAGAGCATATCAATATTACTGTTTGTTTGCGTTTAATGCAAATTTCGGTACCAAAATAAATTTAAAGAACATAAAAACAAAATTGATCAAAAAGAGCTGTTCAGATCTGGTCACCAAACACGGCTAAAGAGTCTATTTCAAGCAATGTTTCAATTCTGAATTATGGTCTTTCACAAGGGCGATACGTATCCACCACTCTGAAACGTGCCGCAAATATAGGTACATAATTTTTTTAATGAATTAAATGTGTTGTAACACATATTAATTAAATAGAATGTATTGAAGGCTTGAACCCGCAACCTCCTCGCGATTCGTAGTCGAGCGTCTTACCACTGGACCACGGAGGCCGTCATACTTATCAAAGAGTTATAAATAATTTGTGGCGAATTCGATTCACAAATAAGTATGTTAGTAAAGCGAACAAAAATAGTGAATCAGTTCTTAAAAGTTTGAGTTGCGTTCGGTTTGGTATTGTGTTGTGTTACTATCTTTGTACAGAGTTGCGTTTGGTTTGGTATTGTGTTGTGTTGACATATGTTGCTTTGTTACTATCTTTGTACAGAGTTGCGTTTGGTTCGGTATTGTGTTGTGTTGACATACTCGTATGTTACTTTGTTACTATCTTTTACAGAGTTGTGTTTTATCTGGTATTGTGTTGTGTTGACAAACTCGTATATTACTTTGTTACTATTTATGGTTTTAAAGTTTATTTTGTAGAACTCCATTTTAATTTTTAGGTTTTTTACTTTTATTTAAACAATTATTATTATTATTTTAATTTTTAAAAAACAGTTTTTAGTTAAAAGCTCTGCGATGTAATTATTTTTACGCGTGACAGCTGTTTCGCCTTCTGAGGGCATTATCAAACTGTGGAGAAGCCACATACAGACGGACTATTTATATCATGTTTAATGTTATTATTTTTTAACTACCAATGTCCCCATTAGGTTTTTCTGATAAAGTGTAATTATTGTTGATGTCATTAACCCTTAGTTAGTTAGTTAGTTGTGTTTGGTTTGGTATTGTGTTGTGTTGACATATGTTACTATCTTTGTACAGAGTTGCGTTTGGTTTGGTATTGTGTTGTGTTGACATATGTTGCTTTGTTACTATCTTTGTACAGAGTTGTGTTTGGTATGGTATTGTGTTGTGTTGAAATATGTTACTATCTTTGTACAGAGTTGCGTTTGGTTTAGTATTGTGTTGTGTTGACATATGTTGACATATTTTACTGTCTTTGTACAGAGTTGCGTTTGGTTTGTTATTGTATTGTGTTGACATATGTTACTATCTTTGTACAGAGTTGCGTTTGGTTTGTTATTGTATTGTGTTGATATGGCTCTTTGTACCATGGCATATTTTATCTTTTGTACAGAGTTGCATTTGGTTTGGTATTGTGTTGTGTTGACATATGTTGCTTTGTTACTATCTTTGTGCAGAGTTGCGTTTGGTTTGGTATTGTGTTGTGTTGACATATGTTACTATCTTTGTACAGAGTTGGGTTTGGTTTGGTATTGCGTTGTTTTGACATATGTTACTTTGTTACTATCTTTGTACATTATATCTCTCTTCATGGCTCTTTCCATGGCTTTTTATGTATTGTGCCTTTTTTATAATATAAAAAATTCTAACATGATTTAAATGACTTAAAAAAATACGGTTTCCAACTTGCGTATGTATGAAACGTTTATCTGGGTACCGCTGATGAATGAAGATAAAAGAAACAAGATAAGAAATATTACCACTTTAGGACAAGTGATTATCATCATATGAATCTGACCTTCTAAAATGTTATCTGTTTTTCATTAAAAAATATAAAAACATTGATACTTAAAAAAAATACTTGTGCAATCTTTTAGATCAAAGAGATTTCGCTGTTAAATAAAGTTAACCGCTTTCTGCAAAACGCATATGAGTTTAATTTTTTTTTAAAGAGAATACCGCATTAGAGTCCTAATTACTCTCAACCATCTGGAACCAGTGAGACTATGGCATCTCCAATTGGGGTATGATGTGAGGCTGAATGTAGTGGGGATAAGAAGATGATGGGGAAGAGTAAAGTTGGAAAATACTTGATTATTCAGATCTGGTCACTAAACACGGCTAAAGTCGTATCAAGCGACGATTTCGATAAGAGTCCCAACTGCTCTCAACCCTCTGAAGCCAGTGGGACTATGGTATCTCCAATTGGGGTATGTTGTGAAGCTGAATATAGTAGAGAGGTGAAGGTGATGGGGAAGAGGAAGGTTAGAAAATACCTGGTTATTCAGATCTGATCACCATACACCGCTAAAATCATTTCAAGCAACGCTTCGATTCAGAATGGCGGTATACTTCATTATATTATTTAATATGAATAAAATGTCAAATAACACAAATAAATTGAATAAAATGTATTTGCGTAAACTGGAATTCAAACCCGTGACCTCTGGACTCATAGTTCTTAGAAGCTCGACTACGCATCCAGAAGTGACGGGTTCAATTCTCAGTCACCAAACACGGCTAAAGCCATTTCAAGCAACGTTTCGATTTTGAAAAGTGGTCTTTCACCAGGGCAATACTTTAGGGGTATCTACCATATAAGTCAAATCTGAAATAAGTCAAATTAATTGAATTATACATATTTGCTCACGCTGGGAATCAATACCATGTCCTCTGAATTCGTAGTCGAGCTTCTACAAACTACGAATCCAGAGGTGACGGCTTCAAATCCTAGAAAGAGCAAATACATTCAATTATATTTATACGTGTTATTTCACATTGTATTCACTTTTATTTTTATTTGAAACATTTGACAGAGTCACAACATTACATACATACTGACGGATACAAAATAAAAGGTAGGTCATCAATCCATTTCCAAAATGTTCACATCATGCAATTAGAAATACACTGTAATACACTAATAAAAACAATAGAAAATTAAGGAAAACAACCGTTTTTTAAAAGAAATATCAACACAAGTTCAAATTTAGGAAAAAAACATTATAAAACATAAAATTACTTTAAAAAGTTGTAAATATGTGTACCTTTTTCTGTTTTATGTTTTAAGTAAAAATGGTATTTAAGATTTGATTAAACCTAAAAGGTGAGTTGGAAAATATATCAATTTCGTTAATCTTGCCACTACAGTGGATGTTATGCAGTAGACACATTCGCGTAAGAGGTTGGGAGAAGGTTAAATTAGTTTTTTTGAAAGGAATGTAAAAAGTTTCGGGGTTTCTTAAATTACGGGAATTAGTATTACATTTAATTGTGGATAAAAGGGAAGATTCTACATGGTTATTTATAATTTTGTAAAGAAATTTGACGTCATTTTTGTCTCGACGTTCTTTTAAAGCAGAGGTTCCCAAACTTTTTTGTCCCGTAGACCACTTGTAGATTTTTTCTGTTTTGTATAGACCCCCTGCTTTCCTAGTATTGATTTTTTTTAGCGTTGGAAAAAACTTCAAAGTTTTGTGAACGCTTCAGGAACTACTAGTTCTTTGAAATGAACCCTTCGCGGTGAACACTTCAATTGTAGTCGAACTCGTCAAAAAATAGTACTAGTCGGTAGAGATCCCAAATCGAAAAGTGCTAGCAAATGAACAAAAATTCCTCTCCGAAAAAAAACACTAGTCGGTAGAGATTTGAAATCGAAAAGTACTAGCAAATCGACAAAAAAATCCTCCCCCGAAAAGTGCTAGCAAATCAACAAAATTTACCCTCCGAAAAAAAAAGCACTAGTCGGTAGAGATTTGAAATCGAAAAGTACTAGCAAATCGGCAAAATATCTTCCACAAAAATTAGTATTATTAATTTGCGGGTAGACAACATTTTGGTGACGGCCTACCTAAATGGAATCCACTCCCGTGGACCCCCATTTACGTCTCATGCTCCCCCAATTTTTTTTTCATTGACGTGGACCCCTTGCAGGTCGGAATCGACCCCTGGGGGTCGATAAAGACCACAATGACTGTTTTAAAGTCTCCATTTTAAAATATTCCAAACGCTTCTGACAGTCGTCAAGCAATGTGGACAATCCAGCTCTATAAGACAATACTCTAATGGCAATTAACACACTGGCTCCAGATGAAGAAGAGCAGTTGGGACTCTTCTGCGGTATTCACTGTAACAAATACTGTACAAAAAAAAAACTGCATTTCGTCGCTTGTGGGTATTAAAATATATGAAACTTGTAAATAGATGATTTTGGGAATTATATTTTTTTCCGTTTTTCCACATATCACGGTCGAGTGGTTAGACGTTCGACTACGAATCCAGAGGTCACAGGTGCAAATAAATTGTATTTAATTAATTTGTGTCATAACACATTAAATCGATATCAAATAAAATATAGTATATTTGCGGCGTTAGTGGTAGAACCATCGCCCTGGTGAAAGATCACCATTCCAAATCGAAACGCTGCTTGAAATGGCTTTAGCCGTATTTGATGACCAGTTTTGAATAGCCAGGTACTTCTCAACCTTTCCCTTCTCAATCTTCTTCCCCTCCCCACTACCTTCATCCTCACACATACCCCTATTGGGGGTGCCATAGTCTCACTGGCTCTAGACGGTTGGGAGCAGTTGAGACCCTTGTGCGGTATTCACGTAAAAAAAAACTGTTAAATAAATACATTTTTTATTAACTTCTTGTTGAATAACTTCATTCTGCAGAACGTAGTCTCATTGCACCTGTCAGATAAAGGTTATCAATCAGACTAAACTCATTAATTTACCGCTTCTGTTTAATCTTGTGTACCTGATTTGAGGAAAAAACAATATTTTCACATTATAAAATGTAATCTTCATTTAAAATTGATTCAGACAGTTTTTAACGTTCGCCCCAACGATACAGTCACATCAAGATGTTTAAATTAATTATTTGTGTGGTTCTTTCTGTATTCGCTGTAAGTATTGTTTTCGCTTATTATTTTTTAGTTAGTCAAATACAATAGAAAAATTATTTAAATAATAATCGTCAATTTTTCTTATTTCGAAATAAACCATCCAAAAAACTTCATGAACAAAAAAACTTTTCAATTTCTCAATTTTTTATTATTTAATTTTTGATTAACAAACCTCATTACTTATGCATAAGTTGAACAATATAAAAAGTTTTTTCCATGATAATATAACAATATTATTCCACTATTAAATAACAGTTATTACCCGAATTGAAGAATTTTGTTTATTGTATATAATTATGTCAAATGTCCTTTTTCAAAAAGTAATAGCACATTATCTTATTTTCCGACTTAATTATTTTTTTCTTAGAAGATATGTATCTATGGAACAATTTTGCATACTTAACTCAAAACTTGATTTTATCGACTCGTCCCTCTCTTCCTTTCGCATACATAAAAAAATAAAAAGTTTTCTTGTTCCTGAAAAAATTTGACATCCATTCTTTACATACATTAACTGTATCAATCGTTCACATATGAAGGTACATACATTAAAAAAAAACCGTCTTATCTACGGCTAAGACAGCAGCTTTATGTAACTAGAATATTTTCGAGTTAAAGTATAATATAATATTTAGTTGGGTATGGGTATTAAACTATAAGTTCGCAGTCGGTGTAATCAGGAACTATAGATAACAAAAAATATTCAACCTTTCTCACTAACTAACCATCACGCCGTTTCCCCGCAGGGGTAGGCAGAAAGGATATACCGCCACACTGTTCTGTCTTGGCACACACTTCTTGCTTCATTCATATTCATACATCGTCTAATACATACTCTTCTGTTATTCTGACTCTTCACATGACCTGATTCAAGTATTTGATTCACTTGATCGTGCCATGTCTTCCTCTGGCGTCCTCGACTTCTTCTTCCATTCACTTTCGCATCATATATTCTTTTTATGCTCCTTTCTTTGTTACCTTTCTGTACTTAAAAGTAAAAATCCAACGAACGATCCTAAGTTGCTTCATTTTATTTTGCCTATTAAAGCGTTTTCATGGCATAATCTTAGAATTTATTTTGGAAATACTTAGAGAAAAGGATATTCATAATATTTCAGTAATTTTTATCTAAAATATCGCACTTAAAAAAAAATTTAAAAAAATTAAAGTGAATACGGCACAAGAATTCCACTGCTTCCAGCCTCCTGGAGCCAGTGAGACTATGGCATCCCCGGGATTGAGGTATGTCGTGAGGCTAGAGGTGGAGAAGGGAAGGAGATGGCTATTCAGATCTGGTCACCGACTAAAGCCATTTTAAGGAACGTTTCGATTCTGAATAGTGGTCTTTCAACAGGGTGCTAGATAGAGTATCTACCACTCAGGAATCGTGCCGCAAATATACTATATATTATTTTATATAAATCAAATGTGTTTTGACACATATTAATTTAATAAAGTTATATACCCGTTTGAACCCGCGACCTTTGCATTCGTTATTGAGCGTCTTTCCACTCGACTACGGAGGCCATCAAAAACTCACCTTCGGTGTGACATTAGAACCCTCCTTCGGAACGGGAGTGTTAAAAAACAACACATTATTGATTCTTATTGAGTCGTTGTCTCATTTTTGATGATTGTGACCATCATTTCAATTGTCCTGATATACTAGAATCCGGAATCTCTGGGGTCCTGCTCTGCACGAAGAACCACGGACGTCAAAGTTGAAGGTCGTTTATAGGTTTCTTTCACTGGCTCTACGTTATCATATTCCATACGTATCCATAGGAGTATGGAGAAAATCATCACCTATCTTTTTTTTATATGACACGTTGACGTGGTTTGCGCTTGGGTCTCTCGAAAAAAACATGTTTTTCTAAGAAAATTCTTGTAAAATCCAAAAGATACTATCTTCAGTCAGATAATATAAGATTAGTTCGATAATAGACAATTTTGTTATTTATTATTTGATTATTGCGATAAAGATTTTCTACAATTTATTTTGTATCATCGTACAATTTTCACAGATAAAACATTTATTATAATCAATTTATTAGTTAGACGATTCGATAATTCTAACTAAAATCGAAACGCCGTTGTGTGCAGGAATAACCTACCTGATATTTAATGAAATAAAATAATACCTAACGTTATTTCCACAAATTAAACGCAAAACCGTGAAAAATGAAGTTCATTATAAAAGCAATATTATTCATTTTTAGGTACATTAAAACCTTAGAGTAACGATATAAAGAGGAATTGCTAATATTTTTACCGGACTTATACAAATTTGCGATAAATCACTTTACTCCGGGTTTTACGTCATATACCACTAGAGAGAAAGAGACAAGAAAAGTCTTCACATAGTACCGAAGCACTTCTAAGTATGTAAGAATATTCTCAGTCCGCGCTAACTTCACATCATCGTGTCGAATAACTTACGTCAACGGATTTTGAGGTTATTTCTTATATTTGTGTGGAATAAAAAAACTTGCAGTGGTTATACAAATAAATCAAACGTGATGGTGATATGCCCTATGCGTGTGAATGTTCAAATAAGACCAAACATCACATTTCAGAGATATTTCAATGGTTTTAAATATTTTTGACCGAAATTGAGAATTTTCACATGTTTAACCCTTTCCGGTCCTATGTCGAATGACATTCGACATCGACTTTATGCCAGTGAGTCCTATGTCGAATGTCATTCGACATTTTTCTTTGTCATCAGTTAAGTGTCAAAATACAAGCAGTTTAGTGTCAAAATACAGTTTAGTGTCAAAATAAAAACCTGGATGTATTGTTTTACCCTGTAATTCTGTAAATCTATTGTGGACCTGATGGAACATTTTATTTATTTTTTGTGGACCGGAAAGGGTTAATGATATAAAGACATAAAATCAACAAAAGCTTCCATCATTATTTAGGTAAACCTTCTGTTATTATTTTTTGTGTGATATTTTGACTTTATAAATAATTTTAATGGTGTATTGAATATGTTTTGTTTAACGTGTTCAAATATGTTTATTAAAAATGTCCGATTTCCATGTGGACGGTAACTTATAGGCTATCCAACATCCTTTAACATTTTTTGTTTCTTTCTATCGAGTCAGTATGAAGTCAACCGTCTTGACTACACTGTTTCGCAAAGGTACCTCTCCATTTCCTCCAAGATTAAAATATTAACAAAAAATAGTATTTAAAAAAAACAAAATGAATTAGGAAAAATCTTACTTAAAAGACTTATCGTTTTTTTCGGGTTCTTTTTGCCATTCATATTGTTTTTGCTTATTAATATTGTTTCAATAAATGATATCGCAACGAAGTGTAAAGCTTTAAATGTTAATTTTAATTGAATAATATTTTCTAATTGTTTCAGGTTGCTATCTCGAATGAGTTATTTGTCTTTGGTCAGGATTCAGATGAATTAAACATCTACCCTTATGATGACGAGTTTGTGTGCGAAAGACCAGGATTAAGCTGTAATGGTTGCACCGACAGAACCGAGTGTATCGAAATCGGAAACAATGATTTCACACCAATCCCCTCGACCCCTTGCCCTGCAGGCACCACGTGTGTGAATGCTACCGGGACTTGTACAGCCAATACAAACCCAGGTTGCCGTATCGAGCCGCCTAGCGATAATTACAAATTTATGTGCCGCCAAGTTGGCTTCTTCCCTGATCCATTCGACTGTCAAAACATATCACTTGTGCGTTCCAAAAGCTACCCCACCGGAAGTAGGGACAATAATTCGAGCCGTTGAGGACAAGTCTATCGAATTCTACTGTATGGGCGATTTCTATTATGACTCCAAAACGACTCTCTGCCGTAAAAAAAAGATTAACGGAACTTGTCCCGATGTGCCTGGCCCCTGCAAGGCTGTAGGGGATGTTGGGGTGGTAGCCAGCAACCCCGCTCTGTACTACATCTGTCTCAGTGGAAATCCTGTTGTTACGGGCGAGTACTTTCCGCAATTCTTCTTTTGCCTCAACAATACGGAGTACGACGTGAAAGCTAGAAAGTGTGTGGACCCAACTCCGAAGGCGGGCATCGGCTCAGATGGTAAATGCCTCGCAATAGGATTCTTCGCAGATCCTAGTGGATGTTTTTACTACACAGACTGCTCTGCTCTGGGTGCTATTCCAATCAAAAGATCCTGCCCCACAAAGACCCATTTCAATCCAAAGGTTTCTGCGTGCGTGGAGTTCACTTGCGCAGATGTCAACTGATCAAATTGTCCAATATAAAAAAGCAAAGTTTGTATGAATTACGATATCAATAAATTATTAAAATAATGTAGTTAACTGAAATTTTGAAATTTTAATCTATTCATATCTCAAGTTATATTATTTACGAAAAAACTTTTTAACGGAACATTACATCGTCGCCGGGAAGACAAAGGGGCTGAAGCGCCATTTTGGGAAGTTTGCACCAGAGAACTTTAAAATTGTTTTTGCTTTACAATAAAATTCATGAGTCTTCAGTACCTGGTTGGATTTTGTATTAAAGTTAACTAAGGTAACTCAATGCTCTAACTGAGTTACCTGAAGCGACAAAAAGCTAAAAAATCGGATAAACTAAATTGCGCTATTCGTAGAATTGCGACGATGTCAAATGTGACGATGTCAAATGTGACGATGTCAAATGTGACGATGTCAAATGTGGCGAAAGTTTGAAACACCTCAACCTAAGATGTTCATGTAATGGAAGGTAATTTTGTAAGGAGAGGCGATATCTAATTAAGAAGACTAGACTTTTGAATGTACCAGTGTGACTGTTTTGTCCGACAGGGAGAAGGAAGCCGAGTATAAACGACCTGCATGGTCGAGACGTAAGACGCTTCACTACGAATCCACCGGTCGCGGGTTCGAACCCGGCGTGCGCAAATACATTTCATTTAATCAATTTGTGTCATAACACATTTAATTGATATAAAATAAAATAAAGTATATTTGCGGCACGTTCCAGAGTGGTAGATACTTTAAGTATCGCCCTGGTGAAAGATCACCATTCAGAATTGAAACGTTGCTTGAAATGGCTCTAGCCGTGTTTGGTGACCAGATTTGAATAGCCAGGTATTTCCCAACCTTCCTCTTACCAATCTCCTTTCCCCACCCCTTCAGCCCCAAGATACTCTATTGGGGGGATGCCATAGTCCCATACCCCAGTTGGGAGTAGTTAAGACTCTTGTGCGGTGTTCACCGAAAAAAAATAATAAAATAAAAAAAAGAGTAGTGTATACAAGGTAAAAATCTGAAATTTAATACCCAGTTACTTTCAAGAAAACACATATTATTTATCTTAACATTAATGATGATTGATAACTATTATATTTGCCAATATAATTAGAGTTCCCGTGTTGTTTGCAGCTAGTACCTTTGGTTTACTTTTCATCTCATAATGAAGCATAAGCCATAGTCAACATGCAGTAAAACACACCTCAGTGACGGTCGTTCAACACAGTATGATAAACATATTCATAAATTATGGACATTTTTGCAAGGGATCTTTACTATATAACATGCCAGAGTTGTGAGTAGTCAAGTTGTTAATCTGGAAACCAGTTCCCAAGTGGACATATCTGTTGAAGTTGGGAAGAGATACAGATTCATTGATTTATCAAAATGTCTCGATTGATTTGCGTTCTCTTGATTGTAGCAGCTATCGGTTTGGAGGTAAGAGTGATTTTTTTTTAAATTGATTGGTAAGATTTTTTCAACGTATCGAAGCAAGGTGGATCTTAAAGGCATATTAACACTTCATTGCTGACGCCCGCGTCGCGCGTTGACAGAATTGTAACTGGTATACGCACAACGCGCCACGCGCGTTGTTCCGCTTCTTCGCTTTGAACCGATCTAAAACAGACGCAGCCATGTGGTTTTGAGTCGTTCCACAGGGCACAAGGAAAAACCGTCATTTTTCGTCAGCTTGAATTGATCTGTCATTCATATGGCATTGATATTAAAATAGTTTCAATACAAAACTATGGTTATATTTCGATATTTGTATGGAATGACTCTGTGATCAAGTGCTTAAAGTACTGACAGCAAAAATATTTATTCATTTTAGTTCTTTATTATTATTACATATTGTCGCCGGAAAGACAAAATAGCAGAAGCGCCATTTCGGGAAGTATACACTAGATTACTCAAAAGTTTTTTGTATGTTCTACAATAAAATTCATAAGCCTTCAGTAACTGGTTGGATTTGAAAAAAATGTTGACTCAATGCTCTGAGTTATCTGAAGCGACCAAAGCTAAAAAAAGTCTCAAACTTGTGTCGCTTGAGTCAAGCCTTCTCCCAAATGGTAAATATATTTTAGATGGCTGAAGGGCCACATAAGTATTCTGAATCAAACGAGAGTCAAAGTATTCGATCCAGAAAGAAAAACTAATCATAACTGCATATTAAACTAATTTTTTACCAAAGTGTAGCTCAAGTCCTTTTGCATTTTCAGCGACAATTTGGCGATATGAATTTAAACATTGTCTTAATTTTTTATTCGTATCGGGTTTTGTAATCATAACAAACTTATGTATATTTGGCACTAAATAAGCGCCGATTGTAATTATTCATTATTATGTTCAAGGTACGAAGTTACGAAATAAAAGACTTACTAGATATGGAAATTGGCCCGTATCTGAACATAGAAGAAGGAACAACTCTGCAGAGAATTGCTTTAACAAACCGGGCCGAACAAGTATCGAGTGGCGAAGTCAACTGCACCAAGTCTGGCTACCTTTGCGAAAACTGCACCCACGTGTCCTACTGCATCAAAATTCCTGGAAGTGTTTGGTTGAAGGAACCACTTCACGAATGCTTGCCCAGTGAGCCATGCCTAAATTCAATTGGAAATTGCAGCACAAATTCTAATCCTTCCTGCCCAATCGAAATTGAAGGATATGATTTTGTCTGTTACCAAACTGGTATTTTCCCCGATCCATATGACTGCACTGCCTACCACATGTGCATTCCATCAAATATATCAGATGCTCAAAGCCTCGTCAGCAACACTTCGATCAAATTTACATGCGATTCTGGCTTTGGGTACGACGCTTCAACCCACAAATGTAGCGTTGATTTGTCTAAGAAGGAATGTCTTCCATTGTCACCATCTTGTGCACATATAGGTCAAATGGGAGCCATTAAACAAAACCCCAGCCTCTATTACGTGTGTTTACGAAGTTCCGATAAAAAGACGTTGATTCCAGCCATCTTGGAATGTCCCAACGATCAAAAGTTCGATGGTGATAGTGGTTGCAAAGTGTAACTAAATAAATCTTATTGGAAAAGTCGAAAGCTTTCAAACCATTGAAGATATGTAAACCCATAAATCTTCTGTATATTTTGGAAAATAAAATAAATTATTAGGTGAATTATTTCGTTTACTTTTATAAATTATTAATGTCTAATCATGCTGATTCCACGATAGAAGTATGTTTACGAAAGGCGGAGAGGCTGACAAGGATATTGAAAAAGGCTGAATGCAGGAACTCCATTAACGAAGGACTAACGCTGTTGGGGTAAATTAAAAAAATCTACCAACCCTTATGTATGGCAGTGCGGTAGGGAACTGGCAGAGGAAGAATGAACATAGACTGAATGCTGAAGAAATGAGATCCCTGTGGCGTTTGTGCGATAAAACCATGTATGACCGTGTTAAAAATGTGAAATGCAAGGCTAATAATAATAATAAATGGATAACTTTTATAGCGCCGTTTTTGTGGGAAAATCACCTCAAGGGCAATGAATAGAATCAATTTAAAGGGACGCTTGTGTGGTTTGGGCATGTAGAGCAAATGAACGAAGAAAGGAGTGTGAGAAGAATATTTTACGCGAAAGTGAATGGAAGAAGAAGTCAGGGACGCCAGAGAAAAACATGGCACGATCAAGAGAATCAAATACTTGAGTCGGGCCGTGCGAAGAGTTAGACTAACAGAAGAGTATATATATGAGACGATGTATGAATGTGAAAAAAGCAAAGAGTGTGTGCCAAGACAGCGTTTTATGGCGGTCTGTCCTCTCTGCCTACCCCTGCGGAGAAACGGCGTGATGGTTAGGTTAGGAAGTTAGTGTCTAATCATTTTTATAGTGCGGTGATGCACGACCCTTTTAGTATTTGGCTAAAACACCCACCCTGATTGAGAAAAAAATATCACACCACATGATAAATGTAATAATGTAATAAACATGTTAAATGTGTAGTACGAATAGATTGATGGTTCCAGGGAGTTTAAAAAATATATTTTTCAACAACATCCTCCCTTCGGAACCGCTGTACTATAATACCACTATCCGAAATACTTGGAAAAATATGTAAACTGGCCCTTCTGCTAAAAAATTCTGCATCACTACCACAATTCAACATTCATTTAGCATTTTTTAATATTTTTTTTATATGAATACCGGAGACACAAGAGTTTCAACTGCTCCCAACCGTCTAGAGCCAGTGAGACTATGGCATCCTCAAATAGGGTATGTTGTGAGGCTGAAGGTAGTGGGGAGGCGAAGGAGATTGAGAAGATGAAGGTTGGGAAGTACCTGACTATTCAGATCTGGTCGCCAAACACGGCCAAAGCCATTTCAAGCAACGTTTCGATTCTGAATGGTGGTCTTTTACTAGGGCGATATTTAGTATCTATCACTCTGGAAGGTGCCGCAAATATACTATGTTTTATTTTATATCAATAGAATGTGTTATGACACAAATTAATTAAATCAAATATATTTGCGCACGCCGAATTCGAACCCAACCTCTGGATTCGTAGTCGAGCGTCTTACCACTCGACCATGCAGGTCGTTTAAAAAATATTTACCAACTTAATGTTCTAACATTCTAACACAGGTACATTAAAAATCTTTTCTTAATTAAGCTAGGAATTAAGAATTAATTCCAGATAATGAACATCTTAGGTTGAGAAAATTTTCACAAGAACGGCGCATATTGAAATCGTCACAATTATTATTATCTACATTTTTTTTGGAAAGTGCCGCAAGAACCCATCCTGTAGTTCGATTTATTTTTATATGAATTAAATTTTATGACACAAAAAATCACAAGTTAAGGCGCACGTATGTTAAGACCGTACGACCGTCTTACGACTTAGTCCAAAAGACGACAGACCATGGGTGTTAGTAAATAAAATAAAATAAAAATAGGAAAGTTTGAAGGTTTTGACACAGGTAAGTATATTTGAATGAACTAGGAATTAATTAAATGATAGAAAATAAGAATCGCCTTTTGAGGTGATTTTTTCACAAAAAAAAACGGCGTATTCAAATAAGTCAAGTATTAGTATTATCTGTAAATGGCTGAAGAAAAATTCAAGGATAATTTTTAGATTATCTGCAATTTTATTTTAAAAAACATAAGATCCCTAAGGCGCACGTATGGTAAAACTACGTACGACCGTCTTACGACTGAAGAAATCCAAAAAGACGACAGACCTCAAGGTGTTAATGAACAAAAATTTAAAAATTAGGAAAGTTTGAAAGTTTTGACACGTAGAGTGGGTGGACTGGGAAATGACTTAAATCGATACAATAATCGGATGCGCTATATAAATTAATAAAGTATTAGTATTAACTGTAAATGGTTAGAAGAAAAATTCAAGGATACCTAAGAATGACACGGCATGATCGATAGAAATAAATTCATCAAGGTCATGTTAAGAGTTCGAATAGCAAAAAAATCTTCATTAGATGACTCAAGAATGTGATTTAAAATAAATAAATTAAAATGTAAATACCGCGTAACTGCTCTTAACTGTACGTAGTCAGTGGGACTATGACATCCCCAATTGGGGTTTGTTTTGAGGCTGAAGGGAGTGAGGAAGGGAAGAAGATGGGTAAGAGGAAGGTTGAGAAGTACCTGGCTATTTGGCAGGTCTGGTCACCAAACACGGCTAAAGCCATTGCAAGCAACGTTTTAATTCTTTATAGTGGTCTTTCGGCAGGGCGATACTTAAGCATCTACCACTCTGGAACGTCTCACAAATGTACTTTGTATTATTGTATATGAATTTAATGTCAAATAACACATATTAATTAAATAAAAAACGTTTGTGCACGCTGATTCTTGAACCCGTGTCCTTTGGCTTCGTAGTCGACCGTTGTAACCACTCAACCACGGAGGCCGTCGAAAAAACTGATGTTTATTGAAATTATCAAATTTAATAAATAATCTTTTCAAATCCCTACCTACCTAATAAAGTACCTCAAATGTATAAAGCAGACATTATTTTATAGACGTTTAGATGGTTTGGGCATGTATAGCGAATTAACAAAGAAAATAGTGTGAACATAATATATGGTGCGAAAGTGAATGGAAGAAGAAGTTGAAGACGCCCGAGGAAGACATGGGACGATCAAGTAAATCAAATGAATACTGAAAAAATATGACCAGTCGGTAGCTGAGTGGACAAACGCGTCAGATTCCCACCCGGGCGTCGTGGGTTCAATTCCTCTATTGGCTAAGTCCTCTATCATTGCACAACTAACAACTTCAGCTTATTATAATGGCAGTAGGAGTTTTTCAAATATTGTCAGGTTATTCGCGACCCGGGAATGTTTGTCTTTTTTCATAAAAAAAAACTTGAATCGACCATGTGAAGAGTCAGAATAACAGAAGCGTATCTATGTGACGAGGTTTGAATGTGCAAAGTGTGAAAGTGTGTCCCGAGATAGAGTTGTGTGGCGGTCCGTCCTCTCTGCCTACCTCTGCGGAGAAACGGCCTGACCTGAGTTATTATGTGTAACAACTAGTCAATAAATAACAACTGATTTTACTGCGCACGTAGTCATACATAGGTGTTTGCACATACTTGACAGATTGTTATATTCAAATTTAGAACTGTCTATAAACCTTTCAGACGTAATACGTGCGGAAATTATTACAAGTACAAGGGTTGTGGAATAGGTGATGAAATTTCACATTATTTAGAGATTTCAGAAATAGATTTAGAAATATGAAAGGCGGGTCAGTCACTCATGGAGACACAATCATAAAAATAATCCGCATTAAACATAATCCATCCTTTAATAAGTTCGCAGGACGACACATGGTGGTTATTGAAAAATTCACATAATTTTTAAAAAGTACCAACTTTAAATAATACGTGTCAAAGTTTTATAGCAATCTGACGTTTAATTCACAAGTTACAGTGGTTTTAGTGACGCTCCTTTTGTAATTTTCAACACAATGGAAAAATCTGAATTTCGTGTGTTGATAAAGTATTGCGTTTAAATGGGGAAAAATACCGTTCAAGCAAAGCAATGGGTAGACAAGTATTATTCGGACTCTGCTCTATCGAGACAAATACTAGAGAAGGGGTTTGCTGATTTTAAGCGCGGCCGGACAAACACCGATGATGCTGAACGCTCTGGTCGCCCAAATTCTGCAGCTATTTTAGAAAACATAAAAAAATTCACAAAACAGTTTCGGCCGATCGTAAGTTGAAGTTGCGTGAGGTAGCTGACACCTTTAAGATATCAATAGACTGTGTATTCACCATTTCGCATCAAAATGTGTCCATGAGAAAGCTCTGTTCGAAGTGGGTACCGAGTTTCCTCATAGTCGATCAAAAACAACAACGCATCGATGATTCAGAGTATCACAAGTCGATCGCAAAAATGTCAAAATTTTAACGAATTACATTTTGAATTGCTTCTCCACCCACCGTTTTCTCCGGATCTGGCTCCCAGCGTCTACTACCAGTTTGCAGATATAAAAAGAATGCTCCGGGGAAAGAGATGATTGCCGAAACTGAAGCCTACTTTGAGGCCAAAAATAAATAGTTCTACAATAAAGGCATTGAAATGTTAGAGAAGCCTTGGAATGAATGTGCCACTCTTGAAGGAGACTATGTTGATGAATAAAATCACCCTCTTTTATAACCTGTATGTACCCCTTCCACAGGGATGGTTTGGTTGGCATCCTTTGAGTCGTGCACAAAAACAGACACGAGCGCCAACGAGGCGAGGCGAGCGCGTCAACTACACTCCGGCCTTGGATTCCCTCGGGCCGTTTTGCCTAGAGTTTTGAGCAAGCCCAACACTAAGTTAACGGAATAATATATCAAACTCCAAACACCATGTAAACATATTAAGTCGTACTTAAACAAGGAACAAATATGAATGACTCCTCAGTTTATGTACATATGATGCAAACAAACGTATGTTGTTGATAGTATTATTTCCAAGAAATACGAAACCTAAATAAATAAATAAAATTAGTATAAAATATCATTAAATTTTCTCTGATTATAACTACGGATGGCAGAACACTGGATATCTATTTAAGAATTGTATTCTGTCGTGGTGGCACATAGGCCATGTTATGATAAAGATAATATCGAATTCAAAATGTTCATGTCTCAAGTGTTAGGACTCTTTAGTATACTCGTGATTCTATCATTGGGAAGATCCGAAGAGGTAAGTAAGAGTGCCATACATTTTTTTCCATACTATAGCCATCGTTCTCCAGTCCTGAGGTTTTCCCATCTTGCTCAGTCCACCTCTTTTCAGTTGGCCTCTGGGTCACATCCACTGGTGCACCCACTCAATTGTGATGTTCGGTCTTCAGACATCTGCCATTCTACCTATATACTCGATCAGCCCATCTCAGCTTTGGGACCTCCATATTCTTGGGTTGATTGCATATTAATTGCGTTGTCTGGTGTGTGGTTCACATTAACTTCAAACATATTTTCTTTTAGTAATGGCTTAAATTTTTTGTATTTTTTGGCGAACTACTACGTGATGACAGCTAGAACAGTAAAATGCGAGGAAAATATTTTATTCTAACTTTTACATATCGTCGCTATAAAGCCTAAAAATCTTAAGCAACACTTAGGTCAAAAGAGTTAAATATGCGGTTTAAATAAGTTTTTTTTCCTGCATCGAATGCTCTGACTCTCGTTTGATTCTGAAGACTTTTGTGGCCCTTTAGCTATCTAAAATTTATTTACCATTTAGGAGAAGGCTTGACTCAAGAAACACTAGTTTGGGACTTTTTAAAAGCTTTTTGTCGCTTTAGGTAACTCAGTGTGAGCATTAAGTTAACCTGAGTTCACTTTTTTTTTCAAAATCCAACCAGGTACTGAAGACTTATGATTTTTTTGTAAAAAAAAAAAAGTGGTCTGTGTTCCCGAAATGGCGCTTTACCCCTTTTGCCTGTCCAGCGACGATACATTAAATTTATTGTTTTGAATTTTACGTTTCAGGTTCAAACTCACGATAAAAATGACTTGCTCAACCTACAATATCTCCAAGAACTTAATGTCGAAGAAGGCACCGAATTCCTAACGATTCCTGGAACCAATTTGGCGAGGGCTGTAACAACCGAAAATGTAACCTGTACTAAGGTTGGACTTGTATGCAAAGGTTGCGAAAAGGTTTATTACTGTATACAACTTCCGGGAAATATTTGGATCAGTGAAGAAATGCACGGCTGTTCTAGTGAAACACCGTGCTTGGCGTCAACTGGAAATTGTAGCTCGCTCGCCAACCCTGACTGTCCAGCCACCGTGGAAGGATACAGCTTCAACTGCTATCAAATAGGAATCTTCCCAGATCCGTATGACTGTACAGTCTATTACATGTGTTCAGAAGGTAAACCAAATTGGCCAGGAATCCAATTAAAATGCGATTCTGGATTTGCTTACAACTCTGTGACGACAAAATGCAGCATCCCTATAATCAACGGCAATTGCTCAACGATATCGCCGCCCTGCTCTAAACTGGGTGAAACTGGTCCCGTTCCACAAAACCCAAACCTCTACTACATATGCTTAAAGCAACAAGGTCCCCAGACAACTCAATCTGGCATCAGTCCAGCCATATTTAGTTGCCCCAATGATCAAGTGTTCGATGGTGTTTCCGCATGCACAAAACCAGATACCACAAGTACTACGAAACCAACGCAAGATTATGGATTGACTGCCGATGGGAGATGTAAAACACTCGGTTACTTCCCTGTGGAGAATGATTGTATCGGTTTCAACTATTGCTATATTGTCAATTACCCGCCACAGAGGAGAAACTGCTTGTACAAGATGTACTTCGATCCTAAACAACAATTATGTGTGGATTTTAAGTGCGCTGATTTGAACTAAATTTCGGAGAGCAAGACTTCATGGCGAGTCTTATCTGATTGGGAGTTTTGTATTATAAGTGTATCTTCTTTTCTGCAGCCTTCATTGCCCTCTAAATCTCTAAAAGTTATTGTTTCTAATCTTCTGTTGCTTTTTTGTGGCTTTATTACTTCCCTTGTCCAGTTAAGCAAGGTATTGCGCACACAATATTGTAAAATTCTTTCCGCTTTCGCATTTTAGTCTGGCCTTTTTTTAGCATTTCTGTGATTTGGGAGTAATGAAAACTATAATTTTTACGGCTTATGTTTTGATCTTAAATGTATAATAAATAAGAAAGTAATTGTTTCAATTTCCGCAATATAATTACACATATAGAAACACATTCATTTTATAATAATTTGAACTCTAAAATTAACGGTTCAGATATATCTTTGAAAATTCTGAGGGCGAGTACAAAGAAGAAGAGTTAGATTTTTCGAATTAGTTCAAATAAGTATTATTTTTTTTGTCTAATTATACCCCAGTGAAAAATAAAAAAAATTGCAGTAAAATCTTAGATGAATTAAATAATGTAAATACGTTGCTGAGACACCGCGCGTGACTGTACGAAACTAAGCCAACGTGGCATACCTGAGATTTACTGCGTTTAGTCTCGCACAAACATTCGTTTGACGAACAAGCTATCACCAGCTGCCACAAACGCATCGCTGTAAGCTCTTTTCTGAGATAAAATGCCTTCCTGTGCTTTTGACAGTTGTGTAAAAATCATTCGGGAACAAAAAACAAATCTCATGGAGTTTCTTTTCATGCGAAGTACACACAAATCACTTATTATTTCAATTAATACAATTATTCAAATAAGTGAGATAGCGAATGCAGATATACATAAGTGTGTGGAAGACAACCTAGCGACAGTACACGAGTACGTCGCATGCTACTTCGCTCGTAAGTTCGTTAGGGAAGAGGGGCTTGTAACGCGGAGAATGTAACGAGGGACGTTTATATAGCTATCTCATTCATACCCACATATTCCTTTTCATGATTTCAGAGCATGCCATATTTATCGTTCAATTTGTATGAATATGGCGTGTCTTGTATTTTATGTCTATGAGTAAAATTGGTTTTATTTTCTACCCCCATCATCATGACCCATAAATGGTTATGTTTTAATGTTGCATTTTTTTCGGAAATAAAACTCATTTTCAGGTACTGAAATATTTTTTTATTATTTTAGTTAAATATTATCACTCTTTTACACGTCATTCGTTTTAAATTATATACATTTGGTAAATTTTCTAATAAATATATCATATCATCCGACCAAATATCATTTTTCAAATGCTATTAGTTTTCAAGCGATATTTACAGAAATTTCAAATAATATTGCGCCGAATGCTATCAAACACTTAAGGAAAGCTAATTTAAATTTTTCTGAAATTAAAATAAATTTTATTGGTCGACGTGTTTCAAACTTTTGACACCGTCAGAATTCAACGATCAACCCCATTTTGTATTTTTAAATATCTAAATGGTACCTGTGAAACGGTGATTTTATGCCCGTCTCAGCTTTTGAACAGATCGTGATCAGCTGACAAGCATAATAACAAGACCGTTATGCTTTTTAGCTTGAAGGAACAATATATGGAGGGATAGCTAATTTGTTTTACCCAACCCATCCGAAATTGTAATAAATCACTGTTTCCGTGTTTTTACATCGTACACCATGAGAGAGAAAGAGACAACAAATTTCTTGGACGGCTTCTATATACTGTCGTAATGTTCTTAAGCTGGTTATTTTCGCTGGTTGCTAGCGGGACTCCGCCCACATTTTTTATTTTGCCACTAAACTTGACACAACTAAACAGTTTTTTAGGTTAGATGCTATATTTTTGTTGATAAAAATACTGTGAAAAAGTGGCTATACGAATACACAAAAACATTATGTCGATATGTGATATGAATGGATGTATAAATACCGTAGCCTTAGTCTTAGCCACGCCCATTTGCGCCGAGTCATGTTAAAATCATCAAAAACAAGTCCAAAACTGACTTCACTGGCTTTGGCTTGGGCTACCTCTTGTATATTCTAAGCTTTTTAGCTTATTATAATTTGTTCAAAAACTGAAACGGACTGACAATGGGCGTTAAACGGGAACCGATAAATTATAAAAAATGCCGCTAATTATTGAAATATGACGATGCCAAATGTAACACAAGCTTAAAACACTTCGAACTTAGGTTAGTAAATTAGTTAAAATAGTCAAAAAACTTCATACAAAAGTTTTTTTTATAAATGAAAGAAGAAAAATACAGTAAAAAAGTAAATTTAAAAAAGCTAGCAAATAAATACAAATACTCAGTATAACTAAATTACCGGTATATCACTATATCAAGATGGTGAGATTCGTTTTATGTTTTTAAAGTTGTCTTTGGTAAGATCTAGTCATACGTTAATATATATTAATTAATTTAATAGGCCTCATCAAAAAGGTATCATTCCAATACAATTAATTTTTATATCATTAAAACGTTTGCAAATACCTAATAATAAATAATATTTATTTAACGATAGGCTTAGGGCTGGCAATAGGTGCTACAAAAGATACTTTTATCATAACAAATAATTATTGCTAAATTGCAAAAGTAAAACAAGAGTCTGTTCCGTGTATAACTAGGCGGGTTAAGGAAGGAGCAATTTGTTAGTGCGCATCTCGAATGGACCTAGGTAGAGTTTGAATTAGAAAAGTCAGAAAAGTCAAGTGTCGACTCGTTCTACTCGAGTCTGAGAAACGATTCATGATGTATGCTGTCAACATGATCACACAATGTTAATATAACTTAAGATAAAAAAAACTTAAGAAAGAATATTGTCATACAAAAAAATCGCTCTTGTAAAATATGGTTGCCATTTTGAAACCTATTTTTTTTCCGCGGTGTAAAATAATATTTGATGTACCCAATTCGCCCTTGAGGTGATTTACTCACGAAAACGGCGTCATAATATATATGTAATCACATTAATATTATCTCTTCTTATGTGAAAACATGAAAATAAAGTTATTCAATCAAGGAATTTCCAAGGAGTAAAATTTCCCTGTGATATGAATGTTTTACCCATAAAAAATCAAACTGAAACACTCGTATTGAAGTAAACTTGAAAGTAGCAACAAATAATTGATATTTTGAGGGAAGGTTGGCCCACTTGCCAACAAACAAAGTGAACAAGTTTTTGATTGACGTTTAGTCGTCAGTTTGATATCGGGGTTTTATTTGACACTTGTATTATGTTGCTAACGTCAAGCGATTACACTAAGTTTTCACATTTAATATTAAGTTATTTACCAATACGATACATTAGGTACATACTTGAAGGTCTCGCGTTTTCCAAGCCTGAGCAAGTATTCAATTGCAACATTGTACAGTACTGCTACAGTAGCTGATCAGATTTGACAAGTCAATAAGCAGGCAGCCAACATAATAAATAATTTACTTCTACCATTTAAATACTTAGTTTTATGAAAAAGTACTTGGTATACAATACTGTCTACGTTGTGTTACCAACAGTCATAACGTAAAAACTACAAATTTCCAGTCATAACTACAATACTGTGTCAGATATCTGTTCATTATGCATATTTGCCAAACTTTCAGTGACATCAAGGAAGCTAGAAGTAACCTACATTATTTCTAAGACATTAACTTTATTTAAGTTTGGAGTCGAGTGTACGTTGTGTAACACCTATTTTCTTAGACTGTGGTTTCATGTTTGGATAGATACGGGTTCAGGTAACGTGTGTTTTTTAATGTTATTTTTATGCTAGCTTAAAAATTCACGCAAATTTTAATAAATAAATAATTGTTTTACCTCAAACTACAAAATAACCAGGCAATAAATAACACAAAATAACATCAATTTAAATATATGAATTACTAAGTAACATCGTGTTGATTCACAACTTTATAAAACGCAAAGTTTTTCCAAAGCACTGTTGCTCTCTGAGAACCAAACTCCAGTTATTTTCTTCTTAAACTAAAAACAGTGACTAGATCAAATGAAAGGTGAAGATAAAATTATTATATCCTCCTTCATATAACAATCAATATTAACACAATATGAGCCTTTGTAAAACGTCAGTTGAAAAAAAAACCTTTTTTGAACAAAACACAGGGACGAAAAACCTTTCTATAAATGAATTACTCTTGAATAACTATAATATCAAGTGGGGTAATAGATTACATCATTCAAATACCAAATCTTTTAATTTGTGCTTTATTCCTATTTGAAACTAAGTGCAAACATATTTTTACATAAAAGTGTAATTGCTACGCAATAAAAAAATACTCAAAAATAATTAACGGTTTTAAATAACAGTTGATAAAACAAACTCATTTTTGTCGAAACATTGTAAAATATTTTGCGCTTTTGCGGAAGAGCCGATTGTCAATAGACATTTATCGGCAATGAATATAAATTATTTGCAGCGTTTATTTTTGTGCTAAGAGTATTCCCAACTCTCGTAATCTTGCAAAAGTTTTAATAGAATTATATTCATAAGTCCATCGGGCCCACATCGAAATGACAGTAAGCTCGAGGTACGAGAATGATTTTTTACATTTTCGGAAATATCGTGTTAATTGAGATCACGAGACGGTTTTGGTTAATAATTGAGCTTTGTTTCTGAAAGCATTCACAGCTTCAGGGACATTCCATTTGAAAAATCCGAAATCAGTTCGATTAAGTTAAAAATAAACTGTTATATGCAGTTCACCGAAGCATTATTATCCAGCTACGGTTGAAGGCAACTAAAGACAGCTAGTTCGGCTTCTAGACTTTCCGATTCTCACGAAATCCGTCAAATTTTGAAGCTCATTGAAGCTTTTACCATCAACTGTTTAGGTTGAATTTTGAGAACATACTCTAATTTTTGTTCTAAAGTATCAAATACTGTGTTCGAAAACACTGAGATTCTGCAGTTGGAGTTTCCGATTCCACCCCAAATCAGCTAAAACGTTTTATAAAGCTGAAAAGCTCACTGAAGCACGGTTTAGTTGAAGACAGCCAAATATGATGTAACAAAACATTAGGCTTCGGCAGCTGGACTTTCCATGTCACTCCAAATCAGAATGAGATAAATTAAAGCTTTAAAGGCCATTGAAGCACTAAGCAACAATGCGCATTAGTCCAGATAAGTTGAAGACAGCTAAACACGGTAACAAACAAACATTTGTCTTTGGCAGGTGGACTTTCTTTTCAATCCAATTAGGTTTAAAACAAATACAGGTATAAATCATCGTAAGATTGAAACAATCCTTTTAAGTCCTGTTTTTTTTATAAGATAGCTAATACGCCGTGTCAAGAAACATTTGGCTATGACAGCTAGAATTTCTTTTAAATCAAATTAGGTTCAAAACAAATACAGCCATAACGTTCATCGTACCATTGAAACAATCCTTTTAGCCCAGCTATAGTTGAAGATAGCTATACTCGGTGTCAAGAAGCTGGACAAGCTTTTTCAATTTGTCTTTGACAGCTAGACTTTGTTTTCAATCCAATAAGGTTTAAAAAAATAAAGCCATAAATCTCATCTTAGCATTGAAAAAAATCTTGTAAGTTCAGTTTGTTGAAGATAACTTAAGAAAGAGGTGTAAAGTATCATTAAGGTTCGGCAGTTGTGGTTCGCTGGAGGGGTGGGCTTCAATCTCCCTCCCTGTTGACGATGGGCTGGCTGTCAGCCGTGGTTGACCCCCAGTGCGAGGATCCACTCCCGGCTAAGAGGCCTCCCCCGATGCTTGCTCCTGCGCCAGCTCCCGTCCCAGCCCGGCTGTGGCGCATGCCATATCCAAGATACACCACCAGGCCTGAAATTAAATAAATGT
Source organism: Drusus annulatus (assembly GCA_022651775.1). Taxonomy (NCBI): domain Eukaryota; kingdom Metazoa; phylum Arthropoda; class Insecta; order Trichoptera; family Limnephilidae; genus Drusus; species Drusus annulatus. The sequence goes on from JAGWCC010000033.1 coordinate 938,234, forward strand.
TTTTAAATATACATGGATATTTATAAATACGAGTATATATATTTAAAAAAAATAGGTTTTTTTTTTAACAATAATAATTATTATTTCAAATTTAAAAAAACCACGATTTTTAATCAAAAGTTCTGCTAGGTAATTATTTTTACGCGTGACAGCTGTTTCGCCTTCTGAAGGCATTATCAAACTGTTATATATTTCATTTTTTGTAACTGTTCTCCCAACTGCTCCCAACCGTCTGGAGCCAGTGAGATCATGGCATCCCCAATCAGGGTAGTGTTGTAAAGTTAAAGGTAGAGGGGATGAAAAGGAGACGGGGAAGAGCCTGGCTGTTAAGATCTGATCATCGAATATGGCTAAAGCCATTTTAAGCAACGTTTCGTTTCTGAATGGTGGTCTTTAGATCTTTCGGGCACTTTGCCACCTTCCTCTTCCCCATCTCTTCCGATATTGACATAGAGAAGCAAGATGCAAAAAAAATATGTCACATCACCAAAAAACCTCACAGCCTGACTTGAAAACTCCATTCCCCGCCTGTCGTTCGCCCAATCATCAGTGTTAAAACAAATCTTAGTAGCCTACCTAGAGCCATCCACACGGCGAACCTTGCCCAGGTGAGCGCGTTGAGGTGAACCATCAGTTCCACGTTGGCCAGGATGGACAGAGCGGGCAAAAGTGGCACCCAGGGTGCGCGGAACGGCGGGCGGACGGGGCTCTGCTGGTGGCACCAGATGATGAGCATGCCTTATTGGAAACAGAAAAACACAGTTAGAGAACAGTAATTTAAATAGTTTTTTTTTAATAAAAAAAGTGTCCTTCCAAGGTAGGTATCCAACGTTTTTGAACAGGGTAGGCAGTGGAAAAACAGAAAATCAATTGATAATAAAGATAGATACCAATAGACATCACTGATTTTTATTGAATTTATTCTGTAAAAGCACTGCCTAAGCACTAACAAATATACTTACACAAACGAGCCACTTGAACGCGGACATAACTCACAGCAAACATGCATACATATTTTGTGTGGTCTAGTGAACAAAGAATAATCTACTCTGACGTTGACGGCGTTTGAGCAAATGTAGTTACTGTTTTTGACACGTTAAAGTAGAACGGTCGGTGGGGCGCTCGCGGCGGTGCGATTAGTTGAACTTGGCGCGTATTTTCGAAAGTGTGGACTTATTTTTTGCAATAATTTCATATTATTTGATGCAATATAATTCAGATTTGTATGCGAGTATATGAAAATACTAGATCAAAGGCAATATTTATTTTTTAAAGAGTAAATAATGTATTTTTTCTTTAATTAATAGATAATTGTTATTAATCACATTTAGAGATAAATGTGCTGACATAACCCAGAATGGAGTCTCATACTGAAAAATATTTTAACATAACGCAGATTGGAGTCTCATACTGAAAAATGTTCTGACATAACACAGATTGAAGTCTCACACTGAAAAATATTTTAACATAACACAGATTGGAGTCTCATACTGAAAAATGTTCCAATATAACACCGATTAGAGTCTCTTAATAAAAAAAAATGTTTTAACATAACACAGATTGGTATCTCACACTGAAAAATGTTCTAACATAACACCTTGGAGTAACAATATAAGGAGGTATAGCTAATAATTTTACCCAATCTATTTAAATTTGCCATAAATCACTTTCTATGGGTTTTGACGTCGTATACTATGATTTAAAAAGAGACAAAAAAGTCGTCACATAATATTGTAGCATTTCTAAGTATGTAAGAATATTCTCTGTCCGCTATGACTTACGTCAATTGATTTTAAGGTTATTTCCTATATTTGTGTTGATCAAAAAAGTTGCAGTGGTTATACAAATAAATCAAACATGATGGCGATATGTGCTTTGCGTAAATGTTTAAATAAGATCAACGAACAAAGATAAAAAACATCACTTTTCAGAGGTATTTCAAAAGTTTTAAATATTTTAGACCGAACTTTAGAATTTTCACATTTTTAATGATATTAAGGCATAAAATCAACAAAAAGCTTTCATTATTATTTAGGCAAGCTTCCGGTTATTAGTGTTAGTGTGATATTCTGACTTCATAATCCATTTTAATGGTATGTTGATACTGTTTTGTTTAATTTGTGCAAATATATTTATTGAAAATGTTCGAATTCTATGTGGGCGGTAACTAATATGCTATCTAAGATCCATTAATATATCTTTGTATTTTTCTATCGAGTCAGTATAAAGTCAACCGTCCTGACTACACTGTTTCGCAAAGGTACCTCTCCACGTCCTTCAAGCGTAACACAGATTGGAGTCTCATACTAAAAAGAAACAGAATGTTGGCCCGACAAACTATCAACAATATTAAAAATTAAGAAATATTAAAAAGAAGTTTTGTCTTTTACATCCAGCCATGAGTAGAACAAGGATGACCGGCACCAGCAGGTTGGCGGCACTGGTGGGCGTGTCCGCAACGCGGGTGTGCGCGCACAGGGCGGCCGACAGGGCTCCGAAGGCCGCGACGGACCACGTCACAGCCGTGCCGGGGCGCCCAGCGGCCCACGACGGGGCGCAGCCAGCTGTGAGGGCTGCGCAGGCGGCCCGCCATCATCACCTCGTACACCTGCAAGAATGATGAAAATGGATTATTCATTAATAAATTAACGGACTTAAAGTCCAATTACAAAAAAAAACGCCAAATGGGAAAAAATAGCAACAGAGAAAGTACAGCAAATACATAATATTATATGCAGCAATGACAAAAATAGGACAAAACATACTTAAGAAAGAAAATTCAAGCCAAGGTCAAGTCAAAGTTTTGGTAGTCGCAAATAATGAAAAAAATCATTTTGACTGCTACCGAAAATTCAAAACCACGACTTGAGTTGACATAATTAGTAAAGTGGTGATTGAGGAACAGCAATTCATTGTTAGTCACTTTCCGAGTTCAAGTCTTCCGAATAAAAAATAAAAACTGAGCGAAGCTAACAGTCCACAACGGAGTGCTTATACCGACCCTGATGTATGACAGTGAGGCATGGACATGGCAGAGGAAAGTAGACTAAATGCTGTAAAAATCATATCCCTGAGGTTTATGTGCGATAAAACTATATGTAACCGTGTATGTTTTTTCAAGATTCACGTTTAAAATGTATCTAATAATTTGTAACAATGTTTTATTATATTGTTCTGGATCTTTTGTCGTTATTACCATAAAAACCACAATTTTATAGTGAATAAATATTTATTATTAGATTTCTCTAGTTGACAAATAATTCTAACAAGTCACAACAGGTAGGAATTTTTGTTCAATAACTTAACAAAATCACTTCCTAATGCAGAACTGCAGAAAAATTCTAAAAACATACTACACATAATTACAATATGGCTAACAGAAAGTGACCGTGTTAAAAATGTGAATATCCGGAAATAATGCAAGGCTGATTGTAAGCGTAATGAATAGAATCGAGAAAGATTTAGGTATGTAGAGCGAATGAACGAAGAATAGAGTGTGAAAAAATAAGACGCGAAAGTGAATGGAAGAAGAAGTCGGGGACGCCCGAGCAAGACATAGTACGATCAAGTGAACCAAATACTTGAGTCAGGCCATAAAAGGAGTCAGAAAAACAAAAGAGTATGTATGCGACTATGTATGAATGCGAATGAAGCAAGGAGTGTGTGCCAAGACAGAGTTGTATAGTGGTTAGTTAGACTTTTATCGGATGCTGTGATGTGTGAAAGAGAGACGGAGGCGAAAAGGCGCCTGCGTGGTTGTAGATGGTTTCTAGTAATTTGCTTCCGTGCGATTTTTATTGAGAATGGGTTGTTTTTTTATCTGAATGAAGGGAAACTCATAGTAAACGTGTGTTTTTATTGATTTAAAAATATGTAAAAAAGTGACATGTGCAATCCTCTAGACTAAGATTCAACTGTCCAATTGTCTGCGGTAAGGGCAACTACTTTATCTCTATTAAAAAAACGTTTGAAGTATGTAGGGAAAGGGAATGATAATTAGTAAAACTCACTAGGACTTTATTGAGAGTATCTTTTACCTTGTACGGAGGTGTACTCGTACATACATTGTGTTTTTCTTTGTTTTGTTTCCGTCAGTGAAATAATTCACATAATAACGTTCCCTGGTTACGAATAGCCGGACAAAAATTGGATTCCTCCTACGTCCATCATTATAAGCGTAAAATAATGCTTGTGCAATGATGCCTTGCCTAGCAGAAAAATCAAACTCGTGACGCCTGGGTTGGAACCCGACGCATTTGTTAACTCGACTGCTAACCGGGCATACAAAAATTCATTTATATTTTCCCATGTTGGGTATTCAACCTGCGGCTTTCGTGATCTAGAGGCACGGAGGGTCCCGATCTACCACGGAGGTGGTTTCAAACTTTTAGGAACTTCTAAATTTGAATATGTTTTGACTTACCTCCGATGAAATTGATCCAGGGTCTGTAACGGGGGTGCCAGCATTCGAACTATCCGGAGAAAGGTCCATCCCCCCGAGTCCTAAAGCTCTCAGCTCGGCAGCAGTCGCCGGCCGATATCTGAGGATGATCACAGCCGCGCTGACGATGGTGTAGGCCAACAGCGTTCCAATAGACATAAACTCCACCAAGGTTTCCAAATCAAACAGCAGCGCTATGATTGCCGAGGAGAACCCAGATACAAGAAGATTGATAATGGGCATCTGGGTTTTGGAGTTGATGTTCCCGAGGCAACTGAAGATGAGGCCGTCTTGGGCCATTGCGTACAAGCAACGGGGAAGAGAAAACAGTGAACCGAGAAGAGAAGTCGTCATTCCACACAAAGCTCCAATAGCGACCGCGTATTTAGCCCAACTGATGTTGAGCGCTCCGAAAGCTTCCGGCAATGCAGCGTCAGGATTTATTTTATAATAAGGAACCATCAGCGTCAACGCAGATGAAACAAGCATGTACAAAACACCGACAGCGGTCAAGGACAGAATGGTGGCGATAGGGATGGAGTAAGTGGGGTCTCTGGCTTCTTCGCTGGAAGAAGATATGCTATCGAACCCGACAAAGGCGTAAAAGCAGGTAGCAGCACCAGCCAAAACGCCAGAGAAAACCAAACGGCATAAAGCCTCCTCTGCTGGCTGACCAGTTCACAGTGTCGGCATGGCTGAATCCAACACCAATTACAGCTATGATAACTATCAAGTTGAGGACAGTCAGGGCATTATTGATGTATGCGGATGTTTTGACGCCCAGAGCGAGGATCAACGAGAATGCGATACATATGGAGAATGCTAGAAGATCAGGGTATCTTCCCAACAGCTTCTCGTGCAACTCTCCCGTGAAGGAGACAGTGACATTACTGATCATCCCTCCGACCATGGAATCCAAATATCCACTCCAGGCTCTTGCGACGGATGCAGCACCTGAAATAGAATGACAAAACCAGAATAAGAAAAAAAAACGCTATCGTATAAGAAACTGACAAACCCGACTGGGGTATATTGTGGGGCTGTATGTAGTGAGGAAGGGAAAAAGGATGTTGGGAGTTACTTGACTATTCAGATCTGGTTACCAAAGACGGTTAAAGCCATTTCAAGCAAAGTTTGGATTCTGAATGGTGATCTTTTATCAAGGCGACACATAGAGTATCTACCACTCTGGAACGTGATTTGAACCCGCAACCTCTTGCTTCGCAGTCGACGATCCTAAAAAATTGACCACGGAGGCCGTCAGTTAAAGCCAAATATTTTTACTAAAATATTTCAGACAGTTAGATTGAATAATTGTGTGAAATGAAAATCTACACGAAGCGAAGCACTTTTAACGTAATCAGGCATTATTTGATTGAAATCAACCACGTACCTTCTTATTTTACAAAAACATTAGCGATGCAAATTTGAAATCATTAACGTTTTTTACGTTACGTCAAAGAAGTAAAAAATGTTTCCTTCTTCAAAAAAAACTTTTAGCCTCACAACACACCCCAATCGGGGATGCCATAGTCTCACTGGCTCTAGACGGTTCAAAACAGTTGGGACTCTTGTACAGAATTAACATTACAAAATAATTACTGTTAGTTTCATTTAAACACATTTATTTGAGGGTATAATATGTCCATAAAAAGTAAACCAATTAAAGGCGTAGCAATTACTTTTAAGCAATCTAGATTAACAAAGGGAATTAAAATGTTTCAAACAGTGTAAGTGCTCAAATAAATGTAAGTGGGAAGGTAGACGGTGAGAAGAAAAAATGATTTAAATTGAAAAAAGTACTCGAGGTGGTTTAAACAAAAATTAAAGATTCAAATAAAAAATTAATAAAATAATCGTATTTGGCAATACGCATATTCGCACATCACATTTTCCAATATGTTACCAGGTCATAGTACCGTGTGTGATTGAATAAGCGTAATGAATAGGTTCAAGAAAGGGACGCTTATCTGGTTTGGGCAAGTAGAGCGAATGGACGAAGAAAATAGTGCGAAAAGAATATATTACGCGAAAGTAAATGGAAGAAGAAGACGGGGACGCCCGAAAAAGACATGACACGATCAAGTGAATCAAATACAGGCCACGTGAAGATTCAGAATAACAGAAGAGTATGTATGAATGTGAACGAAGCGAAGCGAGTGTCTGCCAAGACAAAGTTGTATGGAAGTCCGTCCTCTCTGCCTACCCCTGCGTAGAAACGGCTTGATGATAAGTTATTTAGTTAGTTAGTCATAGTACCGTCCGGAGCAAACGTCACCGACTTTCTTTTTCCGGAATTCAAACAAGCAAGTTTTTAAGGACGATCGGAGACCGTTTACGAGGTATTATATGTTCAAGCCTTTAATCATGAAAACAACAGACCTATCATGTGCTCCAGGATGATATTCCAGCCGATGACGAAGGCCCAGAACTCCCCTATACTGACGTAAGTGTAGAGGTATGCGCTGCCGGCCCTCGGGACTCTGGTTCCAAACTCTGCGTAGCACAGGGCGGCCAGAAGGGAGGCTAAGCCAGCCAGGAGAAAGCTCAGCACCGTAGCAGCCCCCGCTAGCTCTCTGGCAACGGTTCCAGTCAGCACGTAGATTCCAGCTCCTACCATATGTCCAATTCCTGGAAATAGAGTGATACAATTTTTAGAGACATCTGTTCAGCTGGGTTCCCAAAGGGTCTTCATCCAAAGGATGTGCACCAGGACAGCGATCTGTGGTCCTACATTTGGTCTGTGATGGTTAGTTAGTTATCTAAAATTTTGATTAGAAAGCTGTTGGATTTTTTGAGACTCACCAAGCAGAGTAATATCGAGGGTAGAGAGACATCTGTTCAGCTGAGTTTCCAGGGGGTCCTCATCCAAAGGTCTGGTCCTTCCGAACCTCAGGCACAGCCCGGCCACTACGCGCGCTAGCACCTGCCTGCGCGCGCCCGCCATTCTAGAGTCTTTCTGCAAACATAAAAACAGCATTACGTACGCACTAAACACACTTTTTCTGGTACCATCTTCTACCAAAGCTTGGGCATTTTTTTTCAGGCTGTAGCCGAGAACAACGCAACCAGCATGAATACATTTCATCTTTTTATGTTGCCATCTCTCACCTGAGTTTGTTTATTATCAGACAGATTTCACCCCGCCAACTGCAGTCCGGACAACCCAACGGAAAAACACTCGTACCAGTTACGTAGATTCCAAAGCCACGGTGTGATGCCTTCTTTTACTACGTCTTTCATCAATCTTCTCCTATATTATTAGTTAAGTAATCTTCGCAGAATAAACACTTCAAGAAATCACAGCGAAATCATCGTAAATCCAAACGATTTAGTGTATTCGCAGTACATCGATAGAGTAGCAGACACGGCTCAAGCCGTTTATATACTACCATATGGCTAGCAATGGCTGTTTTTACACGAGACTTTATTATTATTTGAGCCGAACACCTATCCAGCCATATTGTTTCCTGAATCAAGCTTGAGCTTTTGATTTAGTGCTTCTTCTTCATGTGTGTTTTTTAGCATGCAAGTGTCTTTAAACTTGTTGGAGCTACACAAAATATCTTTACATCATTATTAAATAAGCTGTTATTAGAAAAAACACACACGAGTCTTTTGTAAGTAAGCCAGAATAGGTCAACATTATTATGCCAAGAGTGAAATTTATATTTTCTAATAGAATATTCAAGTTTCTCACCACCCTACAGAGATCCTTATTTATTAATGAATACTGGTCCATCCAAAGTTACAACAGTATGTTTGATAAGATGGTCAACTATTCCATAGAATATACAAGTTGGCGGTTGGTTATTGGTATCCCAACGATACCCAAAGTCTTTCCTAATCCGAATAGAACTTCAGATAGAACATTTGCTATTCCCTAGAACGTCCGAAATATTTATACTGGCGATGAAACAAAATGCTACGTCGTAGTCGAGATTTTTTTTTCTGGGAAGCTTAATAAAGTTTACCAATTTGATTTATTTAATGAATAATATTATTTAAAAAAAAACACACACAAACCGTTTAGTACACGGTTCATATCAAAGCAGAATAGGCTTATCATGTTGCGGTTTCCGGGAGAGATATGAGTTATCAATGATTAACGATGTTTGTAAACAATACGTAACAGGTAATAGCGGTTTTAGACCACGATGTAATTTGCTAGGCCAGCTGGCCTAGTTGATAGGAATTATTTAAGTTAAAGAGTAGTGGTTCAAAGTTGGTAGTGCTAAATCATACGGAGGAAAATGTTATTATGAGATATCTTTTGAATCTTTTAAGGGTAGATGTAGAAAAGTGTTAATTTTGCAGAAATAAGCTTGATTTTATTATGCGTAGAAAGCCCTGCGTGGAAATTAATTAGTAACAGGATAATTATGACCTTTGGAACTCTCTTTCTATAAAGGAGAGAAGAGATGGGGTAGGGGTGGCGGTATTTGAATAATCACCGCACCCGTTGAATTCGTGTTTCAGACATATGTTTCCGGAATTTTCGATTTCACTTGCGTTAATAGCCAATATTAAATAAATTAAATTTATACTTTAGTATGTAAAACGAGACTTTTTTTGTCGATGGAATTTAAAAAAATGAAATTAAAATGACTGTACTAAAAAAAATGTTATTCCCAATTCTTAAACGTTATCCTTTTTATCTTGTTTTAAATTTTCTGTTAAATTTATATAAATATTTTTACACTTTTTGGATACATAAAGAGTTTTTCAAATTCCTTATAGCAGTAATCACAATCGAAAACCTTCATGACATATTATGTTTTCTAAGAAAACCTCAAAAACTCTAGATTAAGTACTGACAGAGTTTTCTTTAGAATATAAGAATACAAAATCAATATGATCAAACTAATTTTAAGCTAGTACTAACATACGGTTATACCATTGCTTTGTCAGTATTTAATATTTTTTGAAAAAACACTGAAAAAACGCATTTAACGGCAAAATTCTCAGTTTGAAAAAAACTATTTGACGACAAAACTGTACTGTTTTAACGTAAGAAATGCTCAAACCTATAAAAATATTATTTATAATAATTACAGTACCTCGTTAAATAATATTTTTATGACATTTGACTGAGTGAAATCATAAAGCGTAATCAAATGAGACGTAGTTAAAATTTTACCTACAAATTGAGAGGTTAAAAGAAAATCGGTTTTCCCAACATACGGTGATTCATATTCTGATGCAACTTGAATTTTCTCAAAAGTTTCAGTAAAATAAAGAAAAAACATTCTTCAAATATGAATATTAGAAACTTCTAAATGATTTAAAAATGTGCTAAATAATTAAAAATCACAAAAGAAAACATATGTTTTTGTGAACATTGAATTTGAATGAAAGAGGATTATTATTAAGGCTTTCGTTTTTAAATTCCTGAACTTTTAAATTACGATAAAAATTGATGAGATCTCTTTGTATTTTGTATCAAATTGATGGTATTTGTATAAGATATTGATAAAATATTTGAAATAAACTCACGTTTGGTAAATGACAGGACTCCGGTCCGAAGTAGAACCTTCACACTTCGATACTACAAGAGGAAATTCAGTTTCGTGCGCACGCGCAGGCAAACAAATCGATGGCGGCCATTTTAAGTACGTCGCGCGCCTACAAGTGGGCGAAATACTGGACAGTAAAACGCTTTCAAATGCTGGTAACTTTTTAAGACACTTACTAAAAAGGCTTAAAGCATAACCTAATACAAAGATTAAAAATATGCCATTGAAATAAAACATTTTGAGTCAGTGCCATCAACTAAATCATTTGAATGTTTGTATACCGAGTTAGGCTCTTTTAGTTGAGTTGGTAAATTTGTGTCTCCGAGTTGAAAAGAAGGTACCTTTTTCATTCTAAATAATTATTTTATGAAATGGATCATGTGGCCTTTTTACTGATGTTCTTGAATTTTCGGGTAGTGGATAGTTGGTTTCAGTTAAGGTTTAGAATTAATCCCCGTTTTGGTCGTTGGGGTTTATATGGGTAAACTTTTAGTTGGAGGTTATAAATTGTTCGTGGAGTGGGTGTCTTTTCTAATGCTTGAAGCTCAGTGAAATTATTGCATCGGGCAGAAACTCATAAATATTTGAGTTATATGAAATTCCTATTCGGTTTATTGAATCAGTCTAGGACGTGTTATCGTTCTTGTTCAAAGGAATCTATGACAAAGCACAGTATGGTCAAATGATGTAGACGGAAGCACAAGTAGTAAAATAATGAAAAAAACGAAAAAGCTCGATAAGGTCATTGACAAAAGGTTGAAAGAAGGATGTTCAAATTGAAAGACAGTCATTGAACGCAGTTTTTGCTAATTAAAAGTTATTTAATGCCAACACTTTTGTATGGCATTAAAGCATATAACTACAAGAAGGAGAATTAAATAAATAAACGGAATTTCACCAAATTTCAAACAATCTGAAAAAAGGACGATTTGATAATTTGAAGACGTAGAGCAGCGGCTGAGGAAAAAAAGAAGTTTCAAGAGATTAAACGAGGCGTAGTCTAATAATTGAAGGGGTTTGGTACGGCCCCAGGAATAAATTGCACTATTAAATTATTTACTCATTCCATGACAAACTAGAGCAGCTTTATAAAATGCCCGACCCTAAAAAATTTACATTTCTCTTACATAATAACACGATATTATATAAATATTGCATCATAGTTCTATAATAATTCTTTTAACTCCACTATTATTAGATACTACTTTAAAATAAGCATTTTTTTGTTGTTTCTTTGGGTAATGTATTCATTATCAACACTTGTAGGATTGTTACGATGTAAAATGTATGTATATTTGTATCGTATCCACTGTCATTAATTATGGGATTTAGTACCTTGTATCTTTATCTACTGTCAATGTATCTTATATGGAACAATTAATGGATCAATAAAGTTTTACGGTCAGCGTCTGTTGTATCATCTAGCATTGTATTACAAATATCAACATATTTTATATTATTCTACTTGTACTCACTATCACCTACCTTAGAACCGGTTCTAATGACCTAGTGAGGTAGGTAATGTAAAAAAATAATGTAAGAAACAAAAGTTGATAAAAAAACAAAAAATAGTTGTGTCGGATCCATAAACATAAAATACAAGACGCGTCATATTCATACAAATCTTAGAAAAATGTAGCAGCACTAGTAACGTCTTATATTCCGCTTCATTCGCGTATGAAAAGGATAGCCATTCGAAGAATATGTGTGTACTGATGAGATAGCTATATAAACGTCCCACGCTACTGCTATAATCAGGTTTTGCGCTACTAGCTCTTGTCTTTCACACACTTATGTATTTCTGCATTCGCTATCTCACACCGTTTTCATGAACCTTTAAATCTTGTGGATTATTGTATTTATTTAATTGAAATAATAAGTGATTTTGTGGATAATTATGAATGGAAAGAAACTCCATGAGATATGTTTCTTACTCCCGAATGATTTTTACACCTCTCAAGGCATTTTTTTTCTTAGAAAGGAGTCTACAGCGACGCGTTTGTGGCAGGTGGTGACAGCTTGTCTGTCGAACGAATGTTTGTGTGAAACTAAACGTAGTAAATCTCAGCTATGTCTCGCGGACTTGGTTAAGTGCATCAATGTGCGTTGTCTCAGTAACGTATCTACATTATTTGATTAAGTTAAGGTCGGATCATGAAGAAAGTCGTAATAAAAATTACAGTAGATACTACAGTTTCACGAGTAAATGACAGTTTGAAAAGTAACATACAGTCTTACGATGCCTTCGTAATGCAAAACAGCTACCATGCATAGTAATAACTAACAACTAAATAGGAGATCTTTTGAAAACTGTTGAATAATATTTATTATAAAAAAAATAACTGAAACATAGTTCTACAAAATTAACTAAAAAACGGTAAATTAAATAAAAACAGTTGGTAGAACATACATGATACCTATATTGTTTTAATTTGAATGAAAAGGGAGTATATGTCGAGAGAGAAATTCCTGGCATTCCATTTTTATTTATTTATTTTCATAGAGAATAGTCCCAACTGCTCCCAACCGTTTGGAGCCAGTAAAATTATGGGATCCCCAATTGAGGTATGTTGTGAGGATGAAGGTAGTTGAGAAGGGAAGAAGATGGGTAGGGGAAGGTTGGAAAGTACCTGGCTTTTCAGAGCTGGTCACTAAAGAGGGCTGGAGCCATTTCAAGCAACGTTTCATTTCCGAATGGTGGTTTTTCACCAGAGCGATACTTAGAGTATCTACCACTCTGGAACGCGCCGCAAATATACTATACAATATTTCCTTTTTTTTATTATTATGACACACATTTATCAAATTAAAGTTATTTTCGCGCGTTGGGTTTGAACCCGAGACATCTGGATTCGTAGTCGATCGTCTTACCAATCGACCACGAAGGCCGACAAATTCTATTATTTTTGCCTACTTCTGCAAAATATGGCGTATTTACTCAATAACCTAGTACCCTTGAAGTAACAATATATGGGGAGAGAGCTAATTCTTTGTACCCAACCTACTCGTATACAAATTGGGATAAATCATTTGCTCCGGGTTTTCACGTCGTCCACCATGAGAAAGAAAGAGACAACAAGATTTTCCAAATTATCACACCGCTTTAAAGTATTATAAGAATGTTCTACGTGTCCAGCGTCTCCGTTGACTCCGACCACACGTTTTGATGTGCGACATAAATTGATATAACCCAACAGTTTTTTAGGTTATATGCTATATTTTTGTTTAAAGCTGTTTTGTGAAATAGTGGTTATACAAATAAACAAAAACATCATTTTGACATGAGCTATGAATGGATGTATAAATACCCTAGCCCTAGCCCTAGCCACGCCCAGGTCTAGCCGAGTCCGACAAAACTCATAAAAACGGGCTACATCAGCGCTACCTCTTATATATTTTTGCTCTGAGCTAGTACCTATGTTACTTAAAATTTTATTATTTTTTAGTAATAATAAAATAAACCTAATCGTATGTTCCAATACATCTTTACATATGTCAATGATGTTTTATGTTTGACTTTAAAATATTAAACACGAAAGAAATAAGTAAAACATCATAATATTAATGAAATCCAGTAATTTATTTCATCACCTAAAACGTATTGATCATTTGAAGTATAACATTTAGTTTAACACGCGAATTAATTCGGGTCTCAAAGGGTTTGAAAATATCCAAGTTCTACAGTGGCTAGTTACTTACATAAAATGTAATAACGACGTAGCACCACATCGCATTAAAGGGAAATTTGTGGATCCTTGTAATTTGCTTGAAAACGGAGAAGGTCATTAAGGGAGAAAAAGCGCCGCAAAAGTGTCATTTCGTTGTGAGAACAAAGCGATATGACACCGAAAGAGAACGCAGGGTGTTTCATATGGAGCAAACATACAGTAGTTCTCGAATATTGTATTTTTGTTAGTCCTTTGATAGAGTGTCACACTGAAAACTTTAACAAAAGTTACGTAACGTTTTGTTGTAATTTGTTTGGTCAAAGCAACGATTTTCAGCACAAAATGTTATTTATCCTTTGAGTAAATACCAGATATTTTCACTAATAAAAAAAATTCAGATTTTTAAAAGTAACTAATCTTTCATTTTTTTATAAGATAAGGATCATGATTTTAGACAGTTTTAATTTGTATACATATTATGTATTATTTTCTAATTGTTAGTTAGTCTCATAAGCATAATATTTCTACACTCGAAATAGTGTATTCATCTTTAGTTCGTAGTCAAGTGGAATATAATTCTTCTATCTGGTCCCTTTAATATAAAATCCACTACGACTCCATCGAAAAAAATCAATATAAATTTTTAGATACATAAACTATAAAATTAATCTACCAATTTAAAATATTAACTAAAACTACTTGATGGAAGAATTAAATTTATTAAAACTTTCAGATCAAAGAATTGTTTTTGACAAAAAAAAAATCTTTTTTGAAAAATTACAATATTACATTGAATTATTTTTTTTAATTTTTATTTTACTGCAAACTCGTTTTGTCACTTCAGTGACATCTTCAGCGAGAATAATAAATATTTAAAGCAATACATGTATGTTTATTTATAATTTACAATTTAAGAATTTTCTTATTCTCCCTGAAGATGTCACTGAAGTGACGAAACCAGTATGCAGTAAAAAAAAAAAATAAAAAAAAAAGTGAGCCATACAAAAGTATTTATCAATCATTAATAATGAACTTTCAGAAAGAAATCACACAATTAAAAGATATGAAGTTTTGTTGGATTACAAAAACTTAATTAACGCAATGAAAGGTTCTTAAAGCATATTATAGATTTACGGTCCATTACTTTTAGTAAATGCCTATGAAAAATTATTGCCTTTCAGTTTAAGCTATTAAAAATGCTTCTAGCCCAAAATGTAATCACTCGTCGCAGATATAAAAAAAAACATTGAGTGCTGCGTAAACTTTCAATTTCGTATTATTAATATAAAGTACCTAACTCAACTTTGATGAGAGATAAAACTTCTTTATATAAAAATACCTATTCGACCTCATTTATAATACGAATATGAAATAAGTACCCACTAATACTTTTATCAGTAAATGCAATTAGTCCATTTAAATACTATTTTTTATAGTAAATTAATTTATTCATTTTAGTATTATTACTATACAGTTCTGGTATTTTTTCTTTCTATTTTTAGTGCTGTTTCGACATTCAAGGTCAATTTCAAACAATTTGATTAAATAAAATTTTTGAAAATGAGAAATTAAATGAAAATTATTATAACTTGTACTTAATATTTACATTAAACCACACGTTTAAAAAAATGTTTTACTGGGCATGGTTAGGTTAGCTAACTAGCTAACCATTATGTTTTTTCCCCGCAGGGCTGGGCAGCGAAAAAGGATAGCCATAAAACTCTGTTTTGACACACACTTTTTGCTTCATTCACATTCATACAAAACGTCTCACAGAAACTCTTCAAAGTATTTAATAATATTAAAAGTTTTATTCCAGAAGGTATGCAGGAGTAGTGCAATGCAATACCTTCCATAATTGATAATAATAATAATAAAATAAAAGTTGTAATACACACAATTATAAAGAAAAAATAAAATAAACATAAATTCATAAGAAAAAAATAAAATAATACATGTAAAAATTATAAATGGAGGATTAAAAGGTCTCATGTCTGTAAAAGGACATTAAAAGGGAGTCCATCCAGGCAGTATTAAGATTAATGGGGGCAATAACTTACTCCAATGAGCTTCTATGCTAGAGTTTCTTAAAAAAACCGTTATGTTTTATTTTTAACTTAGCTGTTAGTACTTCCACTTTTCCAGAATTATGGAAAGTTTCCAAAATTTGCCCTATTTTTAAGAATGGCTCCAAAAAATCTATTGAAAAATAATTTATAAATTTATTTTGCCTCAAATTGACGCTTATATTATACCTGAACAGCATGGTTTCAGAAGAGGCAGATCCACTGAAACCAATCTGATGGTATTCACTGATTATGTTGCTAGATCCTTAGACAGTGGATACCAAGTAGACTGTTCATATAACGATTTTTTCAAAGCTTTCGATACCGTGAATCATGATATCTTGCTCGCCAAACTTGCCAAATGGGCTTCTCCTTTCATATGCTTCAATTTTTCAGAAGTTACCTCGAAAACAGAAAGCAATTTGTCACACACGGAATCTTCCAATCCGCTGAGTTTTCTGTTCTTTCTGGTGTTCCCCAAGGGTCAATCTTAGGTCCACTTCTCTTTTCTATTTTATTAATGATATTGCCGAAGTCATCCATTTTTCTCGCTTTCTCCTTTTTTGCAGATGACCTTAAAATATTTCTACAAATAAGAAGTATTAAGGATTGCCTGCTTCTTCAAGCTGACGTCGATAACATTTCTGAATGGAGTCGACAAAACCAGCTTCATTTCAATATCTCGAAATGTGTAGTCCTTTCTTTTACCAGATCATTAAGTCTCACCCTACCACAGGTACACTATGCTCGGTCATAATCTCAAACGCGTTTCCACCATAAAGGATCTTGGGATTGAGTACGAAAGTAAGCTTGCATTTCGTGTTCATATCGAAGGGGTGTGCCAGTCGGCATTGAAAATGTTAAGGTTCGTTCGTAGAACCGTCAGAGTTTTTCGGGATACCCGAACTCTGAGAACACTCTACTTCTCTTTGGTCCGCAGTAGGCTGGAGAGTGGTTCAATTATTTGGAATCCTCATGAGGTGGGGTACTCCCTCATCTTGGAGAGGGTCCAGAAAAAGTTCCTGAGATTTCTATACATGAGGGAGTACGGCCACAAACCGTGGCTCTACCCAACAAACTTTCTCCTGGGCACGCTCGGACTTCACTCCTTACAGCTCAGGAGAGAGGGGTGTGCCGCCACTCACTTCGTCAGACTGCTGCGGGGCTATATTGCAAACCCTGCTATTGTGGAGCGCGTAAGTCTCTATGTTCCTGATGACTATCTAAGACAGCGTCTTCATAGATTATTCTATCTTCCTGCCTGTAGGACCAACCTGCCAATGGTTCTGCCGGTGGGGAGAAGTATTTTGCTCCTGAACAAAATCTCTTCCGATATCGACTTGTTTCATGTCAGTGAGGAGAGATTCAGAAGTGAAATCCTATTGATTCTTGAAAGACTTTCTCCTCATTGACCTGATTATCACCACTGCCTGAAATTTAATTTTTTTGAAAAAATTTTTTTTTTTGTGTATCTTTATTGGTACTATAATTTGTAATTATTTTGTAAAAATTTTAATTTATTTCTTATATGCATTAAATTTAAAAAGTTTGTCATGTATAAGAAATTTAATAAAAAAATATTATTATTATTATTAATTCGGAATCTGACGGGATTCCATGATGAGGTCATTTCTAGATTTGTTGATCCTTTCCCTCATTCCTGCTGCCCTGGTTCTCATAAGGGCTGCATATCCTGGAACTCTCCCATCGGTGAACATACCGGAAGCACTGCAGTGCCTGGGAAGACTGAACATCATGCGGTAGGCGTTGTTGTACTGGACCCAAAGCTTTTCCTTGCTACTCTTCTCAAAATTGGTTCAGAGCTCGCACGTGTATAGGGTAGTACAGAACGCCAGAAAGGGTACCCTTTTCACTTTTGAACTACAGAGCTGAAATCTTCTAGTGAGTATGATTGATTTCACACTGAGTGCTCGCCTTTGCCTGTCAATGTCGTCGTCAATCATTAGCTTGCTGGTGATGATGTGCCCTAGATATTTGGTTTCTTCTACCACCCTTAGAACCTCACCGTTCAAGATAGTTGGAGGAATATTTTTCGGATCCTGCCCATGTCTGATAACCATCAGTGAGGTTTTTAGCAGATTGTAAATCATGTTGTTTTCATGTGCAAACTCTTCACAGATATTCAAGAGGATACGTAGCCCTCTTATAGACGGCGTCGTGAGTTACATATCGTCATTATTAAAAAGCTATCCTCCGATATGGCAGCCCACCCTAGCATTATTTAATCTATGGGTAAATTCTTCAATATAAATGTTAAACAATAAGGGGGAAATGCATCATCCTTGCATAACTCTGCTTTTCAGATGAAAAGGTTCGGATAATCCATTTTTACACTTGACCAGGTTTTCTTGTTGCCGGGGACGAGTGTTGAGAATGTAGACGACCTTCGATGGTATACCCCTTTCCATGAGTTTAGTCCATAATAAGGGTGATGGAGTCTGTCAAACGCCTTACTGAGGTTAAGAAATCACGCGTAAATAGTTATTTTCTTCTTCCGATAGTGTTCTAACGTTCGTTTTACGTAAACTATCGCTGTGTCATTTGATTCAGTTGAAAGTTCCATGTCTTCCTCGGGCATCCCCGACTTCTTCTTCCATTCACTTTCACGTCATATATTCTTTTCACACTTCTTTTTTTGTTCATAGGCTCTACATGCCTAAACTATCTAAGCGTCCTTTTCTTGATACTATTCATTACGCTTAAATCAGCCTTGCATTATTTTCGGATTTCAACATGGTTAGGTTAGGTTAGGTTTTTCTGAAAATTTACAAATTGTTCTTAAATAATTATTGAATATACTATAATCCACAAATTTAAGCGTTCTGGCTCTCTCTGACATCATATGAATATAAAAAATCTTATCATTTTATTTCAAACCGATAACTCAACAATTAATGTGGGCGCTGGTCCATTTCTGATAGCGAGCAATCCAGCAGGAATACCTTAGGAAAAACCTTTGCCTTATAGTGACCTAGTTCTTCCTGTTCGCGGCTCCTTTCCGCCACTTCCTTCCACTTCCTGTTCCCATTCAGGAACCGGAACAGACGGAGGCTGTGTGTCATTGACTCGCCTCCACCTGTTGATCGATTCGCGCCTGCGCCTTGAGAGGAATTTAATAAATTCTAGCCATTATTCAGATATTCCTGGTAATTTTTGCCGATTTGATTTGCACTCGTGAAGTTGAAGATGAGCTCAAAAATGATAAAAGTTGCGTTTACCTAGACATCTGAGACAATATCAGCTGGGCTAGTTTCATGACACAAGCGCACACCGTTCGATAAGTTTTTGATGCATCTATTTGATATAAAACTTTTTACTGCTCATAAGTTTGCTAGAATATGCCAGTGTCATTTGGTCCCCTTTGGATTGAGATTAGAAGATTAGGGCGAGAAAGAGGCGATTATTCATATGATGAAATTGAACAATCACTGAAAATGTCTTCATTAGAAAAGCGTAGGAAAGACTTTGATTTAATTTGCATTTTCAAAATAATTAATTGTATTATTGACTCACCTTCTTTGTTGCAACTAATCTAGTTCAATATTCCTTGCCGTAGACTCAAAAAAAATGAATTGCTGTTCCTCAATAATCACTCTACTAATTATCGGTATCATTCTCCACGGTACAGAATGTCGAGACTTGTTAACTCAAGCCATGGTCTTGACATTTTTGGTAGCAGTCTAAATGATTTTTGTCATTCTTTACGACTCTACCAAAACTTTAAATTGACCTTGGCTTTAATTTGAATGTTATTTCTTTTGTATATTTCGTCCTTTTTTGTCATCGATTCATTTAATATTATGTATGTACTGTTCTTTCTCTAGTACTTTTTATTACTATTTCGTGTTTTGTGGTTTTTTTTTTTGTAATTGGAGAAAAATAGTCCGTTAGTTTATAAATAAACAAATATAGATAGTTTTACGCGTGATATCTTTTTCTTCTTCAGAGACAATGTTAAACTGTTTTACAACAATTGAGAATTTTAACGAAGTTCCTAAAGATAATATATATATGTAAATAACTACGAAATTTAAAAAAAAAAACTCAAAGTTTACTTCACACCTAAGTAACTCAAAATTTTTATATGATATGATATCTATTTTCAATCATTAAAATTTAAGTATAAAGAACTCATGATAATACTCCCTCTAAGTACGAGAATTTTCTCAATTAGGTAGGTAATTATCACGAACTAGATATATTATAAGAATTCTCATTCATATTCAATCATGCACATATGCAGGTAATTGAAAAAAAGACTATCAATAAAAAAACGATTTTATCATTAAATATTCAAATAATAGTAATAATCTAAAACACAAATACGGAACAGAAAAAAAGCCAGAAACTAATAAGAACAATGGTCATGACCTAGACACGAACTCGGAACCTCTACTCTATCCGGGGAGATTAATAACACTACCTTATTAGTAAGCGGAATTTTGAAACGATCTCATACTTCTATTGAAAATTATTAATATTTGAAATTCTTCCGATTTTAAGCTGCTATCTTTTGTCACCATTATTCTCTTTATTTTATGGCTTTTTTCTGTTTGTGTTTTAGATTTTTAATATTATTTGAATTTTAAGTAATTAATAAGCATTAATGCTTTAAAGTTTATTCCAATTTTGATTTTATCATTGCTCAGAAAAGATACATCTTTTGTACATGTAATTTGAAAACTTTTAACTTAAAACGTTTCAATGTTAATTATTTCGTTCATAGTTTATACGAAAAAAATATAATTGACTTTTATTCAAATAACATGGCTAAATTTATTTATAACATTTTTTCGACATGTAAGGATTCGTTTGAAATGTTTTCTGCCACTAAAGATATGAAACATCTACAAAAGACCTCTTTAAATTTGCACAGTTCATTTAAAAAAATATATTAAGAGATCGGAAATGAGAAACGTTTTCGAATTTAGATCAGACTCGCTGTAATGGAAAGAAAATATTGTTAATCTTCATATCTGATTCTCCATTGTGTATTTTCGGCGAAGAAATCAAAGACGTTGAACACACTTTAACGAAATGCATTAAAAACTACCACAAATCTGATTCTCCATTGTGTATTTGCGGCGAAAAAATCAAAGACGTTAAACAAACTTTAACGAAATGCATTAAAAACTACCACAAATATCGATATTGATCACTTATTTTCACTTCGGTGAGTTTAAAACCTGCGACTTAAGTTTTCTATTAATTTTTCTTTGTTATTAATTTACTTGTTGAATCCGAAGTTGGGTTGGAATACTAAATGACTTAATGTGTTTCCAGCTTCAGATGAATTAAAAAAAATAGTGAACTTCCTACACAATTTTCATCTACGACACGATAGTAATAATAATAATAAGCTGGTTTCTATAGCGCCGTTTTCGTTAAAGAAATGAAGACCCCACGGCAATAACCTGTTTTCTAACTGTCGAGTCATTCTGAGATATTTAGTATTTTGCGTTTTGTTAAAAAAAAGTGTGCATCGTCAAAAATCCCTTAAACTATTTTTTATGAATGCAATGGCTAACATACTTAATTTAATATGTAACTTAGCATTTTAATGCATTTCTGCAATACAATGTTATTATTGTAGATAACACGTTTTTGCCATTAAAAAATATTTCACTTAATTTACAGTTAACATGTTCAACTCTTTGATTTTCAATGTTAGTACCATTTTCACGATCTGAAAGTGTGTTCATTGGATAGAGCGTACCAGAATTAATTTAGTGAGAATACTAACTCATTTTTGACAAAATAAGTTAGTTAACAGGTTTTTGTCGTGGGCTTTTCAAAACCACCCCAAGAGCGCTTTTCAACATAATTAACAAAAACTTTAACTTACACTAAAACTAATAACTAGTGGCGTATAAATTATAACATATAACTATGTACTTATACCTACAACTTATGATATGTGACTTAAAATTTAAACTTATTACTAATGACTTAGAATTTAGACTAACAACAAAGATTTGTTAATATTGACTTATGCCTAATACTTAAAACTAGTGACTTACAACTAACATATTTAAATTTACAAATATATGTAGTGGTTGTTGCCCGTGCTTTCAAAATCTAGGGTAGAAAAAAAAGGAATAAACAATAGTAAGACTAAGTATAGCACTTGGACTGAGTGATCAAAACTCCAGTGAAGCAAGTTGACGTTTTTATGGGTATAATAATTTGAAAAGGTAGTCTTTAGTTTTGCTCTGAATTCAGTTGAGCTGTCGAATCTAGAAATCAAAATCAAGAAGAATATTGGGGAGAAACGAGAAAGAGAAAGACGTTGCATTTCATGGTTTCTCAACCACGTGAACGTAAAAATACAGATTTGATAAGTTGTCCCAACTTCTAACTATTTAATTATAATACTTGGCCAATTTATGTAGCGCCATTTTTGTGAAATATCACCTCAAAGGCGCTAATATTTATGATCTGACTTATCTATTGAAAAGGAATTGGACAGATTTATAGTGTATATCTGGTCTAAGCAATGTGTTTTATATCAAACATAAATTTTAAGGAAGACTCATCCTTTCCACTCATACAATTAATTCAGGACTCTCAGGTTTAGAGATGAATTTGCTAGTACCTACAAATTATTAAATATCTGCTTTAAATTTAACCCAATTTCGCATTGGTTATGAAGAAACTTTGAGATTCAAGTTAGATTGTTTAGCAGGTATCGACAATTTTAAGTCAATAAAAAACGATGAAAGCTTAAATTTAATAATACTTTTAGTGATTGGTCTGATTTTTATTGCGCCGTTTACGCGAAAAATACATCAAAAGGCTTTTTACTACAATTTTTTTATAACCTACAACTAATCACTACTAAAACTAATAACTAGTTGCGAATAAATTATAAATTATAACTATTGACTTAACTAATTTCTTATTTTGAAACTGTTAATTCGTGGTGGAAATTTATTCCACTATTTTATTTATTTAAGACCTGACCGGTTTCAAGCGACGGGCATCTTCAAACTGGTAAAATTTTAAGTAAATCTATGGCATATACTCGTATACTATTAGTGTCCGGAATGGACGCTTATTGAGTCTCATAGTGAACATCTGTGACTTTGGCATTTGTTTTATTTGCTGACAGAGGCGGCTTTACAATAACATTCAAAACCACCAGGCTGAAGATGCCCGTCATAAGGTGAAATCGGTCAGGTCTTAAATAAAAAATTGTGGAATAAAGTTTATAATTTGGTATTATTAAAATTATAAACTAAGACTTAAGGTTAGTGCCTTTTAATAATTAAGACTTATGGTTTGTGACTTACAACTAAGATTTATGAATGTTGAATAAACTGGCGACTTATAACAAAGACTTAACTATAAGTATCGCCCTAATAAATAGTGTATTTATACAGTTTCGTGTATTTCTTTAAACATCCATGTTATTCTATGTTATATTATATACCAGGTTTAGATTGGTTAGGTTAGGTTAGGGCTTACCTTGGTAAGAAGAGGTAAGATGAGAGTAGTAGATACTAGAAGTATCGCCCTGGTGACAGACCACTATTTAAAATCAAAACGTTGCTTGAAATGGCAAAAGCCGTATTTGGTGACCAGGTCTAAATAGCCAGGTATTACCCAACCTTTGTTCCCCATATTTTTCTCCTCTCCACTGCCTTCAGCCTCACAACATACCCTATTTGGGTGTGCCATAGTTCCACTGACATCGGACAGCTAGGAACAGTTATAACTTTAGCTGTATTGACCCACAAACGCGTTAGATTCCTACCCGGGTGTTAAGTAGCATGCGTACGACGTGTTATATCGTACAAAAGAGAGTAAGATTCAGGGGTAAATCGCTCTCCCAATTTTGTGTATTCTGAAGCTAAAAAATAAAAAGATCAATGCTGGTATATCAAGGTAATGTTACTAGATCAAGTTTAGGAAATAAAAACATCATATTCTGGGAAAAAGCCTTTCGGCATGAAAAACCCAATTTATTAATAAAAGTACAAAGAAAAATGTATTATGAGTAACTACTATGTGTGTGTGTGTGTTTGTATGTGTATGTTGCGAGCAGTCCGCTAGACTTGTAAGACTTGGTGTCTTCCGGGCAGTTGGCCAAACTGCCGCAGGCTCTCGTTACGAGAGGGGTTTCTTGAGTTCGCAGTTACGAACAAGAAACGTGTGGCATGGTTGCCTAGCCCGGCCGAACTGGCATGTTCAAGTAGAAGCAACACCAAGCTGGCTCACAGAGGCTATGTGCGCGTGTGTGTGTGTGATTTTATAAAGAGATGGTGCTAGCAGTCTGCTCGACTTGTAAGACTTGGTGTCTTCCGGGCAGTTGGCCAAACTGCCGCATGCTCTCGTTACGAGAGGGGTTTCTTGAGTTCGCAGTTACGAACAAGAAACGTGTGGCATGGTTGCCTAGCCCGGCCGAACTGGCATGTTCAAGTAGAAGCAACACCAAGCTGGCTCACAGAGGCTATGTGCGCGTGTGTGTGTGTAACGCGGCAAAGAAGGCCTAGAGGCGACCTCGAGTAATATCATGTTTATGAATTTATTTCACTAATCCAAAAAACGATGTGGTTTAAGAAGGATGACGACACTAAACAAGATGTTATGCAATACAGAACGCTGTGGCGTAATGAAATGATATCCCGTGTATGTAACCATGTACGAGAAAAGGATGTGATATGTGCCCGCATGTGTGGTAACGCGGCAAAGAAGGCCTAGAGGCGACCTCGAGTAATATCATGTTAATGAATGTACTTCACTAATCCAAAAACGATGTGATTTAAGAAGGATGACGACACTAAACAAGATGTTATGCAATACAGAAGGCTGTGGCGTAATGAAATGTAGCACCCGAACAGTATGGCCATCGTAAAAGAAGTATCACGTTAAACTGAATAATTAGTAAGCTAATACGGTTCAAAAGGAATGACAATATGATACAAAATATGTTGTGCAATACAGAACGCTGTGGCGTAATGAAATGTAGCGCCTGAACAGTAGGGCCGTCGGAAAAGAATTATCACGTTAAATTGAATAGTTAGCAAACTAATACGGTTCAAAATGAATGACAACACGAAACAAAATATTATGCAATAAGGTAAGTATCACGTAAAACTGAATAATTAGTAAGCTAATACGGTTCAAAAGGAATGACAATATGATACAAAATATGTTGTGCAATACAGAACCACTGTAGAGTGATGAAATGTCGATCAGCTGGAGACGTCTGGCCAGTAGGCCCGTCGGATGGTAACTGTAGACACGACGCGCATAAGGCCGTGCGAAATGCCCACGCTGCCGAATTGGCACCCCTGAATATAAATATTCAGAACTCAGGTTAAGAAACCCGAGCGCAGAAGCGTGACGTTAGCAACATATTCCTACGCGATTAATTGATTGCTTTTGTTATTTCCTATTATAAAGTGGTGAATCTTTGAATGTCATTCCAAACTCAAAACACGTCTTCTTGGGTGTTAAGGGCTCAAGGTAACTACGGAACACCGGGTGTCGTGGGTTCAATTCCTCTGCTGGCTCAAATTTGCTTCAAGGCTTCAAGTCCTCCATCATTGCACAAGAAAAAAAAAATCCGTTTATTGTGACAGTAGAAGAAGTTCTTCAAATATTGCCAGGTTGTTTATTCGTAACCCGATAATATTTGTCTTTTAAAAATAAAAGAATTAGATAACATTTATATGAACCTGTTACCTAACCGTAGTAATGTATTATGTCATTAATAGTCACTTATAATTTTTCAAAAAATGGCACTGCGTAAATTGTCTAAATAATATTTTCATTATTATTATTTGTGACATTATTGTTTTTGCTGGCATTTTTTTAACATTCCTATCCCGGTGGCACAAAAATACTTTAAATGCGCGATTTTCAGTGCACGTATTTCATCCAGTTTGTTAGATTAAGTTAGGTTAGGCTAGGTGAGGTCAGGTTAGGTTTGGTTAGGTTTAGTTAGGTTAGGGTTACAAACACATGAATATAATATGATACTAATAAGTTCGCCACATTCTTTCTCCTCCTGACCCAGTGGAAATATTATAACCCACGTGCCATTCTCATCGCACAAATAAATTTATTATCGGTCCCTTCTTTAAAAAAAAAACTGTCCCATGACTTGGCCGCTGCACGTGGTTGCAGCGGCAGGCAATAAAAATTCTCACCTAAAATATCGTCGCTGGAAAGGCGACTACAACACGTTCATTGTGACTAAAATTCATATTTTAAAATTATTTTTTAAAAAAATTTTTTTTTTCTTTTTTTAGTTCAACATTTGGGAGCAGTTTAATAATTTATTTATTCTTTTAAAAATTACAACATAAAAGGAATTCTTACCTAAAATATCCTGTGTTGGAAAGGCGCAGTTTACAATTAAACACAGTTACACAACATTTAAAAAAAAAATGAATTTATTTTATTAATGCCATATGAATCAAATCAAACTGACGAACAGTGCGGAGTTTCCCTGTGCCCTGTGGAACGACTCAAAACCACATAACGGCACAATGCGCTTGGCGCGTTGTGCGCATACCGGTCACATGTCTGTCAACGCGCGGCTCACCATTTGGGAAAAGGCTTAGCCCTTTTTTCTTTCCGGCAACGATGTAATTAGCTTTGTTTTTTGACTTGATCTGAATATTAAAGGAACTCACCAACCCTCTTCTTCTGTTTTCTTTCATATTACAGCATTCTCCATTTGGGGATGTCATAGTTCTACTGGCTACTCTCAGTGAAACTGTTGTACATAATTGACAAAACAAAAAAACGCTCTCACACTTCTTTGGCCAAGGTTAAAAAGTACCCACTCAGAAATGAATGCCCATAAAAATAAGTAGTTAACATGGAATCCGAATACAGCGATGGAAATCTCGAGGCTAACGCTCTCCACATTAATGTCAGAATAAATGAGAACTGATCCTAAAGACATCGAAATGCTTTCTCTGTACAAAGCCGAGCGGATAGAAGAATGTCCTGAAGGAAGAATGAAAGACGGATTAAAGGATAGTTTTAAGAACTCAAAATGAAACTTAATTCATATATCAAATCAGCAGAGACTTTCCAAATTTATCTTACCTAAGTATTATATATTGAAAATACATGCGCATCGTGGTGCTTTTAGTTATAGACAGTATACATCTACGAGTATACGACGGCATATATTTGAAGGTCTGCGCGGTCGAGTGGTAAGACGCTCGACTATGAATCCAGAGGTCGCGGGTTCAAGCCCGGCGTCCTTAAATTAATTCCGTTGTGTGTTATAACATATTTAATTATTTAAAAATAATTTATAATATATTTGCGGCACGTTCCAGAGTGATAATTACTCAAAGTAACGCCCTAGTGAAAGACTACCATTCTGAATTGAAACGTTGCTTGAAATGGCTTTAGCCGTGATTGGTTAGCGGATTTGAGTAGCCAGGTACCTTCCCAACCTTCCACTTTCCATTTCCTTCCCCCTCCCAACTACCCTCAACCTCACAAAATACCCCAGTTGGGGATGCCATAGTCTCACTCCTCTAGACGGTTGGGAGCACTTGGGACTTTTGTACGTTGTCCACTATAAAAAAATAAGCATAAGTTATTTCTATTTATGCATAATTTTTCGATT
Source organism: Drusus annulatus (assembly GCA_022651775.1). Lineage (NCBI taxonomy): Eukaryota > Metazoa > Arthropoda > Insecta > Trichoptera > Limnephilidae > Drusus > Drusus annulatus. The sequence goes on from JAGWCC010000033.1 coordinate 965,548, forward strand.
GATCGTCCGTGCAATTTTAAAAGACCAGTTATTTTGACCAATTTGAAGTTTTTTATTTTTTAAATTAAATGCCACACACGAGTCCTAACTGCTCCCAACCGTCTGGAACCAGTTGGATTATTACATCTCCGATCGGAATATGTTGTGAGGCTGAAGGTAGTGAGGAGAGGAATGAGATAGGAGAAGATAAAGGTTGGGTGCCTGGCTATTTAGATCTGGTCACCAAAAGTGTCCGAAAGGCATTTCAAGGAACGTTTCGGTTCTGAATGGTGGTTTTTCACCAGGGCGATACTTGGAGTCTTTACCACTCATGGAACGTGCTATAACACATATTAATTAAACAAAATTTATTTGCCCGCAACCTGTAGATTCGTAGTCAAGCGTCTAACCACTCGACCACGGAGGCTGTCAACGGATTGTCATGGTAAATTTAATAGAGTATAACTTCTTTCAAATAAAAAATGTAGGTTTCGACCTATGCAAAAATGCGTAGATGGAAGTTCAACTCGTAGATGAGCATTATAGCATTGCGTAGTTTGGCAAAGTCTTTGGAACACAAAACAGTAGCCTTTAACTTTCCCGTATCTGAAAATGAAAATCAAACGTACCACCCTTTTGATTTCGCTTTCTAAAGGCTTTTTTATGACAAAATTTTAGGTAATATTTATAGGGAAGTACTCGTATATTCATAATATTTCAGGAATAGAAAGGTCGTTTATAATATTGTAAACACTCGTCTAATATAGTTTAGACAAAATTATGACACTCTTTGCATCACAGGATACCAATATTTTATTTGTATATTGACGGACCATTGTCTTATTGCAAAAATACACAACACGAAATGAGAAAAAGAGCAACATAGAAAAAAACAGCACATACGTAATATTTTAATGAAGCAATGACAAAAAAAATTATAGAACATTTAAGTGAAAACCTGAACACAGTTTTGGTAGTCAATGATGTTAAAACCTTAAAATAACAATATATGGAGGGAGAGCTAATTATTTTTACTACTCAACCTATACAAACATGCAATAAATCACTTTCTCCGGGTTTTCACATTGTACACCATGAGGAAAAAAGAGACAACAAATATAATACACCGCTTCTATGTACTGTAACGATGATCTTGGTCTCCTGGGTCACTGCGGAACTCCACCCACATTTTTTTACTAATGCCGCTAAACTTGACACAACTAAACGGTTTTTTAGGTTATATGCTAAATTTTTGTTGATAACAATACTACGAGAAAGTGGTTATGCGAATAAACAAAAACATTATGTCGACATGTGCTATGAATGGATGTATAAATACCTTGACCTTAGTCTTACCCACGCCCAGGTCTGCCGAGTCCGGTAAAAATCATCAAAAACTGACTACACTGCCTTGGATAGGTACCGCTCTATGTACTCTAAGTGTTAGACATAATAAATTGTGTTCTTTTCGAAGATTATTATCGTCAATAACAACAAAAATCATTTAGACTGGTACCAACATTTTCAAGACCATGACTTGAGTTAACAAGTATTGACATTCTAGATAGTGGAGAATGATATTCATAATTAGTAGAGTGATGATTGAGGAACAGCAACTCTTTGTTTTTGAGCTCACGGCAAGGAATGTTGAACTGGATGAGTTGCAACAAAGAAGGTGAGTCAATAATACAATTAATATCTTTGAATATGCAAATTAAATCTAATCCTTTCCTACGTTTTTTTAATGAAGACATCTTCAATGATTGTTCAATTTCATCATATGAATAATCTCCTCTTTCTCGTCCTAATTTTCATGCAATTCTGCGTAAGAAGCGATGTTGTACGGATTCCATATGATGAATATGAACAGTATATAAATGAGAGCTTATGATACTGGCATATTCTAGATGAGTGCGAACTAATGAGCAGTAAAGTGTTTTTAAAACTGCGTTTCCTTTGGGTCCCCTTTTTTAAAGGGCGAGTCCTTACTGTCTGGTGTACAATGCTGAACACGGCCACTCGCAACAATTTCTTTGCTTTTTGAATGCTAGGACCGAACGCAGACCCAACCCGTACTAACGATGATAAATGCTGAACGAAATATAAATGGTCCTCCACCGCGATATTTCTCCATTAAGGGTCTTATTCCGAACCCATAGCACAATGAGGCAAGTTCTTATAAACTCTTATTACAAGTAAAGACGATTAGAAATAAATGTAAGTTGGGTACGCAATGAGAAATAAGTACATGGTCTGGATTGTTCATCACTGAATATAACAATATTCACACCACAATAAAACAATGATCTCCGTTGTGATGAGAGCACGTAACATTCTAAAATTCTAAATAACTGTTTTTACTACGTACCGTCGCTGGTAAGGCATCAGGGTTAATGCGAAAAATTGGCCAAAAATTAGTTAAATGTGCAGTTTTAATCAGTTGTTTTTCTGCATCGAATCTTGTTTGATTTTGAGGACTTTTGTGGCCCTTCGGCCATTTTTTAATTTATTTTTTAATATAAATATCGCACAAGAGTCTCAACTGCTCCCAACCCTCTAGAGCCAGTAAGACTGTGGTATCCCCAAATAGGGTATGTTGTGAGGCTGAAGGGAGTGGGGAGGAGAAGAAAATAAAGAAGAGGAAGGTCGGGAAGTACCTGTTTATTCAGATCTGGTCACAAAACACGGCTAAGCCATTTCAAGCAACGTTTCGATTCTGAATGGTGGTCTTTCACCAGGGCGATACTTAGAGTATCTACCACTCTGGAAAGTGACGCAAATATACTTTTTTTTTTATATGAATTAAATGCGTTATGACCCACATATTAATTAAATAAAAGTTATTGACGCACGCCGGGTTTGAACCAGCGACCTTTGGATTCGTAGTCGATCGTCTTACCACTCGACAATGGAGGCCGTCAGATATAAAATATATTTATCATTTGGGAGAAGGCTTGACTCAAACGACAGAAGTTTGGAACTTTTTAAACTTTTTGTCGCTCTAGGTAACTCAGTGAAAGCATCGAGTTACCTGAGTTAACTTTTTTTCAAAATCCAACCAGGTACAGATGATTTATGAATGTTATTGCAAAAAAAAACTTTAAATTGCTCTGGTGTAAACTTTGCAAAATGGCGCTTCAGACCTTTTGCCTCTCCCGCGACGTTATAATGCATTTATGCCGCCGTTCTCACAATGTGGTGTAATGGTTAGCATAGTTGTGTACTTAAAACAGTTGATCAGGGTACGATTCTCGACCGTTGCAAAATATAGCATCAAAAATCCTAAAATTGTGCAATCAAATTGTCGGAATTATCTGGATGGGAATGGTACGTTTTTTTTAATGTTGTTGTTGACCCTGAAATGTATGGTACAGATATTTTCTCCAGTTATAATGATATATTGTTAAAAAAATGGAGAAGGTCCGCTGTGAGTGTCGAATTTGATCCATCCGACAGCTAGCCTAGCTCAGTGGTATGTAGTGTTGAAATTTCAAATTGCTTATAGAAATAAGTAATATAACTTATATGTCCTAGAGTGGTTATAAAAAATAATTGAAACAAATCATTATCTTTTGCATTCTTATGAGAATCCCTCAGACTCCGGATATTATCGGATTAGTAAATGCCACTCCATCAGATTTTTCAGAATGAATCATTCTTTTGACTAAAAATATAAAAATTGAAAATATTTCCCTCAGATCTGTCAACGAAATTAATGACCTCGGCATTACTTTTGATTCAAAATTGTTTTTTTCTCTCACACATCAATATAGTAACAAGTAAAAGTTTAACATTGCTAGACTTTATTCTTCGAATTCTTCTTCATTAGTTCAAAGTCTTGAGGTGATTTTTCACAAAAACGGCGCTATACAAATTATTCAAATATTATTATTATTAAAGTCAAGTCGAATATAATTTATCGAAGGAAGCAATCACTTTGTAGCTTGACATTATAATTTAAATAAAAAATGTTTTAGTTTTAAGCCACTTTATTTGATGGAAAATAAAATAAAATAAAATAAAGTGGCTTAAACGCCATGGCCCATTTAACGAATATAAATCTTCTGTCTGGTACCCTCACTCTAAAACAGGCCTGGCCAACCCAAATTGCACCCCTGGCCGCATTGACGACCTAAAATTTTCCCAAGGGCCGCACATACAAACATTCTACAAAAAAAATTATTACAACGAATATTATATTTATTATTTTTTTTGTAAGTATTATAAATAATTTGAATGCAGAGGTAATCTGAAAGTACAATCAGGGTAATTGTGAAAAAAAAACAATACTACAACCAGATGTGAAAAGCGTGAAAACAAAAAGTATTTGTATAGTAATAAACACAAAATAGTTTAAAACATTGTTCGTCATACATGAACGCGGGCCGCCCGTAAGGGCGCCGCGGGCTGCGGGTTGGTAAGGGCTGCTCTAAAATCTACTCTAATTTCATTGAAAAATTGCAACATATTTATTGAAAGATATATTAAATTACAAACTCGGTCTACCTATTGAAACCATAAATAATAATAATTCAATGAAATAATTAAAATTATTTACACTCTCAGACAAGAGTCTAGTTTCTTGATTTGATTTATATTTTCAAAATTGTTTGTGGTATTATAGACAGCCTTGATTTACTTAGCTTAATTAACTTCCATGTACCTAACAGAACCACTCGATCTAAAATTATTTTTAAATGTAACAATACTATCAGGACTAAGTCATTTAGACACTCGCTTGTACCTAGATTGCATGCAGTGGGTAATTCTTTCAGGGTAGACATATTCAATTGCACTGAATCTAGTTAGTCTAGTCTTTTAAAAATATTAAATTTCCCTGCCTTGACGAATGGATGATTGCAATAATTAGAACATTTGCGACAGGTGGAAACTTTTTTCTTTTGTACCGACATTCTAACGGAATGTGCCAGTCTTACGACTTGGCAGCTTTTGTGTTTCCTGCCTCCAACAATATGGGTCTCTTACAGACCGAAATTCAATCTTTCCTCTGCTTGAAATACCTTTCAGATCCCCAAGATGACATAGACCGTAATCTTTCAGTTATTTATCTAGTAAACATATTATCAACATTTTTTCAATAAAACGTTCCACTGTTTAAATTCTCATGTGAATAACAATATGATCAGCATAAAAAACAGTAGAAATTCAAACTGTCGCCCTCCATGGTGGTTAAAAGCTAAAAATCCAAAGGTCCAAAACCCGGCGTGCGCCAATAACTTTTATTTAATTAATATGTGTCATCACACATTTAATTCATATGAAAATAATGTAACATTTTATTTCGGCACGTTCAAGAGTGGTAGATACTCCAAGTATCACCCTTCTGGTGAAATACCACCATTCAGAATCAAAACGTTGCTTGGAAATGGCTTTAGCCATGTTTGGTGACCAGATCTGAATAACCGAGTACTTTCCAACTTTCCTCTTCCCCATCTCCTTCGCCTCCCCGCTATCTTTAGCCTCACAACATACCCCAATTGGGGATGCCATGGTCTCACCGGCTCTAGACGGTTGGGAGCAGTTGGGATTCTTGTACGGTATTCACTATAAAAAATAAAATAAAAAATTCGATTTAAGGCTTACTATGAAAAAACGTATTGATTAGTAACGACATTATCCAAAAATAATTTTTCGTGTCACTTTGTATACCAGAATACCATTATTTCAAACATCATTTTTCATTACATTTCCCTCGTAAAAAAAGATATGACATACAACGTCATACCCACCTAAAAAACATACGTTCATTTGCAATACGTACATGAATATAAAAATATACCCGTATGAAAATTCACACACACATCAGCGTTTTACTTTTCTTGATAAATTCCTATCACGTTCTCCTCATATAATATAATTTGGTACACAGATCACACAGCTTTTTTATTTTTTAGTGTTAGTGGGAGAAGACAGCTCCGGATTCATTTATTTACATAGTTGGCAAGGAAATAAATGAAAGCTGAATTATTTTTGAAGTGCATATAAATTTTAATATTTGTTTTCTTCTTTTTTTTTTTAAATTGAACTTGACATATAATTGTCGACAGGGACAAAATTTTCGTGAAAAAAAATTACACTTGCTCACACGATTCCCTAAAATATCGATTTGTTTGCTTATCGTTTTGGCTTATATTCTATCTTTAAACATGGTATTACAGTCAATAGCATCAAATATAAATAAGAATATAATTTACTGGATTAATAATAGTTGTATGATTAATTAATCACAATAATTAAACTTAGAATACACTTTTATAGAACAAAATAACATCTTCTACCAACAATTACTATCACAAGATTTATATAAAATTTCGTTATTCTCTATTTTTTAACACAATATTTAGTAATAGATGTTCTTATTTCTATTTTGTTATGCAAAGTTAATGAGAGATCTGTTTTTTTTTTTAATTTATACAAAATTTGAAGCAGATTTCCGTTACTTTTTTTAATCATTTTTTTGGTTTTTACAAGAGTTAAGTGTAGTGAATTTCGAAGCTTTACATTTGTTTGGAGAATTCGTACAAGATTAAGATTACTTTTAATTTTTCCCACAATATTTGTAGTAGACAACGGTATTCCAGTCCAGCCCTGATTGCATTCGTTATCGAGCCTAGGGGTATATCGGAGTAAGGATCAAATGATGGAGCCCCTATGATGGGAGGGAAGTGATTTTTGCAGATTGATGTAAAAGGGGGTGCAGATAAGGGCGAGGTGAAGGTAATGAGAACACTCTGTGGCCCAAAGGCTCAATAAAAAAATATATCCATTGCGAAAAGGAGTTGCTGATATTCAATTTTATACGTCGATAATCGATAGTCGAAAATCTCGACGATATCAGCATTATTATTATTCTGCGGCATTTCTAGTTCCGTGATTCTTTATTTGTCTTTTTAGATACCGCATTTGGGAAGATATATAGATAGATATATATATATATATATATATACATACAACTTTTGCTCCCGCCGCTTTTTTCGGAAATTCGAGGCTTTATTGTAAAAAACTGGTTATACATTTATGATTTGAAGTATTATCCGTCGGTGGCCACTACTTTTTCCTCTCTTTTGGGCAGCGTGCGAATCGAATAGCGTGTAAAAACTGGTGATCTTTTAAAGCGATCCACGAACTAATTCAATTTTTTACTTCTTCAGAAGACCAGAAGTGCTGGTCAGTTTGTCTTTCACTGCTCGGCATTTCATTAATTGCGTTCGATAACGATCGCCTGTGATTGTTTCAGTTGGTTTTAGCAGCTCGTAATACACTACGTTGAGCTGGTCCTACCAAATGCAGAGCGTGATCTGAATTGGAACCTTAATTAAGACACTAATCAAAAAAAAAAAACTCCCGAAAATGACGAGAATTCGGCTCGTAAACTGACATTTTCAATCGAGAATAACTTTATGATGCAGACACAAATTGACTAGTGTTTCTATGAGGTTATGTTGACAGATGCCTAAGTTTATTACATGACTTCTTTGATCTATTTATTTCGACCACTACTTACCGCTAAAGCCATCTATAGGAAAACAGTGGAAGCAAAGTTGAACACCCAATAGAAAAAAATCTTGAACTCTTTTAACACTAGTTTCCCGGATAACGATGTTTCGTCATACATAATCGATGATTACAAAAGCCATGACGATTCTTCTAACCCACGCCTACGACGTTTCATAATCGTAATTGTCACATCACGAAAATTTGACAGTTAAGTCTCAGTTACCAGATATTCCTAGAAGACGAAACAAAATTCGATCATCTGAAAAGGGGTTTGCACGTGGTTTCTTGTTTTACATAATTATCGAGAGTTGTGTAAGTCGACAGGGAAATTAAATCTTCCGAGAAATGGAACAGAATCACGTGCTCTGCTGAATCTTACACAATGGAATGGAACGTGTTTCCGTCATTTATTTAAATGATAAGATGAAACGAAGAAATAAGGTAAAAGAGAATCGTTTGAATTTTTGTTGCAGATTTTTTTTTGTTTTTCTGAAATAAAGCTAAAAGGTTTTTTTTTCAATTGGGGAAGATATAATAAATATACGAAGCTTTACAAAATAATCCTTTGTAAATTTAGTTACATCGGATTAATTTACATAAAGTGGTTTCAAAACATGTTGACTGCGAACTAGATGATGGTCCACCGTAGACGGCCTGCATGGTTGACTGGTAAGACGCTCGACTACGAATCCAGAGGTCGCGGGTTCTAACCCGATATAACCCAAATATTTTTTCTAATCAATATGTATCATCACACATTTATTTGATATAAAAAAACAATATACAGTATATTTGCGGCACGTTCCAGAGGTAGATACTCTAAGTATCGCCCCGGTGAAAGACCACCATTCAGAATTGAAACGTTGCTTGAAATGGCTTTAACTGTATTTGGTGACCAGATATGAATAGCCAGGTACTTGCCAACCTTCCCCTTTCTCACCTCCTTACCCTCTCCGCTACCTTCATCCTCAGAACATGCCCTAATTGGGGATGCAATAGTCCCAGCAGTTAAGACTCTTGTGCGGTATACACAAAAAAAAATAGGATTGCTTTCTTCAGACATCTTCGAAGGGAGACCAATTTTAACTTCTCAGATTGATTCTGAAAGTAAATGATATCTAACAGAAGAACACCAGGGAGCATATAGAAGACAAGCCATTGTTTTTTCAGTAAAATACCAACTTGTTGCTTGGAATAGGTAATAGTGAAATTATTGTGCAAAAGCGAAGCTATCAGTCCACAATGGAGTGCTTATACCAACTGTGATGTATGGCAGTGAGGCATGAAACTGGCAGAGGAAATATAATTCTTAACTCTCATCAATGCAACGAAGTCCAAAGTCATGGTGTTTGAAAGAGAGAGTTCGAAAATAGCGTGAAATATAGTTGTGAATAATTAATACTTGGAGCAAGTGGATGCTTTTGTGTATTTAGAAAGTATGTTCGCGAGTAACGAAAAGGCTGACAGTGATATTGAAAGAAGGGTGAATGGAGAAAACTCCATTAGTGGAGGACTGAACGCTGTTGGCGCAAACAAAAAAATGACCAAAGAAACGAAGCTAGCAGTTAACACTGAAGTGCTTATACTAACCCTGATGTGTGACGGTGAGGCATGGAACTGGTAGAGAAAAAATGAAAGTCATCTGAATGCTGTAGAAATGTGATCCCTGAGGCGTATGTGCGTAAAACCATCTATGACCGTGTTAAATATGTGAATATCATCAAGAAAAGGTCGCTTAGTTGGTTTGGGCATGTAGAGCAAATAAACAAAGAAAGGAGTGTGACATTACGCGAAAGTGAAAAGAAGAAGAAGTCGGGGACGCCCGAGGACGACATGGCACGATTAAGTGAATCAAATACTTAAGTCGGGCCACGTGAAGAGTCAGAATAGCAGAATAGTATTATGAGATGTATGAATGTGAATGAAGTAAGGAGTTTTAGCCAAGACAGAGTTATATGGCGGTCCGTTTTTCTGCCTACCCCTGCGGTTAAACGGCGTGTTGGTTAGTTTGTTACTGTGCGAAAGGAAAAAATATAAAAAAGTCAAAGAAGGCTGATACATATAAATATAAATCACGTAAACGCAAAACTTGCTTATAAATAAGTATGCTCATATACTCGTACATATACGGATTTAAGATTTTTTTTTTAATTTCTGAGAAATATAGCATTTAAAAAAAAATTAAACAATTAAAGTAAAATCAGTAAAAGTAAATAATATAATTTTAACAAAAAAAATATACATATATACTGCTTAAATATACATAAATTGTACAGCGTGATGGTGATAAATTTTGCCAAATAGAATAATATAAAATACATAGACTGTTCGAAAAGAAAAGGTGAATATTGAATTTTCGCGGGCTGTGTACATTCGATTATCGTTTTTTTTATGTTGGTACACATATGTTTATTATATGTTAGCATTATCAGCCATTTTAGATTAGTGGTTTGTTTTTGACAACTGGAAAGGTTAGTCACGTTTTTGTGTGTTCTTTGATTTTACACTTTTGAAAAAAATGGACCAAATAATAAAATCCATGATTTGTTTTTCCACAACTCCAGGACGCTCATCGTCATTAACATCTTCTCGGCCTTCTGTAAAGCACTTGTACTACTTATAAACACTTTTTTGAGACAATGTAGACTCGCCAAATGCCACAGTCAATATTTTAAGTGCGTTGGAGCACTTTATTTCATTTTTAACGAAAAATTTAATACTCCATTATTTTCCAAAGAAAAAAATCGAAGAACACACAAAAACGTTACTAACCTTTCCAGTTGTCAAAAACAAACCACCAATCCAAAATGGCTGATAACGCTAACATATGATAAACATATGTGTACCAACATAACAAAAAAAATATAAATACGATGATCGAATATACACAGCTCGCGAAAATTCAAAATTCACTTTTTCTTTTGAACAGGCCTCGTATGTTGATATTTGTTACACAATGCTAGATGATAACACATACATTGACAGTAAAACTATCTTGATACATATTTTTTTCCAAATAAGATACATTGACAGTAGGTAAAATTGCATGGCACTAAATCCCATAGTTAATGACAGTGGATACGATAGAAATGAACATACATTAATCCTACACTTATTGATAGTGAATACATTACCTAAAAAAATGCTTATTTTAAAGCACGAGTAGTATATAATAATAGTGGAGTTTCAAGACTTAAACAGTATTGTGTTGCAATATTTATATAATATCGTTTTATTATTTAAAATAATATAAAACTACTTATAATAAGAGACGACGCCGGATAGTCAGACCACAATTTTTCGACCCAACTCCTCTTTTCCTTCGCTCACAAAACTATCGTGGGTGTGGGATGTTTAAAAAAAATAAAAACTGGAGCTTAGAATTCAGCAATTGCCAAAACATCTAAAAACTTACGTTGCCGAAAATCTATAATATCGGATAATATCGAATAAGTCACAATTCGCCCCTATAATCATATCAGTGAACCAGCATGTAAATAAAGTTTGTGTTAGACGACTGAACCTCAGAAGGCATTTAATGGTTTTAATTTATTTTTAAACTTTTTGCTTTTTACGTTATTTTTTGATATTACCTACCTCACTAGGTCATTAGAACCTGTTCTGAGGTAACTGACAGTGAGTACAAGTAGAATAATTAAAAAAAATGATGATATTTGATACAGAATGTTAGATGATGCAACAGATACTGACCGTAAAACTCTCTTGATACCATATAAGACACATTGACAGTAGGTAAAGTTGCAAAGTACTAAATCCTATAATTAAAGACAGTGGATATTTTAAGAGGATAATGCTATGTAAGAGGAATTTAATTTTTTAGGGTCGAGCATTTTACAAAGCTGCTCTTGTTTGTCATGGAATGAGTGAAGAATTTCAAGTGCTATTTTAGGAGGTCATCAATTTCCTTACGGTCCTTACTCATTAGTCATATAGTAAGCCAAGAGAGTGTTCCTAGTAAGGTGTGCATTTTGTAGAAAAATCTTCATCGTTTATAGAGTATTGCATACATAAAAAAACTGTTTTTGTTGTATTAAAACAAGACTATCGCTCGTAGGGGTAGTTAAGATAATTATTGTGATACACTAAACCCTTTGTAAGGGAGTAGGTTTGTTGAAAGCGTGTGTGACCACACTCAATAAATTTACACGATTCAATCATTATAAAAGGTGTGCCGATCTCTCTCGCGAGCGGCTATTTCTAAGCGTCTTCCAGTTGCCTAGCGACGGTTACTACCTCCTCCGCTATCCCAGACGCCATTCTCTTCCACCTCCCACCTCCCCCTCCCACCCTCGCCCACCCGCTTTACTGCCCCCGTATGATTTATAGGATCTAGTCCTCGTCTTATCTATGTGTGAGTTTTTCTCGATAAAATTTTGTTTGCCAGGACACTAAATAAACAACCTTTGTGCCCCTTGGACATAATAGGAGAATTTAAATGGAAAAGAAAAAAACATCTTCGAGTCCAAACCAAACATCGAGTTACACATAAAGAACATTTGTTGTCATATACGCGCTTGTAAATTAAGATATTACTAAGAAAAATTAAGCAAAACTTGAAGAGATTTAGATTTTCGCGAACACACGGCCGAAAGGAAATAAAAATCATTTTCTCCCCAAGTAAACAGAATATCTAGAGTAGCGACGCCTCGACTGTCCACAAAAGTATTTACATCTGCAAATAGTTGAGATGAAACGTCCCTACATAGTTTTATAGCAAACACAACCCATGGATCTCACTTTTACAGCATTTGATCCTTTTTCTACCAGTTCTATTCCTCACTGAGATACTTCATCATCGCTAATTCAAATGAGGTATACATAATCAAATTTAATGTGCTATAAAATAAGAAAAATCAATCAATTGATCCAGACACAATATAGTGTTGACGAGGGATGGCCCCATATATAGAACAAACGCATATTTCCAAGCCCATCCACCTACCACCCCTCTGCAACAAGTTTCTCCACTCCGAGCGTCGGATGCCGAAGCGAGACGTCATCAGTTTATCATGTTAACTCCGTCCCTCTAAAACGCACTCAACCTTATGGGGAATGGATGAAAACAGCACATTTCCCATCCCTTTCAAGCGTCGGTGACGCCGCAACACGTCGTTGCTCACGTTCAGAGTTATTGTGAATCGTGTTTAGTCTCTGTCGGGACACCGCGCGGGGTAGACGTGTTCCGATATTATTTTTAAAAGGGAGGATTCGTTTCTTCATCCACACCCATAAATTCCTTAATTAGGGAAACCTTGTGCCGATTTTAAGGACCCACAACGGCAGCCATGAAGACCTCTTCGTTTTCCCTGCGCGTCATGAGGAGGGTAAGTCGATATTAAATGAAATACACTAAAAATTCTGTTTATATTTGTGCTGTGAATTTATAACGAGTTTCAAAACTTCGGGAGAATGCCGGTGTCTCGCTCTGTTTTTCTTTGGCAGTTGTTGTTGTACGTTATTTTCTTCAAAGGTGAAAGAAGCTGGAACTTAAATTGGAGGAACAAACCTGGGAAATTTTATTCTTCTTTTTGACATAAGGGGTTTTTAACGAATTTAAGAGGATTAAAAAATTGAGTCATAACAACATACTTTTACCAAGTTTTAATGATTATATAAAAACATACATTGAAGGTCATAAATTTGAGAAGGAATTTAAAAAATATTGAATCACTACTTATTTTTGTTAAATATGTAGGCAAGTACATAAGTTAAGTACTCTCCTTTAAAACAGTATACGGAGACAAATATTACTCGTAATTCATGGTCATGAAAGCATCGAAGGCGCGACCAAAAATATAACGTGATATTTTAGCTTACTTTTTTTATATTTCATTGTTCTTTACGACAGATCTAAAGTATTTTTAGGTAGGACTGATTGGTTTTGACTTGATCTGAAAAGAACTCGGTACCTGTTGTGAGTGTCGAACTCAATCCGGCTGCCTGTTAGCCCAACGTCACACCTATTGAGGTATCTATCACCTCACTCACTAACATCGTCACACCCATTATTTTTGTGTCAAAATACGTAAACAATATAATTTGTTTTAATCCAAAAATAAAACATTTTTGCACTTTGGCGGTAATAGAACTTATAACCTATTAATTACAGATTGATGATAAAAAAGACTTAGGTCATTGAGATACGTAGGTCGCCTTGTGGAGACTTTACTACCAGTGGCGGCTCGTGAGTTTTTAGTGTGCTAGAGTGCTAAGATTGAAAAAATACGACATTGTTAGTGTTGTAGCCGTAAATGATTTTTTTTTTTTTTCAAGATTTAATCTTTTGTATGAAGATTTTCAGGATTTTTCAGTTTTGGTGGTGCACTGCACGGATTCCTGAAAAATCTTCATACAAAAATATTCGAAAAAAAAAAAAAATATTCGGCTAAAACAACATCAATGATGACGTTTTTTTCAATCTTACCACTCTATCACACTAAAAACTCACGAGCCGCCACTGTTTACTACTTTGGTTGAGGTAAAGCAAATATTAAACTTAATGAATTTCGAAACTTCAAACAATGATCATTAATATTTTATATAAATAAAATACTTTTAACGTTGAACATGCGTTGACCCCTACCGGTCTAAGACATGAATCACAGCGCCACACCCCAGAGGCGTGCCATTATTTGAATTAAACTCAGAGAAAGTTTTCACTTTTCTCCGAGAGCTTTTCTCCGGGAAGCTTTTGAATGTTTTATTTATTTTTCTGGAGCTCTTTCCCATCAAAAGTTGGCTATTATCAGGGGAATATTCACCCTGCATCCCGGAAACATCGCCGATGACTAGCATTTTTTACACATCTTTTGATGTTTTGAATAGTCAATTATAAATAGCCCTGATTTACTTAGCTTAATTACCTTCCATGTACCTAACAGACCCACTCGATCCAAAATTCTTTTTAAATGCAACAATAATAATATCAGGACTGAGTCATTTAAATACTCGCTTAAACCTAGATTGCATGCAGTGGGTAATTCTTTCACTGAAATAGTAGATATACGAGTATTCAACTGCACTGAATCTAGTTACAAGAAGCATACCTCTTTCAAAAATATTACTGTTAATTTATTGCATCATAATATTTCTATTAACTTACTTATGTTTTTAGGTGCTAAACATTTACTCTATGTTATTTTTATGTCACTATTATTTTATGTTATATATTACACTGTTATGTAAAAACCCATAAGGGCGTATATAATTAAACAAATAAATAGTCAGATAACAGTTTTGGGTAATCTTGTATTCGTCGTCTACAATACAATCTTTTTCTTTTGAATAAATCAGTTTTTACATTAAAAATTGATGTTCTTATATAATTTCATGCTGCTAAGAAAACAAAATTGTACATTGGAAATACACTTTCTTAGTTCGTAACATAACCTTTGTCTATTTAAATAATTTAAATTTTTTAACTACTCTTGATTGTCACAATATTTTTTTATTTTTTCTACCAACATATTTTGTTTTGAGTTATCTTGAATATTAAAAAAAAAACTAAATACGCTGCTGTGTTTAACACAAAACTATCGTTTAACGATGTATACAAATCTAATTTTTAAAAGTTATATTTATTTAACTAATCAACGGGTTATTTTCAGCAGTTATGAATTAATCCACTTAATTTTTACATACCCATAACTATTTACTCTTAAAAATGTCACATAAACTACACATATCAAAGGCACATAATATTTTACGTCTGTTATGACAAAAAATATCGTCAATACAATTTACTGTACAAAATTTAATCATCGTAGTGCAGATAGGAAAGCCTTACCATGAAAAAGTAGGCACTTTGCGCCACTACCGGCCTTAAAAGCTTTCGCGTCAAAAGCTTTTCGTCGGTACAATCGACTGACGATTCAACGTAGAGCTTTCATAAAAAATGATATTTATATATATAAATATAATTGTCCAGAACAGTACTGCTGTGCAAAGTAGTTAACGGTTCGTAATAAAATGGACTTTATTGGGTGAATCTTTCATCGTGATTACAATAACGGGAGTCCATTATTGAAGGGTAGAAGGATTCTTGTGTGATGCGAAAAGACCATTATTTAGATAATTTTGCTGTGGGAGTAAATAAGGGAGGTGAAGGAGACAAGAAAAAGAAAAAGCTAGGTCTTGAAATCTGGTTACTCAGATCTCGTAAATAATTGTTATTTTATGATTTGTCGGCCTCCGTGGTCGAGTGGTAAGACGCTCGACTACGAACCCAAAGGTCGCGGGCTCAAACTCGGCGTGCGCCAATAACTTTTATTTGATTATTGTGTATCACAACACATTTAATTAATATAAAATTATTTAAAAAAAGTATATTTGCGGCACGTTCCAGAGTGGTAGATAATCTTAGTATCGCCCTGGTGAAAGACCACCATTCAGAATCGAAACGTTGCTTGCAATGGCTTTAGCCATGCTTAGTGACCAGATCTGAATAGCCAGGTACTTCCTCTTACCCATCTCCCCATTTCACCCTCCCCACAACCTTTAGCCTCATAACATACCCCAATTGGGGATGCTATAGACTCACTGGCTCTAGACGGTAAAATATTTAAAAAAGTTAAATTTACTAAAATTCGTTTTATTCTAATTCTTTCTAAATTGTTGTATTCCAACTGGAACTTTTGTGGTACGTTGGTGCCCATTGTAAAACGTTGTGAGGTCAAAGGAGAAGTGGGGAAGGGAAGGAGAAGTGGAATAAAAATAATAACAGTGTTTTACACAGAATACTTTTGTAATAGTTCGCCTCAAGTACGCTTTGCACCTAACCTAATATAACAACGAGAAATTAATACATAATAGATATGTATGCAATTTAAAACTGTCTTATATTATGATCGTTTTCAGAAATCATTTAAAAAATCTTCGGATATGAGTATGACAGTAAATGTTTACATCAAATTTATATTACAATGAAGCGTAAAGCCAATTTTAATTCAAATATAAATAAATACACAATATTATTCTAGGATATTGAAAGAAGGGTGAATGCAGGAAACTCCATTAATGGAGAACTGAACACTGTTGGTGCAAATAAGACATTGTCAAAAAAAGCAAAGCTAGCAGTTCACAATGGAGTGCTTATACCTACCCTGAGGTATGGCAATGAGGCATGGAACTGGCAGAGGAAGGGATGAAAGTAGACTGAATGCTGTGAAAATGAGATCCCTGAGACGTGTATAAACCATGTACCATATGACCGTATTCAAAATGTTAATATATTCGGAAAGAATGGAAGGCTGATGTAAGCGTAATGAATAGGAGCAAGAAAGGGACGCTCAGATGGTTTGAGCATGTAGAGCGAATAAAAAATTGTGTGAAATATGAATAAGAAGTTCAGGGCCCGCGAGGAAGACATGACACGATCAAATAAATCAAATACTTGAATCGCGTCATGTGAAGAGTCAGAATAACAGAAGAGTATGTATGAGACGATGTATGAATGTGAATGAAGCAAGGAGTGTGTGCCAAGACAGAGTTGTATGGCGGTTCGTTCTCTCCGTCTACCCCTGCAGCGAAATGGCGTGGTGGTTTGTTGGTTGGTTACTTATTATTTTAATAGTCCGCACTATTTAAATAGATTCACTTCAAATAGCTATTTATGCCATGTAATGTTATGTTTGACATTTTTAGAACCTAATTCAGTCAATTTAAAAAGTGACATAAATGAACATCAAGAAAAAACTTTTTTCGGAACAATAATTTCTTTTTGCACATCGCATTAACAAATTACTGCTTTGAATCCATCGTTGAAAGCACGAAAAAATGCAAAGCGACAAGAAACATTATGTGAAACGATGTAGCCTTTGAAATATTATTTGTCTGTCTAATATTTTGTGTGCCACAAAAGGACCGAAGCCTTTCGATAAGTAATGGGATGTTTACATCGGAAAATCTCTTTGTGCTAAAACTGGAATATTTTTTTTAAATGTTCGTTTATACTTCAAACGTTATAAATGTTTTCTAAACTGGGGAAATACCGCAGTTCGAATAGATAATATGAAAAAAATGGTACAAAAAAGATTTTTTAAATTTGAATTAATTCAATAAAGCTTTATACTGTATTGTGATATAAATAAATAATTGAAATAATTCTCAATAAAACATTGAACAGGAGAAAATACAGAAAATAAAAATATGAGACCATTTATACTACGTTGTTCAAAAGAAAAGGTGAATTTTGAATTTTTTTGAAAAGTATTTATTTATTCATCAATATCCATTTTCTCCCCTTCAAAGATATCCCCCTCAGATATAATGCACTTATGCCAGCGCTTCTTCCAATCCTCGAAGCACTTCTGGAATGCGCTTTTCTGTATGGCCATCAGCTTGTTCTTCGATGCTGACTTTATCTCATCAATTGTAGCAAAACGCTTTCCTTTCTTTTTCTCTTGGTCTCTTCGGTTTCGGGAATAGGAAAAAGTCTCAGGGAGCCAAATCCGGTGAATACGGTGGTTGAGGCATGATTATGGTGTTGTTTTTGGTCAAATAATCACGAACAAGCATTAATGTGTGAGCCGGTGCATTATCGTGATGCAAAATCCATGTTTTATTTTTCCACAATTCCCGATCGTTTGAGCCGTATTGCTTCACGCAAACATTGCATAACTTCCTTGTAGTATTCCTTATTAACCATACGACCTGTTAGCAAAAACTCATGATGTACCACGCTATTGTAATCGAAGAAAACAGTAAGTATAACCTTCACATTTGATCGAACTTGGCGAGCTTTTTTTGGTCTTGACTCTTCTGGCCGCTTCCATTGGGATGATTGGGCCTTGGTTTCGACGTCATAACCATACTTGTATACCCCGTTTCATTACCAGTTATGACCCTTTTGAGCGGATCAATCCGGATCGTCGTTGATGTCATTCAACAACTCCTGAGCGATGCTAATGCGACGTTGTTTTTGCTCAAAATTTAGCAATTTCGGAACAAACTTCGCTGCCACACGTTTCATGCCCAAAGCATCCGAGAAAATTGCATGGCATGAGCCGATTGATATGCCAACATCCTCTGCAACTTTCCTAATAGTGATTCGACGATTTTCCAAAACCACTTTCTTTACTGTTTCAATGTTTTTTTCGTTTGTTGACGTGGTCGCAACTTCAGGACGCTCATCGTCATTAACATCTTCTCGGCCTTCTGTAAAGCGCTTGTACCACTTATAAACACTTTTTTGAGACAAAGTAGACTCGCAGAATGCCAAAGTCAACATTTTAAGTGCGTTGGGGCACTTATTCCATTTTTAACGCAAAATTTAATACATATTCTTTGATCCATTTTTTTTCAAAAGTAAAAAATCGAAGAACACACAAAAATGTGACTAACCTTTCCAGTTGTCAAAAATAAACCACTAATCCAAAATGGCTGATAATACTAACATGTGATAAAAATATGTGTACCAACATAACAATAAAAAAAAATTGATAATCGAATGTACACAGCCCGCGAAAAATTCAAAATTCACCTTTCCTCAAACCTCGGAAATAATAAAAATATGAGGCCATATATAAACATGTATATATATTCTCATATACGGTGAATGAATGAAAAAAAATCAAATAAATGACAGTTTTTAAAAAGGTTTCGGTAGCTCATTTGGCAGCGACGTTACTCTCGGATAAAGCAGAGGTTTTGAGTTCGAGTCTTGATTGCAAATTTTTTTTACCATTTTCTGTGCATCTATTTCATATTTCGCTGGAAATTATAATTATTGTTTCATTAATTAAAAAAAGATTAGCTTTTACTATTGTAAAAAATCCAAAAGAAAGATCCCCTGTTACATACGTAATATACTCGTATTTAAAAAAAAAGAATTGCATCAATAATAAAAAATATTAAGCAGACATATACATGGATAATTTTAAGTTTTTTTTTAATTTAAATTATTATTAATTAAGTAAGTATAAAGTTTTGCTGAACAATTAATTTTACTCGTGACAACTGTTTCGCCTTCCGATGGCATTGTGAAATTTTCATAATGTATCTATAAATTGTATATATAGTTCGTGGCTTCTCCACAATTTGACAATGCCTTTGGAAGGCGACACAGCTATCACGCGTAAAAATAATTATAAAACAGAACGTTTTTTTATTAAGAAAATCATTTTTGAAAATAAAATAATAGTTGTTATTAAAAAAACTAATTTAAATAGAATTCTAAAAAATAAACTTTAAAACCATAAATAAATGCAAAGGTATACTTAAATACTCCGTTTTAACAAATGTTTTGTTTTTCAGAAAGAACAGTAAACAATACCTTTTCTATGTATAATTGTTTATATTTTTAGCTATATACTATATGTAAGAGTATTTACTTATATACAGTGCAAGTAACTGTTTATTTTATCTTTTAGTAGATTTCCACACTGCTTTATCAAATAACTTTTAACCTTTAAAATCCAGAATATTATTCTATTTGATTTTTTCTTTGTCGCTGATAGTTTGATGGGTATTTAAAAGCCCCACGACTCTTGGCTAAAAAATATTGCAGACATCAACGTTCTTGACTTGACAATTAATTTCATGACGCCAGAGCTCATCGTCTATATTCCAAGGACACTTTTAGAGCAAAAATCCAACAATGCACCGAGCTAAAACATTACCAGTCTCATCGAAAAAATGTAAGAAACTTGTGCAAATAGAATTGATATATTGTATTTCAAAAAGATGGTTAGAAGCTTGGAGAAACAATGTATGGAGAGAGAGATAATTATTTTTACCCAATTGTCCAAACTTGCGATAAATCACTTTCTCCGGGTTTTTACGTCGGATACCATGAGAGAGAAAGAGACAGCAAATATAATACTCCGCTTCTCGACTCGGCCCACATTTTTTATAATGCCCCTAAATTTGACAAAACTAAACGGTTTTTTAGGTAAGATGCTCTATTTTTGTTGAAATCAATACTGTGAAAAAGTGGTTACACGAATAAACAAAAACATTATGTCGATATGTGATATGAATGGATGTATAAATACCCTACCCTTAGTCTTAGCCACGCCCAGGTCCGCCGAGTCAGGTAAAAATCATCAAAAACTGACTACACCGCCTTGGGTAGATACCACCCTATATACTATAAGGTTAGAAGCAAAAAAATAAACCTTCACCTTGTTGCATAGTGTAGATATACCACGTCTGATGATAATGTGTTTGGTCACACCTCACTGTGACACATGATCAGGCTTTGTTTAAATACTTGACAGTTTTCTAAAAATGACACTTTAATGCCATCTATGTTTTAGCCCACATAATATTACGTTAATTTTCGAACGTTGCGTGCAGGTAAAGTACGCTACGGAACTGTTGCGTCAAATGAACGACATTATGAATTTTCAACACTGTCATTGTTGATCTCATTAATATTCAAGTTTTATTCACGCGTGCCGAAATTTACAAAACATGCTTAGGCTAAAGTGATGTCATGTGTTGGCCATCGTTATGCTTTATCTAGTTCGGGCAAAGAAACGTATTTATTAGAGAAGATTACGTATTCATTTATTTGATATTTTTGTATCTGGAACATGGTTTTAGCTCCCTGTTGACAAATACGACTTTCTTTCTAAAATGGGGATCAAGTAAATCAAACAATCTATCGATGTTTGTTATTTTTTATGTGTGTACCCAACAAGTCTAACTGAAGTCCCAACCAGGCTGAAAATAGGAAGTTAAAATAGATATCCGATTAGAAAAAAATGCAATGCCAATTTATAGCAACAGCTGGAATAGGCTGTAATCTAATAAAATAAATCTTTCAACAATGATGCCAAGAGAATCTCTTACCCTGAAACTTGACTTTATTTTTTCACAGTGAATACCGCACGAGAATACCAATTGCTCCCAACCGTCTAGAGCTAGTGAGACTATGGCATTCCCGTTGAGGTATGTTATGATGCCAAAGGTGGTAACTAACTAACTAACCATCACGACGTTTTCCCGCAGGGGTAAGCAGAGAAAACGGACCGCCATACAACTCGTTCTTGGCACACACCACTTGCTTCATTTACATTAATGCGTCGTCTCATACATACTCTTCTGTTATTCTAACTCTTCACATGACCCGATTCAAGTATTTGATTTATTTGATCGTGCCATGTCTTTCTCGGGCGTCCTCGACTTCGTCTTCCATTCACTTTCGTATCATATATTCTTTTCATACTCCTTTCTTCATGCAAACGCTCTACATGCCCAAACCATCTAAGCGTCCCTTTCTTGATCCTATTCATTACGCTCACATCCACTTTGCATTCTTTCCGGATATCCACATTTTTAATACGGTTATACATGGTTTTACCGCACATACGTCTCAAAAATCTCATTTCCACAGCATTCAGTCTACTTTTATCCTTCCTCTGTCAGTCCCATGCCTCACTGCCATACATCAGTGTTGGTATAAGCACTCTATTGTGGACTGCTAGCTACGCTTCTTTGGACAATTTTGGTGGTGAGGAGGAAAAATAGATGGGGAAGAGGAAGATTGGAAAGAAACCAAGCACAGCTAAAACCATTTCAAGCATCGTTTCAATTCTGAATGGTGGTCTTTCACCAGGGCGATACTTATAGTATCTCCCACTCTGGAACGTGTCGCAAACATACTATATATTATTTTAATATGAATTTAATGTGTTAAGGCACATATGAATTGAACAACATTAATTAGTGTGTTCTGCGCTTTGAAGCTGCAGGCACGTATATATGTAAGCTCTTAGTTTTTAATTCAAACAAAGGGGTAGTTTTAGTACTAGCTTTTCCAAAGTTTGCCAATACAAGTGAAATAACCCAACTGTTATATTCTCCATATTAAAAAGTTCTAAAGTAGATAATATCAGTAGTTACGACAATTTAAAATATTTCAAATCAAAGTTTTCAAAACAACAAGTGTACATTTTAACAGACATAGTGAGTGACCAGTGAAATGTGGGGTGGTAAGCATTTCACAGATGCATGCCACATGTTTTCTGCCCGGAACGGTGACCGAAAGAAAGGACACTCGTATTTTTTGTGGAATCTTCGAAATGGGTTGTAATGGGTCATAAATCATGCTGAGATATACTTTGGACGAATTGCATGCTTTACGACCCTTACCACTAATAAACAAAAGTGATCATGACAATAACAATAGTGTACTGCTTCCCCGACGCAATCCAAGAAAACGAGGGTGTAGGGCTGGGAGGAAGGTTAAGCTGACCAAAATAAATACTAATAATAATCGTATAAATAATAACCCTTTGTCAGTACAGGATATTCAAGTTATCATAACAACCGACAAACAAAATAGCCTAGCGTCTAAAGCCCTTTGCGATTCTGATAAATACAACAACCGGAAAGAAATACGATTAGAACGACACGCCAACTGTAGGAGCAGACAGCTTGCCGTAGGTTCCTGGAATGCGCGCTCCCTTAACAATAAACTAGAGGCAGTGGACGATGTCTTCCGCGACCAAAAACTACATATCCTCACTGTTACAGAAACTTGGCACGAGAACAGTGAATCATATTCAATCAAGAGACTCCAAGCCTTAGGGTATGTGGTGCTCGAGGAAGCCCGACCTAGAACCGCGGAACACTCAAATAATACCTCTCACGTTAATCACGGAGGTGTCGCGATAATTGCCCGACAAGGTTTGCGGCTAGCCAAAGTGGCAATAGGTTCATTTAGTACGTTCGAGTATATTGTATGCAGGGTCTCTTCTGCAGGAACTTCGTTCACGCTGTGTACCTTGTACCGACCTGGCTCGAAACCAATCTGCGTCCAATTTTATCATGAGTTCTCTCGCTTTTTAGAATGCGCCGTCGGACTCTCCGACACTCTTATTATAACAGGTGACATAAATATTCGTCTCGAGCGCGTGGCATCACCAAACACCGTCAAGTTCTTAGATCTATTAGACAGTTTCGGCTGCTCCCAATGGGTCGATGGGCCAACTCACGATGCTGGTGGGACATTAGATTTGCTAGTTTCAAAGAACAATGGCCCGCCGCTTTTAGTAGAAATACGTGATATAGGACTGTCAGATCATCGGCTTGTTTGCACGGATATTGATTTTAACCCGCCTAAAGTACCATATAGGACAATTATATCGAGGGAATGGCGTCAATTTAACTTTAACGACTTTCTGGAAGAGCTGCAGACCTCTCTATTATGTAAACCCAGTATTTGGGAAACAAAAACGCCAACAGAACTTGTCGGAACATATAATTCAACACTATCATCTCTGTTAAATAAATATGCCCCGATCACGTCAAAAACACGTAAAGTTCGAAAGTCAGATGGCTGGTTTGACGATGAATGCCGAAACCAGAAGAGACTCATGCGGAAACTAGAGAGATCATATAGAAAAAACTCTGCGGTAACCTCAAGGGACGAGTGGATCCATTCCCAAAAAGAATATATGAGAAAAATAAACGCTAAAAGATCTGAATTTTGGAACGAAAAGATTGACTCCGAGCGAACTAATCCACGACGTCTCTGGAACTCAGTAAAGACTGTAATTGCTGAAGTCACTATGCCAACTAAGACAGACATTACCCCGGATGCTTTCTCAAAGTTTTTTCAAGAAAAAATCGAATCCATTCGTGCCTCTACTTCTAACGCCCCTCCGCCAATATTCACTCTTAATTCCAAAGAAAATTTATCTTCTTTTAAACTCACAACGCTGGAAGAAGTAGGAAAATTGATTTCACATTCGCCAAATAAGCAGTGTAGTCTTGATCCTATACCGACATGGCTATTCAAAAAATGTTCCGTTGTTTTAGCTCCGTTCCTGGTTCACGTTTTTAATAAGTCTCTCAGCACAGGTGACTTCCCAGAATCACTTAAGTCAGCCGTAGTTACTCCAATATTAAAAAAACCACAACTTGATGTCGATAATTTAGGTAATTATCGACCCGTCTCAAATCTGCCTTTTATATCAAAAATTCTGGAAAAAATTGTAGCTGCCCAAATAACCAGCCACTTGAATTCAAACAAATTGTTCACGAATCGCCAATCCGCATACAGAAGGTTTCATTCAACGGAAACCGGACTACTTCGTATGCTGTCAGACATAACTCTTGCCATAGAGTCGGGTAAGCTAGCACTTATTTCACTCTTAGACATGAGCGCTGCTTTTGACACGATTGATCACGACTTTCTCATCGAAAGATTAGAAGCAACATTTGGTTTGACTTCCGAAATCAAAAATTGGCTGGTATCCTATCTAAATAATCGCTTACAAGCCGTGAAGGTTGGAAATAAGCAGTCTGATTTCGCAACACTTTCTTCAGGAGTACCTCAAGGATCCGTTCTGGGTCCACTTCTTTTCATTCTCTTCACAAATGATGTCGCAAAAATTATAGAATCATTTGGTCTCTTAACATTGCTATGCTGACGACCAACAAGTTTATTTTTTCTGCACTCCAAACGAATCGGACAGTCTAAAAATGCGTATCGCCGAATGTCTAGAGGCAATAACTCTTTGGATGTCTTCAAATAAGCTGAAGCTTAATCCTTCTAAAACTGAATTTCTCTGGGTGGCCACAAACAGACGTCAACATTTCATAGATAATTCGCCAATATCTGTTTCCGGTAGCGACATAGTTCCGAAAACAGCCGTAAAACTTCTTGGTGTTAATCTGGATTCGGACCTTTCGCTAAAAATTCAAATAAATCGAACTGTAAGTACCGGTTTTTTTTCATCTGAGACAACTCAAGTCTGTCAAAAGAAATCTCCCGATAGAAGCAACTAAACTACTAATCAATTCGTATGTAGTCTCACGGCTCGACTACTGTAACGGTATTTACGCCAGCCTTCCTAAATACCAAACTAATAAACTCCAATCAGTTTTTAATGCTGCAGCTAGGCTTATCACCGGGGTATCTAAATATTCGCATATTTCAGAGCACCTTCGGAACCTTCACTGGCTCAAGTGCACTGAAAGAATCCAGTACAAGTTGTGCTGGATGGTGTTTAAATCCCTTAACGAAATGGCTCCACTGTACATCACCGAACTATGCGTTCCAAAAAATATTCTTCTAAAGCAGTCGACTCTTAGATCGGCAACGTCATCGGCTATCGGAAGGCTTATAGAACCTAAACGCAATCCAAATACTAAGTTTGGAGATCGCGCTTTCGGAGTTTCGGGGCCGAAGGCTTGGAATGAACTCCCTCCGGAACTAAGATGTATAACGAGCCCAACAGAATTTCGGTCCAAACTGAAAACTTACCTTTTCAGACTCTCATATCCTTAAATTCATTAAAAGAATCTCAACATAATCTGTCTCTCGACGAATCACCTTTAGATATGCAAATTTTAACCAAATCCTGTACTGTATGACAAATTCAGAAAGTCCATTCTTTTAGTTTCGCTCCCATGCCCTAAATCGGAAAAAAAAAAAAAATAAAATAAAAAATAAATAAATATATATATATATATATATATATATATATATATGTGTGTGTATATGTATATATATTTATGTGTGTGTATGTATATGTATGTGTGTGTGTATGTATATGTATATATGTATGTGTATGTATGTATGTGTGTATATATATATATATATATATATATGTATATGTATATATATATATATATATGTGTGTGTATATGTATATATATTTATGTGTGTGTATGTATATGTATGTGTGTGTGTATGTATATGTATATATGTATGTGTATGTATGTATGTGTGTATATATATATATATATATATATGTATATGTATATATATATATATATATATATATATATATATGTATATATGTATATATATATGTATATATATATATATATATATATATATATATATATATATATATATATATATATATATATATATATATATATATATATATATATATATATATATATATATATATTATAATAATAATTAAATAATAATCATAATTTTAAGTTCATAATTGTGTCTATCTGATGGGACCTGCCAGGTAAGTATGTTCCTGTATATTTTCTTATTTAAGCTAGGAGTTAGTATGTAACGATAGAAAGTAAGATCTGTACAGCGCCCTTGAGGTGATTTTTCACAAAAACGGCGCTATACAAATCGTCCAAATATTATTATTATTATTATTATTGCGCACGCTAGGTTTGATTTCGCGACCTAAAGGTTTGTAGTCGAGCATCTTACCACTTGACCACGCAGGTCGTCAATGGAACGTACCGCAGATCAATTATAAAAAGCTTTACTAGTGTGAGAATATGTACAGCCCATACAAATTCAGCATTTCTGGGACCAAGGTCAAGTACTTAACTGCTGAGTCACGAAGGTCGTCAAATAACACTACCGAAAAACGGTTTTTTTTTTTACTTGCTTAACGGCCCTCCTTACCAGCGAAAGAATACTAAAAACAAGTAAACATAAAAACGTTTTTTTTAAAGAACATGAAAATTATTCTATTCATCGTTAACGGTTTTCCCGACTAGCGGAGAAATTCTTAAAACTATTGCCCAATCAAAGGATTGAATTCAGATCTTTGTTATATGGTAGCTCGTACAAATTGAAAATGCAGCTCTGCTCTTCTAAAAACTGCATACTTCTAATTTCTATTGACTTCTATGATTTAATTTCCAGAAAAAAAAAATATTTTTAATTTTTTTAATAAATAAAAAATTATCATCTTCTCACTTGATGTTTTGCCTCTTTCAATTGGAAGTAGTTATGCAGAAAGCGTCCAACCCACAATTTGCCAAAATCGAGTTTTATATGTTTTCCTATAGATAAATACAAGATTTATATCTCCAAATGCAATAGATTTTTGGATTCTTTTTTTTTTACTAACACACATTGCAGATATTTGGCATAAATTAAAGTTTAAAAACATTACAAAATGTAAGATGACATGAGAAAACAACACTGATATTCACTTTACAAATGCCGATTACGCATATTGATGCTTTTTTATCGTCATATTTTCAAACGCCTTTTTCTCAGTTTTATCTTTTTGGGGTTGGATGCTTTCTGCATAACTATGTCTAATTCATCTTATCTGTCTATTTCTCTCACTTTTCTTTTTTTATAATAATAATAATAATAATATTTGGACGATTTGTATAGCGCCGTTTTTGTGAAAAAATCACCTCAAGGGCGCTGTACAGATCTTACTTAAATTTCAGTTTATCGTTACATATTAATTCCTAGTTTAAATAAGAAAATATACAGGAACATACTTACCTGGCAGGTCCCATCAGATAGACACAATTATTAACTTTAAATTATGATTATTATTTAATTATTATTATTATTATTATTATTTTTTTATTTATTTATTTTTTTATTTTTTCCTTTTCCGATTTAGGGAATGGGAGCGAACTTAAAAGAATGGACTTTCTGAAATTTGTCATACAGTACAGGATTTGGTTAAAATTTGCATATCTAAAGGTGATTCGTCGAGAGACAGATTATGTTGAGATTCTTTTAATGAATTTAAGGATATGAGAGTCTGAAAAGGTAAGTTTTTAGTTTGGACCGAAATTCTGTTGGGCTCGTTATACATCTTAGTTCCGAGGGGAGTTTATTCCAAGCCTTCGGCCCCGAAACTCTGAGAGCGCGATCTCCAAACTTAGTATTAGGATTGCGTTTGGGTTCTATAAGCCTTCCGATAGCCGATGACGTTGCTGATCTAAGAGTCGACTGCTTTAGAAGAATGTTTTTTGGAACGCATAGTTCGGTGATGTACAGTGGAGCCATTTCGTTAAGGGACTTAAACATATAATTTAAACATATATTATAATTTAAACGTAATGATTTAATTTTTTCACAGTACTTTATTTTATTTAATATTGTGTTCTCCCTCTGTATGTACTCGTATTTATAACCGCACGCTATGTATTTTTTATTTAGTTTAATTTTGTACCCTGATCATGCTTAGGCTAAGCGAAACCGGTCGGTCATAACAATTGAAACAAAATCTTTGGTCTTAAAAAAAGTTATTTTTTCTATTAATTTTTATTTAGTTATTTTTAAAAGAAAGGCAAACATTCCCGGGTTACGAATAACCTGACAATATTTGAAAAACTCCTACCGCCATCATAAGAAGCGGAAGATGTTGCTTGTGTAATGATGGAGGACTTAGCCAGCAGAGGAATTGAACGCCCGACCCCCGGGTGGGAATCCGACGCGTTTGTCCACTCAGCTACCGACCGGTCAAATTAATAAATAAATTAACATGAAAATCTTCACATTAAACTAATTCAGTAGGAAAATATGTTTAATATAAGGTATTAAAAGAATTAACCCCTTGGAATAACAAGGTTCCATCTGACACAGCTGTCGTGCGCGATAATGTGCTCTATATAGAGCTACTCTAGAGTTTATTATCGCATAGCAGTATGTTGTCAGATCGAACCTTTTTATTCCAAAGGGTCGAAATGTAAATTTGAAAAAAAATGTTAATTCATTAAAAAATGTTTTTATATTAGGAGAGCAGATGTTACTTTTTTAATTTTATATTAATAACATCGACCTTAGTTTTAATATCTAAGTATTTTTTCGCTAGTGAAAAGGACTGTTAACGATAAGTAGCATAATCCCCACGATCTTTAAAAATATCGTTATTAAGTTTTTTTTTAAGAAAAATAAATAAAAGTAAATAAGTACCTGCTTATGTACTGCTTTAAAAAATAAATATAAATATATATTTATTTTTCACTCCATTCATGGAAGACTGAACGCTATCGGGTCAAATTAAAAATTGTCTAAAGAAGCGAAGCTAGCATTCCGCAATGGAGTGCTTGTACCAACCCTGATATATGGCAGTGAGGCATGGAACTGGCAGAGAAAGGATGAAATTAGACTGAATGCTGTGAAAATAAGATCCCTGAAGCGTATGTGTGTAAAACCATGTATGATCATGTTAAAAATGTGGATATCCAGAAAGAATACAAGGGTATCTAAGCGTAATTAATAGGATCAAGAAAGGGACGCTTATACGAGTTGGGCATGTATAGCGATTGAACAAAGAAAAGAGTGTGAAAAGTACATACACTTATGATGCGAAAGTGAATGGAAAAAGAAGTCGTGGACACCCGATGAAGACATGGTACGATCAAGTGAATCAAATACTTGAATCGGGCCATGTGAAGAGTCAGAATAATATAAGAGTATGTATGAATGTGGATAATGCAAGGAGTGCGTGCCAAGAAAGAGTTGTATGGAGTTGTATACGATGGAAACGGCGTAATGGTTAGTTAAATATAAATAAAAGATAAAATAAATCATACAAATCGAGAATTGTTGACTTAAGCCATGGTCTTGAAATTTTTGGTAGCAGTCTAAATGATGTTTGTCATTCTTTACGACTCTACCAAAACTATTACTTTAATGTTCTATCTCATGTATTTTTTGTTCTTTATTTATCATTGCTACATTTAATATGGTGTACGTGCTGTTTTTTCTCTGTTGCTCTTTTTTCTCATTTCGTGTTTTGTATTTTTTTGTAATTAAACTTTAGTCCGTTAATTTATGAATAAATCAATGAATTAGGAAAGATGAATTGGATACACACTGATGTTTGTATTTAAATGCATATCTTTTTATATTTTATGTGTTTCGTTATATGCAAGTTTTACGTTTACGTAACATGATTGGACTAGAATTAATGTTTCATTTGTTTGTTTGTTTTATTATTTTTATTTAGATGTATGCAAATATTTTTTTTCGCACATCTAGTATGAAAAACATTTATAGATTACACAATAATATAAAAAAGCACATAAGGTTCCCATACAGGACATATAAATTTAAATCTGATTAATCTTAAGAATCTTAGTTTTTTTAAACATATTCAGCACAAATCCTACGAAAAGTGCCAAGACTTGAGGCTTCTTTTAAGGCATTTGGAAGACCATTAAAAAGTTTTTTACCTTTGTTAAACACGCTGTTTTGAGTACACACAAGTTTCGTTTTGGGAAGCTGTATGATTATTTGTAACTTTATTTAATCGTCTATATGAATGGACTACCACATAGTCTGAGAGTAATAAAAGACTCAACAGAGTTCAGAGCCCAACTCAAAACCCATTTTTTCAGAAAATCATATCCATAATCAAGATGTAACAAACCCAATAGAATTTTTGTTCACACCAAAAAAATTTTTCAGACTCTCATTCTTTAAATTCATTGGAAAATTTTCACCATTATCTGTTCCTCATAACGAAAAATTAAACAAATACCTCCGATATACTTTGTTCAAAATTTGTTTTCATGCCCTTAAAATGAAAAAAATAATAATAAACAATACAAATATATGTTAGAATCAGCTAAATTTTAAATTATTATGATATGGTGATTGTATCCTGCCAGGTAAGTATGTTGCTGTACATTTATATAAACTAAGAATTAATATTAAGTAGAAATTAAGATTTGTACAGCGCCCTTGAGGTGATTTTTCACAAAAATGGCGCTGTACAAATTATCCAAATATTATTATTATTATATAAAGAGCAATGTGAGAGTAATTTTAAAGAACCTGATTTCGGAATGGGGTTCTTCTTTCTTTTTCTTCTATCTTTATGTTTAAGTTTATCCTTGTATAGGGCACATGAGGTGAAATACAACAAAAAATGGAATTTTTTTATTATTATATTATCTAATATGGCGTAATATATCTTCCGCCTTAAGATTTTCATTATTACACTCTCTCCAACAATGCAGAGGAATTTCCTTTAGTACCGAGGATGCAACTCTCCAAAATTAGATTGACGACATTTTGACCTTTGACTTTCTTTCGTGGAATCAAAAAACTACCAGAACGTCGAGAGTCAATCGTAAACAATTCAAAAACACATATCGTCGCTGGAAAGTCAAAAGGGCTTAAGTGACACTTTGGTAAAAAATGAGTTACATATGCAGTTTTGATCAGTTGTGTTTTCTGCAACAAATGCTTTGACTCTCGTTTGATTCTAAAGACTTTTGTGGCCCTTCGGCCATCCAAAATGTATTTACCATTTTGTTTAAAGCTTGGGAATTTAAAAAAAATTGTCGCATTAGGTAACTCAGTGAGAGCATTCAGTTAACTTTTTTTTTCAAATCCAACCATGTACTGAAGACTTATGAATTTTACTGTAAAACAAACAAAAAAACTTTAAAGTGCTCTAGTGTAAGCCTCCCGAAATGGCGCTTCAGCCTTTCCGGCAACGATATGTGATTTGATGAGTTCATGTAAGTAGGTACTTTTTTAGTTTTTTTAAATAAAATTTTAGATTTAATTAGCCAGTTCCGAACATACCCATCAACCTAACTTAAAATAAACATAGCCCACGCAACTGTATGTGTATCTCTTGCGTACCATATGCGTAAAATGTAATGCTCGTTTTTATGGAACAGAAAAGTTTAATAGGCTATATTTCAAAAAGTTTTTGATGCTAGTTTTTTTCTAATTGCCCACTCTTGAAATTTACGAGTTTAGTTTCCTAATAAATTTTCATTGTCAAGGCCTCATACGAAAACTATGAAACAAGTTTTCAAATTTCATCAAACGACGTCACAATTTTTTAAGTACCTACCGATAAAATCTTCACTTTAAAATAATGACCGAGAACAATAAAAAATATAGCCTGTAAAATTGTAACAAAACCATAATAAAACTTTAAGTGATTCAACTATCATTTTTGTTTGAAATTTCAATTTAAAAAAATTAAGTACGTACGGGTGGGATATTTTAAAATTGAAACCGATTAATGTTTTAAAAAAGGTTGCCGAGAAAAAAATATTAGTTGCGTTTGACCGGTTAGTAGCTGGGTGAACAAACGCGTCGGATTCCCACCCGGACGGCGTGGGTTCGATCCCTTTGCTAGCTAAGTCCTCCATCATTTCACAAGCAAAATTTTCCGCTTATTAAGATGGTGGATTTTTTTTCTAATATTGATAGATTTTTTGTAACGCAGGAATGTGTCTTTCTTTAAAATAAAAAGACCAAAAAAGGAAATAATAATATAAAATCTACCAATTACTATAGAATAATGTCTGTTAAAATATACAAAAGATAGGCCATATTCTTCACATGAAAAAAAAAATCTAATTTTTTTGTTGCTTTTTAATTTTGTTTGTGTTTGTGCACAACTTTAACACATATAAAGCCACTTTTTCCAATAAAAACCGAGTTATCAATAGAATTTAGGCTTCATTTACGGAACTAAATTAGTAATTAAATATTTGAATAATATTAATAATATAAAACACAAATATGAAACAGAAAAAGGTCAAAAACTAAAAAGAACAATGGTCATGACCGAGACTCGAACTCGGAACTTTTACTCTATCCGGGAGTAACCCTCTGGAAGAAATTCAAATATCAATAATTTTCAACAGAAGTATGAGATCGTTTAAAAATGCCGCTTTATAATGAGGTCTTGATGGCTTGATTGACAGTTTTACTCCCGGATATAGTAGAGGTTCCGAGTTCGAGTCTCGGTCATGACCATTGTTCTTTTCAGTTTCTGACCTTTTTCTGTTTCATATTTGTGTTTGAGATTATTCAAATATTAAATAAGCACTAATGCTTTAAAGTTAATTCCAATTTTAATAAATTAGTAATTACGAATGTTATGAATGTAATGTACTTCCATCTATTGACCTACCCTTTCGGAGTCTACATAATCGGTATTTATTATAAATCGTAACTAGTTATTTTTAACATTAAAAGTCGTACGCTAATCCATCATTTCCCTCTGGTTAGATAAGTAAAATAATGCAACGCGCTAGTACCGCTCATTCGATAATAATCCTCGATCAATCATTTACCAAATCGGCGTAAGATCTCGAAGTTTTCTTTTTGAGTGTTTACAAAATTTTACCACAGTTTTTTCAACGTACAAAGCTCACATTTTTTTTCCTCGATGTATTTATTGTGCGTGCCATATGTGAGAAGTCAGTACTCCCGCACAATCTCAATACGTGCGCACTTTCTCACGAACCTAGCAACTAATTAGTAACCGTTCGGCTATTTTTATCCCGTGATGTTAAAACCAAGCCCATGCGGTTGTTTGGTCAACTATCCGAGTGTCTACTGAAGGTAGACGATTTATGATGTACATATGAAAAACTTCGACTGCCCTGCAAGAGCGTGTATAGAATGCTGTTTGGATCCCTTCGTTATTGCAGCGCTTTGGCCAGCTGAAGGCTGCATTCACAAATTTATTTAAATATATTTTTTTATATAATATCGCACAAGAGTCCCAACCCAAGTTATTCGACTTTAAAAAATAATATTCCAGATTTTAAAAAAACTATTCTTATTCGACAATCGTGTACACTTGCTATTTCTCAATGACATTTTCGAAAGAAATCACTGTTGAAAGTGTATATATAAATATGCACCGATGTACACAATTCTAAATGATGTAGTTTGAAAAATGTTTTTAATATAATGAAAAGAACATTGAAAATTCAAAATAAAATTGCTGTCCTTTTTCGATAAAAAAACAGCAAGTCGGTGAAAGCTAGACAAAATTCTGTTTCAGTGACGTTTGGCAAGGACATCACAGTCGTAAATTTATACATATGCACCAATACATACAATCCTTACTTCCTTAGTGTAGGTCAACTTAAATCGCGCCATCTATAATATTATATTACTCAAACAAAAATATTCAATACGATGGAAATACGAAGAGATAATACTTTAACAAAACAAAGGGCTAATGTTTGCGTAACGGTTTAAACGCCCCCTAGATTTAATCTGTCTACAGTGTGGGTAAAAATCCCTTCGAAATTTCCATCACAAAAATAAAATAGTTAGAGGTAAGAATTTTTTTTTTCGTTGAAAAAAAGAGGTATTTGTCAATAGTAATTTGTTAATAGTTAAAGTTCATACAAAATACTCATGATTTATTTTGGTATATACGCCTAGCTTATGATTTTGGTCGTTACATGTCATAAATATAACGAATGTCCGAATTTTTCGGTTGGTTTTGAAAGATAACAATTAATAGCAAAGGTTCAAACAGATTTTACGCTTTTCCGCGGTTATTTTGAAAGAAAAAGCTTTTGCAATTCAACTTTTTTTCTTTTTACCCATCAAGATTTTTCACCTTGAATACACGTTTTATTCTTCCCTATTATCTTTCCT
This sequence comes from Drusus annulatus, assembly GCA_022651775.1. Lineage (NCBI taxonomy): Eukaryota > Metazoa > Arthropoda > Insecta > Trichoptera > Limnephilidae > Drusus > Drusus annulatus. Next base: position 1,000,145 of record JAGWCC010000033.1, read on the forward strand.
TAGCTAGCAACTAGGTACTTAATTATAAATTAAAAATGAAAAAGAATTTGCATTTATATTTTCTTCCATTTACCAAAATAAATTCAGCTCTTTTCTCATCGTTAAATCCGCGGACAACAATACAATTTTGAATGAATTAACTAACTTACCATCAAACCAATTCTCCGCAGAGGTAGGCAAAGAGGACGGGCCGCCATACAACTCTGTCTTGGCACACACTCCTTGCTTCATTCCTTGTCTCATTTATATTTTTCTGTTATTCTGACTCTTGTTCATGTCTTCCTCGTTCGTCCCCGACTTCTTCTTCCATTCACTTTTGTGACATATATTCAATCCACACTCTTCTCCTTCATTGATTCGCTCTTTTCAGATACACACTTTTAAGATATAAATCTTAATGATTTTTTTTACATATTCATACTACTATATATCTTAACCTTGACCTCTTAACGGTATTAACGATTTCCAGGATACAATTTTATCGGTTGGTAATTTTCAGATTTTTTTTGTTAATTCAAAAGTATTTAAAAAAAATATTTTAAGATTAAATTTTCAGAAGACAAAATTCTGCAAATCTTTTAAATTTCAATTTTTTTTGACATTCCTAAAAATGTTGAATTACGATTTGTCTCATTGATGTTACGACAATTGATTTTGTGATGTTCCTTAACTAAACTATAGTATCTCTCGTAAATGCATATTGTTTTTCCACTTCTTTGAAGTTTTGAAAAAAATAGCTGAACACCACCTCTAAAAGGTTCGTGTTTGAAGGTTTTTTTTTACAGTGAATATCGTACAAGAGTCTCAACTGCTCCCAACCATCTAGAGCCAGTGAGACTGTGGCATCCCCAATTGGGGTATGTTGTGAGGCTGAAGGTAGTGGGGAGGTGAAGGATACGAGGAAAGGGAAGGTTGGGAAAAAACTGGCTATTTAGATCTGGTCACCAAACACGGCTAAAGCCATTTCAAGCAACGTTTCGATTCTTAATGGTGGTCTTACACCAGGGCAATACTTAGAGGATCTACCACTAGTGCCACAAATTAACTATACATTATTTTATGTCAATTAAAAATGTGTTACGACACATATTAATTAAATACATGATATTTGCACACGCCGGGTTTGAACCCACGGCCTTTGGATTCGTATTCGAGCGTCTTACCACTCGACAACGGAGGCCGTCGTGAAACGAACTACTGGCAACTATCTTTCCTCCTTTATTTGACCCGTGCCTCTTCAAAGCCCGCACTAATAAATCTCTTCCAACAGCCCCTTCCTTGACCCGTCTCACAATGTTGCCCAGCCGGGTAATAGTTCCCCTGGCTGTACACCATACAGGCAGGGGCGCACTTGTAAGGTGTTACATAAAACATAAAATATATATAAAAAATACCATTTTAACTTATTTCTTATCAAGCACGTTTTCTTCATAGGAAAAGTGAATTTCATATTTCACAATTTCAAGTTTTACGGCATTTTTTCTCAAAGGATTTTGACGACGAAAATTCTCCCTGCGAAATGTTCAAAACTTTACGATCATCGGGGTACCTTCATTTTGTTAAGAAAGTGACATTTTGAAAGGGCCATAAAAACAACATATTTTTATGTTCAAGGTATCTAAGAATATTGGTATATTAAGTGTTTTTGATATTACATTTTTCGAGTTTGACAAGTTAATAAATATTGTGTTAATTTTTCACAATGAGATTTCGATATAATACCTACATAAGTAAAAGAGACCTGTTCCAAAGAAAAGGTGATTTTCGCGGGCTGTGTATATTCGATTATCGTTTTTTTTTTGTTTTGTTATATTGGTAAACATATGTTTATCATATGTTAGCAATATCAGCCATTTTGGATTTGTGGTTTGGTTTTGACAACTGGAAAGGTTAGTCACGTTTTTGTGTGTTCCTTGATTTTTTACTTTTGAAAAAAATGGATCAAAAAATATGTATTAAATTTTTTCGTTAAAAATGGAATAAAGTGCTCCAACGCACTTAAAATGTTGACTGTTGCATTTGGCGAGTCTACTTTGTCTCAAAAAAGTGTTTATAAGTGGTACAAGCGCTTTACAGAATGCCGAGAAGATGTTAATGACGATGAGCGTCCTGGAGTTGTGGAAAAACAAATCATGGATTTTATTCTTTGATCCATTTTTTTCAAAAGTAAAAAAATCGAAGAACACATAAAAACGTGACTAACCTTTCCAGTTGTCAATAACAAACCACTAATCCAAAATGGCTGATAATACTAACATACGATAAACATATGTGTACCAACATAAAAAAAAACAATAATCGAATGTACACAGCCCGCGAAAATTCTAAATTCACCTTTTTTTTTTTTTACGTGAATACCGCACAAGAGTCTCAACTGCTCCCAACCGTCTAGAGCCAGTGAGACTATGGCATTCCTAAATAGGATATGTTGTGAGGCTGAAGGTAGTGGGGAGGGGAAGGAGATTGGGAAGGGGAAAGTTGGGAAGTACCTGGCTATTCAGATCTGGTCACCAAACACGGCTAAAGCCATTTCAAGCAACGTTTCGATTCTGAATGGTGGTCTTTCACCAGGGCGATACTTAGAGTATCTACCACTCTGGAACGTGCCGCAAATATACTTTTTATTATTTTTACATGGATTAAATGTGTTATGACACATATTAATTAAATAAAAGTAATTGGCGCACGCCGGGTTTGAACCCGCGACCTTTCACCTTTTCTTTTGAACAGGCCATGTACGTATTTTTTAAATTTAAGATGAACTATAAATAATATTCTATGTGAGTACGTACAAGTGTGAACTTTTCAAATTTCGAACAGATGTTAGATAAAATTTTCAAAATAAAAAAATATATTTTCAATTCTCTGCCTACTGAATGAAGTACCTTCCCATAGTGTGTTTTAGCAGACATTATTCTATATTTGAAATGGAACTTATATTTTTTCTTGACAAGTCAAGTTATAATACATTCCGTGATTTTTTACAGGTAAAAACTAGAATGTATACATGAAAAAAAAAACAAATGTCATTTATGAACATTTTCGAAACTTTATTTGTTTTTTGTTTTCGATTTAGTTAAGTTCGTGAAAATTATTTCTTCATTTCATATAATTTTGTTTTTAAATTGAGTTTCGTACCAGAAACGGAAATTACGCATTTCAATTTTGATTCCATTAATCTTTTTTTAGATTTTTCTTACTCTTTATTAAATGTGTTAATTTACTTGAACACTTACTTTTCAACGTAAGCTACTAACTGTGTAATTTATGAATAGGAGTAAACTTTTCTTTGAATTGAATTGGTCAAATTTGGTTTTTAAATGCGTTGAACACAAATACTTGATTTTTAATACGATATAAAACAAAATTTTACACCAATTTTTCGTAAATAATAAATTCCATCGAGTAAAACTATGATATTGCGAATTTATTTAGCCACCCTGTACTTGAAAATAAAGTCAATATTTACCAACCGTTCAATAATAATTATAATGAACGGCTTGAGCATTAATCAACCCTCACACACCCGCGCGTGTTAAGTGAACCCTCACGCCCGTACCTCTGTGTAGACGCACGCTAAGTAAACCATCACGCCCGTGCTTCTGGGTAGATGGCTGGGATTAACTGCAATGGTCTATTTAGCAGTAAATAAGGTGCTCGACTGCTGTTTACTGGGTCCCTCGTATATTCGCTTTGCAAACAGAATAATTTATCAAGGCATCAGCAAAATTAAGTAGAATCTGTTACACAGCTAAAGACATTTACAGCAATTATGAATACATTATAATTAAATATTTATTTTTTACATTCACGTGATTTTTTTAATTCTTAAGCAATTTTTTCTATGTGAATGCCGCACAACTGTCCCAACTGCTCCCAACCGTTAAGAGCCAGTGAAACTGTGGTATCCCCAATTGGGGTATGTTGTGAAACAAGTTAGTGGGGAGAGGAACAATTTGAGAAAGAGGAAGGATGGGAAATATCTGGCTATTCAGACCTAATCATCAAACACAGCTAAAGCCATTTAAAGCAACGTTTCGATTCTGAATGGTGGTATTTCACCAGGGCAACACTTACGTATCTACCACTCTGGAACGTGCTGCAAATATATATTTTTTTGTAAAAGAAAGACAAACATTCCCGGGTTACGAATAACCTGACAATATTTGAAAAACTCCTACTACCATCATAAGAAGCGGAAGATGTTGCTTGTGCAATGATGGAGGACTTAGCCAGCCGATAAATTGAACGCACGACGCCTGGGTGGGAATCCGACGCGTTTGTCCACTCAGCTACCGACCGATCATATTAAAGAAAATAAAATAATAACTTTGAATATTACCATAGATTTTATTTAAGCTTTTATGACATACCGGTTTTGTTTAGCCTAAGCATCGTGAGGGTATAAAATTAAAAAAACGAAAAATACATAATGTGTTATATATACTCGTACATACAAAGGGAGAACACAATATTAAATAAAATAAGAGAACAGTAAGAAAACAAGATAATAAAATTTGAATTATAACGAAGGAACAGAGATAAGGAGACACATGATATGAAATAAAAGAGGAAAAATGTCAATGTCATGCCTCCGGTCAGTCATAAAAAATAAAATCTGTAGTCTTATACAAAGTAATTATTTCATTTTCATTTAATACGCCAAACCACAAAATGATTGCTTTTTGAGATATGAATTTTGAGCCTCTCAGGAATCTTTTTTCAGCAGAATTCTCGCCGAGTTAAAAATAATGAAGCAGATTTTAAGACCATATAAAAATAATTACCAAGGACACAGATTACTTCGCTGAAGGATTTTTTTTCTTTTCTTGTCACAACAAAAGATGTCAAAAGGTTAGATTTCTAGAAAATTTGCATAGTGGGTATTTTTTGCAGAAATTATTAAATATTGTTATATTCTATAACGGTCTTAGTGCGGAATTTATAAAGGAATTTGTCGCTTGAAGGCTTCAGTAGCCTAAGCGAGAATTCTATCGCAACCTTTGTAATGTGAAGTGAAAAAAGATGGGAAGGAAAATATTTAAGAAAATGGAAGAAATTGATGCTTATAATTCGGAGAACCGAACAAAACGGTCTTCGTGGCGAGTGGTTAAGATCCTCGACTTCCGATCCAGAGGTCGCGGGTTCAAATCCTGGCGTGGGCAAATAAATTTAATAAATGATTTTTGAATTTTTTTTATAGACAGACAAATATTATCTGGTTACGATAACTTGACAATATTTTAAAAAATCCTATCATCATAATAATAAGCGGAAAATTTTGCTTGTGCAATGACGGAAGACTTAGCTCGCAGGGGAATAGAACCCTCAACACCCGGGTGGGAATCTGACGCGTTTGTTCACTCAGCTACCGGTCAAATTATTTGCGTTATTTCACATTATTAATTAAAAAAATAACACGTTGCATATTTGCGGCACATTCTAGAGTGAAATATACTCTCAGTATCGCTCTTGTGAAATACCACCACTAATCGAAACGTTGTTTTCCATGGATTTAACCTTGCGTTATGACCAGATCTGAATTGCTAGGTATTTCCGCACTTTCCTCTTCCCAATCTTATTTCATTCCCCTCTAAATTCAGCCTCACACCATACCCCAAACGGAGATGCATTTAAGAATTTGCCATTTCAAAACCAATTTAATTCCAAATTGTAAGCGCATGCCTGTTCACGGCAGAGTTCACGTAACATTTGCAACGGACTTATTTACGCAAACAATTTATGAATATTGTATTAAAAATTACGGGGAAAGTTACCTTGCAATAATTACGCGCCATGTTGCTAAAATGGCTGAGGTGTCAATAGTGCCACTTTGTGGTGCTATGGCCTCAATTAATGGCGCCGACCGCGGTGCTTTCATGCCATAACATCAATTTTATCCTGCTCAGACAGTTCTGACAATTAAAATTGGATGGATTCATTTAACACGCCTGTAATTACTTAATATCCATGCCCCAAAGGCTGTTTTAAGTATAGAAGAAAGAAAAGCTAAGAGTCATGATGGTTGATGATTTTTAATGTAATATTGTACCGTATTCCAAGCATATTTTTGACGACCTTCGTGGCAGATCAGTACGTGCTTTCAGTCTCGATCCAGAGGTTTCGTGTTCAAAACTGTAATACATTGTATAATTCAGTACACAATATTGTATAACTTCAATAAGAAATAACCCTAAAGATTTTTAAATATTACTTATTGAAATAAAATCATTAATTTTTTAGGAAATACACAACAAAAGACACACAAAAAAAAAAGAATCAGATCGCAACCAAGAGTAAGCTAAGCTAACCTAAGCTTTATTGAGTAAACTATACATGTTATAAATGCATTTATTAGAGATATTTACACGTCGATTGTTTATGACATACTTTGTTAGATACTTTTATAAAATAAACAACAACAAAAAAATACTCGAATTCGGAACATTGGCTTCATCCGGGAGTAACGTGTCTGCTAATTGGGCTACCGAAACCTTTCTTAGAAACCGTCATTTTTATTAATCTCATATTTCCTTGAGTTTTTTGTTCATAATTTATTCCGATATAGGCTGCCATTTTTGTAATGGAATGCAAAGCTCTACTCGAGTATATATTGAATACCTAGATCGTGTCTTGGATAAACTATCCATTTTTATTTACGGAAGATCTTTTGACTTCTTAAAAAGTGTAGAACCAATATTTTAAATTAGAATTAACTTTAGATAGCTTATATAACATTTTTATAGAAGGCTTTATGCTTTCAATTTTGATTTCTACTTTCAATATTGTTTCGGTAAAAGACAACCATTTAAATCAAAACGATATTAATAATGGCTTTAGCTACGTTAAGTAATTAGTCGGATACTATTATACAAACTGTATGATTCCTAAGTATTCCATTTATTAAATATTACCTAGAATCATTTTAAATGTTATAAATATTAGAAAATAAATTTACGAAATACCTGCCACAAAAAAGAAAGGTGAAATTGGTCCGGTGTAGAATAATCAAATATGAAAAAAAGTTGTAAGGTTTTAAAATCCGTTCAATTTTTCCATATATTTCCACCATGAATTAACAGTTTCAGAAAAATCAATATTTCGCTCGGGGAATGTTAAGATTTTTGGGCTAAGATTGTGATGAATTATAAGCTGGATTAATTATTCAAGGGCGTGGAAGCGAACTTCTTATTTGGAGGTTCTATTTATGATTGAAAAAAACTTTTGTATTTCAAATAATAATAATAATAATAAATGGATAACTTTAATAGCGCCGTTTTTATGGGAAAATCACCTCAATCAGCCCAGCAAAAAAAAATAAAAATTATACGATAATACCAAAGCTAAGTGAATTTTTCACAATTATTTTAATTTATAGTTAATAATAATATTTGGATGATTTGTATAACGCAGTTTTTGTGAAAAATCACCTCAAGGGCGCTATACAGATCTTATTTTCTATTATTACATATTATACCTAGTTTAAATAAGAAAATATACAGGAACCGCCGTTAATACCGCACAAGAGTCCCAACTGCTCCAAACCGTCTAGAACCAGTGAGAATATAGCATCCGCAATTGGGGCGCTGTTGGGCTTAACATAGTGAGGAAGGAAAGGAGATGGGAAGAGGATGATTGGGTTATTCAGATCTGGTCATCAAACACGGAAAAAGCCATTTCAAGCAACGTTTCAATTCTGAATAGTGGTCTTTCACCAGTGCGATTCTTATGGTATCTACCACTCTGGAACGTCCCACAAATGTACTACATATTATTGTATGTTAGTTGAATGTGTTATAGCACATATTAATTGAATGCATTGTCTTACCGTTCGACCACGGAGACCGTCATTGTAATTTGTATTAACTTGTGGTTTATTAAACGATAATTGTTGCTCTAAAAGTTCGTGTGGCGAATAATCGACTGATTGAACTATTTACCAACTAATTTATCTCAAACTTAATCCCCGCAGGGTTGATCTTCATTTCAACATTCTAATATGTCTTTCTTCGTGAGGTTCGAATGCAAATATCTTCAAACTTGTTACCAGCTGTCTCTCAGCACCATCTTTAAACCCCGTCAGCCTGACACACTTCGCAGGTTTGATAGCAGATTTACAGCATCCCGCAGTGTGTGTCCCGATTATCATACGTTAACGAAGTTCGACAAAGTTTTAGTTGAAAGCCCCAAGACGGTGAATCTATATTACTTCCGATGTTGATTTGAGATGCTAATCAAACAAACTTTCGTTAATTTCATGTTAATCCTTGATACAAAAAAAAAATCCTTGAATAGGCGGACTTGTTATATTCGGCTTCATGATTAATAATACGAAGTTTTTAACTTTATTCTACTATTTTTTATTTACGACCTGACCGGTTTCATCTAGTGAGGGGCGTCATTAGACTGGTATAATTTTAAGTAAATCTATGGCGTATATACTATTAGTGTCCGGAATGGACGCTTATTGTGTCTCATGGTGAACATCTGAGACATTGGCTTTTGTTTTATTGCTGACAGAGGCGGCTTTACAATAACATTCAAAAATACATTCTGGTAGTTTCATTACCTTCTGAGAGACGGGTTACATAGGTCAGTTTTAGATGTCAGTTTTATTTTTAACAGTTATATTTGAATTTTTGACTTCCTTTTTTGGCTATTTTTGAATCAACTCTTTGATTTTCCCGTCACTGTTTGGTTAATGTATTTTATAGAATTAAATTAGTAAAATATCTTTTAATGGTAATAATAGGTACACATCGAAGTCCGAAACAAAAAAATAGTGGAATAAAGAGAAAATGGTAATATTAAAATCATTAAAATGGAGTTCCACTACAAATTCAGAATTGAAACGTTGCTTAAAATGGCTTTAGCCGTGTTTGGTGACCAGATCTGAATAGCCAGGTACTTTCTAACCTTCCCCATCCTCATCTCCTTTCCTTCCCCACTACCTTCAGCCTCACAACATACCCCAATTGGGGATGCCATGAGACTCTTGTGCTGTATTCACGTAAAAAAAAAAAATTAACAGTTTTAAAATTCGAAATAATGTTCATCTTTGTTTAGTGGAAGAAAGTAAGTGGAGAGTTGGTGGGATGCTGAGATTATTTAGTCAGTTGATAAAATCGGGAGTCACTTGATTCGGCACAGATGTTATCTCCTGGGAACGTGTGTTAGAAGTGGAAACTCTTCTAACACACGTTGTTTGTATTTGTCCAAATTAACGCAAGATGGAGTTTGGAATTCCTTTGTTCTATTTCATTATACCTTTGATAGTTATTTCAATATATGTTATATATACACACGGATTAGAGATATTATGTCGTCGCTGGAAAGGCAAAAGGGTTGAAGCGCCATTTTAAGTAGTTTACACCGGAGCACTTTACAGGTTTTTTTTGCAATAAAATTTATACGTCTTCATTACCTGGTTGGATATTGTAAAAAAAAGTTAACTCCACGCTTTTACTGAGTTACCTGAAGCGACAAATAGCCAAACGATTTACAAACTTTTGTCGCTTGAGTTAAGCCTTCTATTTAATGGTAAATATATTTTAGATGGCTGAAGGGGCACAAAAGTCTTCAGAATCAAACGAGAGTCAGAGCATTCGACGCAGAAAAAAAAAAATGATCAAAACCGCATATTTAACTCCTTTTTGACCAAAGTGTCGCTTAAGTCCCTTTATCTTTCCAGCGTCGATATGTTAAAAGAGTTAAATTTTATGACGGTAAAGAAAACTATTTATTTGAATGTTTATATTTTTTACATACAATTATTAAAGGGATGATGTCTAAGGAATTTAAAGGAAGGATCTGATAGTATTAATACCGTAAGCCGTCTTCTGCCACGTTTGATGAAAAAAAATTGCTCATAAATACAAACGTTTAAAATTTTCTTCCGATTACGGTCCTTCACGATTTATTCACTTTATTCCTTTTGATGTGTGTGTCGTGACTTAACCACGCGGGAGCGAGTTTTATGTGCTAGTTTATTATGAATACGAGATATACGGACACGGGACAAGATACGAAAAATCAATTGAATTTCCACTAAGGAAAAAAATCAAGCACATAGAAACTCTCTCAGGTAACCGGCCGGTCCCAATTGGGGTATATTGTGAGGTATTGGGGAGGGGAAGGAGATAGGTGAGAGGTAGGTTGGGAGGTATTCGGCTATTCAGATCTGATCACCAAACATGACTAAAGCCATTTCAAGAAACGTTTCGATTCTCAATGGTGGTCTTTTGCCAGGGTGAAACTAAGCGTATCTACCATTCTGGAACGTGTTGCAAGTATACTATGTATCATTTTTTATGAATTAAATGTGTTACAACACATATTAATTAAATCAAAGTTATTTGCGCACGCCGGGTTTGAACCTGTGACCTCTGGATTCGTAGTCAAGCGGTTTACCACTCGACCACGAAGGGTGTCAAACATTGAATGTTTTTTTTTTAGAATTCATTTTCGGGTTAAACGTCACTTCTGTGTTGATCATCTTAATATTAAAATAATTTTCTTGTGATATTTTAAGAACAACGGAATCTGACGTCTGTACAGAGTAGTTTGCAGCTTCAAACCTAAATAGAGATATAATGTCCAAAATACATAGTCAATCCTTTTAGTTGTGAGACACAGCAGTTAGCTTAGTGAAAATGTCAAATATTGTCAATTCTCATTAGGATGACCTATAACTGAGTCGATTTGTTTAATTGGTTAAACTAATTGTTGACTTTAGGGATTTTATGTAAATTAACAACCTAGCCAAATATATTTTTTTGTTAGTTAATTGAGTTGTTAAATTGTAAAAACTGTAAAATTAGGTTCGAAGGTTGTTGTTGGTTGAGTTTTTGTTACAGGAAGATTTTCACTGGCTCTTACGTGTGAATTGCCCAACAGCGAGACGGTGCTCACGAGTTGTCAGAATTTGACAACAGATAGGGGAGGTGGATGCAAGTTGATCAATTTAATATGTGTACACACTTCAAATATATTATTGAAAAGTCCGGTGGAGTGGATTAGCGAATGTCCTAAGAAACATAAGTAATCTACACAACTAAATAATTTGGTAGATTTTGTGTCATTTTGCCCTTGAGGTAATGTTTCACGAAAACGGCGCTATTAAATTAGCAGGAGTAGTATAAGAATTATTGTTATTCTGTATTATTCGATAGATTCGAATGGTTCACACCTTAGAGTAAATAGAGTGGTATCTATCTAAGGCAGTGTAGTCAGTTTTTGATGATTTTTACCGGACTCGGCGGACCTGGGCGTGGCTAAGACTAAGGCTAGGGTGTTTAAACATCCATTCATAGCACATATAGACATAATGTTTTTGTTTATTCGTATAGCCACTTTTTCACAGTATTGTAATCAACAAAAATATAGCATACGAGGATAATTTAATAAACCGTTTAGTTGTGTCAAGTTTAGTGGCATAATAAAAAAATGTTGACAGGGTCCCGCGGTGACCCAGGAGCCCAAGATTATCGTGAGTGTACATAGAAGCGGTGTATTATATTTGTTGTCTCTTTCTCTCTCATGGCGTACGACGTAAAAACCAGGAGAAAGTGATTTATCGCAATTTTGTATAGGTTGGGTAAAAATAATTAGCTCTCTCTCCATACATTGTTACTCTACGGTTCACACGCTCGACTGTAACTTCAAAGGTTCCGGACTCAAATCCGGGTAGTCGCAAATAAAATTTATTTAATTAATAAAAATTAATGTATAAAGTTCCAGAGTGATAGATACTCTAAGCATCGCTCTGGTGAAAGATCGCTTTTAAGAATCGAAACGTTACTTGGAATGGTTTTAACCGTGTTTGGTGATCATATATGAATAGCCAGGTACTTCCTAACCTACCTCTTCTCCATCTACATCCTCTATCCATTTCCTTTAGTCTCAAAAAATACCCCAATTAGGGTTGCCATAGTCCTTTTTGCTCTGAATGTTGGGAACAATTGAAAATCTTGTGCGTTATTCACTTAGAAACAATAGAAAAAATAGTTTTTATCTGCCTCAAATATAATACATTTGTGCTGAAACGTGTTGGCTTTAAAACTGATGTTTTTTGTAAAAAATGTACTTTAGTTTCTTCATTTCGTGTTGATATAATACCGTTGCAGGAAATGCAAAAGGGTTTAAGCGACATTTTGGTAAAAAAATGAGTTAAATGTGCAGTTTGATCAGTTCTTTTCTGCATCGAATGCTCTGACTCTCGTTTGATTCCGAAGATTTTTGTGACTCTTCAGCCATTTAAAATATATGTACCATTTGGGAGAAGGCTTTACCCAAGCGACACAAGTTTGGTACTTTTTAAAAACTTTTTGTCGCTTCAAGTAACATAGTGAAAGCACTGAGTTATTTTTTTTCAATATCCAACAAGGTACTGAAGACTCAAAAATAAAAAGCGATTTTGTTTGATAATGTATGTTGGAGGGGAAAAGATGATTTGATTCAAAACTCGCTTTTATCAGATTAATATTTATTCATGTATGAACAACATGTTTTGTATTCATTATCCTGTATCTTGTATCCTTTACCCTGTTTCTCGTATCCTTCACAGATAAACCAATTGGAAATAATCTGTTTCCTTCCAGAGTAAAGTACAGTAGTTTCTCGAAGGCAATTTGTCTGATTAGAGAAGGTTCCAGAGGTCCTTAAGGTTCCGGCGCCAGTGGAAGTGGATTAATTCAGAGATACTTCCGGTCCTCGAACACGTCCTTCTGACCTGACTGATAAAGAATGACCTCCCACGAAGGTGGATTAAATGCCTCACTACTAAATTTTTACTTTTTATAACTATTGTATTGTACTCGTGAAAAATCGTGGGATTTATTTATTTATACTGGGTTATAACAAATGTTCTCCCTTATGTGCGAGTAAAATATTAATAATAACAATGAACTTATAAAGCGCAGTTTTGTGATATTTTACCCCAAGTGCGCTTCATACTAAATTAAATAAGGTTATAAGACTAACTAACAGGGAGAAAATAATATATTTTATGTATACAAATTAAACCTACCTAAAATCATGATCGTTTTGTGAACAGTGGGGTGAACTACAATAGATTTAAAAAACAAGTAATTTACTAGAAGCTAAGGGTTTTGAAATAAAGATGAAAACTATGTACTCGTCTTCATATTAACAAATTTATTGAAGCAAAGAAAAGGAAATCATATTGAGGACAGTTAACGTTTTAATTTTTAAAAACATCAATATTCAAGTATTATAAGTTAATGATTCTAAAAATTCAAACAGTGTGAATATAACAAGTAACAAAAGAAAAATATTTTTTTTTATGACAATAATAATAGGGTTTACAAGGGCAATGAGTATATGTTAATCTAGTTATAAAAAAACTCTTATAATATTATTATCGAACTTCGTGTAATTATTTCTAAATTTGTGAATTGCAAATATGTCTGATTAGTTAAATGTATTAAACTATTAAAAGTTTGTAATGTATTTTTTTTTTACAATAATTCCACACAGGAGGCCTTGAGGAAAACAATTTCCCTCAGGGCCTATGTCATCTTTGGGGATGCTGTGTGGAGGGTTTTTTTGAGGAAAGGAAGGAGTGAACTTGGGTCTTGAAGAGGCCCATGTTGAAGGAGGGAGGAAACACAGAGGCCGGCAAATCGTTCCATAGCCGAGCTGTTGAACATAATAACGAGTCGTAAAAGCGACCCGTTCTCATGTATTGAATGTCAACCGTGTACAAATGTTAGGCGCGCGTTTGGCGAGTTTCCCGACTATGCACCGGTGCCGAAGGGATCAATGACGCAAGTTCCTCGGAGCATCTTCCATTGAAATACCTGTAAAACAAGGACAGCATTCCCACCTGACGTCTGTGCTCCAAAGTTTGCAATCCGTTTGTTAAGATAGGAGAATCTATCAAACGGGCCGCCCGTTTCCGCACAGAGTCAAGGGTTTTTTTCAGGTATTTAGGGGCTCCAGACCAGAGGTGGCTGCCAAATTCAACAGTGGGGCGTACTTTATGCTTTTTTTGGCACACATACATACATACGTCCATTAAAAAATATGTATTTAAATGAAATATGAAACAGAAGCTAGACTTGAACTTCGAAATCGTCGTTTTTATCAATCTTTTTTTTTGTGCCAATTTCTTCTGATGTAGGCAGCCATATTTTTATTGGTAAGCAAAGCTCTATTCGAATACACAGAAATATGAGATTCATTAAAATGACGATTTTAAAAAAGGTTTTGGTAGCTCAATTGACAGAAACGTTACTCCCGGATAAAGAAGAGCTTTCGAGTTTGAGTCACAGTCACGATCAATTTATATTTATATATTGAAAAAAAAATAGAATTAACTTTAAAGCATTAATGTTTAATAGTATTCAAAAACTAAAACACAAATATGAAACAGAAAAAAAGCCAGAAACTAAAAAGAACAATGGTCGTGACTGAGACTCGAACTCGGAACCTCTACTAATACTCAATTAAGCCATCAGTACCTCATTAGAAAGCAGCATTTTTAAATGATCTCAGACCTTAATTTTAATAATTTTTGATAATTTCAATTGATTTTAGTATTTTTATTATTATTATTCATCGGAAGAGAATTTAAATATCAATAATATTCAATAGAAGTATGAGATCTTTTAAAAATGCCGCTTTCTAATGAGATCTTGAATGATAGATTGGCAAGAGGTTCCAAGTTCGAGTCTCGGTCATGACGATTGTTCTTTTTTTGTTTTTGACTTTTTTCTATTTCAGATTATTCAAATCTCTTTATTTTCATTTTTTGTTTGTTTCATATTTCGTTTCAAATCACTGATATTATTTCAATAATCAATATGAAAATTATTTAAAGTTACTGTGTATACAAAACCTTAATCAATGTTTGCACCTTTTACTGAAAATAAACTGAAATATGAAATCTGCATAAATCGATCACCAATGGTATATTCCATTGTTTATGCAACTCTCCCGTCAGCCGCCCACTCCGCCACACCCTCTTCGAGGAAAGGCAATATGTCCCGTCGGTGACATATTTTTCTCTGTATAATTCAATACGTCGCATGGCTTTGACAGGAGAATATAAATATATTGAATTGGGTGGGTGTTGGCGAATTGTTACGTACCTAAATATTTATATATGGCATTCTACGATCTATAAGGATTTTTAACTTTATGGTATTTTTGTAGTTTTAGCATGTCGTTGCCGGAAAGGCAAAAAGGTTGAAGCGCCATTTTGAGAAGTTTACCCCAGGGCACTTTAAAGTTTTAATTTTTTGCAATACATTTCATAAATCTTCAGTAACGGCTTGGATTTTAAAAACAAAGTTAACTCAGGTAACTTAATGCTCTCAATGAGTTGTCTGAAGCGACAAAAAGCTAATAAAGTCCCTAACTTGTGTCGCTTAAGTCAAACCTTCTCCTAAATGATGAAAATATTTTAAAAGGCTGAAGACAACAAAAGTCTTTAGAATCAAACGAGAGTCAGAGTATTTGATGTAGAAAAATAACTGATCAAAACTGCTTATATAACTCATTTTTTACCAAAATGTCTGATCAATAAAAATTAAAAATAACACATTCATTAAAAGCTCGTTGATTTTTGCACAAATAGTTTTGAAAAAGTAAAACATTCATGAAAAAAAGGTGTTGCTTAAAAGTTTTCAACTAATCTATCATTAAACTGATGTTGTCACAGAAGTAAAAAGAGAGGAGTTAAGGTCACTGTGACATAATACATTATAAGCTTCAGTTACATTCTTTCCAGAATGGTAGATACTTTAAGTATCGCCCTGGTGGAAGACCACCATTCAGAACCAAACGTTGCTTGAAATTACTTTTTCCGTATTCAGTGACAAGACATGAATAGTCCGGTATTTCCACATCTTCCAATTTTCCATTTATTTCCCCTCCCGCTTCCTTAAATATCACCACATCGATTGGGGGTGCCATTGTCCTACTGGTTTTAGACGGTTGGGACTCTTGTGGGCCATTCACAATATAATATATCGACTGTGTATATCACATTGGAAATCAAAAAAAATAACATAACAGTCATGCTGTTGTGCTCGAGACCTGACCATAATTAAATCAAATATTGGAACGGGCCAAGAATCGATGGTAAATGGGGAGGTTTATTTGAAGAGGAAGCGACAAAAAAATCGTGATTGCGCTCATAATAGATTTGCGACAGTGTAAAAGGTGATAGCGGTTCAAACCACCAGGCCTAAGTTTTCTTGCAAAAAAATGTGGAATAATGCTTTCGACTAAAATTTCAACCAACATTTTTTCTTCAACCATGTTGTCACATAATATTGCACCACTTTTAGGTATTTATTTATTTATAAATAGAACATATATACTTTGTTTTTAACCACTTTTTTATTTAATATTTTTACGAATATATAATATCGGCGAGTACGGCCAACAAAGCAAAATTATATAGACAAAATATTAAATAAAAAAGTGGTTAAAAACAAAGTATATATGTTCTATTTATAAATATGGCAAGCCACAAAGTTAATGCTTTTTACGAATATATTTATTTATTTATTCTTGTTAAAATATATTAAAAAAACATGGGTTTGGTCTATGTCTGTCTCACTAGGATAATCCTGTGTCGAGACAGACGCAGTGTATATAAATTATATAATATAAATTATAAATATTAATAATTATTATTAATAAATTTTAATAAAAATAAAATAAAAAGGAAAAAGAAGAAAAGAAATGAAAGATGAAATTTAATGAAAATTAGAACAAAGTTATTACACGGAGGTTGCATTTTATAGATATTGTTTAAGTTGTGCACAAAAATAAATAAAGTAATAAAAAAGAAAATGAAATAAGAAGTAATAAGTATGTAAGCATGTTTTCGGTCTCCAGGGACTCCGTAAACTACGTTTTATTATGCGACATAGCTCAACGGTTTTTTAGGTTATATCCTAAATTTTTGTTGACAACAATACTGTAAAAAAGTGGTTATGCAAATAAACAAAACATTATGTCGACATGTGCCATAAATGGATGTTAAAAGGTGGGTCCATGAAAACTTTAGCCACGCCCGAGTAAGGAAAAAATCAACAATCCTGACTACACTTTTTCGCAAAGCTATCCTTCCTGGTATATTATTGCTCTGACTATACAATATACAATAATATTTAATTTAGACTAGCTTCACAACCAGCTATGTCTGTCAAATGAGTGATTACTCTTACTCCTTCGATTGTGAAATTACAAAATAACAGTTTTTTTAAAACCTACTTGCTTTACATACACACCAAAATCACTTTTTTATAAATTCATTTTTTTATGTTTTCTGTAATATTCTTACTAAATTGGTGAAAAAAAGATTTCTATAGTCATAGGTGGGAATCTAATCTCAAGCTTTTTATATAGTCTGTCGTAATGCAATACACTCTGTAGGTTCTATTGTTGTTCAGAGAATACAAGCACCGCCTTCGTTCTAGTCAAACATGACTTGCCTAGAAAACGAAAAGTGAATTACGTTTCCACGTAGACGGGGAGATGGTAGGAGAAGGGTACCAACTCTATTTTGTAACTGTTTTTCGTTCTCCCGTCTTTCGCGAAAAAACGGACATACAAACTATATTTGATTTTGGTTTGTGTGAAAGACCTTATTGTACTTTGATTAGTTTGTGGCCAGGTAGTTAAAGCGAGGGTTTGCCGAGTCTGTTGACCCGGGTTCAATCTTTCCCAAGTTAAGTTTTTATTATTACACAAAAAAATATAAATCAACACTTACACGATGCTGTTGGAATTGACTTGAAAAATATCGACGGTACAATTGTGCATAATGTTTTTTTTTTATTCGATGTGCCCTAACTCAACTAAATGACGTTGCGAGCTGAAAATAGGCACGTCGACATATTTCTCCGTTTGAGAGTTTTTGCTGCTTCAGACATGCGAACACATTTTAATATTTATGTATGAAAAAAAAATAACTAACCATCACATCATTTTCCCGCAGGGATAGGCAGATGGGACAAACTGCCGTTCAACTCTGTCTTGGCACATACTTTTTGTTTAATTCACATTCATACATCGTCTCATACATACTCTTTTGTTATTCTGATTTTTTACATGGCCCGATTCAAGTATTTGATTCACTTGAGCGTACCACGTCTTCCTCGAGCGTCCCCGACTTCTTCTTCCATTCACGTTCGCATCATATATTCTTTTCACACTCCTTTCCTCGTTCATTCGCTCTACATGCCCAACTCATATAAGCCTCCTTTTCTTGATCCTATTTATTACGATTACATTATTTCTGGATATCTCAGGGATCTCATTTCCACAGCATTCAGTCTAATTTCATTCTTCCTCTCCCAGTTTCATGCCTCTCTGCCATACATCAGGGTTGGTATTAGCACTCCATTGTGGAATGCTAGCTTCGCTTCTTTAGACAATTTTTAATTTGACCTAACAGCGTTTAGTCCTCCATTAATTTTTTTTTATTTTTTTTTATTTATTTACGCTTGTTTTATGCTTTTACATACATTTTAATATGTTTTTATTTTTTTCAAAGCAGTAACCTCATAAGTGCAAGAATTGTGTAAAATAGAAAAAATAAAAAAAGAGTATTGAATAGCAGATACAAAAATAACTAATAACATGTTCAAAAATATTGCAAAAGAAAGGAAATAAATAATATTAAGTAATAGGTCCAACTATTAGTTTAGCTCTACCAGATAACAACAACTGTACTAAATTAAACTTATAGTTTGATATTGACGTGTTAAATATATCAGCGACATCGAAGTATATGTTTCCCAGATGCAACATTCGTCGCATAGGCGTGTTGAATTGTGAGATTGAAGCAGAATTGCTACAACAGTACGGTAGGTACTGCCTTGTAATCGTCTTGCTAGGAACATTAAATGAAATCAAGTTTAATAGTTCAGGGCTGTCAATCATTGAATTTATAATTTTGTACAAGCAAATCAAGTCGGTAATTATTCTCCGTTCAGACAATCTCAATAAATTAAGATGACAAAGAAGATAATCGTAATTGATAGATTCTCTTAATAAGCCCATTCTGAATTTAATAAATCTTTAGAATTTATTTTGAATTCTTTCTATTGTAAGGGAATGAATAGCATAACTTGGTGCCCACACTGTTGAGTTGTATTCAATTCGACTCGTAACTAATGACATGTACAATTTTTTAAAGGTATGAATGTTTTTAAATTGATTATATATTCTTAATATAAAACCCAACATTTTTAAAGCTTTATTCGATGCGATTTCAATATGATTATTAAAGTTTAGTTTTTGGTCAAAGTATACTCCCAAATCATTTACCTCGGTTACATTTGTTAGCGAGGTATCGTTTATGGTATAGTCATAAATAAGTGGGTTTTTTATTCTATAAATCTCATAATTAGACATTTACTAATGTGTTATGGAGTAAAAAAATATATATATATATTTATATATATATTTTTTTATAAGTAGGTACTTATTTACATTTATTTCTGATCGATAATAATGGTTTGCCTTGGTAGACACGTTTGTTTTTATTAGAGCACGTAATACAGTTTGTCCTGAAGTCAACTTTCATTATATGGCTATATGTACATGCGAAATTGTTGAAGTACATTTGAAACGTGAATTTTATAGAGTCGACCAATAAAATCTAAGTTACACGATTATTGACAATACTTGAATAAAATTTTATTAGATACGTTGAAAGAAAATGAGAGAGTTTTGTGCGATATTTAGTTATTTATTTGTAAACTAACGGACTATTGTCCAATTACAAAAATAACACATTACTCGAAATGGAAAAAAAAGAGCAACATAGAAAAAAACGACACATACTATTATAGGAAGCAATGACAAAAATAAGACCAAATACACATAAGAACGAACATTCAAATAAAAACCAAGGTCAAAGTTTTGGTAGAGTCGTAAATAATGACAAAAATCATTTAGACTGCTACCAAAACTTTTAAGACCATGGCTAGAGTTAACAAGTTTCGACATTCAGAACAGTTGAGAATGATACCCGTAATTAGTAGAGTGATGATTGAGGAACAGCAATTAATTGTTTCTGAGTCTACGTCTGGGAATGTTGAACTGGATGAGTTGCGACAAAGAAGGCGAGTCAATTATACGATTTGTAATTTTCAAAATGTGATATCTTTGATAAAGATTACTGAAATATTATGAATAAACATTTCTCAAAGTATTACCAAAACTAAATCTTTTAAAATTATGTCATAATACGCTTTGATTAGCAAGATAAAACGGGGTAACTACGTCAGCCAATAAAAAAAAATAAAAAAAATATTGTGAATAACGCACAAGAGTCCCAAATGCTCCCAACCGTCAAGAGCCAGTGAGACTATGGCATCCCCATTGGGGTATGTTGTGAGGCTGAAGGTAGTAGTGGGGAGTGATAAGAGATGGGGAAGATGAAGGTTGAGAAGTACCTGGCTATTCAGATCTGGTCACCAAACACGGCTCAAGCTATTTCAAGCAACCTTTCGATTCTGAATGGTGGTCTTTCTTGGGCGATACTTAGAGTATCTACCACTCTGGAACGTGCCGCAAACATACTTTATATTATTTTATGTGAATTAAATGTGTCATGACACATATTTATTAATCAAAAGTTATTTGCTCACGCTGGGTTTGAACCCGCGACCTTCGGATTCGTAGTCGAGCGTCTTACCACTCGACCATGGAGGCCGTCAAGATAAAAATTACTGAAATATTATGAATATATTTCTCTTATAGTATAACAAAAAACAAAACTTAAAATTATCTCATGAAAACGCTTTGATAAGAAAGATCAAACGGGGTTATTACGTCACCCATTCGTCACCTTTTCGGATCGTACGTTCGTTTTTCACTTTAAGGTACCATCCCGCCAACTTGCCATTCGGTTTATTTTTGAACAATCTTTCAAACATAAAAGAAGAAGAAGACTGTTGTTGGGGATCATCGTGTCGCGGGTTGCTGCTTGCTTCTGGTTTCATCGTCGGTCGTGGGAGGTTGTGTTGTTGCAACATATTGTTCAAAAGGATTCCAGATTTCAAGCAGTCGAATACATCCAATTCACCGGTGAGTAAATTGGCTTAAATCCTCATTTTATCCACAATATACAATCGAAACTTCCATCAAGTATATTCGTTTTACAGTCCACTCTAATTTCATAATTCATCCGAAACTGAAACGCATTCGGTGTTTGTCGCAGATTCCCGATCGAAAATTACTTGAGTATCGGAAAATGACAAAAAAAGTCAATGCGAAGTATGGCTAAAGTCATTTCAAGTTCATTTCTGAAATGTTGTCTTTCAGCATGGATTTGAAAGAAATAACTCTACTCACGATCTCACTGTCTGGAGGCAGGCTAATGAATCCACCCACGGCTTGGTTTGAAATAATAACTTGGGAAATAATTTTTCGGGGCGAAAAATGGTTCGGTAGAAATTGAAAGGAATCGTCGTCCATAGAAATGGATGTTGATAAAAAAAAAGAAAATCTTTTCAGGCCGTCATTTTGTGATTAAATTCGTCTCCTTTTGTCTTGTCCACTGACCGGGATAATGTAATGACGTAAAGTTGAAGCTGTAACAATACTGTTTTAATACGGAGTAACTTGACACGTGGCCTGTCCAGCGTCATGGAGTCACATTGTTTAAATACACAATATCATGTAACGAAAAAACCTATTTTTTAAAAAGAAAATATAAAAAAATTGTAAAAAACGTATCAAAACGTAACTAGAAAACTTTTAAAGCATCTAAAGAAATAAAAAATAAAATTGTACAAAACCACGGTTTTTTTAAAAAATTTTTATGACCGACTGGTTTCGCTTAGCCTAAGCATCATCAGGGTACAAAATTAAACTTAACAAAAAATGTGTGGTTTTATATACATACATTTGTATTTTTGATTAGCTTAGATTTTGTACCCTAATGATGTTTATGCTTGACAATACCGCTCGGTCATAAAAAAATAATAATAACCGCGATCTTACGCAAATTTATTTTTTCATTTCTTGAAATATGTCAGACCACAAAGTGATTGCTTTCTACGAAAATATTTTAAAATATCTTTTACACGTGGAATTTTCCCCGCTAGCTTTCTATTAACTAAACTCGTCAATTAACCAAATTACCATCGTTAGCTTTTCTTGTTCGAGTAGGCATCTCTGTCCTGCTACACACTCCTTGCTTCATTCACATTCATAAACACTCGGTTGTTATTCCGACTCAAGCGATTTTGATTCACGTGGTCGTGGCACGTCTTACTGGGACGTTCAAGATTTCTTATACCATTTACTTATTTTTCTATCCGTCTTCTTAATACGTTTAAACTGTTTCAACGTGTCTTTATAAATGACGCTTTCATCGGTATTGTAAGATTTATGGCTTAACGTTTTTCGTTATTTGATTGTACACAGTTTTATCACACATACGAGAGAGATATCTAATTTCATCTGTCTTGTACTAAATATATAAGTAAATCAAATACTTGAATCGGGTCGTGTGAAGAGTCAGAATAACAGAAGAGTATGTATGAGATGAATGTAAATGAAGCAAGAAGTGTGTGCCAAGACAGAGTTGTATGGCGGTCCGTCCTCTCTGCCTACCCTTGCGGAGAAACGTCGTGATGGTTAGTTAGTTAGTTTTAGTTAGTTTGTACTAAATATAAAACTGAAAATCAATCAATAAATTCATAAACCAATTATTATGACATCTTCTTTGATGCAACTGTACTCATGCACTTACTTATGTTATATTACTATGTAAAAGCCCATCAGGGCGTTAATAATAAATAAATAAATAAAAATAAACTCATCCAGCTCAACATTCCTTGCCATAGACTAAAATAAATTGCAGTTCCTCAATCATCACTCTACTAACTATGAGTATCATTCTCCACTGTCCACAATGTAGAGACTTGTTAACTCAAGCCTAGGTCTTGAAATTTTTGCTACCAGTCTAAATGATTTTTGTCATTCTTTACGACTATACCAAAACATTGAATTTACCTTGGTGTTGACTTGAATGTTCTTTATAATGTTAGTTTTGTCCTATTTTTTGTAATTGCTTCATTAAAATATAATGTATGTGCTGTTCTTTCTCTTTTGCTTTTTTTCTTCCCATTTGGTGTTGTGTATTAAGTCCGTTAGTGTATAAATAAATTTCTCTTTTTGCCACCCATTTTTGTTCAAGATTTTAAAAGAAAAATGTAGAATAAACCATGTATTTGGCTTCTTAACTTACTTTAAGACAGTTACATGAATAATTAAAAGCTCTAAAGCTTAAAATAATAATAACGTTTTCGACTTAAATGGTGACAATGATCTGTAAATTCAACACACAGCTTTGAAAATTGAATAAAGCCAGGGCTCCAAGATCGTGGTGAGATATTCAAATGAATTTTCAGTTCGAGAGATATTTGAGGATTATTCAATCAAACATACTCTGCCCCCCTACATTATGTTGGTCATCGAATTCAGACGTCATTTTAAATTTCCCTTTTTTATCGCATTGTGTTGGGAAAACATTCCCGAGTAATGAGGAAACGCTTCCTTTTGTTCCCGGAACACTTCCTGGTCCCCGGGGAAGATGCTATTCGATCGGAGGCTGCGCTCAAAGGATCTCCCGATCCCACGGTAATAACACGATATTGGAAAGATAAATAAAATGTTTGTTTTATCGCTCGAGTTTGTTCGGTTCTTTTCCTACGTTTAATTAATATTCTTTTGTCTTATTTTCAATTTATCTTTGTTAACAGAGCGAAGACTAGGTAAAAGGTAATCGATATTATTGTATACTTTCATTAAGTATTATCCATTGAAAATTGAATTTAATTGATTTATTCGGAATTGTTTCTCATCATTTTTCAGTGGCTTCCTCTGTTCTGAAATACAGTCTTACAAAAATAATGTCATATAATCACGATTAGAAAATTGTATTCGTTAGTTCTTTTGTAGCATCTCATACTATTAGTATTATTAGTGTTACCCGTGAAAAATCAGAGGGATGTAATTTGACTTACCAAGATTTTTTTTAGTCGCTTTTATCCACCCATTTAAAATAAAGAATAATGTCTGCTAAAATACATCATAAGTAAGTACTTTATTAGGTAGATGGGGATTTAAAAAACAATGTTATTAAGAATCTGATAATTTCAAATAACTTCAGTTCCAAATTGGAAAAAATTACACTAAATAGTTTTTTTAAGCAAATAATAGTGAATACCGCACAAAAGTCCCAACTGCTTCCAAACGTCTAGAGCCAGTGAGACTATGGTATCCCCAATTGGGGTATGTTGTGAAGTTGAACATAGTGGGGAGGAGAAGGAGATGCGATAGGGGAGGGTTGGAATGTACCTGGTTATTCAGATTTGGTCTACAAACAAGGCGAAAGCCATTTCAAGAAACGTCTCGATTCCGGTTGGTGATCTTTTACCAGGGCAATACTAAGAGTATCTCCCACTCTGTTACGAGCTGCAAATATACTTTGTATTATTTCATATGCGCCTTAGAAGAGATTTGGTTCTTAAGTTTGGCACGGGAGTTGAATAAATGGTCCAATACATACATGTAACTTGAGTACATACCAGGATGAAATTACATTCATAAATAGCCATCTGGTGTCTAGCTTTTCGGACAATCATTACGTCACCCCCAGAAGCCTCCAGTTTTCCAACCCCTCCGAAGCCTTTATTTCTATTTAGATAATCATCCCGTCTCTTCTATGGGCGACTTCTACTTATTTTTTCCAACCAAGAACGCAATCAGATGATGAAATTAAACCTCATACCATGTGTCCAGAATAATATTTTTTTTAGATAGGCTGTTTACTAACTTTCTTTTTAAAATTTCTTTATTTATTAAAGTTAGGTGTTCCAAACTTTCGTTACATTCGACATTGTCACAATTTATTTATTTATAAATTCATCATTGCACAAGCAACATCTTCCGCTTTTTATGATGGCGGTAGGAGTTTTTCAAATATTGTCAGATTATTCGTAACCTGGGAATGTTTGTCTTACTTTTATTAAAACAAAAACAAAAAAACAGTGAACAAAACAATGAAACACGAAATGGAAAGAAAGAGCAGCAGAGAAAGAATAGCACACACATAATAATAAATGAAGCGATGGCAAAAATAGGACAAAATATACATAATAGAGAACATTCAAGCTATGGTCTAGTCAAATTTTTGGTAGAGTCGTAAAGAATGACAAAAATCATTTAGACTGCTACCAAAAATTTCAAGACCATGTCTTGTATTAACAAGTCTTGACATTCTGAACATTGGAGAATTATACCCATAGTTAGTTTAGTGATGATTGAGGAACAGCAATTCATTATTTCTGAGTCTACGGCAAAGAATGTTGAAGTGGATAAGTTGACAATTCACTGATAAGCGCCATTTTGTTATTTTTTACATTTAACCTCGTTAAACGTCGATTGTCAGTTCGTTTCAGCTTTCGAACACGTTGTGATTAGTTAAAAAGGATAACGGCCATGTTGTTATGCTTTTTAGCTGATAACGATTTATTCAAAAGCTGAAATCGGCCAACAATCTACTTCTAACAAGGACCATTAAATTATAAAAATAAAAGTAAAATGGCGCCAGCCGTTGAATTGTAACGATGTCAAATGTGACACAAACTCGAGACACCCAACTTAACTAAATTTAGTAATTTCGTACGAAATTGAGTAACCAGTTTGATGAGAAATCTCTCGGTTTCTTACATATTTGCTTGATCGATATAATTGTATTTTATCGATATTCGCCAAACTTAATAATTGACGGTTTCCGCGGTCGAGTGGTAAAGATCTTGGGCTCTAAATCCAGAGATCACAGTTTCAAAACAGAATTTGCGCAAATAAATTTTATTTTATTAGTTTGTGTTCTTCCACAATCAATTCATAAAATATATAAAAAAAATATTTGCGTCCAGTTCCAGAGACGTAGATACTCTCAGTATAGCCATCGTGAAAGACCACCATTGAGAATCGAAATGTTGATTAAAATTGCTTTATCCGTGTTTGTTGATCAGATCTGAAAAGCCTGGTTAGGTTAGGTTAAGTAAGATTAGGATAAGCTAGGTAAGATAGGTTAGGTTGGCGTAAGAAATGGCTTTAGCCGTGTTTGGTGATCATATCTGAATAGTCATATTATACCCAATCTTCCTCTTTCCCATTACCTTCCCCATCCTATAACCTTCAGCCTCGCAACACATCCCAATCAGGGTTGCCATAGTACTAATGGCTTTAGACGGTTGGAAGCAATTTGGACTCTTAAAATAATATAAAAAATAAAATCGATTTCAGAATACCGCAAAACGTTTGCATCTTTAATCAAAAATCCTTATTTACTTAGTTACGTATTTCGGCGCTCCCCCAGCAATCTCCGACTTGAGGTCAAGCGCATCTACGACTACGCTATAGACGTATTACACCATGAGCCAAAACATATTTTCTTAAATTCTGGATATGTTTCGTTTAATTTTTGTGTTTCCTCAACTCGGTGCAACTTAACTTAGAGCTTAATATCCCCAGAGATAGTTCAATAAGGTTAATGGTATGTGCTCGCAATACGGCGGCTGCTACGTCAAAGCTATGCAAACAGACGTAATTTCTAGAGTTCGGGCTAGTAAATGGTGATGAAAAATAATAAAGACAACGCACAGGGTGTTCTAAACATGATTTCAGTTTCAAAATACAAAAACAAAAATTGGCCACAAATGATAATAAAATAAAACAATGTGTATTTGGACAATTTCGTTTAACCCAAATAAATATCTTTTACGTAAATATTGAACCCTGAGGCGTATGTGTAGTATAACTATATTTGACTGTTTTTTAAATGTGGATATCCTGAATGAATGCGAGGCTGATGTAAACGTAATGAATAGAATAAAAAAAGAAACGCTTAGATGGTTTGGGCAAGTAGAGTGAATGAACGAAGAAAGGGGTGTGAAGAGAAAATATGACGCGAAAGTGAATGAAAGAAGAAGTCCGGGACGCCCAAGGAAGACATCGCAAGATAAAGTGATCCAAATACTTGAGTCGGGTCATGTGAAGAATCAGAATAACAGAAGAGTATATGAACGAAGCGAAGAGTGTGTGCCAAGACATAGTTATATGGCGGTCCGTCCTCTCTGCCTACCCGTGCGAAAAAACGGCGTGATGGTTAGTAAGTTTGTTTAAGTTATATGAGACGCATTAAAAAACGTTAACGTTAACGTAAACGTTAAACGTTTTTTTTTACTATGAAAAACAGTGCTTTTGGATTCACAATTTAATTGAGTTTCATTCCGCGTAAATGGAGGAGGCCCTAGCACAACACATCGATAAAAGTTTTATCGACAATGTCGGTAATTTGGCATCGTTACCGATCCCGACTGCAGATCGCCAACGAAACAACGACAGTTCACACCGACTAAATTAAGCATGATAATCGACTTGAGCTATTGTTCGTTCGTTGACGATCTGCAGTCATGCTCGGGGACGATTGCAAATTTCCGATATTCTTGATAAAACCGTTTTTTTAATTTTCTAGATTATCATTGAGTGATGAACCATTTAAAGTTACTGACTCTAATTCTTGTTCCTTATACCAATAGAACGGCGCTATGCGCCTTACTTTGTCACCTCATGTGGGTGGAAAAATGCTTTTACGTGACTATTGAATTTAAATTCAGGAGTTTACGTAGGGAAAAAATATTTTTCTATAAACCCCAATCGATGAAACTTATGCTAGAGGCTCTGATATCGTTAAACTCATACAGACATATGATTATATTCTCGAAAAGTTCTGCATTTACTGTTTTTTCGACAGATAGTTTCCATTCACATGGATTTCACGATTTGGATATCAATTTGTGTATTTATTTAAATAAAAACAAAAATAGGTTGTCTTCTTTATTTTTTTAAAACAATTATTTGCAGTTAATATCAACTCTTTTCCATGTAATTGTAAAAAAGTGATAATAATTCGGAAAAACGTTTTGTTGAAAGCACAATATATGTTTACACCAATTGAAAAGTAACTATTTAAAATGTTTTGCCTCGATCTATATATTTTTTTAAACTTTGCCAAAAAACACCTCGAATATTGATTTTGTAAAATGTTTTTAGAGCAACATATAGAAGAAAGGACCGCTATTAAAAAGATAAAATAAACGTTAGCGATAGCTGTCCGTCCGATAGTCCTTACCCATAAAATGGGTTTATCTTGGTATCATAAATATTGTTGGGTCGTAGACGACAAGTGTGATTGTTAAATAAAGTTGGACAGTGTTAAAAAAAAAATAACAAAATGATAAATTAAATGCTGCACACATCATATTTTTGAATTATTTTTTAAAGTGAATACCGCACAAGAGTCCCAAATGCTCCCAACCGTCTAGAGCTAGATAGACTATGGCATCCCTAATTGGGGTATGTTGTGAGGCTGAAGTTAGTGGGGAGAGGAAGGATACGAGGAAGAGGAAGGTTGGGAAGTACCTGGCTATTCACATCTGGCCACCAAACACGGCTTAAGCCATTTCAAGCAACGTTTCGATTCTGAATGGTGGTCTTTCACCAGGGCGATACTTAGAGAATCTACCACCCTGCAACGTGCCGCAAATAAACTTTACATTATTTTATATTAATAACATTTGTTATGACACATATAAATTAAATATAAGTTTTTGGCGCAGGCCGGGTATGAACCCGCGACCTTTGGATTCGTAGTCAAGCGTCTTACCACTCGACCATGGAGGCCGTCTATTGTTACATATGTATATATTTTATTGCGTTTAGGTCAAAAACGTCAAAAGAAAGATTAACATTCTCTGGTTTAGAATAACCTGTAAATAATTGAAAAATTCCTTCTATCATCATAATAAGCGGAAAATATTACTTGTGCAATGATGGCATTAGCCCGCATAGGAATTGAACCCACGACGCCCGGGTGGGAATCCGACGCGTTTCCACTCAGCTACCGACCGGTCTGCGTCATGCTTAACACCTGATTTGATAAAATGCTGAAACGGCTCGATAATCAGTGGTTGACGGGGGAGTTTCTTCGAAGTCGTAGAGTTAAAAAAATCAAAATGGCGCTAATTATCGATTTGTGACAGTGGTTCAAACGACTAGGTCTATGTTCGCTTGCAAAAAATTTTGAATAACGCCTTTGACCTAAACACAGTGGATATTAAATTCAATGATAATACCAATGCATTAGTTCAAATAATAAATCTATTATATAAGAAATACTTTACTAAAAAAAACCACCTTCACGACAATTGCTATTGACCACTGCGTATTTAACAGGCCCTCTTAACAATACTTCTTCCCGATAGCATAATATTATCGATCAGATAACGACTTGAATGTGTTATAGTTCCTCAGGTTGCGCTATCCGAGGGTTTGTCGATATTGGCTACCTAAGCCCAAGTTATAATACTTGGCCACTGTTGAATTTTACACCACCTCTTGGCTGAAGCCCCTAAATACCTGGAAAAAAACTCTTAATTCTATGCCGAAACGGGCGGTTCGTTTGATAGATTCTTATATCTTAGCAAAATGATTGCAATCTTTGGAGCACAGATGTCAGGTGGGAATGCTGTCCTTGCTCTACCGGTATTTCAATAGAAGATGCTCCGAGGATCTTGCGTCATTGATCCCTTCGGCACCGGTGCATAGTCGAGAAACTCACAAACGCGCGCT
Organism: Drusus annulatus; assembly: GCA_022651775.1. Classification (NCBI taxonomy): domain Eukaryota; kingdom Metazoa; phylum Arthropoda; class Insecta; order Trichoptera; family Limnephilidae; genus Drusus; species Drusus annulatus. Next base: position 1,029,848 of record JAGWCC010000033.1, read on the forward strand.
TAACATTTGTACACGGTTAAGATTCAATACATCAGAAAACGTCTCTTTTATGACTCGTTATTATATTCAACAGATCAGCTGTGGAACAATTTGCCGGCCTCTGTGTTTCCTCCCTCCTTCAACATGGGGCTCTTCAAGACCCAGGTTTGCTCCTTCCTTTTCTCAAAAAGACTCCACACAGCAATTCCAAAGATGACATAAGGCCTGAGGGAAATTATTTCCCTCAAGGCCTTCTGTGCGAAGTTAATGATAAAATAAAAAAGGGAAATAACGCATAGAGAGGCCCTCTTTTATTATATTTTTTCGGTACCTAATTATTATGGTAGTAGAACACCCTGTAAAGAATATATGGGTGGGCATCTTCAGTAATACAGTGTATAAGTTATTTAATCCGTATAAACCAGCCTTGGAAGCTGGGTACAGCGGGTACTGGGTAATGCCACCAGATGATATCTCCTCTCGGATAAGCTTCAATCCATAAACTTTCTGCGGAATGGAAGCAATATAATTCAAGCATAGTAAAAGATAATTATATTCTTGGGCAGAATTTAAGAAAGAGAATATTTGGACAGAAAACATCGCGGCAAAAAAATATTCAGCTTCTAAACAAAAGCTTAGGTTGAAATTTTTTGTGATTTTTAATAATGCAACACACGTTACTACTCGTATATGGAATGCTGAGTGCGTTATTACACGCGTTACTACCCGTGTAACTACATGCATTAACAGACGCGTTAATACACGTGTTACTACACTGCACTTTTTTTAAACTTTTTTTCACTTTTTTTACGATTAAAAAATTGACATTGAAATACGATGATATAATATTATATTCACAAAAAACTTCAGAAATTGGCGTTATCTCAATATAATGTTTTCTGTAATGAAACAGCAATATTAATTGTTAGTTAGAAAGTTTAAAAAAAGTGGATGCCTTTTCTGTTATATTATTATTATTTTTTGTTTTTTTATATGAATAGCGCACAAGAGTCTCAACTGCTCCGAACCGCCTAGAACCAGTGAGACTATGGCATAATAGCGTATGTTGTGAGGCTGAAGGTAGTGTGGAAGGGAAGGAGATGGGGAAGGGGAAGATTGGGAAGTACGTGACTAGATCTGGTCATTAAACACGGCTAAAGCCATTTCAAGCAACGTTTAGATTCTAAATCGTGGTCTTGGAACGTGCCGCAATTATACTTTTATTATTTTTATATCAATTAAATGTGTTATGACACATATTAATTAAATAAAAATTATTGGCGCACGCCGGGTTTACACCCGCAACTTTTGGATTCGTAGTCGAGTGTCTTACCATTCTTTACCATACTTTGATCAATTTTTTTCAAAAGTAAAACACACAAAAACGTGACTAACCTTTCCAGTTGTCAAAAACAAACCACTAATCCAAAATGGCTGATAATGCTAACATATGATAAATATACGTGTACCAACATAACAAAAAAAACGATATTCGAATGTACACAGCCCGCGAAAATTCAAAACCTTTTCTTTTGAACAGGCCTTGTATATCTTAAAACCTCAATGTCAGAGAACTGTGTTTTGTGAGATGTCCCACTACAGTTCTCAGGCGACGATATAGTTTTGAAATTTTATTTTTCTTTCGGATGGCATAAAAATAGATTTCAGATTTTCCATACTTTTCCGTTGCTAGGATACTACAATAATATAATATATAATTATATAATTCATGATAATTACAAAATTAAGCTATAATTATATAATTTAACTACAATTATGTAGTTAAACTAAAATTATATAATTAGATTGTAATTACATAACTTATGATACTATAATTTCCATACTTCACATGCGGTTGCAATAAACACAAATTTTCCAGACGCTGCTATCAGCGTTCTCTATTATCCTTTGAAGATAGCTACAGGAACTTCACCCTTGTTTAATCATCTGATCGTACTATGTATCAAAAGCCTAAACTGTCACGAAAATGCGGGCCCAAAGATAAGCGTGCCCTTACTTCAAAGTCCGGCGTTTTTGACTCTCGATTGCTGTTAAGTTTCATTCCATCAGATGCGTTTGCAAATATCTTGTTTTAGTTTGTAACGAAAGACGTTGTAAAATTGACATTATTTAACAAGATTACTTAATTTAAACTTTTCAACGATTTGTATCAAAGAAAATAAAATGGCCAATTGTTTGGGGTTAATCCACAGTGACAAACAAGATTGACATGTTTTTTGGGTTGACCAACAATGATTAAAGATAGTGATTGAGATGTTGGTTGGGTTGACCAATAATGACAATTTTGGTTGGCATGTTGTTTGAGTAGGCCTAAAATTTTGATAATAATTGACATGGTGTTTGGATTGAGCCAAAATAACAATAAGAATTATTATGTTGTTAGGATTGATTAAAAACGAAGATAAGATATTATGTGTGGCTTCGGCTTCTTTTTTTTTTTTATATGAATACCGCACAAGAGTCTCAACTGCTCTCAACCGTCTAGAGCCAGTGAGACTATGGCATCCCCAAATAGGGTATGTTGTGAGGCTGAAGGCACTGGGGAGGGGAAGGAGATTGGGAAGAGGAAGGTTGGGAAGTACCTGGCTATTGAGATCTGGTCACCAAACACGGCTAAAGCCATTTCAAGCAACGTTTCAATTCTGAATGGTGGTCTTTCACCAGGGCGATACTTAGAGTATCTACTACTCTGGAACGTGCCACAAATATACTTTTTTATTATTTTTATATGAATTAAATGTGTTATGACACAAATTAATTCAATAAAAGTTATTGGCGCACGCCGGGTTTGAACCCGCGACCTTTGGATTCGTAGTCGAGCGTCTTACCACTCGACTATGGAGGCCGTCAAAAATCTTAATTAGAGGCCGTCGTTCTACACAATAACAGTAACAATTATCATGTTGTTTCGGTTGTCCAACACAACGAAAATAGCCTTAACCATGCTGCTTCACAATGACAATGACAATGACAATAACATTAACTCCACAATGACAGTAAAAATTACCACATTGCTTCAGTTGTCCCACAGTGACATTAACATTAACCATTTTGCTTTGGTTGCTCCACAATGACAGCTACAATTATCATATTGCTTCGGTTGTCCCACAAGAACATTTTCAATATTGCTTCGGTTGCTCCACAATGACAATAACAATTATCATGTTGCTTCGTTTGCTCCATAATGACAATAATATTTACCATTCTGCTTTGGTCGCTCCACAGTGACAGTAACAATTCTCACATTGCTTTGATTGTTTCACAGTGATAATTACATTTACAATACTGCTTCGGTTGTTCCACAGTGACAGAAAAAAATACCACATTGCTTCGGTTGCTCCACAATATCGCAATAATATTTATTGACATGTTCTTTTAGTTTTCGAGTTAAATCACAAAAATGTAATTTGTTTTGCCACATAAATAAAATATTAATGATCGTTATTTTTTTTACATATCATTTCATTTTATTAAATTAAGTTGTATTAAAACATATCAAAAATAATTTTTCTAACAATGTCCTAATTTATAACCTTCTTACTAAAATATTTTTTTGACAAAATTATCTACAATGTTGATATTTACAAATATAATACAAGGGCATGCAAAGAAATTAGACGACCAGAAAAGAATAAAGCCAACACACAAAATAGTTTACTATATAAAGGAATGAAATTTTACAATGCGCTGCCGGAAACCATCAAAATTATGCCAGTTAATAAATTCAAAATAGCCCATAAAAACTATTTAAATGCATATAAATCAAAATATTAAGTAGTATATAAGTTAAAATATTATAAAGTCAAAAAGAAAATGAAATAATCAGCTACTTGTAAACTTGAATGTACAAAGTAACTAATATAAAAAAATAAAAATAAATTGTTGTTTCCGGTGAGTAATTCTAGAACCTCCTTTCGCATAGCTCCCCGCAACCTTGTGCCGCGAATAAATGCATTATATGACGTCTGAAATAAGGATTGGTGAGATGAATATTCAATGGGGACCGCCCGCTTCACCTGAATGAAATTACGTAGCGAGATGCTGGAAACATGATCGGAATGTTCCGTGGGACCTCCTCGCGCTAATAACGTCTTCCGGGTATCAGAAAATACGACTACTCTAAACTTTGATTTAGTTCTGTTTGCATATTGATGAAGCCATTCAAAATTACTTAGACGCTGCGATGTCGGAACAGAATATTTAATTAGATGGCCTTCTTGGTTTAGTGTGTAAGACGCTCGACTCAGAATCCAGAAGTCACCGGTTCGAATTCCGGCGTGCGTAATAATTTTTTATTTATTAAGAAAACAGATTAATTTGTTTAAAATCACTTTATTTTCAATACTTTGTCAAACGGTTTCGGAAACAGCCTTTCATCTTTAGGATAATATTAAAAGTCTCGAAGTCCTAAAGATGGAAGGGTGCTTCCGAAACCGGTTGACATAATATTGAAAATAAAGTGGTTTTAAACAAATTTATCTGTTTTATTAATAAATATGGCGAGCCACAATGTTGATGCTTTTTACGAATACGTAAATTTTATTTAAAAAATTAACGCCTCTCTGCCCATACTGGGTTTTGGACTTGCAGCTTCTGGGTCCCGAGTCAAAGACCTAATATTTATGCCACGGCAATCTCTGGGTATCTAACCACAGTTTCATCGTAAATATATTTACGAGGCACAAACTTCTGAGATTTCGCCTGAAATTATTTAGTTAATATAAATCTCCATAATTTAATTATGCTGTTTGAAGTCTTTCTTGTTTCTGTGTACAATGATTGAGGGTCAAAATTATGCTAACCTAGTTTACCTTCCACAACCTTAATGAAAATTTAATGTCAGGTGTACAAAGAAGCGGTTTTAGAGCTGGGATTCGAAACAGTTACCACTATTCAAATGTTCAATTATATACTACTCAGATATCCATGTAGCAGAAAACAGTGTCCATCATCAGGACAGATGTCTTTGTTGCAGACAACAGTGTCCATCACCAGGGCAGATGTCTATGTTGCAGAAGACAGTGTCCATCATCAGGGCAGATGTCTATGTTTCAGAAGACAGTGTCCATCATCAAGGCAGATGTCTATGTTGCAGACAACAGTGTCCATCATCAGGGCAGATGTCTATGTTGCAGAAGACAGTGTCTATCATCAGGACAGATGTCTATGTTGCAGAAGACAGTATCCATAATCAGGGCAGATGTCTATGTTGCAGAAGACAGTGTCCATCATCAGTACAGATGTCTATGTTGCAGAAGACAGTGTTCATCATCGAGGCAGATGTCTATGTGACAGAAAAAAGTGTCCATCATCAGGGCAGATGTCCATGTAGCAGATGTCAGTATTCATCATCAGGACAGATTTCCACCTGGCAAACGACATCTACCCTGATGATGGACACTGCAAGCCTGTTTGAAACGTTGGATAAAATAGAAGAAAGCACAGCGCAGCGTAATAACCCAAAAATCCATCACGATAAACTTTTGGCCGTGAGAATCTTAAATTATATCATTCAGTTATTTTATCGCTGGATATGTGCAGATGATATTAATGCTGTCCATAAAAACAATTTTACTGTGACTAACCACAATTGAATTTTAATTCTCAGTATTCATACCATAATCGTCCTTTGGATATTGACCTCTTTTTAATATCTCCAGTTTTGCAATTTCTTGTCGGCTGGTTTTTGATTTACATTTTTGTCATTCGTTCTACGTGATCAGCATAGAACCACTTCAGTCGAGGTCAATAGAGGTCGGGACGGGAAGGTCGCGAATTAATGACTTGCTGTTCATCCATTCGTCTATCTACCTCGCAAGGATATAGCTAGCATTTTTCCTTCACATTGTTTTTGTTTCATGTTTTGCACTACAAACTTATGGTTTAACCTACGGTTAAATGCATACCAACCTTTGCATACTCACTTTTGATGAGTCGATGGTAGAATGCATATATTTAATCCCTACACATTTTAGACGGTTAGATTCATTGAACATCTATTCTTTCAGATTTTGTGTGACCACGATTTGTGTGATGGCTGATTGACGCGCGTGGCGTAAGTAAGTAATAATACTTGAAGATGGTTAAAAATTATAATTTGAATCCGATATTTTTGTTATTTGAGCCACCGAAACATTCCATTTATTGGGAGTTTTGATTATAATAAATTCCACTAAATACTTCAATTTAAATACAAATTGACTTATTCGGCAATTGCCCCTTTTGATTGGTTTCAGAACAAACAACCCGAAAAGGCAATTTCTTTGAATTTTTACGATTTAATCAATCTAATTGGATTTAGTTTTTTTCGTAGTAAATTGAATTTGAAAAAAATATTCTGTAACACCTAATTGCTTTTATCTGTATTCTAAATAGGTAGGTAAACTTTATATAAAGTTAATTTAGGTTTTCATTTAAAAAATCTGACACTCAATGGTTAAAGTAATTTCTAATTTTGAAACTGTTAATTCGTGGTGGAATTCCATTTTAATGATTTGATAAAACAAATTTATAATTTTATTCCACTTTTATTTTATGACTGGACCGGTTTCGGCCTATGACGGCCATCTTCAGACTAGTACAAGTTGTTGTTAACCTACGGCTTATATACTATTTTTGGGGATGTCTATGGGGATGTGTGTTGGGAATGTTTACTACCCCTGACATCCCCAAAAATAGTATATAAGCCGTAGGTTAACAACAACTTGTACTAGTCTGAAGATGGCCGTCATAGGCTGAAACCGGTCCAGTCATAAAATAAAATTGGAATAAAGTTATGAATTTGTTTTATTAAATCGTTAAAGTAATTCAAAACTTGCGTAGTCTAGCAGCCATATGTTTTTATTCTGATATGGTCTCCTGATTAAAATTATCTATTTTAATTTTGCTACTTTAAGTTCAAAATTACTTACATTTTATAAGCTCTATTGTAATACGTCCACGAAAAAGATGTTCTTTTGACTTGACTGCCAAAAGCTGAGGATTTGGATTGGGAAGAATATCAATTGCCCAAATTTTACGTGTAACTGGTAGAAATCGATCTACGAATTAAAAAGAATCTACTCCTCTACACTGTTCTAAGCAATTTTTTTTTAAATATACTCTTTGTAAAGTACTCCATTTGAGAATCTGTTTCATTAACATGTATGTAACGACCTCCTTACGACTTTCATTTTTGACAGCTTCCATGGTCGAGTGGTAAGACGCTCGACTACGAATCCAAAAGTTGCTGGTTCGAACCCGGCGTGCGCAAACAACTTTCATTTAATAGATATGTTTCATAACACATTTGAAATAATATAAAATTATAAATAATATTTATAAATAGAACACATACACTTTGTTTTTAACCACTTTTTTATTTAATATTTTGTCTACCGGTTTCGGAAGTACCCTTCCATCATCAGGACAATATTAAATTAATCTTTAGATAATAACTTCATCTCTTCTGGAAGAAACATATGTGGAGATAAATTCTGCACACGATCCAAAAATGTATGTTTTGAAGTATCTGGAGAATGTATATTAGTTTATTTCTCCAGATACTTCAAAACATACATTTTTGATCGTGTGCAGAATTTATCTCCACATATGTTTCTTCCAGAATGGAAGGGTATTGTCCTGATGATGGAAGGGTACTTCCGAAACCGGTAGACAAAATATTAAATAAAAAAGTGGTTAAAAACAAAGTGTATGTGTTCTATTTACAAATATGGCAAGCCACAAAGTTAATGCTTTTTACGAATATATATAAATAATATATTTGCGGCACGTTACAGAGTGGTAGATACTCTAAGTATCGCCCTGGTGAAAGACCACCATTCAGTATCAAAACGTCGCTTAAATTAGCTTTAGCCGTGTTTGGTGACCAGATCTGAATGGCCAGGTACTTCTCAACCTTCCTCTTTCCCATATTCTTCCCCTCCCCACTACCTTCAGCCTCACAACATAACACAATTGGGAATTTTACAGTCCCACTGGCTCTAGATGTTTGGGAGGAGTTGAAACTCTTGTTCGGTATTGACTAAACAAAGAAATTTTTTTAAAGTGTGTATTTGTCGTAATTCATTAAATGTAAATGAGGTTGATAATTTATGGTCAAAAATTAAGGTAAAAAATCCTTTCCCTAATTTTTAAACATTTTTCAAGGCAATAAATTATGACAAACTGCTGATGGAGTGGGTATTTTAAATACAGTTTTTACAAATAAGTTTTGACAGTTGTAAAATAAGATAGTGCGGTAACATGGGGCGGCGTGTAAGCCGTCATTGCAATCAAACAGTACGATTTAGCAACATTTGTGGATGACAGAGCTTGGCTGGGTGATCGTTTTATGGATAAATAGGTTTAATTTAATGTGAATGTACATGATTTCGAAAATGTGTATTTATTTCCGGTTGAAATCAAAAAAAATATGCTTTTTGAAAAATCATATTTATTCAATCATAACAGATGATTTATTTGTTTTCAACAAACTTTATGGACACATATTTATACTTTTTTTGTTTAATGGTTAATACCGCACAAAAGTTCCAACTTCTCACAACTGTCCAAAGCCGGTGAGACTATGGCATACCCAATTGGGGTATGTTGTGAGGCTGAAGGTGGTGGAGAGAGGAAGGAGATGGAAAAGAGGAAGGTTGAGAAGTACCTGGCTATTCAGATCTGGTCACAAAACAAGGCTAAAGCCATTTTAAGCACTGTTTCGATTCTGAATGGTGGTCTTTCACCAGGGCGATACTTAAAGTATCTACCGCTCTGGAACGTGCCGCAAATATGCTATATATTATTTTATATGACTTAAATGTATTGTGACACACAATAATTTAATATTAGTTTTTTGGCACACCGCTCGTTCGAACCCGCTACCTCTAGATTCGTAGTCGAGCGTCTTAACACTCGACCACGGAGACTGTTTACTGAGTATTATTACAAAAACTGTCGGTATCCGTGTTGTGAACATTAAATAACTATACTGATTGCAACAAGATGAACAAAATTTAAAGAACATAAAACCGAAGAATCACAGAAAATAAAAATACTAGTTTGCGACCGAGACTCGAACTCGAGAACTCTACTCTATCCGAGAGTACTGCATTAACAATTTTTGCTATCATATCATTTGATTGTACGAATATCGTCATTTTCGTCAATCACATATTTCTTATGAATAATAATATTGTAAATACAATTTTTTTTAGTCTGATATTAGCAGACATCTGTGTATTTTTGCGCAAAGCTCTACCTGTCATGGTTAACTATCAATTTTTTTATATACATTACTCCGCCTTTTACAGAATTTTGAATTAAATTAATAAGTACAATCACGATAAAGCATTGAGCTTCAGTAAATTAATTTGAAATTAAATAAGATGGTAGTAAGTTGGATAGCTAAAGTGGAACTATTTCAACAGAAGTCTTCAACTTAACACCAAAGTTGTTCAACTAGAACAAGAGTTGAAGTTCGATAGTTCAATGGTAAACTATTCATTAGATGGTTTAATAATTAATTAGAAGGCATGGTATGTGATGGATATATTTCACCCCATTTCGAAATACACGGTACATTCAAGGGAAGAGTAGAGGAACATGTAGAGAAGAGTGGAAAATTAAAGTTTTTGACTATTCAAATCAACAAAGCTAAAGGTATTTCAAGCAACGTCAATATTTTGAATCTGAGCGGTAGTCTCCGATATTAAGATTATTCATTTATTGTATTCCTTCGTAAATAATGTATTGAAGATAAAAAAAAAAAATTTTATATGTGCGAAAGTATAATAATAATAATAATAAATCTTTATTTAAATACAGTTAACAGTAATAACAGGAAAAATAATAAAAATAAAAGCAAAATAATCATATAAAATACATAGGGTGTTTAAAGGTGTAGATACATTTATATATTTAACAAGAGATCTATACATTGTAAACAGTATATATATATATATATATATATATATATATATATATATATATGTATATATATATATATATATATATATATATATATATATATATATATATATATATATATATATATATATATATATATATATGTATATTACAGAAACATTAATTAAATAGAAATATAGACCATTATCCGTATTTGCTTAGTACATATAACTTAGTTTTTGTATATTTGCATACAGTTATTACTTTTGTTTTCTCGTAATCTGCCTCACTAGGCAAGCCTGTGTTGAGGCAGTAATTTTTGCCGATTGTTTTGGTTACTTCAAATTAAATTAATCTATGTTAAATGTTATTTGAAAGTGTGAATTTAATATTAATACAGAAATCGTAACATAAACTCGTACATATATAAATAGGTAATTATTTGTTCTGTGATTGGTTTATTCAATGACTTCGAATTTGGGTGAGTGCAATGTAATGCAAGTATTCATGAAATATTTATATCAAGTAGGCCCGATTTTTTTTTTACCTAAATGTGTGGAAAGAAAAGTCGGGGATGCTCCAAGAAATCAAATACAAGCGCTTGGTCAGACCAAGAGTGAGAGATATTAAAAGTGTAAATTTGAATGTGAATGAGACAAGGAGTTTTAATACCGTATAAGAGTTCCATCTGTATCGAACTGTAGGCAGTGGGACTATGGCACCCCAATTGGGGCATGTTATGAAACTAAAGGGAGCGGAGAGAGGAAGGAAATGAGGAAGATGAAGGTTGGGAAGTACTTGGCTATTCAGATAATAATAATATTTGGATAACTTGCATAGCGTCGTTTCTGTGAAAAATCACCTCAAAGGCGCTGTACAAATCTGAAATTCTAGTTAATATTAATTCCTAGTTTATATAAATATACAGCAACATACTTGCCTGGTAGGTCACTTCTGGCAGGACACAATCACTATATCATAATAACTTAAAATTTATCTGAATCTTACATTTATTTATGCCCTAAAATAATATATATATATATATATATATATATATATATATATATATATATATATATATATATATATATATATATATATATATATATTTAAAAAATATATTATTTTAGGGCATGAAAACAAATTTAAAATATAGTTTTTCGTAGGTCTTTTTAAGTTTTTCGTAGTGAAGAACAAATATTGATGAAAATCTTTTAATGCATTTAAGGAATGAGAGAAGTTTTTCTTGGTTTAAACAGAGATTCTATTGGGCTTGTTACACATCTTATGGATATGATTTTCTGAAAAAATGGGATTTGAGAGTGGCTCTGAACTTTGTCGAGTCTTTTGTTACTCTCAGATCATGTGGTAGTCCATTCCAGGCTTTAGGACCTGACACTCCGAAAGCGTGCTCTCCGAACTTAGTGTCTGGTGTGCGCTTTGGTTTTTTCAACCTTCCGATAGCCGATGACATTGCCGATCTAAGGGTTGACTGTCACGAATTGGAATCTTCAGGAATACATAATTCCGATAAATAAGCCGGAGCCATTCCGTTAATTGATTTGAATACCATCCAGCAAAGCTTGAACTGGATTCTTTCGGGACATTCAAGCCAGTGAAGATTTTTGAGATGCTTTGAGATATGGGAGTATTTTGATATTTAGGAAGACTAGCGTATATTCCGTTGCAGTAATCTAAACACAAAACAACGTACGAGTTTACAAGTAATTTGGTTGCCTCTGTTGGCCAGTTTCTTCGCACTGATTTTATTTGTCTTAATTGAAAGAACCCTGTGCTCACAGTCCTGTTAATTTGAGACTTAAGAATGAAATCAGCAACCAGATTAACACCCAGAAGTTTGATAGATGTCTTTGGAATAATTTAACTTCCTGAGACAGCTATCGAAAAGTTGAGTTTTTAGATCTGGTCAAAAAGACGGCTTTTGCTTATTGAAGCAAGTTAAATGGTGATATTTCACCAGGGCGATACTAGAGTATCTAACACTCTGGAACGTACCACAAATATAATATATCGTCATTGGAAAGGCAAAAGGGCTTAAGTGACACTTTGACCAAAATGAGTTAAGCGTACAGTTTTGATAAGTTTTTTTCTGCATCGAACACCCTAACTCTCGTTTGATTCTTAAGACTTTCGTGGCTCTCCAGCCATCTAAAATATAGTTATAATATTAGAGGAGGCTTTCAGTTATTCAGTTATTTATTATTTTAAAAACATTACAAAATTTTTATTTTAAGGCGTTTTTAAATAGAGCGAGTAAGTGTATTAATACACAATATTCATAAATATAAAACAATTAATTCTAAAAAAAATTAATTGCAATGAATGCAAAGTAAAGACAGTAAAAAAATAAAATAATGAAAAATAAGACGATTTAAACATAATTTTTTATCCAAATGATGTATAAAAAAATAAATAAAATAAAACCAAGGAATAATTACACAAATAGCAGGAATGGACGGCATGACTCAAGCGACATAAGTTAAGGACAGTTTTAGCTTTGTATCCCTTCAGGTAACTCAGTGAGAGCATTGGGTTGCCTAAGTTAACTTTTTTTTTCAATATCCCACCAGGTTGAAGACTAATGCATTTAATAGTAAAACAAAAATAAAAATTCAAAGAACTCTTCTGTAAACATTCCGAAATGGCGCTTCAGCCTTTTCGCCTTTCCGGCGACGATATGTCATTAATATAAATGATATGTGAAATTACGCATATAAGTAAAATAGAAATTACTTACGCACGGTCAATACTTATTTCTTGGCAAGAGTAGAAACAGTTGAAATATGTGTATGAGGCTATCCATGAATGAATTAAAGCAATGTTTGCGTGTTTGAACAGAGTAATGCTGCGTTAAATCCTTACTCTTCTGTGATGGAATAGAGTGGTGGTCAGTTAGTTAACTTGAATGTGAACCCTCGACCTCTGGGCACAGATCCCAGCAACCGCTAATCGCTTAGCCAACACGTATTTCACGTTATATCTTGGTGAAATATTAAATTCTTATCGAATGCCTTACATTTACTTGTGCGGTATTTTGCGGTTTATTTAGCCCAAGCAAAATTAATTCAGTTCGCCCGACCGCACGCAGCGGGGAGACGGATAGAAAGGGTTGCCAGGGAGTGGTCCAGCCACTCGGTATGAAGGCGAGCGTGAAATTAGTAAGCTCATCAGCGGAAACGCAGATGGAAAAGTAATGAAGGTGTAAGCAGAGAATGAACAAGAAAGCTAAAGCAACGGGTTAGCTAGATATTTGGAATAACAATGTATGGAGAGAAAGCTTATTATTTTTACCCAACGTATACAAACTTGCGATACTTTTCCGGGTTTTTACGTCAAACACCATGAGAGAGAAAGAGACAGCAAATATAATACACCGCTTCTATGTACTGTCGCGATGATCTTGGGCTCCTGGGTCACCGCGGGACTCCGCTCACATTTTTTATTATGCCACTAAACTTGACACAATTAAACGGTTTTTTTAGATTATATGCTATATTTTTGTTGATAAAAATACTGTGAAAAAGTGGTAATACGAATAAACAAAAACATTATGTCGATATGTGCTTTGAATGGATGTATAAATACCCTAGCCTTAGTCTTAGCCACACCCAGGTCCACCGAGTCCGGTGAAAATCATCAAAAACTGACTACACTGCCTTGGATAGATACCACTCTATATACTCTTAGGCTAGATATCAAACATTAAGATTTTTTGTTCAAGAGTGCCTAAGCAAAATTATTAATATTTGGATAATTTGGATGGCGCCGTTTTGTGAAAAATCACCTCAAGGGCGCTGTATGATACAGATTTTTTAAATCTTAATATATTACGACCTCCAAGACTAGGCATATGCCTTGGAGTAAGAATATATAAAGAGAGAGAGCTAAATATTTTTACCCAACCTATACAAATTTTTCCCTTTTCAATTTTCCGCCTTCAAAGAAAGCTGACATCTAAATAATAAAATAAAAACTTATATTTAATATTCCCGTTAAAATTTCTTGCTATCTATATTTCCCCTCCTTCGCCTGTCTCTGTAGTTTGTAGCGTCGTGACCGCTTTGAAAGAACTGCTTCAAAGAACTACTTCTTTTGGCAACAGTTCGTACTTCATTCATTGAACAAATACTTAAATTAAAGCCGGTAGTTCATTATAGCGTTCATTCATTTTTATAACTTCATCTCAGGGAAGAAATATTTCAATTGAAGGTGGTAGTTCATTTTAGCCTTCATTCCATTGAAAGAAGTACCGTTGCGAAGGCATTGACATTTCAAAAGGAAGGAACCAGTTCCAGTTGAGTTGTTTTGAAACGTCTACGTTGGCGAGTAAGCAGTTCCAGTTCTTTTCGTTTTCAAATCTCTACCGACTAGCCAGTGCTTTTTCGGCGAGGAACCGGTTCCAAAAAGAACTGAACAAATAAGCGGATAAATTCAAATCTCTTTTTTGCGAGTTCGACTTCAATTGAAATGTTCATTTCGAAGGGTTCTTTTTATAGAACTAACAATTCGTGAAGCATTCACAAAACATTGAAGTTTTTCCCAACGCTAGTAGTTTGTCTTTTCTTGTACCTAAGGTAATTTTAATATTTTAATTTTTACCACTAAGAATAATCTTTTATGTATGAAAATAAATTAAGTTTTATATCTCGGAGTACCTTAAAGAAGGCATGGTTGCGTCGAAAATTTGTTAACTTTGCTCCAACTTAACTACCAACTATATAAAGTTGCAGTGTTAAATATTTATGTACACTTTCTCCACACTTCAAGTTACATCAAGAGGCTTAATTTGACTTGCCAAGATGAAAACATAATTTGCTTTAATCCACCTTATTTTTTAAATAGCCGTTTATTGTAAAAAAACAAACAAAAATCAGTTCCAATTTTGAAAATATCACACTCGAACGTAAGAACAAGGAAATTATATTGTTTCATTAATGTTACAAATTTCAGCGGGTTCATTGAACTTTTCTTAATATTATAAAGTTTCTAGGTATTTTAATTGTACAATATTATACTAAACACAAACCCACAATACGCCAGTGGCGTAACCTGGAATTTTTCGGTGAGAGCACGAGATTGCCTAAACCACAGTTGTTGGCGAAAACTTATTTTGGACATCAACAACAATTATTCAACTTTCACTTCTGTAGGAAGCTGTAACCTCAATTTTAGCCGAAACAATTAGGTAGAACTTACAATTATAAAATTGAACAGACGTGATAATATATAATGTTTTAAGTGCTAACAGTATTTTGTATTTATTCCTGAAATGTTTTTTTTTAAATGTATTTAATTTTTAAAAGATATTGAAATAATTCTACACGTGAGATATTAAGACAAAGTAGTAATAATATGTTAAAATTTGACAACAGCGTGCAATATAGTTGTGAATTATGAATACTTGGAGCAAGTGGATGAGTTTGTGTATTTAGGAAGTATGTTTTAGAGAGACGAAAAGTCTGATAAGGATATTGAAAGAAGGGTGAATTCAGGAAACTCCATTGCTATCAGTCCACAATGGAGTGCTTACAGCAACCCTGATTTATGGCAGCGAGGCATGGAACTGGCCGAAGAAGGATGAAAGTAGACTGAATGCTGTGGAAATGAGATCCCTGAGGCGTATGTGCGGTTAAACCATGTATGACGTGGTAAAAATGTGAATATTCGGAAAAAAATGCAAGGCTGATGTAAGCGTAATGAATAAGACCAATAAAGGGACGCTATCATAGTTTGAGCATCCAGAGCGAATGAACAAAGAAAGGAGTGTGAAAAGAATATATGATGCGAAAATGAATGGAAAAATAGGTCGGCGACTTTTTTTGTAATTGGATAATAGTCCGTTAGTTTATGAATAAATAAAAAATAAACTTCTTCGTACGAGTAAGTATTGGTGTTAGTTTTTTTAATTTGTTTTTTTTTTTTCATTCCTGCTGATTGGATTTTATTTTCGCCTGTAAAAATATTTTCAAAACAGTATTTCCAAAAACAGTAGTAGAGGTTAAATCATAACATCGATGGAACGAGTATTTCACAGCTGACAACATTTATAAATCATTGTTTAATATACGTAAAACATTGTTCATAGCATTATCAAATGCTGATTTATGTTATTGTTTCCAGCTTAACTTATTACGACCTCACCGCTGTACAACAAGTTGCCATTTCTCGGAATAATAAAATAATGATCCAAACATTTCAGGGATTTTGTAAGAAACTTTATTCTCCCAAGGGTCTGTTTTGTCGACCTTAAGTACTTAAAATAAGTACCTACCAATCTAATGTGCAACATTAATAAACCTTCTCCATCAAATGAATGCATAAGACTCAAAATTTAACGCAATTATTTATTTATTTTATTTATTCGTTATTTTACTTGAACATACATTTTTTTATTTGTTGGTAAATTGCCCATCCCACTAGGCATAAACCTGTGTTGGGATGCCAATTTGGACAAGTGTTTTTTTTTACACATAGTAACATGTTAATATCGAAAATAAAGTACATACATAATAAAAATAAAAACAATGTAAGTAAATGACAAATTTGAAGATATAGAATCTACATATTACGAGCTAAATTAAACTTGTTTTTTAAGGTGAGTAATGATATTGCTTTTAAAGGAGCTTTTGGTTTATATGTTTCTGATGGTGCTGGGCGGAGAATTGAATTGCTTAGTGGCGTTGTACTTAAAACTTTTTTGTCCGTAAGCGGTTTTATAGGCTGGGATATTAAATAATTTTATGTGTGACTGCCTTAAGGTTCTAGAAATTTTCATTTAAGAATTAATTTATAAAAATCGGGTATTTATTTTTACGTGTGGATACTTGGGTCACCTTTAAATTAATCTTTGCTTGATGCAATGCATTTATTAGTTTTTATTTCAATTTTCAAAACAGTGATATCTTTAATCCCGATATCATCAATGATCTTACGGTGGTCTCCGGTGAATTCTAAACCAGGTTGAAAAGCATTGGTAAACTTGGGTTTTACTCAAAATAGCATTATTACAACTAGCGATGTAACTGCTCTATACGAACTGCTGCAAAGAACTACTTCATTTGCGGCAGTTCACACTTCACACATTTCTCACTGTGCGAATGCTTCAGCTGTGGTACTTTACATTTACTCTTCCGACAAATAGCCGCACTCTTTTGTAGTGTGAAGTTCGTGAAGCAATGTATGAACTGCGAACTGATTGCACAAACAAACGATGAAGCAGTCACTCGAGTTACTAGTTCCTACACTACACGCTACAATACCTACTACGGTGCGAATTGAGCGATTGAAATGTTCAATTAAAGCGTTTACCGTGAGGGGTTCATTTGAAAGAACTTGAAGTTATCTCGACAGGAAGTAAATTTATACTGCAGCGCGAAAACATAAATTCGAGTGAAAATCCGCCATTAAAAAAACGGTGAAAACTTGAAAAGAGTCTCACAAAAGACAAATCGTGAACCAAACGCAGTCTTTTACAAAAAAAAAAACTGACATGCTGACGCAGAAGGGCTCATAAAACTCGCTCTGAGTAAATGTACGTTTTTACTAGAAAAGGCCTACCCTCCAGAAGACAATTTCAGTTATTTTTGGGTCCCCGTATTTAGTTGTTGGTTGACACACCTCGCCGAGGATTGCAACCATCATGAGTGACTTCCTTGAAAAAACTCTTTTACAACCAGTTTTCATGCATTTCTCAACCTTGCATCACTTAACAATGACTGCAGACCTTTTCCAACCTTCGTGGCAGAGCGTCAAATGGTTTAGAAAACATATTTATAACGAACACGTCAAAAGGGACATGGTGAGTAAATTGTGAAGTAGAGTAATCGGAATAAGATTTCAAACTTATACGTATGAGCGAAAATTACCAATTTTTTTTTGCATACATTAGCGCCCCACACGGCGATCTAACGAATCGTGTACAGAAGGCGGCTTACCGTATTAATACTATCAGATGGTTTATTCGCCTAAATGGATGCAAATGGAGTTTTTAAATGTTTAACGTTTACGAAAAACTATAAACTTCCTTACTAAGCAATATAATTTCATATTCGTAAAAAGCATTTACTTTGTAGCTTGCCATATTTATAAATAAAACACAAACACTTTGTTTATAACCACTTTATTATTTAATATTATGTCTACCGGTTTCGGAAGTACCCTTCCATCATCAGGTTCTATCCAGTTTCTCATCCAGTTTCTATCTAAGGTGTTGTAGTTTGATAAACAGGCCCTTCGCGCTTTTCACGATTAATGTGGAATTATTTGCTTAAATTATGGTTTGAACGCTTTTAATATTCAAAGCCGCAGCATCCAATAGCAAATGGTGTTCCGCAGAATAATGCTTTATTGAATCGGCGGATACAGATGTAAGAGGGGGGGGGGTGGATAGCGTCGGCCCATTTGTTACACGCGCTCGCTGTCAGGGCCGTCCATGACGCCTGACAGCAGTGTTGTCATGAGCGATTTATAATAATATGAGAAATTTATGTTTTATGGGGAAAATGTTCTAACAACAACTTATTATCACTTATGATGGGGGTTATTTTCAAACTGTTTGTATGTCAACCAATTAGATTTTAAAACTGTTCTGTAATATATACATACAAAATATTAAACGAAGCAATTACAAAAATAAGAAAAAGAATACATAAGAGAGGACAATCAAATCAAAGCCAAGGTCAATTCAAAGTTTTGGTAGAGTCGCAAAGAATAACAAAAAATATTAAGACTGGTACCAAAAATTTTAAGACCATGCCTTAAGTTAACAAGTCTCGACATTTTGGACAGTGGAGAATGATACCCATAATTAGTATAATGTTGATTGAGGAACAGCAAGTCATTGTTTCTGAGTTTACGGCTAGGAATGTTGAACTGGATGAGTTGCAACAAAGAAGTTGTAAGAATAATTAAAAAATAGGGTCAAATAATAATACCTTACAGAAAATAATAATTTCTTAATCTGTGAGAAATAGTTTGGGTGCAGGAAAATTCTCTATGTTTGATATTGTTTGTTTGTTATCTTATTTTGTGACTGTATCTGTGTTTTCTACTTAATAAGAAAAAAACACACACACACACACGCAGCTATTTAGATATTTGATGAATACTTACCAAACGATTTACGGTTGGTTTGTTCCGAACTTTCGTCACATTTGACATCGTCAGATTTTTACATTGTGTTGAAAATTGCAAAAGAAGCGTCACTAAAACCACTGTAACCTGTGAAATAAAGGTCAGATTGTTATGAAATTTTAACACGTATTATTTAAAGGTTAGTACTACTTAAAAAGCATATGGATTTGTCAATAGTGCCACCAACTATATGTCATCCTGCGAACTAATTGTGTAATGCAATAGTTAGCAATGGATTTAACCCGCGTCGGCTGGGTGGGAACTTGGACCGTTTGACTACAAACCGACCACCAAATATTAAGATGAATGACACAAACGGAATAATATACTTTTTAGGCAACTTTTAAAAGTTTTGAACTCTGAACATTTTAGCTTCTTCGGGACGTTTTACAAATAAACCGACGGTATGTTACAATTTATTACATTCCTTTGAATTGAATACCAACTTGGAAAGACCTACAAACGTGGATTTTCTATTTTCCGGGAGACACTGAAAAGCTTTTTACGTAACGGGGTGATATAGACGGGAAACGTAACGCTATTACGGTTCGGCGAATAAAACACAATGCTGCAAACACTCGCCAGAGAGATCACAGCCTTCCGAGAAACACCCCGAGCTTGGGGGAGGCTTTATTTGCATCCCTCTCCATTTGCAATGCAATCTATTAAAGAGTGAGCTTCATCCTACACTAGAAATAGCACAAAGAGAATTTGAAACGTTAGTAGCTCAGTGGACAAACGCGTCGGATTCCCATCCGGGCGTCGTGGGTTCAATTCCTCCGCGAGCTAAGCGCTACATCATTGCACAGGTAACATATTCCGCTTATTATGATGGCAGTAGGAGTATTCAAATATTGTCAGGTTATTTGTAGCCCGGAAATCTTCTCTTTCTTTTTAAAATAATAAAAATAAGAAGAAAAAAAACCATTTTCGCGATTTAAGTATCACCCTGCAATAACGTTACAGATATAAAGACACATTGTAGCGCTCTCAAAGTGGAAAGCAATAATCACGCTAGTTGGTGTGATCGGTGTTTAAGCCGATTAAGTGCCAAACTGTCACGCGTCCCCTGAGGTCGTTTCAAGCAAGTATGGAACGAGGTCCGAACTTCATATGTTCTATGAATGTCGATCTTTGTCATAAATGACGATATTTGAATGATGAATTTACTGGTAACGTGTGTGTTTTGCTTGCCACATTTTGTGTTAATATTCTAAGGCTATAACGTGTCTATATATGTAACGTCATTGTCGCCCTGGCGAAAGACAACCGTTAAGAATTGAAACGTTGCTTGAAATGGCTTTAGCCGTATTGGGTGACCAAATCTGAATAGCCAGGTGCTTCCCGACCTTCCTCTTCCCCATCTATTTACCCTCCCCACTACCTTTAACCTCACAACATACGCCAATTGGGGATGTAATAGTATCACTGGCTCTAGACGGTTGGGAGCAGTTGAGACTCTTGTGCAGTATTCAATATTAAAAAAAAAATAACTTAATTTATTAATGCTCTTAAATTAAAAAAAACGTAAATAAAAATGACTAGTACCCAATGTCCTATATTATATTTTCTACCTGCGAGGAGGGGGGAACCGAGGTTGTTTTTTTTTTATTCTATGAATATGAAAGTAATGTTTTTTTTCAAAGTTCGAATAAATTATCGATCTTTTGTATTGGTAATATATTTTTTTTAACTGCTCGAAATATGACATTCTCAACTGGGGTATGTTGTGAATTCGAAGGTAGTAGGTAGGGGAAGGAGATGGAGAAGAGTAAGGTTGGAAATTACCTGGCTTTTCAAATCTGGTCACCAAATACGGCTAAACTTATTTAAGCAACGTTTCGATTCTGAATGGTGGTCTGTCACCAAGGCCTTACATAGAATATTTACCACTCTGGAACGTGCCGTAAATATACTATATATAATGTGAAATAACTAACTTAATAATAGTTATTTGCTCACGCCGGGACTTAAGCCCGCTACCTCTGGATTCGTAGACGAGCGTCTTAATCACTCGACTTCCGTCCGTCAAATAATGGCCGTGATGCTATTTTTTTATTATACTTACTCTATAAAATTATTATAACTTGTTTTATTTAAATACGATATGAAAATGATTTTATTTTATTTAGGGGGTTGGGAATCAAAAACACACCAATTTTTTGTTGTTGTTTTATTAACTTTTTGTTTTTTACATTATTTTTTTTTACATTACCTACCTCACTAGGGCATTAGAACCTCCTCTGAGGTCTGGTCAAAAGATTTTTCTTTAAGCTAATTTCCACAGCTGTCATCTTCAGAAGAAAAGCAAAACGTTATTTATTGTAAAGGACTTATATTGTTTTGCAAAGCGGTTAGTTATTTTTTCCAAAATCCAAGATTATTTCCACATAGTTACACATTTTAGATTGATACAAAAATACAATATTTCCTGCAGCTTTTTCACATGTATATTTTTAATTTGCCGTCTTAAACTTCCTATTTTCTTTGAGTCATTTTAATTGAAATTTCTTAGGTCGACGCCTAGCGGAAAACTTTGAAAGGTTAAGTTTCCTAGGCGCACCATTTCCTTCGAAATAATTATTAGTTTCGTCATTTTCCGCCAGAAAGCGCTCATTACTGAAAACCTCGGACTTTGGAGACGAGATGGAGCAAAAGCTTCGGGTTTTCTTGTGTAGATGGTAATGGCTTTTAAAAAATTATAATTAATGGTAAGAAAATCCAAAATATATTTTTTGTTCAGAAAGAAGACGTAAAAGGCACAAAGTTCTTTGATTTTGTTATTATTGGAATTTCTCATCCATTTTCCCTTAAATTATTTTATTATTTCTTATAAAAATCCGTTCTGTTCAAGACCTTATCCGACATTTAAATACATAATTATCGATATTCCAGTAATGATTTTGATGATAATGACGACCATACATTTTTACGCTGTCTGGGGTGTCACTTCTGTAGAAATTCTGTAAACAAAAACAACATGAAGAAAAAATGGTTCGTTAGTTATTTAATTTTTGCTGCATGCAGAGATCAATATATTAAGTTGAAATTGATTTTGTCCATTTTTAAATGTGTTGATATTAGTATGATTTTAATAATACTAAATTTTAAACTTTATTCCAATATTTTTTTTATTTAAGACTTGACCGGTTTCACCATATGACGAGCATCTTAAGACTGGTACAATTTTAAATAAGTCTATGGCATATTTACTATTAGGTCTAGAATGGACGCTTATTGAGTCTTAGTATAATTATCATTTATCGATAATTGAGTTAAAAAATAATGTATTTCTTTGATTTTCTAAAACTTTTATGTGACTGAAAGGTTACCCGGGTACCCTCTTCTGTTTTAAAGATAGATTTTTTTAATATTCCAGTAAGTCTAACCGGCTGAAACTTCCTGGCTCCTCCACAATAGTGAAAATGAACAATTGAACATAGCCGTTGGATATGTGGAGAGTGGTATGTTAGCGGAAAACGAATAAGTATAATTTACAACTTCTGATGAATGAAAGAGTGCCCGGGTACCCTCATGTGTTTTATATGATTTTTTTAAGCTTGTCTGTATTTAGTAATCATTTTATCCTTTTTAAATTATAAGTATGATGTATTGTTGTGTTTAAAGTACTTCACTTGTATTCTTAATACTATTTTTAATCACCTATTTAATTAAAAACCCCAAGAATAGACGGTACTGGGTGAAATTCCTATCCACTTCCCCAAGTATTGAACTGATTCGAAATATATTACGTCACAAAAGTGTTCCAGCAAACTTCAGCAAATGATATACTGTTTAAACAACCTTCATATCAATTTAAAAATGGTGTAATTTTCTTCAGTCACATAAGGGTTAAATGAGCATCTCATAATGTTATTAATGTGACACCAGTGTCAACATATTAAAAAAAATATAAATTGAGCGTTTCATAAAGAAATTCACTTGAAAAATGTTATTAATGTTAATTCAATATCTACATGTTAAAAAAATATATTGATGAGAATTTAGAGAAAAGGTTTTTCTCACCGGTAAACACGAATTCCAATGCGGCCTGTGCACTACAAAAGGATCCAATACCAAAAATTTATAGGCAAACTTCTCCGTTCATGCACGCACACGTGTAAAAAGGCACTATTACCACAGTAAATGGTAGCAAACTACTTTCCCTTCGGTGGAAGGGAAAGTAGTTTGCTTTTCCGCGATCTTATCGATATTCTATAATAATTCAAGTAGATTATCCCACTTGGGAGGTTAATCAGTACTTTTGTTTGATTATTACAACACGATAAGGGTGGAAGTTAGGCCTTGGTTTTTTTACGACCAGCCCTAGAGATCCCATCGCGCCATCTTTCTTTGTAGTCGTTCCTTCAAATCAGGGGTGCACGGCCATTCTTACTTTAGATTACATACCTCCATCGGCGACAAATGGAAGTCAAACAAAATACAAACTAGACGAATGAATGTATTTATTGAAAATTAAATTATAACTTTGTATAAGGCTACATATTTTTATTTATTTTTTATGACCGACCGGTTTTGCTTAGCTTACGCATCATCAGCGTATATAATTAAACTGAACAAAAATACAAAATGTGCGGTTACATTAACATACAGAGGTTAATAGAGATAAAATAATAGAATAATATTCACCTTCTCAGTTGATGTTTTGTTTCTTTTAGTCCATATTTTCGTCTCTTTCTCTCTATCCCTTTGTTATAATTAAAATGTTATTGTTGTCTCATTGTTTTGTTATTTTATTTTATATTTTATTCTCCCGCATATATAACCGCACACTTTGTATTTTTTGTTAAGTTTGATTTTGTACCCTGATGATGCTTAGGCTAAGCGAAACCGATCGGTCATAAAAACCAAAATAAAATCTGTGGTCCTGTATAAAGTCATTATTTAATTTTCATTAAAAATGTCGAACCACAGAGTGATTGTTTTCTATAAAAATAGATAGAAATAAATGTGTAAAGCTTAATTCGCAGTTTGTAAGTCAAAACAAATTACACAAATGACAATTGCAATCTCATGATTTTTTACAATTTAACAATCTTAGCAAAAACACGTTAAATAATTTCTCCAGCAGTTTTTTACGAAAATTGTCTCAATTTTGAAGATAAAATTGACTAGAAGGATAAAAAGTACTGTGTTCGTTCACTTATAAATAAATCGTCACCGGAAAGGCAAAAGGGCTGAAGCGCCATTTTGGGAAGTTTACACCAGAGCACTTAAAAATCATTTTTGTTTAAAAAAATAAATTAATAAGTCTTCAGTACCTGGTTGGATTTTGAAAAAAAGTTAACTTAGGTAACTCAATGCTCTCACTGAAGCAAAAAAAACTTTTAAAAGTCCTAAGCTTGTGTCACTTGTGTCAGGCCTTCTCCCAAATAGTAAATATATTTTAGATGGCTGAAGTGCTACAAAAGTCTTTAGAATCAAACGAGAGTCAGAGCATTCGATGCAGAAAAAAAGTACTTATTAAAACTGCATATTTAACTGTTTTTTTTATGCAAGTGTCACTCAAGCCGTTTTGCCTTTCCAGGGATGCAATAGTTATTTTTAACATCTTATTTGCCATTTGAAAATCAGTTGAGATAGAAATAACTTCATTCAAACGCGTTGTTTAAAAAAATAAATTTACATTAATTACTACCTAAAAAATTACATTAATTTCTACTTAAAAATGTACATTCTTTACAATGATAGATATCGAAAAAGAATTTAATATTATATTTTAGAATTCGTAAAAATGTGATCTTCGTTTTGTGATTCTATTGAATTTAGTTGTAGGCCCTGATCCGCGTATCCTTTCTCCAAAAATATCACGCATTTAAAATATCAAGGGTATACTTTAAATGAAAATGCCCTTGAGACAAGATATTATTCATGGCGGTTATGTGATTTTTTTAACATGAAGCACTTGACCTTTGATTTTAAATAAAACGTTATTGGAGAATTGTTGAGAAAGCAGACGTATTTAGAAGAATGGAAGAAGTTTTCTATTAGAAGAATGTAGTCGCATAAAGTTGGTTTACAACGTAATATTGATCAAAACAGACTCCGTGGTGAAGTAATTTTAAATATTTTTCTCTGGCTTCGGAGGTAGTGAGTTTAATTCCCATTGAATTGCAAACATTAAGTAATTGGTCTGTCCAATTTATTTATTTCATATTAAAATAAAATCAATAATCTAAAACACAAATATGAAACAGAAAAAAAGCCAGAAACAAAAATAACAATAATCACGGCAGAGACAAATTGAAATATAAAATAATTTTTAATAGAAGTATGAGATCTTTTAAAAATGCCACTTTCTAATAAGGTCTCGATGGCTTAATTGGCAGAGTGTTACTCCCGGATAAAGTAGAGGTTCCAAGTTCGTGTCTCGGTCATGACCATTGTTCTTTTTAGTTTCTGGTTTTTTCTGTTTCATACTTGTGTTTTGGATTATTTAAATATTTAATAATGAAGAAGTATTAATGCTTTAAAGTTAATTCCAATTTTATTATTTTAAAATTTTACAAAATCATTAAAATTTAAATAAAAAAAACAAAAAATATTAACAGCTTCCCCAAACTAGGCATACATATGCCCGTATCTTGGTGGTCACAAAAATACATAATAATATATGAAACATGGTACTACTCAATAACAAAATCAAAAACATCATGAAAAAATAACTTTTATCAAGTCAGTGCAACGTCACGTCCATGGACCACAGCGGACACAGCATGACAACTTATATTTACCCCGAAGATGTCACAGAAGGGGACGAAGCTAGTTGGCAACCACCAAAGTGAAGAAAACAAAGGTATTTATTAAAAATGGATACATACATATTTTAAATTACAGAGAGTTACAAATTTAACATACAAACTGTGTTTTTTTTCTTGCTTATATTTGCGTTGATTGTAACTGACACGTGTCGTGCTGTCGTTTACTCCACTAAAATAAAATATGGAAATGCGATGTTGTAAAACCTCACGTGCGCCTTAAAATATCGCAACGCGGGATGATAATGTCCGTGATAGCTATTCAAGACAAAGGAAGGCTTCCAACACGAGAAAAGCCAGTGTTTATTGCAGGAGAGGGATGAAAAAACACAGAATTTCCATCCCTTATGTTCGGAGTGGCACACCTTCCATTAAATTAACATATTTACACCCCGAGGCTGGCTTCTCTCGCCTCTGGTGAAAACGGAGAATTCCAACAATGTGTGAGATTCCACGGAAAATCGATTTTCCACTAAACTCCACCTAGATAATGGAGGAAGAATATACAGTTTATAGATAGCGTGGTAGCGAGGCCACACTCGTGCTGGCTTCACTCGAAGCTGACCCGGCGGAAAGAAAATAAGTTAAAAAACCTTCGACACGAGATATCTTGTTGTTGAAACTAGTTGATTCGTATGTATTTTGATAAATGCTAAAAACATACTACGATGTGCTACCGTATTCGGGATACATTTATGCCTGCACTGCACTGTCCTAAACCGAAGAAGTATTACTGCTCCTATTTTTACTCTTATCGCGCAGTTGTTGCTTGGATTATTGTTGGTTGTTTGGGGTCCGCACTTAAACATACACCCTTTTTGGCTTATCTGTAAATTCTATACAAGTAGTTAGGTAAATGCCCAAGGTTTCCAATGAATAAAATTATTTTACATATTCGTAAAAAGTAGTTTACTTTTGTGGCTTGCCATATTTATAAATAAAACAGATGAACTTTGTTTAAAACCACTTTTATTTTCAATATTTTGTCGACCGGTTTCGGAAGCACCCTTTCATCTTCAGGACAATATAAAAAAAAAATGTCCTGAAGATGGAAGGGTGTTTCCGAAACCGGTCGACAAATGATTGAAAATAAAAGTGGTTTAAAACAAATTTTATATTTTATTCATAGAATTATTTTTTAAATTATATATGAAATTCATACTGGAACTTGAGGTAACACAATCTAAAATGCCTTGTCTAGTTTTCAATTTGCACCTTTTATTAACATTTTAGTATGTTTTTCAGAATTTAAAAGATTACGGCTCAACATTTGCATTCACTGGAATCCTTAGACACTTTCCTAACTGCCCATGTAAATTTTCAAATAAATCATGTGCAGTATTGCTTGTATTAGAATGCTACAAAGTGACGATTAGCACCATTTTTGGGTGCTGAGCCTTAAATGGCTGATTTTGTTCTATGGCTTTGCCTAGCTTAATTCGAGCATAAAAAATCAACACTGAACCGAACGACCAAATCGAGGTGATGCAAACGCATCCATTACATTATCTACTTGAAATTGCACTAGCCATGTTTAGTGTCCAATCTGAATAGCTAAAAACCTCCTAACCTTGCTCTTTCTTATCTCCTACCCCTACCAGGTAAGGGTTGTAATAGTACCACTAACTCACGGCCGTTGGGACTCTTATCTAATAATCTAAAAAAATAGGTTTTTTTAGAGCCCAGAGAAGAGATAAAAAAATGGCTTGTGATGCAAAAAAATGTGTTTTGGTCAAAGTTAATAACAATTTAATAAATGCATAAGAGATAAAATTAAATCACAAGGTCAATTTTAAACTTCCTACCCCTGCTGTGCGTTATAGATTTAAGCTGTGTTAATTATTTTTCTCTATCTTATTAACATTGTGTTGTGTTTTTTTTTCTTTTATTTTGTTTGTATTTTTCACTTTGCTTACATTATTTAACTTTGTTTTATTTTTATATAGTTTACTCTCAATATATTGATCATTAATTATTATCTTTTATATTATTTTTCTCTATCTTTTCATTTTGGTTAAAAATATATATTTTTAGCGGAAAATTCACCGGTGAATGCAAAATACTTATAACTTTAATTTAAAAAATATGTATAAAACTCCGCGTTTTCCTAAATAGAAAAAAGAGCTGTATTTGAGTTTTGTTGATTTTAATACCTTTATTTAACACTTTTTGTATTGACATTTTTTCCGTGTAGGCACATCGGAGGCATATGTACAGTGCGGCACCACATGGCTTATGAGTATAATCCATGATGGAAAATACACGGCGAGTTGAAAATCATTGCGGTCGTCTAGAAATTCGAGTTAGAAAATCTGTTCAAAATTTAAGCCTTTGCTTACGGTTGAAAATACTATAATAATACTATACCCCTGTTATGCTTGACAATTTATTTAAACATTAGTTTAGAATGTGTACTCATTATTTAATCTTATTTGAAGAGCTTCTTTTGGCTCTGAGCCAAAAGGTCCGATCCTTAAGCCCAGCCAAGTAAAATAATATTCCAAATAATTTGCTGTTTTTTTTTTAACCTGAAATTTCATAGGCTATTTAGCTACTTTTATTCGCAGAATTCCAGACGATATCTCAGAAAGGTAGGTAATTTATTTCGAAAGATTTCCATAAAGCTGTTTATACTCATAGTTTTTTTTTACATCCTTTTAAAGACGCTTAGTAATATGTTTTTAATGATCGTATTATTTAGAGCTTCTGTTCAGAATATACAAAAATCTCAAAAAAATATTTCGCTACATAGCTACTTAAAACATAAAAAATATTAACATTAGCCGAAAACTTTCAAAATTGTATGCAAAATACATTCATTCTAATTTTACAAAATGATCTAAACTATATTTCAAATGGTCTAAATTGAAACCCGAGCAAAATTAGTGATTCAGGCGAAAGCTAATTTCTGTAAGTTTAAAGTTCTTCTTTGAATTATTTTGTACGTTCTAATTAGGTTTCCTTTTAGGCAAATTTGAATACATAAATTTTGCAGAATATTTTCAAGGCAAAGGGAAACTCGTACATTGTTTCTTTCTAGGACGAATTTAAATGGTGAAGATTTATTTGGACTTTAATGTTTTTTTCATCATAGTAGTCTTGGCTAAAGGATAATATTTTATGTAGAGGATAGCAGTCTCATATGAATAAATAATACTCTATGAGCAATCTGAGAAAATCTGAAACGAGTTCAAAAGAATTTTCCTTAACATTTTCAGTTACGTTTTTCTTGTTTTCTCAAATCAATTCCATACAAAGTTCCAACAATTCAAACATAGTGGGGCTATGGCATCTTTAAGCGGGGTAGGTTGTAAGGCTAAGGAAATCAGTGAGGGGAAAGAGATGGGGATGAGGAAGGTTGGAAAGTACTTGGCCTAGATCTGGTCACCATACACGGCTAAAGCCATTAAGAATTATTCCTTTACCAAACACTACTTAATTTTTAGGTTTTTAAATTTTATTTAAACAATAATAATTATTATTATAAATAAAATAAAAACAATTTTAGTTAAAAAAAACAGTATGGTAATGCCGTCAGAAGGCGAAACAGCTGTCACGCGTAAAAATAATTACATCGCAGAGCTTTTAACTAAAAATTGTTTTTTTTTTTTTTTAATTTAAAATAATAATAATTATTGTTTAAATAAAATTAAAAAACCTAAAAATTAAAATGGAGTTCTACAAAATAAGCTTTAAAACCATAAAAAAACTACTCAATTTATAATATATTACATTGTGAAATATAAGTATATTTGTAAAGCGCCCTTGAGGTGATTTTCCCACAAAAACGGCGCTATAAAAGTTATCCATTTATTATTATTATTATATTATATTATTAAGGCTGCTGAAAGCGTAAGAAATAGGATCAAGAAATGGATGCTTATATGGTTTGAGCATATAGAGCGAATGAACGAAGAAGGAGTGTGAAAAGTATATATCATGCGAAAGTGAATGGAAGATGAAGTCGGGGACGCCCGAGGAAGACATGGCACAATCCAGTCAATCAAATACTTGAATCTGGCCATATGAAGAGTCAATTTTTTTATTAATATCTTGCTAACATACTCGTACATAGCAATCCCGATGAGTTATAAAAACTCACTCTGGAATAACAGAAGAGTACGTATAAGACGAAGTATGAATGTGAATGAACCAAGGAGTGTGTGCCAATACAAAGTTATATGGCGGTCCGTCCTCTCTGCCTACCTCTGCGGAGAAACGGCGTGATGGTTAGTTAGTTAGTTAACTCAGTTAGTTAGAATTATATTCCCAGTCCTCCACACTAAGAATTCCTGTTCCGAGGCGGACTGTAGGTTGTTGTGTTGGTGTTACTGAATGTTGTCTTGATAATGTTTATAACTTCCTCATCTTTATGTTTACTTCCCCATATTTTAATGATGTTTTTAAACGTTTGTATCTCTGTGGTATTTTCAATACCATTTGGAAGAGCATTATACAATTTTGTAGCATTAAATTTATGGCTTTTCTTGACAAAAGATTTATTTTATCTTGAAGTGTTAATTAGATTTGAGGTTTTTGTCTTTGTAGTGGAAAGTGTGTTAGTCAACAAAGTTTTTCAAGCAACGTTTAGATTTTAAGCGGTGGTATTTCACCGGGGCAATACTGAGATTATCTACCACTTAGTTTAACACCAATCAAAACTAAGATCAAAGATCAATCAAAACTAATGTTTCGTGGCATAAAAAACTTCGCGTACATCGCTCAAATTTAAAATTACTGCGGAGTGAAATTATTTTTCGCTTAGTTTGTTTAGCGAAATCGACCGTGAATACAATTATGAAAAGCGTACTAGAATTTCAGGAAAACGTTAAAAGCGCCTTTTCTAGTTTCGAAAACTGCACCTTTTAATGACATTTTTAGTATGTTTTTCATATAATTTAAAGGATTATAGTTGTTAAATTCTATTCACTGGAAAACTCAGATATTTTTTCAACTACTCATAATTTTTTTTCAGATACATTATTTATAGGATTGATTGTATTAGAATGCTACAAAGTAACGTATAGTGTCATTTTTGAGTGTTAACCCTCAACAGTTTAAAAAGTCGTTAAATATTTAGGCAAGGTCGAAAACCTACCTTTTAGTAATCACCTCTTTTTAGTAGAGAGGGGTGTGCTAAATTGTTTTATTATACTTAAAGATTTTGATATGATACTAAAAGATTTCTAATACAAGAGGGGAAACTGAATATATTTCCTTTATATTTCTCTAACAGATAACATCAATCCCAAGCCAAGGGTAGAGATACGACCTAAGCCAACCTTTATGGATGTGATACGCTGTTTCATGTCATTGATACGAGTTGATTTGATGCCCGATGTGTTGATCTTGGGGATCTCGCAGCCAATCTTCTCCTCTGGGAGCTGTGAGAGGGTCGTAAAAAGGAAATATTCAATATGAGTACTTCCGTATGACCAAGTGAGGAAATAATAATATGACACAGTGTCCACGATGTATAGAAAAATGTTATGAATATCCGAAAATATTTTGTAAATCGTAAAGTTATGTCCATAATAGATAACCCTCCGGCTTTGTTCGGAATTTGGATTCTTATATGTAATAATATATGTATCAGAATCGACGGCCTCCATGGGCCATTAAAACGATCGGTTACTAATCCAGAGGTTGCGGGTGAAAATCCCAGCGTGCTTAAATAAATTAAATTTAATTGCTATGTGTTATTTAATCTGGTATGTCTCGACACTGGAATTTCCTAGTGAGACAGACACAAAACAATTCTACTTATAAACTTTGTATTTACCAAGATGAATAATAAAAAAATTAAAAAAACCATCACTTGTTCCGATCAATGCCACACGACCTGGCTGACCAGCACTTCCGATCTTATGAAGAAGTAAAAAATTGAATCGATCGTGGATCGCTTCAAAAGATGATCAGTTTTATCAACGCGGGATTCGCACGC
Organism: Drusus annulatus; assembly: GCA_022651775.1. NCBI lineage: Eukaryota > Metazoa > Arthropoda > Insecta > Trichoptera > Limnephilidae > Drusus > Drusus annulatus. Next base: position 1,061,615 of record JAGWCC010000033.1, read on the forward strand.
TGCCCGAAAAATGGGAGAAAGAAGTGGCCAGCGATGGACAATACTTTGAATCATAAATTTTTGGCCAGTTTTCTACAATAAAGCCTCGAATTTCGGAAAAAACGATTGAAGCAAAGTTGTGCACCTAATATTTATTTTCTTTTTTATGTATGTAATATTTTTAACTTTTTTTATTTTCTTTTATCTTATCTCACATGTATTAAGGTACTAACGAACCGTTGAAATAAGTGATAAATACATATTTCGAGCGACTACAAATTTGTTTTTCTCTGTACGTACCTTGTTACTGAAATTGCCACCAAGCTTTTTCAATCTCAATGACTTCAGATTGTATGTAATTCGTATCATGCCTCACTCCCTAGCGGGTAATTCGGTAAAAAAAAATCATTCATACCGGCGCTGTTATATAAGATTTCATCCCCCGAGGGTGGGAATCCTTCAGAGGAAATATTACACGGAACGTTGCGGAATTTGCCATATTTCAACGGCTGCTCAAACATCGACGACATATTATTGGGGACCCAGTTCTGGGCATATGAGTGTAGGCGGTGGACGGCTTACTCTCGTACTGGGGAAGGAAAATCAGGTCAAAGGGATTTTCTCCACCAACTTTTGTCGAAATCATCGTGGAGTTATGCCATGTACTCGATTTACTTATATATACAATAATCAAAGTAAGATTATTTATTCCGTAGGAAAGGTTTATGCGTAATTGTAGTATTGCATACCAATCAAATTAAAACTATATTAACTGTGGATTTCATTATATTGGTAGTTGTTACCCGTGATAAATCACGAATGTAACTCGTAACTTGACTCTCAAAAAAAAAAATTAGTTGCTTTAATATACACATTTTAACTAAATAATAATGTCTGCTAAAATTCACTAAAGGCACTTTATTAGGTTGGTAAGGATCTTAAAGTAACAATATATGGAGGTAGAGCTAATTATTTTTACCCAACCTACACAAACTTGCGATAAATCACTTTCTCCGGGTTTTTATATCGTTCACCATGAGAGAGAAAGAGACAGCAAATTTCATAGACCGCTTCTATATACTGTCGCAGTGATCTTAAGCTCCTGGTTTACCGCGGGACTCCATTCACATTTTTTTATTATGCCACTAAACTCAACACAACTAAACGGTTTTTAGGTTATATGCTAACTTGATTTTTAGGTTATATGCTTTTATATTTTTTTTTTTGTTGATAAAAAATACTGTGAAAAGGTGGCTATACGAAAAAACAAAAATATTATGTCGATATGTGATATGATTGGATGTATAAATACCGTTGCCTTAGTCTTAGCCACGCCCAGGTGCGCCGAGTCAGTTTTAAATCATCAAAAACAAGTTAAAAACTGACTTCACTGCCTTGGATAGATACTAATACCCATGTAGGTTCAAAAAGGTAAGGACTTAAAGAGATTATTTTTTTAATAAGTATCAGTTCCAAATTTGTCAAAAAAACTGCCTTTACACTCTGCACGGACTTACATTATTTATTTTAAATAAGCAAAGGAAATTATTTATAATTAATAATTTTAATAAAGTACTTTGCAAGCTAGCGCAGCTTGGTCTACAACGGTTTCTTTGAAGGCTATTATGAAAGGTGGCAGATACGTCACGTTAGAGTGAAGCGTTTTAACAACGTTTGGGATTTGATAAATTCTTCGACAAACAAGATTAATTATGTCATAATTAAGTTAAGACGCTTTGATAGCGGGAGACGTCAAATGATAAAACACCTTCATACAGTAACAGTCTGTTTAATTTAATTAATATACATTCTCTAGATACTCCAAAACACACATTATTTTTGATCGTGTGCAGAATTTATCTCCACATGTGTTTCTGCCAGAAGAGATGAAGTTATTATCTAAAGGTTTAAAATATAACTTAAATTATAATAATAATAATATTCACAACGCTATTGAAAATGTGGCAGTAGATATTGAAAGTGCGTTAACCAATCAACCTAAAACATTTCAATATAAAAGTGCGGAAATCATCAAACATCAAATAACAAAAATTACAAAGGTCACTAATATGGAGAATATACACATTAAAAACATTCGTAGAATTTTAGATGAAGAAAATTTAGTGCTCACCAGGGCGGATAAAGGTTAATTTAATATTGTCCTGATGATGGAAGGGTACTTCCGAAACCGGTAGACATAATATTGAATAATAAAGTGGTTATAAACAAAGTGTATGTGTTCTATTTATAGATTTCTTTTTTTTTTTTAACTAAAATAATAAATCAGTTCGGAATCATAATGCGATATATTAGATTGCATCCGAATTCTTTTTTTAAATTCAATTTTTTATATTTTTTTATAGTGAATACCGCACAAAAATTCCAACTGCTCCCAACCGTCTAGAGTCAGTGATACCATGACATCCTCAATCGAGGTATGTTGTGAGGCTGAAGGTAGTGTGGAGATAGAAGAGATTGGGAATAGGAATGTTGGGAAGAACCTGGCTGTTCAGATCTGGTCACCAAACACTGCTCGAAGCTATTTCAAGCAACGTTTCGATTTTGAAAGGTGGTCTTTCACCAGGGCGATACTAAGAGTATCTACCACTCTCGAACGTGCCACAAATAAAGCTTACATTATTTTTATATGAATTAAATGTGTTATGACACATAGTAATTAAATTAAAGTTATTGCCGCACACCGGGTTTGAACCCGCGATTGTTGCATTCGCAGTCAAGGATCTTACCACTCCACTATGGAGGCCGTCAATATAAATTAACAATTCGTTGTATTTACACTTTTCTTTACAAATTTTCTTTGAAATAAAGCGGTTGACAGAATGTTAAACCTTAAATTGTGTTGATTCATAGTAAGATAATATTCATTGAGCTGTATTCTTTTCATGTCACATTGAATATATCATGAAACTCGTTTACGTAACCGACAATAATGATACATGTTTCATTTTTACTGGAGTCGAAATCAGCTACCGCGTATTCCCAGTCAGCATTAACGAAAAATGTATTTTCCAGGACGCAATTCAATAAAACCTGCCCTACAGCAAAAATAGAACGCGACGGTTCACGCCAACAAATAATATGTTAAGAGGAGACAAGACGTATTATGTTATTTATTTGAACTTCCAATTCAATTCAGAAGTTTGCGAGAGACGTGATACTCTTCGTTTTCAGGCATTTTCCGATGATCAGTTTTCAGAAAAGTGCCAACACAGCATTATCGCTGAAAGCTTGTTTCAGCGTCAAACAAGGGCTGGGTAGAAGCGTTTTTCGTTTCCCAATGAGCTGAGACTATAAGGTTTTATGACGGAGTTTTAAGCGTTATTAATTTGTTACCTTACTAGGTTTGGTAAGTGCATTATTTTGAGCGAAATGTTAAGTGGTAAGAATGTTAAAATCAGGTTCAAATATTCTTGCTGATAAGAATCTGTTACTAGAGCATCTTCAAAGGTGCTCTAGTAACATAAGGTGATAATAATTTAAATTAGTTTAAGTTATGTTTTTTTTTTCTATTTGTTGGTATATTATTATTCTGTATATCATGGATTCTTGACACTAATCTCTTATAACCTAAGCAGACATTTATTTTTTTTATTTTTTATTTATTTATAAATTAACAGACTGAAGTCCAATTACAAAAATACATATAAAACACGAAATATAAAAAAGAGTAACAGAGAAGGAATAGCATATAAATTGAAATAGATGAAGCGATGACAAAAAAGAAGGCAAAATAAACATAAGAGAGAACATTCAAGCCATGGTCTAGTCAAAGTTTTGGTAGAGTCGTAAAGCATGACGAAAATCATTTAGACTGCTACCAAAAATTTCAAGACCATGGCTTGAGTTAACATGTCTTGACATTCTGGACATTGGAAAATTATACCCGTAATTAGTACTGTGATGATTGAGGAACAGCAATTCATTGTTTCTGAGTCTACGGCAAGGAATGTTGAACTGGATAAGTCGCAACAGAGAAGGTGAGTCATCTTTAGTATAAAGGTTTTTCTTCGTCAAATCGTCAAAATTTTAAAAAATGTTTCAGTTATAAAAATGAGAAAACTCCAATTGTAATCATAATAATTATCTAATTTCTCATACACGAAAAACAATTATTAATTTAATAAATTTACAAAATAATCACTGATAATGGTACATATAAAATTACAAGACAAAATAACAACAAATATAGGTAGTGGTAAAGATCACATCAATGAAGAGATTTTCTTTCAAGGATCAATAGAATCTCCATTTTGAATCTCTCCCACTGACGTAGAATATGTCTATATCAGAACAGATTTTGTTCAGGATTAATATTCTACTCTCTGCTGGCAGAACCATTGGCAGGTTGATCGTACGAGCAGGAAGATATAATAATCTATGATAGCGCTGTCTTAGATACTCACCAGGAACATGGAGGCTCATGCGCTCCAAAATAAGTGATTTCTCGATACAGCCTCTGAACAGCAATCTGAATAAGTGAGGAGCAACGTACACCTCCTTTCTGAGCTGCAAGGAGTCAAGTCCGAGCATGCCCAGGAGAAAAAATGGATAGAACTACGGAAAGTGACTGCACTATCTCATGTAGAGAAATCTCAGAAACTTTTTCCGAACCTCTCCAACATGAGAGAGTACGTCATTATAGCTGAGATCAATATCTTGGTTTATCATAAGGCGAAATTAATGCAAGGCTACCTAACTGGTAATTAGGGTACTACATCCAAAGGTGGTTCCCATCTTCCATGAATCTCTATTTCGAGATAAATGAAAAAATAAAAATATATTCTTACTACTGTGTTGATACCTATTTTGTATTGTAATAACATATTCAACTGAAAAATAAAAACTGTAAAACAAAATTTTTTCACATTGACTTTGTTTGCTATTGACTGAATCATAATCAAAGTGGCGGCGAGTGGAGGTAACCGTTTCGCTAGAAATATTTATCTTTTATCGTAATTTTCCGTGAAATTAAACAGGATGAGGTTCTTAAATGTATAATCAATATGTAAAATACTGTTGCAATAAGGTACCATGACAGTTTAAAAAAAATAAGGTGCCGACTTTGCAAGTTATACCTTAAAATTTAGAGACACGGGTGATTTATCTCGCTATTTAAGGGTTTTCAGACGCAATACATTCTTAAAAATTATTTGCCGTATCCATAATAGTTTACAATTGAATTAAATATATGGTAAATAGAACACATACACTTTGTTAATAACCACTTTATTATTTAATATTATGTCTACCGGTTTCGGAAGTACCCTTCCATCATCAGGACAATATTAAAATTAACCTGAAATACAAAACACTGAGATTTATATACATGGTGTGAGAAGGAGAAGTAATTGAGGGGATTATGGGAATAACCGAGCGGCTTTTGGAAAAATATCTAGGATAGGACTATAAGATAAATTAATTTAATTGTTTAAAATATTGCATTTACTGTTTAATGATTTTCTAATATCTAGTGCTTCTAAGTTATCTAATTTTATCCCTATGTTTACACTACGAGATGTCTTACCTATATAATATGAAGGACAATTATTACAAGAAATTTTATAAATCCCAGAATGACTTAATTTATTATCCCTATCTTTAGTATTTTTCAATAATATACCTATTCTATTTTTGTATAGAACGCGGGTTTAATGTGGGTAGGCAAGTTTTGGGTAATAAGTGAAGAGAAGCCATTGGAAGAGATTCCTTAAAATATTGTTATTAAAATATTATATTTACGAATATGTAAATATATGGTCGCTGGAAAGGAAAACGCCCTGCTGAAAGACCAATATTAAGAATTGAAACGTTGCTTAAAATGACTTTACCGTGTTTGGTGATCAGATCTGAATAACCAGGTATTTCCTAACCTACCTCTTCTCCATCTCCATCCCCTATCCATTATTTTAACCTCAAAAAACACCCCAATTAGGGATGCCATAGTCTCGTTAGCTCCGAATGTTGGGAACAATTGGGACTCTTGTGCGTTATTCACATAGGAACAAAAAATAATTTTTATCTGCCTCAAATATAATACATTTCTACTGCAACGTGTTGGCTTTAAAACTGATGTTTTTGGTAAAAAATGTACATAAGTTTCTTCATTTTTTGTTAAAATAATATCTTCGCTGGAAAAGCAAAAAGGGCTTAAGCGACACTTTGGTCAAACGTGAGTTAAATATGCAGTTTTGATCAGTTTTGTTATCTGCATCGAATGCTCCGACTCTAGTTTGTTTCTAAAGACTTTTGTGGCCCTTCGGCCATCTAAAATATATTTAGCATTGGAAGAAGGCTTGACTCAAGCGACACAAGTTTGGAACTACTTTAAGCTTTTCGTTGCTTCAGGTAGCTCAGTGAGAGCATTGAGATACCCGAGTTGGCTTTTTTTTCAATTCCAACCAGGTACTAAGGACTTTTTTTGTAAAATAAACTTTAAAGTGCTCTGATGTCAGCTTTCAAAAATGGCGCTTCAGTCCTTTTGCCTTTTCGGGGACTATATATCTCTTCCATAACGTAAATAATTCACATCAATTATCTATGGATCAAGTATTTTACGTCATTATGTTGGTAAGTGTCCCGGAAAACGCTCGGTTTTGAATAAGTTAGATTTTAGGAAAAGCACCATTGTTTTTTTAATCATTTTGACGCACGCCATAGCGATATCAATATTCACTTCACGTAAGTTATTAATGAAATCCTTTTGTGTATCCATCCGCGTTGTAAAATAAACGTGACGTGAGGTTACATTGAAGGGCGCAAATGCTATTTCGGAGATATTAACGTTCACACTTTTCTAGACCATTATCTCTCAACGCAGTAATTAAGAATTCAGAAAGCTGTAACATTTCTTAGGTTTCAAATTCAAATCAGAGGCCAAACACTTATTACCATCGGTTTTTTGGAAATTGGAAATAGCTCTGAAGCATAATGCTTATCTTTTTTTAAATATTTGAATGAAATCAATAATCTTACCTTCGAATCCATTACAAAGATGGCTGCCAAAAATCGGAATAAATTATATTAAATATCAATAATTTTCAATGAAAATATGAGATCGATTTAAATGCCGAATTGGTTAAGGCTTTATTCCCGAAAAGAGTAGAGGATCCGAATTCGAATCTCGGTCGTGACCATTGACTTTTTATTTTCTGGCTTTTTCTGTCTCATATTTGTGTTTTAGATTATTAATATTGCTTAAATATTTAAATATATTTAATTTGCACCTCTTTTGAAAGTTAAAGACTAACTAACGGACCGCCATATAACTCTGTTTTGGAACACACTCCTTGCTTCATTCGCATTCATACATCGTCTCATACATTCTCTTCTGTTATTCTGACTCTTCACATGACCCGATTCAAGTATTTGATTTACTTGATCGTGCCATGTCTTTCTCGGGCGTCCTCGACTTCTTCTTCCATTCACTTTCGCATCATATTTTCTTTTCACACTCCTGTCTTCGTTCATTCGCTCTACATGCCCAAACCATCAAAGCGTCCCTTTCTTGATCATATTCATTATGCTCACATTAGCTTTGCGTTCTTTCCGGATATTCACATTTTTAATACGGTCATACATGGTTTTACCGCACATTCGTCTCAAGGATCTCACTTTCACAGCATTCAGTCTACTTTCATCCTTCCTCTGCCAGTTTCAGGCCTCACTGCCATACACCAGGGTTAGTAGAAGCACTCCATTGTGGACTGCTAGCTTCGCTTCTTTGGACAGTTTATTATTTGCACCTACAGCGTTCAGTCTTGCATTAATGGAGTTTCCTGCATTCACCCTTCTTTCAATATCCTTATCAGCTTTTCCGTCTCTCTAGAACATACTTCCTAAATACACAAACTCATCCACTTGCTCCAAGTGAAAGACGCTCTCGGTATTTGGCAAAGGAGCTTATTACCTCACCCTAACTAACTGACCATCACGCCGTTTCTCCGGAGTGGTAGGCAGAGAAGAGAGACCGTCACACAAATCTTTCTGGCACACACTCCTTGTTTCATTCACATTATTTTATTATTCTGACTCTTGATGTGATCCGATTCAAGTATTTCATTCACTTGATCGTGCCACATCTTCCCCAGGCATCCTCGACCTCTTTTACTGTTCATTTTTGCATCATAATACATCGTCTCATACATTCTTTAATGTTTTTCTGACTCTTGAAATGACCTGATTTAAGTATTTAATTTCACTTTTTTCTTGCATTTTTTTTTCTCAATCGTCCCTACATCTTCTACCATTCCCTTAAGGTGTCATATATCCTTCTGGTGCCTCTTTCCATTTCCATCCGCTCTAAACGTCCGAACTGTCTAAGCGTCCCTTTCTTAATCTCGTTTGCTACGCTTACATCATCCAAAGGTTGCGGGTTAGAACCCGGCGTGCGCAAATAAATGTTATTTAATTAATTTGTGTCATAACACATTTAATTAATATAACATAATAAAAAGCATATTTTCGGCACCTTCCAGAGTGGTAGATACTTCAAGTATCGCCCTGGTGAAAGACCACCATTCAGAAATGAAACGTTGCTTGAAATGGCTTTAACCGTATTTGGTAACCAGATCTGAAAAGCCAAGTACTACTGCCCAACCTTCCTTTTCCCCATATCCTTCTCCTTCTCGCTACCTTTAACCTAACAACATACTATACTATTTGAGGATGCCATAGCCTCACTGGCTTCAGACGGTTGAGAGCAATTGGAACTCTGATGCCGTATTCACTTATTCACTCCGCTGACCAGATGTGAATAGCCAGGTACTTCCTAACATTCTTCTTCCTCGTCTCCTTCCACTCCCCACTACCTTTCACTTTACTACCTCACAACATACCCCGATTGGGGATGCAATAATCTCACTGGCTCCACACGGTTGAGAGCAGTTTGAACTCTTGTGCGGTATTCACTATAAAAAAATAATTTAAAAAACTTTTAATTTGATTTTTTAGAATGCATTTCGTCAAACTATTATGATTTTTTTTACATTACCTACCTCACTAAGTCATAAGAACCTGTTCTGAGGTAAGTGACAGTGATTACAAAAGCAGAATAATAAAAAAAATGAATAAAAAACTAAACATCAAATATTATATAAAGCTACTAATTAGAGAGTAAGTTTACTATATGGTTTTCTTTCCAAGGGTGGCCATTTCGACTTTGATTTTCCATTCCGCCGGGCAATTTTCGTACAGTTATATGTCTAAAATACTTCATCCCGTACATTATAATTCCTTGGCGGTTTCTCATGACTGTGGCTTTGATATTACGGCGGAATAACAGCCACATTCTCCTTTCAGGAAATAGTTACAAGGTACAACGCATGAACATTCCCTTGAGTGGTATCGTTTGCAGTGTGCTATTGTTGAACGAGCTGAAATATATGCAATTAGTACAGAATACAGTTTATAGTGTAGTGGCCTTAAAATTAATGTTGCTTTCAAAAGATTTTTAAAATTAAAAAAAAAAGCCCAAGAAATTTAGAGGAAACAGCTGTGATAACTTATTATTATCCACATGAACTTCCTTTATTTTATTGCAATTATGAAATCTATATTTTGAATATTCTTTAATTTTGAGAAACGTTCAGTTGTATAAATTACAATAGTTGTAATTATATATTAGTTGCTTTAATCCAATCATTTCAAAAAAATTATATAAATATTAAAATATACAGTTTTTGGCTTTCTAGTACAAGCAATACTACAAATGATTCATCTGTTAATTTTATATGGGTAATTAGAAATATGTCTAAGTTTTCCAGTGAATACAATTATAAAACAGTAATCTTTTTAAATTCTTTATGAGAAAGCATACTAGAATTTTAGGTAGAACGTTAAAAATGCCTTTTTCGGTTTCAAAACTTATTTTTGTATGTTTGTCGTAGAATATAAAGGAGTAAAGTTGTAAAATTGGATTAACTGGAAACCTCAGACATTTTTAGACCCATAGAATTTTTCAGATTCATCATTTATGGGATTGCTTATATTAGAATGCTAGAAAGCACCGTTAAGTGTTATTTTTAAAGTACTGGACTTTAACGTCTGCCAAAAAAAGGTAGGTACTTTATTAGGTAGATAAGGATTTGAAAACATTATTTTTTTAATTTTGATTATTTTTTAGACGCATCTGTCAGTTCCAATTTGCAAGACTTAATACTCGTTCAAACGTACGTACTTACAAAAAACAAAATAGTAAAAAGTTAATTGTAAAACTAAATAATGTTTAATCAACCAGTCAAGTTCTCACTTAGAATAAAACAATATTAAAAAATAGAAAAATACTAAAACTTTTTTTTGTTGTTCTTTAAGTAAATTTTATTATTTGTTTTATTCTAAATAAATAATACATTATTTTACTACAAAACTTGGTCTGTTTACATTGCCTACCTTACTAAGTACAAAATGCTCTCAGAATTCATTCAAATCAAGCAACGTTTCGATTCTGAATGGTGATCTTTCACTAAGACCACTGTTATATGCTATTTCTAAGATGTTTATTTTGCCGGTGTCTTTAAAAAATAAAACTTTATAATCAAACCTCGAACGAGGTATTTTTTTAGAGTTGACTCTTATGCTAACATTTCTATTCCGTTTTAAGTCTTTGCTGCGCAATCACTCACAACATAACTTCCGGGTATTCACGTTTAGACTAATTTCCGCAATAACCCAAAGGCTCTGGTATTTCTCAGAACCCATTCGCAGAACACGGTCGTTCAATAATGGATGTGTCCGTTGTCAGTGTTTGGTGTTAGTCGCTTTGTTCCACAGATTACGGTCAGGTTGGTAGTGGGAGTACTCTCGATTGCAAGTCATTCGAAGTCATTCGGTCGAAAACACGTTCTTTCAACCGAGATTATATGCAACCTTTACCTGTTGTAGTACGTTACAGATTAATTTTGTTGCTACGCGAGGGTAGGTACAGCGGATCGCTATTATTGAAAATTGGATTAGGTTAGCGAACACCAGTTTAACGGTTTGCTTCCACTTAGAGATTAGATTGGCACAGCTGTTGAAAATAAAATCATTGCGCACTTGATTTGTGAGCTCTTCCCGTGGAAAGGGGGACGTTTACGGTCCTGCCAGTCCAGTGGCGGCTCGTGACATTTTAATGTGCTAGCGTTCTAAAATTGAGAAATACGACACTATTTGTAGTTTTTGTAGTTGAAAGTAATTTTATTTTTATTTCTATTTTTTTGTAAGAAGAATTTTAGGATTTTTCAATTTGGTGGTGCATTGCACGACTTGCTAAAAAATCAAACACGTTCATTGCTAACTAAAATTACTAGATTTTAATGCCATATAAATGACGGATCAGTTCAAACTGACGAACAGTGACAGGGTTTCCCTGTGCTCCGTGAAATGACTCAAAACTACATGGCTGCCTCTGTTTAGATCGGTTCAAAGCGAAGAGGCGATACAACGAGCGTGGCGTGTTGTGCGCATACTGGTCATATATCTATCAACGCGCGACGTGTGGTGTCAGCAATGAATCGTGTTAATCATGAAGTTGAAAAGTCGCGAGCCGTCAGTACAAAATATTAAAAACATTACAGATACACTCATATCGTCGCTCTAAAGGCAAAAGGGATTAAGCGACAATTTGGTCAAAAATGAGTTAAGTATGCAGTTTTGATCAGTTTCTTTTTTTGCGTCGAGTTCTTTGACTCTCGTTTGATTCTAAAGACTTTCGTTTGATTCTGAAGACTTTCGTGGCTCTTCAGCCATCTAAAATATATTTACCATTTGGGAGAAGGCTTGACTCGAGCGACACAAGTTTGGGACTTTTTTAGATTTTTGTAACTGGTAACTCCGTGAGAGCATTGAATTACCACAATTAACTTCTTTTTCAAAATCCAACTAGGTACTGAAGACTTACGTATTTTATTATAATACAAAAAAAACTTAAGAGTCCTCTAGTGTGAACTTTTCAAAATAGCGCTTCAGAACCTTTGCTTTTCCGGTAGCGATCTGTAATTCCTTACAAAATTATCGTCGCTTCAGTGGGTATGTTTTGCTAAAAACCTTACCAACTCACTGTAGGTTTCAAAGAATACGTCGAATTCGACATTCATTGTATTCATATTCAAGGTCGTACTCTCCACGGGTGAATTCGGGCTCGTACGATTTGCTCGACAATACAAATGTTGTGTGGCGAAGTTCCTGAGTGTGGAATTCTGGCACAAACACATTGATTTGCTACATAGCCATTAAAAAAATGAAAAATATTTTAGTAGAGTAAAAACTAAACGTGTTTCAGTGAGTGGTAGTTTTACCACAAGGATTAAATGTGATTTTTTTATGTACTTTTTCAATGCTCAAGACATAATGCGCTTTATACAGGGCCCAAAATAATACAGTTCGACTCTAATACACTTAGCAGCAATTAAAGCCTTTAAAAGAGTAGAAAAAAACATTTTTGATCTTTGTGATACAAACGACGTAATACTACTACAAGAAACAGAAAAAAAAAAATTGGAAATGACCTCATCATGGAATTCCGTCAAATCTCGAATTCTAGCATAGAAGCTCATTGGAGTAAGATATTGGCCCATCAATCTGACTGCTGCCAGGGTGGACTCCCTCTTGATGGCCTTCCGTAGACATGACACCTAATATCCTCCATTATCAATTTTTACATTTATTATTTTTGTTTTTTCCTATTATTTTATGTTTTTTCTTTATTTTGTGAATATATGCAATACAACTTTATTTTACGTTATATTATCAATCACGAAATGTAATGCATTGCACTACTCCTGCATACCTTCTGGAATAAAAACTTTATTATCATTTTGTAAACAAGTTTCTGAATTTTTTTGTGCTATTCTAGTTGTTGGATTTTAAATGATATAATATTGTTTTCCCACCTTCATATTTATTCGTAGACATAAAATACAAGACACGTAATATTCATACAAATCGAACGATAAATGTAGCACGGTCTTGATTTAAGTCTTAAAGCTAGAAAATTTTCATATTAAACACATAGATGAATTAAACAATGTAAATACGTTACTATGACAACGGGCGTGAATGTACTAAACCGAGTCCGAGAGACATACCTGAGATTTACTGCGTTTAGTATCACACAAACATTCGTTCGACAGACAAGCTGTTACAGGAAAACGGGAGCTCTTTAACCGAAAAAATGTGAGATAGCAAATGCATACATAGGTTTGTGGAAGACAGCCGTTTCCGTACGCCGTACTCTACTTGGCTAGTTGCTCAGTAAGTTCGTCGGGGAAGAGAGATTATAACAGTAACGCGGGACGTTCATAAAGCGATCTCATCCGTACACACGCATTCTATTTATAATTGCTATGCTTTTCATAAGCGTTATGAGGTTTGAAATTTAAATCAAGACCGTGCCATATTTACCGTTCGATTTGTATGAATATGACGTGACTTATATTTTATGTCTATGATGTTAAGCTTAAAAGTTCAAAATGTAAATTACATTAAAAGTTGAATGTACTACGTATTGTGAATATTTTAATAAATATATCAAAAAACTAGATGTCTTCAACGTGTTTTGAAGCAGTGGGGTTGTCAAAATTATAAAACACTTTTTTTTTCCAGCGAAGTGACTAGAGATATGACAACAAACGTCACCCTGATACACTTCAGATAAAAGCGGGTACCGAACGTCATTCTATTAATTATTTCAAAAGATGACTAGCACGTCAATCACCGCAGTGTAGTTGTTAAATCTGAATTAATGCGATCGGATAAAAACACTTTATCAAAGAGTTAACTACGGTGGAAACTTGCTGTGTAGAATGGTGCACGAGCTTTCTGATTTATCTTTACAAGATGGCTGTTCATATTGTATGACATATTATTATTTTATAGTCAATTTCGCACAAGATTAATAACTGCTCCCGACCGTATGGAGCCAGTGAGGTTGAGTGTTTAAATTCTGAATTGGTAGTATTTTACCAAGGTGATACGCAGAATACCTACGTCTCTGCAACGTACCGCAAAAATACTATACATTATTTTATATGAATTAATTATTTTATACACATTAATTTAAAATAAATATTTGCGCACGCCGGGCTTGAGCCCGCGACCTCTGGATTTGTAGTCGTGCGTTTTACCACCCGACCGCGCAGGCCGTTAATATGTGATTAAAATTACAAACTTTAACCAGAAGAACTCAAGAACATTGTTTTTTTTTTTTTTTAATTATAAAAAGCTAAAAGTCAACAGGGAATGGAAGATTTTATATCGATGTTAGTCTCAACCCGACTAAAATTTAAAGCATTCCCAAATCAAAACGATTAAATCTTTAAGCACCAATTATTACGTAATTCACTCGCGAAAATGTGTTTATTTATACGTTCGTCTTTCGTGTAATGAATTGTTTAGCAATTAAAACGACATTAGACATTGCTCTTCCGCCATTAATGTGTCTTCATTATTCAGCGTTCCAACCCCATCTGTGTGACGGTTAGCGAACTGTAAAACCCACCCCTCTCCTCCCAAATTGCTTCCCCACTCCCCTACCCTGCTGGGATCGAAGAGGGGGTGCCGAGGGTCCTCCTAACTGAACCAATTAAGAAAGGAATATAAATTGCATCGTTCAAGAGACGATTATTCAAAAATGAACAAATAAGACTTGTTTATTATTATTACGGTAGTTATACTGGTATTATTATATGAAGGTAGAGATACTCTGTTTGGACTCATACTAAATATTTTTTTAGCACAGATTCGTGAAAAACATGAGTAAAAATTCAAGATATAAATAAATTTTGGTAGTTTTAAAAATAAAAGTAAAAATTTTAAATTAATGAAAAATTCCCAAAAAAATATAGTTTGTTATTATAATAGAGCAGGTGCATATATATATATATATATATATTTTTTTTTTTCTATAGTAAAAAATCGAAGAACACAAAAAAACGTGACTAACCTTTCCACTTGTCAAAAACAAATCACTTATCCAAAATGGCTGATAATGCTAAAATATGATAAACATATGTGTACCAACATAACAAAAAAAAATCGATAATAGAATGTACACAGCCCGCGAAAATTCAAAATTCACCTTTTCTTTTGAACAGGACATGTATACTATTTTTTTTTTTAATTTAAGAATCATCTATAACCTTTAAAAGTTTTTACGAATTCACAATTTCGTACTAATCCAACACGTAGGGACGGAGAAAAACGCGCCCATGTATGAAATCAAATCCTTGCATTTTGACCTTTCATTTGATGAAATTTTTGAATATTCCAATTTTGAATGTTTTATTTAAGAATCAACTGTATTTTTCAAAGGCATCTCTCCATGGCCTCCAAGATTGCCCCATTATAAGCTTTTCTCCTTTCTCGCAAACGCAGAGTGAGAAAGTGCGACCAGCAAACAGCTCTCTTAGCTGCAGGATTGCCGCGAGCCCAACTTTACATATTTCGTGCCCAATAAACTAAATCAGGCTTACACGCGACCCTCGTGATATTTGCTTTTCACCAGGTGCCTACAAATTAATCATAATTTGGCTGGCAGGCATTCTTGCATGATGAAGGTTGTGTTTAATTAGTTCCCCTGTTGAGTGGTGGCGTTTCTCAGCGAGGAAATTGGAGTTGCCTCACAAAAGCACGTCGTGGAATTCACCCGTGTAACCTTCTTCCAAGCAAACTGAAGCTTTACGGGCGGAGAAGCCATCGTGACCAATTTAAGGGTGTCCCGCGACTCATGTATTGTAGAATACGATATTAGTGTGGTTCTGTTTTTTGTTTTGCCCAACGTGTTAAATTTTAATGAAAGAAGCAATCACTTTGTGGTTTGACATTATAATTTAAATAACTATTAATAAAACTAACAAAAACATTTTTCTTTAAAATTATTAAATTCTGCGTTGTCTACTGCGTAGTCTTGGAAAATATTATGTGGTGAACAAAAACGTATGTTTTATTGATCAATTAGAAAACCTCTGTGACCGAGCGGTTGAGATCTTTGACTACGAATCCGGAGGTCACGGGTTCGAATCTAGGCGCGCGCACGTATAGTTTACTTATCTTAAATGTGTCTTTTCACATTAAATAAAAATAAAATAACATGTCGTCGCTGGAAAGGCTAAGGGGCTAAAGCGACACTTTGGTAAAAAAAAATAGTTAAATATGCGGTTTTGAGCAGTTTTTTTCTGTTTTATTCTGAAAACTTTTGTGGCCCTTCAGGCATTTAAAAAAGTACCACTTGGGAGAAGGCTTGACTCAAGTGATACAACTTTGGGACGTTTTTAAACTTTTTGTCGGTTCAGGTAACTCAGTAAAAGCATGGTTCCCTGAGTTCCAACCAGGTACTAAAGACTTATGAATTTTATTGTAAAACAAAAAATCTTTTAAGTGCTCTGGTGTAAACTTTCGAAATGGCGCTTCAGTCCTTTTGCCTTTCCGGTGACAATGTAGAATTTTTGAGTGGTATATAGTACCGCTCTGGTGACAGATCGATTATTCAGAATCGAAACATTGCTTCAAATGATATTAGCCGTTTTTGGTGATTAGATTTGAATAGCCAGGTATTGTACCTTTCCTCTTTTCACTACATTTAGCTTCAGAACACACCCTGATTGGGGATGCCAGAGTCCAACTGGTTCCGGACAGTCAAAGCTCTTGTGCAGTATTTACATTAAAAATTGATTATTGAGGTATTTTAATAAAAGTTACATAAAATATTTTCTTCAATTTTTTTGCACAGTGTATTACAAAATAAAAATATAAACTGTTCCACACCATAAAAAACAAGGTTGTGGTGTCTTTGGTGAGAGAACTTTGCTCAAATAATAAAATAATAGTTTAGTTTTTACAAAACAACAGATAAATATAGTAGTTACTACAAAATGATGACACAAGATTTGTGGAGTAAGAAGAAAAAAATAATAAAAATAAAAATTATAATAACAATTAGTTGTCTGATGTAATATTTAAATTTGAGCTGAAATTCGTGAATATTACCTATGGTCTTTGGATTAACAGGAATATTGTTAAAGTAAGTTATTTCTAGATAAAAGTAGGTATTTTGTGAATGCTTAGTGTCAAATTTTGGAATTTTAAGGTTATTCTGATATTTAACAGACATATTAAAGTTCTAAGTTATTTAGCTGTTTTTCTTTTAAAAAATTCAATATTTTTTATATATATTTGGTTATATAGGTTATTGGTTATTATTATTACGTGTTGGTTACCTTTAAAATTACTATTGTATTGACTAGACGATACCGCAAGTACTCGTAGGTAAAGTTGAACCTTACTGATACCGCCGGCTTAATTTTGAAGTTCAACCAACTTGTTAATCTGAAGTTACGCTATCTGCCTAAAGTCAACACCATCAACCGCATACCAACACAAGTGCATCGAATTTGATAAGAGTTATTGCGAACTCCATCTCCACGAACTTAACCCTCTACGAAAAAGTTTTGTAGCCTTATCTGAACTGGAGTATTCATAAAGACATAACAAATAACATTACTATTATCTTCTAATACAGGTTTGAAATTGTTTGGGTTCATTTTCCAAAATGCTAGTGAATTTAGAAATATTTCAATGTTAAAAGTTTGTGCTCTTCATCAGTTCGAACACCGGTCGAATATAATTCTTCTATCTGGTCCTTACACTTTAGAATCCACGGTAATTCTATTGATCACTGGCATCTTTGACGCCCTCCATGGTCGCGGGTTCAAACCCGTTGTGCGCCAATAACTGTTATTATTTGTATGAGCCCCATACCAAAATAAATAAATAGAATTATTGGAACAGATTCAAAAAAAATTCTATGATATTTATATATGAGAATCCACCGTGAGTACGTGAAATGTATGCATCATAAAGATTGGCCCTCTGACAGGCATTACCAAAGTCTCCAGTCGAAAAGGAGTGGGGCCCTTGTAGTAACAGCGTACAAAGTATAAGATCATTTGATTGACAATCCATACCTCCTGGAATGCTATAAGTTGTTTGTGCCAAACAACTACTGCCAGGGAGCGACACCACGATCTACAGTGTATTCCACATGGCAGAACAGACATGTTGGCTCAGCACAGCATGACACGGGGTATGGAAGAACTAAATAACATGCATCTTGTTATCTTTAACATTAACCTTAAGGATTTCAAGAGACATGTTTAAAAAATATCTCTTAAAACATTTGATTTTTTATGTTACTGTTCATGTGTATTGTAAATGGACACAATCTGTAATACACAACAAAAAAATGTATATAACACATTTAATTCATACAAAATAATATAAAGTATATTTTCGGCACGTTCCAAAGTAAAAAGATACTTTGAGTATCGCCCTGGTGAAATACCACCATTCAGAATCGAAACGTTGCTTGAAATGGCTTTGGCCGTGTTTGGTGACTAGATCTGAATAGCTAGATATTTTTCAACCTTCCTCTTTCCCCTCCTCACTACCTTAAACCTCACAACATACCCCAATTGGGGACGCCATAGTCTCACTGGCTCTTGACGGTTGGGAGCAGTTGGGACTCTTGTGCGGTGTTCACTGTAAAAAAATTTTTAAAAAATTGCAACATACATTTCTAAGATACATTAACTACGAACTCGGTCTACCCATAGAAACCACAAATAACAATCACTTAATGAAAGAATTAAAGTTATTAGCACTCC
Organism: Drusus annulatus; assembly: GCA_022651775.1. Lineage (NCBI taxonomy): Eukaryota > Metazoa > Arthropoda > Insecta > Trichoptera > Limnephilidae > Drusus > Drusus annulatus. The sequence goes on from JAGWCC010000033.1 coordinate 1,080,250, forward strand.
CAGACAGAAGGCTTATTTCCGATTCGACTTCTATTTTTTAAATTGTTAATGGTATTATAGACAGCCCTGATTTACTAAGCTTAATTACCTTACATATACCTAACATAACTACTCGATCCAAAATAATTTTTAAGCTTAAGGGTCAGCACTCAAAAATGACACCAAACATTACTTTCTAGCATTCTAATACAGGCAATCCTACAAATGATGAATCTGAAAATTTTCTACCGGTAGTTAGAAAAATGTCTGAGGTTTTCAGTGAATACAATTTTACCTACCCGTGCAGGATAAACAGATAAATCATTTGTAATATTGATTTTACTAGAAAGCCAACAAGTGCCTATTTTTGGGTGCTGACCCTTAACCATAATATCAGAACTGAGTCATTTTGATACTCGCTCGTACCCTGATTGCATACGGTGGGTAATTCCTTCGCAGAAATAGTAGATGTATTCAACTGCACTAAATCTAGTTACAAGAAGGCTATAATAGCATACCTCTTCCAAAATACTTCATAAATGTTAATTTTTTCCACTGTAAAATCTCTAGTAACTTATTAATGTTTTTGAGTACTCATAATTTACTTCGTTCTATTTCTGTGACACTATTATTTTATATTATCTATTGCGCAGTTATGTAAAAACCCATAAAGGCGTATATAATAATATAAATATATGGAAAAAAACCTTGGCTGCAGAACAGGTGGTTTGTCGATATATATCTCTATCGTAGCGGATGGATTATAATTTTTGAAACACGTACAATCGGTGATAGTGCTCGGTTTCTTCTACCAGTATTTCTCGGAAGGTGTTTCTTATTTTGGTGATCGCTTTGGCACCGGCGCACAGTCGAGAGATGCGCCAAACGCGTGGCTACTTTTAGCGCACGATTGACAATAGCCATATGAGAACGGGCCGTTTTGCAATTTGTGTTTGACATCTTGGCCGAGGAACGACTTTTGCGAGTCTCATGCAACACTCAAGACTCTGCGAGACTCATTTTAACTGCCTGCTCTCGCTAAAATATCAGCAAAGCCTCCATGGTCGAGTGCTGAGACGCTAGACTAAAATAAATTAACAAAACGTCGTTTAGTGGCACCATTTTTATGAAATTCTAATTTAGAATTGCGCAAAAATCTGAAATATGCTTTCTTCACTATGTTGACAGCTTATTAAACTTCTCTTTCGGTCAGCAGACTTTAATCCTGGTGATTTGATTTCCCGTTGGCTTGACATAGATTGAATATAAGTTGCGTTGGAATGAGCGTAATTGTGCATTATTTGGACAAAATTTCAGCTAAACGATTACTAAGTTTGATTGGGACAACGGCCGTAAGTATCTCTCTAATGAGAGACTACCACTAAAAATTAAAGTCTTGTTTGAAATGGTATCAGCCAAGTGACTATATCTGGATAGAAGTAGATATTTTAGAACCTTCCTCAACCCAAACCTCTTCACCTCCCAACTACCCTTGACCACACAAAAAAATTTCAATCAAGTATGCCATAATCCAACTGACTTTACAAAAAATTAAATAAGTCAATTTCTTTTAAGCGAAGAATCTTTATCATCTTTAAAATTCAATAAAATGGGTGGATGATGCTTTCATGCCCGTTCACAGTCAATATAATTTCAGTTGGTAAATCCTTCAGCATCTTAAATAATACAAGGCTTCAGCGCCTGATATTTCAGTCCGAAGGCTTTTCTGGGTCGTTTCAGGCTTCCTTCCGGTGAAAAGGCCATCGCGCGAGACAAGGACCATATTCCGCCGGAAGCTCCGCCTCTCACCTAAATCCCGCGAGTGCGAGAGAGACAAGCACTTTATAATTGCTACCGTTTCTGGGCTGGAATGAGATTTACGACAGAGATAGTTGAGGAAAGAGTTAGCTGGTTGAATTAATGAAAATAAAATAATTTGAAGTAATTAAAATTGTGTTGGAAAGGAGGCTGTAACTGGAAGACGGGAAGTTCCGGAGGAAAGATGCTGCAAATTTAACTCATTCAGACAATTGTAATTAAGATTTATGCGGTACACTTGGCTTTCAGCCTTAAATTCATCCTTAAGGAATCAAATTTATCCCGAATACGGTATTATTTTCAGATGTAAAATTAATGGTGTACCACAAATGTTTGAATAACCACGGGTTTTCAAAATTCGCCAATCATATGATTAAAAAAGATCATGCCTGCAGTAAAAGCACCGGAGCTCATATTCTTCACAAAAATGATCCTGTCAACAGATTAAATAATTTAGAAGCAATAGAAATAAAGAAAGCCATTAAAATTAATAGCCATATTCTTAATTATCAGTTAAATTAGTCCAATAGTCCAATATCAGTACGTTTCCGGTACACTCATAACATTTCTCATTCTGAGTTAACGTTTTGCCTCTTTTATTTCAAATCATCTCTCTTTTTCTCTTTCTTCCTTTGTTAAAATTTAAAAAAATAAGTTTTTTTATTGTTCTCTTTATTTTATTTTATATTGTGTTCTCCCTCTGCATGTACGAGTATATATAACCACACACTATGTATTTTTGTTTAGTTTAATGTTGTACCCTGACGATGCTTAGGCTAAGCGAAACCGGCCGCTCATAATAATTAAAATAAAATCTGTGGTCTCATACAACGTTATTATTTTAATTTCATTAAAATTACTGATATTTTTTAAGAAAGAGTTTCTCGTGACAGAAAATACGAGAACGAATAATGGTGGCGTTGATCTAAAAAATCCTGACAGAAAAAACTCTGGATTTTCAACGATGGGAGATCTTACCGTTCAAGTGTTTTTGTCACTTGGCTTACATTTTTCTGCTTATATAGTTCAGATATTACATTTAAGATTTGAGTGTTGAAATTTTTGGTTGGATATTTTTTTTATTTTTGAAAAATTGGTTTACTCAAACGTACTACGTCACTTTTTTTCCTGAGAGTAAAATCTAGGTATACACAATGTTAATATAAAAAAATATATACATAAATGGTTATATTTGTATGCAGAAGTAAAAAAAAAAATGAATATACTATAATATTTTACATTAAATTACAATTAACTTTAAAGCTTTTGTGCTTATTATTTTTATATTAACAATTGAAATAATATCAATAATCTTCGTATTATAATATTAACGTTGTAACTGATATTATTTTAATTATTGATATATAATATATTATTCTTATGTTGTACCTTTATCGTTCCACTGTGGATGATTAACTTATTAAACTATAAGCAACCCTTGAAATGGCATTAGAAATGAATTTTTTGAAAATCTGAATAGTTAGCTACATCCCTCCTTTTGTTTGCCTTTCCTGCTTTTCACAGCCTTACAGAGTGGTAGATACTGTAAGTATCGTCCTGGTGAAAGACCACCATTCAGAATAGCAATGTTGCTTGAAATGGCTTAAGCCGTGTTTTGGTAACCAGATCTGAATAGCCAGGTACTACCTAACCTTCCTCTTTCCCATCTCGTTTCTCTCCCTACAACTTTCTGCTTCACAAAATACCCCAATTGGGGAGGCCACACTTTCAATGGCTTTGGACGGTTGGGAGCAGTTGAGACTCATACGCGGTATTCACTTTTAGAACATAACAATTCTTCACTGAATAAAAAGCAATTTCATTGCAATTGTTTGATTTAAGTAAAGTACAGTAATTAAATTAAGAAAGTCACTGTTCATTAAATTTAAATAAATATCTACTGGTATTTTTGTCGAATTGTGTTGAAAAATTTTATCGATAGAAATAACTAGACATTTTGCAACTACAGTACAGTACAATACAAAAATAATACAATACAGGCCCTGAAAAAATACTACCCTTTAGAATGAACAAAACAAAAATAACAGAAGAATCTGAAGTTAAATATTTAAGACACAATATAACAGCCAAGCTCAGAATGATGCTGATTTAGAGCGACAGAGAAGAGCACTTTGCATTAGAAGTAACATAAAACGAAATTGTTTTTAAATCCTACATACAAAACGTAATTTCTTAAAATTTAATTTCTTTAAAAACGTCCCTAATTTGATTTGTTTAGGTTTTCTCCTTACTTTTATCATTACAACACAATGTCCTCACTATCTACTGAAAACCATATTCTCATTGTCATAAAATATTTATTGTTCTTTTGTTACTTGTTATATAAATACAGTGTAAACACTGTTTGCATTTTGAGAATCGTTTACTTATAATACTTGAATATAATGTTTTAAGTACCAACATATTAACTGTCCTCGATCTTATTTCCTTTTCTCTGATTTAAGAAATATGTTAATATGAATTCATACGCTTCTTCTGGATTTTTATACCCTCAACTTCTGGTAAATTGTTTTTTTTAAGCTGTTGATGTATTCATTCACTGTTATACCCATATCTGAACCTTTTTTTTCTCATGATTTATGTAAACGATCATGATTTTAGATTTGTTTTAATTTGTTCATATATTGTGTATTATTTTCTCCTTGTTAGTTAATCTTATCAGCATAATTCATTTAGTATGAAGCGCACTTGAGGTGAAATATCACAAAACTGCGCTTTGTAAGTTCACGTTTATTATTATTATTATGCTTGCTCGAAGGCTCAACGAATTCAGCGGAGAAGCAAAACGGCAACTTTTTAATACGCACTATACCAGCATTTATACATTGGAGATGTGGATAAACTACAGCGAAGTAACATTAAAACAAAAAAATAAGGTAAAATTGTACACCCATTCGTACAGCATGATTATTGGGCCGTCTTGGTATTGCAGTGACTCGGAAATGTTTGCAGAAGGGTGTGTTCCCGGATTCAGAGCCTTAATAAGAAAAATTATCGTTAACTGAGAACGTGAATAGCCACGAGCAAAATCACTTTTATGATGGCAGTATTAGATTTCTTGCATGGTCCAGTTTACAATTCGTGAGGTCTTGAAACGAAGCTTCTTATGTTTTTAACTATCTCCTGTTATGATAAATATCTACATAATATTATTTTATTATATTTTGTTACTCGTGTGCTATAACTTTTTGTTTCCTTAACCTATCATGCTTATACCAACCCTGATTTATGACAGTGAGGCATGGAAATGGCAGACGAATGATGAAAGTAGACTTGATGCTGTAGAAATGAAATCTATGAGGCGTATATGCGGTAAAACTGTGTATGACCATGTTAAAAATGTGGATATCCAAAAAGAATAGTTGGAAACAAGGTTGATATGATCATAATGAACAGGATCGAGAAAGAGACGCGTAGAGCGAATAAACGAAGAAAAAAGTGTGAGAAGAATATATGTCGGCAAAAAGTGAATAAAAGAAGACGTCGTGGACGCCCGAAGAAGACATGGCACGATCAAGTGAATCAAATATTTAGTCGGGCCATGTGAAGAGTCAGAAAAACAGAAGAGTATGTATGAGACGATGCAAGGAGTATGTGCCAAGACAAAGTTGTATGGCGGTCCATCCTCTCTACTTACCCCAGTAAATTAAATAACAGTAAATTTACATAGCGCAGATTTGTAATAGTTCACCTCAAGTGCGCTTTATACTAACCCCAAAAACCTCATACTCTACTGTCTTGCCACACACCAGACCAGTGGCGGCTCGTGACTTTTTAGCGTGCTAGAGTGGTAAGATTGAAAAAAACGACATTTTTGATGTTGTTGTAGCCGAAAATAATATGTAAATTTTTTTAATTTTTAATTTTTTGTACGAAGATTTTTCAGAAATCCGTGCAGTGCACCACCAAAACTGAAAAATCCTGAAAATCTTCACACAATAATAAAAATCATTTTCGACTACAACAACACTAATAATGACGTATTTTTCAATCTTAGCGCTCTAGCACACTAAAAACTCATGAGCTGCCATTGCACTAGACATGACCTGATTCAAGAACTTAATTTACTTGATCGTGCCATGTCTTCTAGAGATGTTTTTGACAGATGCTTCTAACGACTCATGTTTCATATATTCTAAATAAAATTCAGTTTTACGTTCATCACCTGTCATTGGTCATACGTCATTTTAACCCTTTGATTACTGAACATAGATTGAGTGGACTTTTATAAATTATTTTGGGAACAATCTGTTATTTATAACTTGAAAATCATTGCGATATTTTTTTTTTTTAATTTTCGAACACTCCTTTTAGGAAAAAATCACCCAGTACCTATTTGTACTGTCAGGCAATAAGTACATATTTATTTTTTAATGTGTTTGTAATGGTTTATTTTCTAAAACCTACAATTTCAACAGATAATGACATTATGATACTCATTGAAATAATAATGAACAAAAAACACGTATACCTAAATACATTATCACAATAATTATGTTTTCAAACAAGTCACTAACCATGGGACAGCAGGTGGCGGCTTGTGACTTTTTAGGGTGCTAGAGTGATAAGATTGAAAAAAACGTTTTTTCAAAATTTCATTTTTTTTTAATAAGATTTTTCAGAAATCCGTGCTGTGCACCATCAAAACTGAAAAATTCCGAAAATCTTGAATCCTGAATAAAAAACACACATTTTTGGCTACAACAACCTTAGATGAAACAAATAATGTAGATACGGTACTGAGACAACGCGCCTGGTTGCACTAAACCAAGTCAACGAGACATAACTTCGAAACACGCTTCATATGGCTATCTCTTCCGCACACACATATTCTTTGAATGGCTATCCTTTTCATACGCGGGTGAAACATTTAATGGTGCAACATTAGTGGTGCTACATTTTTCGTAAGATTTGTATGAATATGACGTATCTTGTACTTTATATCTATGACAACAATACTAAAAATGTCGTATTTTTCAATCTGAGCACTCTAACACACTAAACAAATAGGAGCCGCCACTGGTGACTGCTCAATTTAAAATTGGTCCCCCTGGTAGTCTCAATTTTTGTAAAATAGCTTTTAAAACTGGCCCACGTACAAAAAAAAAGTTTAATAATGTAGGTACTTACAGGAATAATTTATCGAAAGTTGTTTTTGATACAGAAAATACACTAAGTTTAATAGACGAATACAAATTTATACCGTCAGGGAGCAAAGCCTTATTGATGACGATGATAATTTAGGAAATTGTTTCCACTGTATTCAGTCTCCAACCTGAATTATCAAATTTATTTTCATCCCAAACCACCCCTTCCGTTCAGAACAACCAAATAACTACTGCGGTGTGCGGATCTACCTGAGAGATGTGAATAAGCCTGGTAACAAAGTGTCCCTATTCTGCGAACCTTAATTTTCCAAGTTGGCGCAGGCGCGCGCCACACCACCCCGCCTTACGGAGCGCTTTCATGACGCTTAGAGAGAATTTAAACGTGCCATTATTTGCAAAAGTTATTGCGGCGTTTATTTTGAGAAATCTCAGCCGGCAATAGCGATCTTAAAACATTCCCGGGGATGAAATAAACAGCCTCTGTTGACCCAGGTATGAAAATTGTTAGTTTGATATTATCGCGCGTTCCCAGCTCACTGTTTTTTAGATGATTACAAATAATCCATCGTTCTCTCTTCATCTTTTGATCATTATGTGAATGCTGCACAGGAGCTCCCACAAAGTCGTCCCCAATTGAGGCACTAGGTTGTAGAGAGAGGAGGGAGAAGGGGAAGATGAAGGTCAAGAAATACTTGGTTATCCAGATGTGACGGACGTCGTAGATACTTTAAAGGAAATCTTTAAAGTATCTACGACGGGAACGTGCCACAAATAAACATTATTTTAAATTAATTATTTGTAAAACAACACTATTTATTATTAAATAAAAATAATGACTATTTATTTACAAACCCAAACAATACAAGCTTACGCTTGTGTGTATCGGTGGATATGTATACACTTCCGACAGTGTCAAACGTCACTGAGTAACAACGTTTCGTCTTTTGTACACCAGCTTATTGTCATTTGCGAGAAAGGGACAACAAGTGTGTGTAAAAATCACAAAATTTTAATGTTCATAGTGTGTTTTCTTTATTATATTAAAAAAACTATTTTTTTTATTTTCACTAGAATTTTCATTTCTGAAGTCAAATAACGAAACATGTTGTATGCAAGCAATGCATCTGTGTGAGTACTTTGTGTTACTGATAAGTTGACGGCCTAAAAAAAAAAAAGTCAGTGGTAAGACGCTCGACTACGAATCCAAAGGTCGCGGGTTCAGAAAAAACAGTGCCAATAACTTTTATTCAATTAATATGTGTCATACATTTAATTCATATTTTAAAAATAATAAAAGTATATTTTTTTTTCCAGAGTGGTAATTTGAAAATCGCCCTTACCACCATTCAGAATTGAAACGTTGCTTGAAATGGCTTTAGCCGTGTTTGGTGACCAGATCTGAATAGCCAGGTATTTCCCAACCTTCCTCTGTGGGATCCTTCCCTCCCCAGTACCTTCAGCCTCACAACATACCCCATTTGGGGATGCCATAGTCTGTACTGGCTCTAACGGTTAAGCAACAAACTAAATAAAAAAAAAAAAAAAAAAAAAAGTACCTCATCAACTCTGGTTCCAATACGTATAAATGTAACGATATTTTCAATAAAATAAAAACTATAAAACGGAATATCGTTTTTTCTGAACCACTTGTTTGATATAAAATTATAATTCATTTTTTTATGTTTTTGGTGAGCGCAACTTTTCTTTTTTCAGATCTCAAAATCATTTATATCATGAGTTATCAAGTTTAAAATGTTTTAAGGGAAAATAATTTTTAATTATAAATTATTTATATTTTCGTAGAAAGCGATCATTTTGTGGTTTGACATATTTAAAAAAAATTACTTTATAAAAGACTACGGATATATTTTTATTTTTTTATGACAGACTGGTTTCGCTTAGCCTAAGTATCATTAGGGTACAAAGTCAAACCAAACAAAAATACGAGTATATATAGAAGGGAGAACAAAATATTAAATTAAATGACGTTATAATAGTAAGTGTTATTCGATTGTTTTCTCAATGTTCCATTATTTTATTTTAAATTTTGTTCTCCCTCTGTATGTATATATAACCATACACTTTGTAATTATTGTTTAGTTTTATTTTGTAACCTGATGATGCTTAGGCTAAGCAAAACCGGTTGATCATAAAAAATTAAATAATATCCGTGGTATCATGCAAAATTATTTTTCATTTCTTTTTCTATATTATTTCTTCGGGTAGTCATTGATAGGTTCCCTGTCAAATTAAATTATAAAAATTGATTTTTAAAAGCTCGCAAGTCTTTGAAAAAAATGCATGAAACAATGCTTCTTTTTCAACAAATTACATTATATTATATCTTTATTCAGTTTTGCGAAAGCAGCAGACGCACTGAAGAGTCTGAAAAAGAGCCTTAAAAATATCACGTACTTGAAACCTTTGTTCAAAGAAAAATAATTACGCTAAAAATAAATAGGAGCAAAGAGCCTCCAAACGTTAAGGGAGTATACATTAAATGCATGCACGTTGCAATTAAAACGTATGACTCTGTGTTCATGCTCCGTTAAATACAACCCCTACAGGAATTAAATGCACATGAAATAACGCTAAGTACTTTATGAATATATGGCAAACAACAATTTGTAATGAACTGCCAAATTAATCATGTTATTTATCTAAAATACCAGCGTGGTAGATACTCTGAGTATCGCCCTGGTGAATGACCACCATTACGAATCGAAACGTTACTTGACATCGCTTAACCCGTTTTTGGTTACCAGATTTGAATAGTTAGATACTTCCAAACTTCATCTTACTCATCTACTCCCACTACCCCTACTACCATCAGCCTCACAAGATACTCCAGTTGGGGGGTGCCATAGTCCCATTGGTTTTAAACAGTTGGGAGCAGTTGGGACTCTTGTGCGGTATTCAAATTTTGAAAAAGAAATTATTTGCATATTACCGTTTTCAAAATCCATCCGTTTGTCTTGAAAATGATTCCTTCTTGCTGAACAGAGTTAAGCTTCAATTAATTAAAAAGCTCCCGGCAACACTTTTAGATTGCAGAGTAATGAAACCGCCAAAGAGCGGAGTAAAGGTCATAGAACCATATATATATACAAGTATATATTTATATATATATATGATGTAGGTACAATATTAGCGATCATGGTTCAACACATTCAAAAGGTTATTTACTCACACCATCACGATATTGTGAAGCCAGAGTACACCTATACCGCTACAATTGTTTAAGGTTCTGCACTCGATGGGAGGCTGTGGCATCTACGAGTATTTGTTTCTAAACTCACCCTTGTAAACTCATATTGTTTTCTGTACCATGGCCACATGAAAGCCTAGAGAAACAAACAGCTTTTCTAAGAAGTTGAAGGATGTTACATATTGCATTACCGAAGTGGAAACATAACATTGTATTGAAGCAATATAAGTATAAGAAAATAAACTTTGATTTTCAATTTGTATATCGATGAAATAAAATACAATTACTTCGTGTATCTTACTTACTGCTTTGAAAAAAATCTTCTCTTTCTCAGGAGATTACAATAATAATGTTCCACTTTAAAGCTCTTTGTGATAATAAATGACTGCTCACATTTTTGTCGGATATTTTTTTTAGTACATGAGTCGATTGAATAGTAAAATTGATTAGAAAAATGGTATTGGTAAATCATTAAAATGGAGTTCCACCACGAATTAACAATTTTAAAATTATAAATTATGTAGATTCTTAGTTTAAAAATAAATAAATATATATATCATTTAGATTTGATGGGCTCCATAGTCGAGTGGTAAGATGCACGACTACGAATTCAAAGGTCGCGGGTTCGAACCCGGCGTGCGCAAATAAGTTTTATTTAATCAATATGTGTCATAACACATTTAATTCCTATAAAATAATATAAAGTATATTTGCGGCGCGTTTCAGAGTAGTAGATACTCTAAGTATCGTCCTGGTAGAAGACCACCATTCGGAATCGAAACGTTGCTCGAAATGGCTTTAGCCGTGTTTGGTAACCAGATCTGAATAGCCAGGTACTTCCTAACCTTCCTCTTCTCAATCTCCTTCCCCTCCCCACTACCTCTAGCCTCACAACATACCCCAATTGGAGATGCTATAGTCTCAATGGCTCTAGACGATTGGGAGTAGTTGAGACTCTTGTGCGGTATTCATGTAAAAATGCTCCTCCCCACTACCTTTAGCCTCACAACATACCCCAATTGGGGATGCTATAGATCCACTGACTCTAAACGGTTGGGAGCAGAAAAAAGGAAAAAAGATGAAGAGACAGAAAATATGAATTGAAAGACATAAGAAAAAGATTTAATTTCTTTAAAAATTTCAAACCATTAAGTGTTTGCTTTCTACAAATAAATAAATAAAATGTTATTATCAAATCATAAATCTCTTTCTGTGTCTCGAAATGTGTGTTGAATCACATAGAGGTAGAGTCGCTTGCCAATATCTCCAAACTCATCATGTAAGCAAAGCATGGGTCCTGTGCGCCATGTACAAGGTCAATCATTAATGATACATGGTCATTAATAATAATTGCAATTAAATATGCAGGACGCGGTTCGCTTATCGCCTTGCGTGTGAGTTTAAGCCACTTTATGCCACGCGTTGAAGTTTCTCGGAGCGTGCCTCAATTATTTATTGAAGCCCGTGCTCCTTCAACTTAGCGAAGGTGAAGTGGATCTGATTGGGTGCTCATCTGCTCCATATTTCAAACACGACGAAGCGCAAACTAAGCGAGGGGGGAACCTTCAAACTCTTACTGGTTGAGCCGGGAATGTGCCATTTTACATTTTATAAACCGTCAAAAAGCGACTATGTAATTTTAATCAATATGAATACCGCACAAGAGTCTCAACTGCTCCCAACCGTCTAGAGCCAGTGAGACTGTAGCATCCCCAAATGGGGCATGCTGTGAGGCTGAAGGTAGTGGGGAGGGGAAGGAGATTGTAAAGAGGAAGGTTGGGAAGTACCTGGCTATTCAGATCTGGTCACCAAACACGGCTGAAGCCATTTCAAGCAACGTTTCGATTCTGATTGGTGATCTTTCACCAGGGCGATACTATGAGTATCTACCACTCTGGAACGTGCCGCAAATATACTTTTTATTATTTTTATATGAATTAAATGTGTTATAACACATATTAATTTAATAAAAGTTATTGGCGCACGCCAGGTTTGAACCCGCGACCGTTCGATTCGTAGTCAAGCGTCTTACCACTCGACCACGGAGGCTGTCAAATATATTTAGGTAACTTCTTTTTTCTTTCATCGTCATTTTCGACGGCCTCCGCGATGAAGTAGTTAAGACGCTCGACTACCGAACCAGAAGACACAGGTTCAAATCCCAGCGGGCTCAAATAAATTTTATTTAAATTTAATGCGTTATTTCACGTGTAATTCATGTAAAATAATATAAAGTAAACTTGCGGCATGTTCCAGAGTGTCCACCTTTCAGAATCGAAACGTTGCTTGAAATGGTTTTAGCCGTATTTTGATGACTAGATCTCAATAGTCAGGTACTTACTACTTGGACGGTCTGCATGGTCGAGTGGTAAGACGCTCAACTATGAATCCAGAGGTCACGGGTTCGAACCCGGCGTGCGCAAATAAATTTTATTTAATTAATATGTTTCAGAGCGAATGAACGAAGAAAGGAGTGTGAAAAGAATAAATGATGCGAAAGTGAATGGAAGAAGAAGTCGAGGACGCCCGAGAAAGACATGGCACGACCAAGTAAATCAAATACTTGAATCGGGTCATGTGAAGAGTCAGAATAACAGAAGAGTATGTATGAGACGGTGTATGAATGTAAATGAAGCAAGGAGTGTGTGCCAAGACAGAGTTATATGGCGGTCCGTCCTCTCTGCCTACCCCTGCGGTGAAACGGCGTGATGGTTAGTTAGTTAGTTTCAGAAAAAAAAATAATTGGTATAAAATAAAATATAGTATATTTGCGGCACGTTCCAGAGTGGTAGATGCTCGTATCGCCCTGGTGAAAAACCACCATTCAGAATCGAAACGTTGCTTGAAATGGCTTTAGTCGTGTTTGGTGACCAGATCTGAATAGCCAGGTACTTCCCAAACTTCCTCTTTCTCATCTCTTTCTCATCTCTTTCCCCTCCCCACTAGCTTCAGCCTCACAACACACTCCAATTAGAGATGCCATAGTCCCACTGGCTCTAGACGGTTGGGAGCAGTTGGGACTCTTGTGCGGTGTTCACTGTAAAAAAAATAATTAAAAATTGCATCTTACATTTCTACAAACTCGGTCTACCCATAAAAACCACAAATAACAATTATTTGATGAAAGAATTAAAAATATTAGCACTTTCAGACAGAAGGCTTGTTTGCGATTTGACTTCTATTTTTTAAACTGTTGGTGGGATTATTGAAAACCTTCCTCTTCCCCATCTCCTTCCCCTTCCCACTAACTTCTGCCTCACAACATACCCCAATTGGAGATGCAATAGTCTCACTGGGGCTCTATACGGTTGTGAGCAGTTGGGCTGTATTCACTATAAACTTGAAGTAACAATATATGGAGGGATAGCTAATTTGTTTTACCCAACCTATCCGAAATTGTAATAAATCACTTTTTCCGAGTTTTTACATCGTACACCATGAGAGAGAAAGAGACAAGAATTTTCTTGGAGCGCTTCTAAATACTGTCGCAATGATCTTAAGCTGGCTATCTTCGCTGGTTAACGGCGGGACTCCGCCCACATTTTTTATTATGCCACTATACTTGACACAACTAAACGTCGATATGTGATATGAATGGATATATAAATACCGTAGCCTTAGTCTTAGCTACGCCCATTTGCGCCGAGTCATGTTAAAATCATCAAAAACAAGCCCAAAACTGACTTCACTGCCTTGGCTTGGGCTACTTCTAGTATACTCTAAGACTATAAATTATATTTTTCCAATTTTATTTTTTTATTATAAATAATAAAACTTCTTATGAAAACGGACAGTCTAGTCATCAATAATATTCAACACTTTAAAAGTATTTGATTTGAGCAGTGTAGTGGTTCACGCCAGTTAGTGTTTTATAAAAAGCCATTTGACCGATGTTAGCTGTCATTCGAGTGATGAATAATTTTACTACGTTATCAGCTTCACACTATTTTTGCCATTTCCACGTTTATTGATCGGAAGTGTACGAATGTCTGTGGTCGAGGCTTTTTCATTAGAACGTTGTACAATGAAACAATGCACAGAGTCTTGATATGTTCCGTAATGAGAAATTTTCCCATGAGCTAAAATATCTACAACAATATTTTCATCTCATTGTTTCTGGACAATTTTTTTTTTAAATAGTGAATACCGCACAAGAGTCCCAACTGCTTCCAACCGTCTAGAGGCAGTGAGACTATGGCATTCCCTATCGGGGTATGTTGTGAGGCTGAAAGTAGTGGGGAGGGGGAGGAGATGGGGAAGAGGAAGGTTGGGAAGTACCTGTCTATTCAGATCTGGTCACCAAACACGGCTAAAAGCCATTTTAAGCAACGTTTTTGATTCTGAATGGTGGTCTTTCACCAGGGCGATACTTGGAGTATCTCTCTGGAAAGTGCCGCAAATATACTTTTATTTTTATTTTTGTATGAATTAAATGTGTTATGACACATATTAAATAAATTAAAGTTATTGGCAAACGCCAGGTTTGAACCCGCCATTTTTGTAGTATTATATAGTATTCGTAGTCGAGCGTCTTACCACTACAAAGGTCTCAATACAAAGTTATTGTGTCATTTCATTACAATTTTGTTTGTTAAGAGGTAAAAAAATAATTCCAATAGAACCTACGCCGTATCGCTCGTTCCATAAAACAACTAAATTTCGTAAAAAAAAGGTAAAATATTACTCGGGCGAAGTGAAATAGTAACTGCCTACTTGTGAAATCAATAAAAACATATCAATAAACCAATTATTCAGAAGAGAAATTCGTTATTATATTGTTAAAACACAACATTCAAGGTTGTCTCACATGATTGACCGTTTGTGGCCCTCAACACGTTATTATGCTGATATTGCGTCCGACGATAAATACACTTTTAAAAATTCCTCGAAAGTCGATTGTTCGTTCCACTCCATACTCCATCACGCAGTCCGCAGTCCTCAGTCCTCCATCCTCAGTCCGCTGTGAACAAAACACTCCCGCGATCACGCGACTAAAACATCAATTTCAAAAGGTTAGCGTAATTAAATGCTGTGTAGTTCAACAGAGCCAAAAACACCACAAAAACAGGTGAATTTCAATTCACGTGCGATATATGTCATTAACGTGTATTTAACATTTCAAAAACTTCAGGTGGGCAGGAAGATGTTCTCGTAGAAGGATTGCACACATCGTGGTCCTGATGTGAATACATTATCTTCATCAGCAATCGTCATCTAGGGGTCGCGGGTTCAAGCCCGGCGCGCGAAAATAAATTTTATTTGATTAATATGTGTCACAACACATTTAACTAAATATAACTATATATAGTAGATTTTCGGCACGTTCCAGAATGGTAGATACTTTTAGTATCACCCTGGTGAAAGAGCACCATTCAGAATCGAAACGTTGCTTGAAATGGCTTTAGCCGTGTTTGGCGACCAGATCTGAATAGCCAGGTACTTCCCGACCTTCCTCTTTTCCATCTCCTTCCTTTCCCCATTATCTTCAGCTTCACAACATACCTCGATTGAGGATGCCATAGTCTCACTGGCTCCAGACGGTTGGGAGCAGTAGGGACTCTTGTGCGGTATTTACTATTAAAATAAAAAGAAACCTCTTTTGATTTCTGAAAGAAGGCTGCATTTTCCACTCTTGTTCTATTCGTTTCACTTCTACGTTTTTGTCTTGATAACCAACTAACCATCACGTCATTTCCCCGCATGGCTTCATTCACATTCATACATCGTCTTATACACACTGTTATTCTGACTCTTCACATGGCCCGATTCAAGATTTGATTCACCATGTCTTCCTCGGGCGTTCGCGATTTTTTCTTCGATTCACTTTCGCATAATATATTATTTTAAAACTCCTTTCTTTGTTCGTTCGCTCTACATGCCCAAACCATCTAAGCGTTCCTTTCTTGATCCTTGTAAATGTATTTACGAAATAATCAAGACAAGTGCAGAAACAGAAGAGTATGTATAATACGATGTATGAATGTGTAAGGAGTGAGTGCCAAGACAGTGTTGTATGGTAATCCGTCCTATCTGCCGAACGGCGTGATGGTTAACTAACTAGTTACATTTAAATGGTTTTAATAACTTACTAAATAACCACGATTTTATGGTGGTATTCAAACGATTAATTAGAATCATCGCGTTATTTTATAAAAGTTTCAGACACAGATAACAGATTAATTTATTCTCTTAACAATAGCAGTTTTTGTTCAACAAGCTTTTAAATTTCCAGACTTGGCAGCGCCCATACTTTGAATGAAAAATACATTTTTGTGCAGCGCGGTAATCGAATTCTCGAAATTAACCATACATATTTATATAAATATAATTACAAGAAAACTATAATTTAACACCTCTTCCAAACAAACTAATGTTAAATCAATTCGTTGTAATATCTATTTTTTTCAGCTTATCATTTACTCCATGCTACGTTTGTATTACTATTATCATATATACTTCTCAAATATGTAAAAACCCATATGGGCGTTTATAATAACAAATCGCCATGGAAGAAGTTGAGGGTTTATTACAACAATGACTAGAGGAAACTTCTGCAACTTCCAAGATTATGCAGTGCCTCTACAATGTTCACCGAAGGGAAGGTGCACTCATTCCTCGCCTTACTTCGCCACCGACTAGCCAGCTTCTGGGGCAGGACACGGAATTCAACCAACGTCATTCGTCAACGGCTTCGGGTCCAGTACAACAACGCCTACCGCATGATGTTCAGTCTTCCCAGGCACTGCAGTGTTTTCGGTATGTTTACCGAGGGGCGAGTTCTAGGATTTGCAGTTCCAGGATGAGAATTAGGGTAGCAGGAATGCGGGAAAGGATTAACAACTCCAGAAATGACCTCATTATGGAATCCCGCCAGATCCCGAATTCAATCATAGAAGCACATTGGAGTAAATTATCCAATGGCCCCATCAATTTTAACGCTGCCAGGATGGACTCCCTCTCGATGGCGTTTTGTAGTAATGAGGCCTAATATCCTCCATTATTTTTTTAAACTTATATTATTAAAATTTTTATTTAATTTATTTTTTCTCATGAATTTCTGTTAATTTTTATTTGTTAACATTATAATTACTATGTATTGATATAAATATTAATGAAAGTATTGCATTACACTACTCCTGCATACCTTCCGGAATAAAACTTTGTTATTATTATTGTCGCGGCTGCATCTGAATGGCTCAGCTCTCATTTCAACGATCGATGGATGCAAATGATGCGGAGACCACCTTGAAGCACGCTCGATTAAAATTACATTCACTACTAAGAGGAACAACTTATTCAGCTAGCGTTTGCTCGAGTTTGCATCCCAGCGGGATCCGTACCCTTTTTAGCACGTGGAAAGTAAGATATTGGCCCCATCAATCGTAACGCTGCCAGGATGGACTCCCTCGTGATGGCGTTTTGCAGAAATGAGACCTAATATCCTCCATTAATATTTCAATTTCATTTTTTAAATATTTTTTTTTTTTCCTAAGAATTTTTTTTTGGTTTTCTTTATTATTATTACTATGTTCTATTATCAATTATGGAAGGTATTGCATTGCACTACTCCTGCAAACCTTCTGGAATAAAACTTAATTATTATTATTATATTATTATAACTAAATAAATATGCGTAGACAACCAAGCTATGGGAGCCTGATATTATTTTTTATTTTTTTTGATAGTGAATACCGCACATGACCGTCCCAACTGCTCCCAACCATCTAGAGCAAGTAGATTATGGCATCCACAATTGGGGTATGTTGTGAGGCTGAGTGTGGTGAGGACGGGAAAGAGAAGGGGAAGAAGAAGGTTGGAAAGTATCGGGTTATTCAGATTTGGTCACCAAACAAGGCTAAAGCCATTTCAAGCAACGTTTTAATTATGAACGGAGGTCTTTTAACAGGGTGATACTTGGAGTATCTATCACTCTGGAACGTGTCGCAAAGTAAAGTAACATTGTTTTATATACATATCAACTAAATAAAAGTGATTGGCGCACGCCGAGTAAGAACCCGCAACCTTTGGATTCGTAGTCGAGCGTCTTACTACTCGACCGGGGAAGCCGTTAATTCGGTATTGTGATCAGTGGCGGCTCGTGACTTTTTGGTGTGTTAGAGTGGTAAGATTAAAAAGAAACATCATCATTGATGTTGTTGTAGCCGAATATATATATTTATAAATAGAACATATGTACTTTGTTTTTAACCACTTTTTTATTTAATATTTTGTCTACCGGTTTCGGAAGTACCCTTCCATCATCAGGATACTTATGATACTTATTCATGATACTTCAAAACATACATTTTTTGATCGTGTACAGAATTTATCTCCACATATGTTTCTTCCAGAAGAGATGAAGTTATTATCTAAAGATTAATTTAATATTGTCCTGATGATGGAAGGGTACTTCCGAAACCGGTAGACAAAATATTAAATAAAAAAGTGGTTAAAAACAAAGTATATATGTTCTATTTATAAATATGTCAAGCCACAAAGTTAATGCTTTTTACGAATATATAGAATATATATATATATTTTTTTTCGAAACTTAAACTTTTTGTATGAAGATTTTTCAGAAATCCGTGCAGTGCACCACCAAAACTGAAAAATCCTGAAAATCTTCATACAAAAAAAAATCTTGAAAAAAAAAATCATTTTCGGCTACAACAACACTAACAATGTCGTATTTTAACACACCAAAAACTCATGAGCCGCCACTGATTGTGATGTTCCCATAACTAGTGCTTTATTGTGAATAAATTCGCCGAAACGGCATTCCGGCACCAATTTTAGTCTGTCTTTATAATTTTTTTGATAATAATTGATTTTGATAATTTTTTACTTTGAGTGAAATTTGGTGGTTGAAATTAGTGAATGAGTTTGTGCATTGAGAAGTATGTTAACGAGAGGCGGAAATGCATAG
This sequence comes from Drusus annulatus, assembly GCA_022651775.1. Taxonomy (NCBI): domain Eukaryota; kingdom Metazoa; phylum Arthropoda; class Insecta; order Trichoptera; family Limnephilidae; genus Drusus; species Drusus annulatus. The sequence goes on from JAGWCC010000033.1 coordinate 1,099,310, forward strand.
CACTCAAAAATTCCTTGATACCGAGAAATTTATAATAATAGAAGTAATCTACTCTAACAGTGCATAATGAATAGAATCATAAAACTAATATACCATAATGCTGGGAGTAACTCAATAATTAGAAAATTATGTTGTACATCTGGACATCACAATTGAGATGGGAAAACCTAAAGTAAACTCATTAGCAATCAGTATTCACCAACCTTTCATTATATAAATACATTGTCAATTCATATTTATAGAAATGCAACTGTAACCCATCTTAAATATTAAATAAAATAAATAAATATTCCAGATAGATATATAAAATAGTAATACCAATAAATTAAAAGTAACTTTTACCCTGTAACTATTAAAATCATGCAACAATACTGATGAATATAATTAAAGTAAAATCATTGTTTACTACCCCTAACATCCCCAAAAATAGTATATAAGCCGTAGGTTAACAAACACTTGTACTAGTCTGAAGATGGCCGTCATAGGCTGAAACCGGTCCAGTCAAAATAATAAAAGTGGAATAAAGTTACAAATTTGTTTTATTAAATCATTGAGAGGCGGAAAGCCTGATAAGGATATTGAAAGAAGAACAAAGGATTGAATGGGATGGTCACCAGTAAAAAAATGACAAAAGAAACGAAGCTAACAGTCCACAATGACAGTGAGGCACAAAACTAGCGAAGGAGAGATGAAAGTAGACCAAACGCTGTAGAAATGAGATCCCTGAGGTGTATGTGTAATAAAACAATGCATAACCGTACTAAAAAGGTGGAGATTTGGAAATAATGGTGATCTATTTAAGCGTAATGAACACGATCAAGAAAAGACGCTCAGAAGGTTTTGAAATGTTTTTTTTTATGAATACCACACAAGTCTCCAAACCGTCTAGAGTCAGTGAGACTGGCATCCTTAATTGGGGTATGTTTTGAAGTTGAAGTTAGTGGGGAGGAGAAGGAGATGGGGAAAAGAAAAGTTTTGAAGTATCTGCCTATTCAGATATGGTCACGAAAAACGGCTAAAGCTATTTAAAGCAACGTTTCAATTCTGAATGGTGGTCTTTCACCAGGGCGATACTAAGAGTGTCTACCACTTTGGTTTAGGTGTAGGTGTCTGGTTTATGTAGAGTGGATGAATGAAGAAAAGAGTGTTAGTAGAATATATGAGTCGAAAGTGAATGGTTAGAAAAGTCAGGGACGCTCGAGGAATACATCTATGGTAGTGAATGAAATACTTAGTTAAAATACGAGTTGGGTTTTGTCAAGATTAAGAATAAATAAAAATTATGAATGTGAATAAAGCAAGTAGTGTGTGCTGAGACATAGTTGTCTGGCGGTTTTTTTTTATGCCTTAATTGAGAGTTTACCTATTTCGTAAAATAAAGACTGCACCTTATGTTATGTAGGTGATTAAATGTCTTTTTTTTAACGACTTTGTGTTTTTTTTTTCAAATTTTTGATCAAATGCTGAAACGGGCCGAGAATCGGTGGTTTATAAGAGGAAAAAATTTGAAGTGGTAACGTTAAAAAAAAAATAATGGCGCTAATCATCGATTTGCGACAGTGTAAAATGTGACAGTGGTTTAAACCGCTAGACCCTTAGATTATATAGAGTGGATGTATTCAATGCAGTGTAGTCAGTTTTGATGATTTTTACCTGACTCGGCGGTCCTGGACGTGGCTAAGACTAAGGCTAGGGTATTTATACATCTATTTATATCACATATCGACATAATGTGTTTGTTTATTCGTATAACCACTTTTTCAGAGTATTGTTATCAACAAAAATGTAGCATATAACCTAAAAAACCGGTTAGTTATGTCAAGTTTAGTGGCATGATAAAAAATGTGGGCGAGTCCCGCGGTGACCCAGGAGTCCAAGATCATCGTAACAGTACATAGAAGCGGTGTATTAAATTTGCTGTCTCTTTCTCTCTCATGGTGTACGACGTAAAAATCCGGAGAAAGTGATCTATCGCAATTTTGTATAGGTTGGGTAAAAATAATAAGCTCTCTCTCCATACATTGTTACTCCAAGGCTAGGCCTAAGTTTGCTTACAAAAATTGAGAAATAACGCCTTTGGCCTAAACACAGTCGATATGTTACTAATATGAGGAAGAGTACGCAAGTCTCTGTATTCTCTTAACAAGGAATGAGAGTGGAGATGAATTGCGGGAGGAGAATGAAAGAAAGATGAATGCTGACAACTCTATTAAGGGAGGACTTAATGCGGTGGTAATTAATTTCAGTACACTTTGAAATGTGTAGTAAAAATTTAATTTGCATCAAGATATCGTCGTTGGAAAGGTAAAAGGCCTGAAGCGCCTTTTGGGAAGTAAACACCATTTCGGGAAGAACACCAGAGGTTTGGGCATGTAGAGTGAATGAACGAAGAAAGGAGTGTGAAAATAATATATGATGCGAAAGTGAATGGAAGAAGAAGTCGAGGACAAAATACTTGAATTGGGTCAAGTGAAGAGTCAGAATAACATAAACGAATGTATGAGACGATATATGAATGTGAATGAAGCAAGGAGTGTGTGCCAAGACAGAGTTGTATGGCGGTCCATCCTCTCTGCCTACCCTTGCGGAAAAACGACGTGATTGTTAGTTAGTAGAAAGATTAAAAAAGACCCAAACATTTGTCTCTTTAGTCAAGCCTTCCCCCAAATGTTAAATAATATATTTTAGATGGCTGAAGGGCCACAAAAGCCTCCAGAATCAAACGAGAGTCAGAGCATTCAATGCAGAAATAAAAAGACTGATAAAAACTGCACATTTAACTCAATTCGATCAAAGTGGCGCTTAAGCCTTTTTGCCTTTCCAGCGACGAATGTGTCTATCGCGTTAAAAGCATTCAAAATATAAGTTTTTATACCATTTTTTAATTACACTAAAATAAAAGCGGGTCATGTTTTTTTTTTAAAACGTAGATGAGACAAAAATCAATTTTGATTATTTTTTGTTCCTCGATCATTCTCTTTAGTATTTTACGTTTCATCTTCTTAAATTTCACGGTCAAAGATTCTGAACATGCAGTGATCTCGTGAAAGCAATAAAAACAAACAACAGCCCGATCCCATGCAAAATCGCGGCATTTGAATCGGAATCATTAATGGTATCGATTGTTGTATGGGGGGCTGGTGAAGTGGGAGGGAATCGGGTGGGGCAGAGGCAGGGGGTGGTTCATGGCAGGTGGCGCCAAAGCTAGGAGTAGTGGCGGAGGCTCTCAAACCGTTGTGACCAAACTATCGGGTATTGTATTCTCTCTTTGACAGTCTCAATAGCGTGGTGGTAAATTTACCTGTGAACGGAGGTATCAGCGGTATTTATTACAGGGGTATAATTTTGAGTGCGAAAGTTAATGGAAGAAGAAGTCGAGGACGCCACGTTGGCACAAATAAGAAATTGTCCAAAGAAGCGAAACTAGCAGTCCACAATCGAGTGTTTATACCAACCCTGATGTATGGCAATGAGGCATGGAACTGGCAGAAGAAGGATGAAAGTAGACTGAATGCTGTGGAAATGAGATCCCTGAGACGTATGTTTGGTAAAACCATGTATGAGGAACCAAAACGAAGAACTAACGCGACCTCAAAATAGATTTAACATGTTTTTTTTTCTAGTTCCATTGATACCAAACAAGCCTTTATTTTTTATTTTATTTTATTTACTTTAACATTAAAGTTTACAAAGTAACTACTCATAACTCTTTTTTTTTTGACTTGACAATAATAACTTACAAAATACATGACATTACATACTAATTTATTTTATTATGGTTCTTAATAGCTTTTTTAAATTTATTGAGTGTTATAATTTTGATGGTTTCCGGCAGCGCATTTTAAAATTACGTCCCTTTATAAAGTAAGCTGTTTTGTGTATTAGTTTTATTCATTTTTGGTAGTCTGATTTGATTGCACGTCCTTGTATTATGTCTGTGAATATCCATGTTAATAAATAATTTTATCAGAAAAATAGTAAGAAATTATTTTTTATTTTATTTTTAAATATCAATGTGTTTAATATCAGCATATGTTTAAATGTTTGCCAATTTAGTTTCTCGAGTCAAATATGAACAGCCTATAATAGCTTGTAAGTGCGTAACCTTTCACTGAAAATCCATTTTACAGTCTATGATTATTAAGATACATAAGTTTGTTTCAATGTTTGTGTAAGAAAATATACCGTAATATTATTTTAAAAACAAATAGTTAAATATTGCCTGCAACCTTAATATTAGAATGGAGGTCAAACCTTATTTAAAAAATAAAAATAATTTATTTTTTTTCGTTTCTTACATAATTTTTACCTACCTCACTAGGTCATTAAAACCTGTTCTGATTCACTCAAACACAAGTTTTTTGTAAATATCAACTTTTGGCAGTAACTACATGATACTTTATCGGCGTTAAATCGAAGCCTTGAAAACACCTTAACTTTTATTGGTGACTTGCAATTCCCTCCAGCTATTCATGCGTAAAGGGATGGTGTTCACCTCTACACCACCGATACTACCTTATCCTAGAATGTTTATTATGGAAAATTCTCTTTGATAATCGTTGTAACCCTATTTTCGCTACCTTTACAGCCAAGCGAGGCTTTTTAAAATATATTTATTGTATGGTGAATACCGTACAAGAGTCCCAACTTCTACCAACCGTCTAGAGCAAGTGAGACTATAGCATCCCCAATTGGGATATTTTGTGAGGCTGAAGGTAGTGGGGAGGGAAAGAAGATGGGGAGGAGGAAGGTTGGAAATTACCTGGCTTTTCGGATCTGGTCACTGAACTCGGTTAAAGTCATTTCAAGTAACGTTTTGATTTTGAATGGTGGTCTTTCACCAGGGTAATACTTAAGAGTATCTACCACTCTGGAACGTGCCACAAATATACTTCATATTATTTTATATAAATTAAATGTGTTGTGACACATATTAATCAAATAAAAGTAATTTGCACACACCGGGGCTGAACCCGTGACCTTTGGATTCAGTTGCGGGAGGCTGTCTCACTTAGGTTCTTGCCGGCTTTTCAAACAAAAACAAATATTATTTTGTTGATTATCATAATTGCGATAATTTTTTATAGCGTCATTTACACGGGCACTGTCAAACAAAATACAAAAAAGCTTTATCAAACATAGTCCCACAGTTTAAGGGTGCTGAGAATTTTAGGAAAAGCTCTTGCTCTGGGGGCGAGGGTGGTGCGGCGGCGCGGAGCGCGCGGGAGAGAGCGGCACTCGCGACGGCGCCTTGTCAATGGGCCCAGAGCCTCCCAGTCAGCCGCACGTTTCCGCCACGGCCTTCCTCAACCACAAACTACAACCACACTCATCCCCTACCTGCACAACTACCCCATAAACACTCGGCTGGCCGGCAAACACCATAACAAATACGCCTAAACACCCCAAAAACCTGATAAAAAACGATAGCTACGACATAAAAATATAATATTTAGTGAAAAACATTTCCTGTTGTTGGAGAGCTTTTAAAATATCGCTTGAAAGCCTAAAATAAACATAAAAAGCAATTAAAAATCGTACAATTAAAAACTTTAATTAACATCTTTAAAACTTTGTGAAATAAATTAATACGTTGCATAGATGATTTTATGGTAAAAATACATTTTAAAAATATAATAGGTTTGTGGTTTTGGAGAATTCTTGATAATAAACTAATAGTGCTATTAATGTGGTGTTTTAAGTCGAACAGTATCAATTCCTTGGTCAATTATCGGTGATCATTAAAAAAAACAATTCAAATAGTTATATTATAAGCCGTTGTGCATAATTAATTAACACTAATTGTGATTTTCATTAATGTTTCCGAATTGGTAAATTACAACTTTTGTAACGAAAACCACTGATAGGGTGGAAGTGATAGTGTTTGAACAAAAGCCGTTAATTTTCGGATTAAAAGTGTTCGGCAAATTAACTCTTCGTCTGTGAGAAGGTTTGATATCATCCCTTTAATTTTGGGTGCCCACTTCACCCCAAAGGCTAAGGGCATCCGCTTATCATACAACCCTAGGTAAACCTTCGCATTAAGTTTTCATCGCTTTCTCACATTTCCATTTATGAACATGCATTATTAATTTGGGCGCACATGGGATTACAATTAATGTTTTATATCTAAGTGTGATTCCTACCATGGTTTAATAATAATCTCTATTGTAGAAAAAAATTCATTACACTTAACGAGGAAAAAATCGTAACTGTTGTAGAACTGAGAAAAGGATAATTTTTTCAGCAAACGAAAATTTTATTACTTTCACTATAAAGAGTTTTACCCACCCTTGTCTAATTAAAAACTTGCTAATCAAAAGCATAATTCTTTCACATTGAAACGTTTCAACGATAAAGGGTTTGGGTTTTACTTCTAAATACCAAATTTCCGATAGCCAAAAATCCCGAAAGCTGTTTCCCCGAATAACAAATTTCCGGAATTCCGAAAGTAAATAAAAATGACATTATTAAGAGATTAGAGATACTTTTGCAAAAAAATACCAAAATTAGTACAAATACAATATTTGAAAAAAAAAAGATTTCTCCCAACTAAGCTTAATTATTTTTATATACTCCATGCAATTTTATCTTATGAAAATTTAGTCATTCGAGATTTTGTTTTCCGTATTTCGATGTTGGCGAAATTTTGGTCTTTGGGGATTTTTTACTTCCATTCAAGAAACTTTTGACTCTTCATTGTTCATATTTCAGATTTAAGTACCCTACAAACAATTGTACGATTTCAGTATGGTATAAGCCAATAGGTATTTACACGTTTTAAAGGTGTTATTTAAATCTGAACAAATTTTCTTGTTTATGTGACACTATGTAGTGATATCAGAATTACTGATAAGCGATTATCGGCGTTTATAGAGGTTTTATATTATCTGATTAACATACCTTACTTCTTCGTTTTTATTTTTTCCGTAACAGACTATTTTATTGGACAATTTCGATTGTTTGAATGTAAGTGAAAATATTAAACAATGGAAGAGAACGAGGAATGGTTGGAAGACAGTTTTTTTTAGATGTCACCTCACAAGTACCCGCCAACGGTTGGGTCGTGATTTGAGGCGGGTTGGGGAAAGGGCTGTATTTTTTTATGGTTATAGTTGTTTAGTCTTGAAGAGACTCGAATAATTGTACATTAATAAAGAATGATGAATGGCCATAGTTCGGTTCACATACTCGTACATTTGATGTCTTCTGTGCTCGAGTGGTTAAGATCCTCTACTATAAATTCAGAGGTCTCGGGCTCGTATCACGACGTGCACAAATATTTTTTTGTAATTAATGGTTTATTTCATAACAATTGATTTGTATATAGTATATAGTATATTATATAGTATATTTGCGGCAGATTCCAGGGTGGTAGATACGCGCTAGTGAAAGAAACGTTTCTTTAAATGGCTTAATTTGACCAGATTTTGAAAGCCAGGAACTTTACAATCTTCCCCTTCCCCATCTCCTTCCTTTCCACTCCCATCAGCATCACAAGATACCCTAATTGGTGATGCCATAGTCTTACTGGCTCTGGGCAGTCGAAAGCAGTAGAGACCAATGTGCAGTATGAAAAAAATAACTTGCTATTTTACAAAATAATGAGTTTAATGAACGACCTGTCGTTAAGTTGCGTTTCACTGGTTTTTTTTAAATCAAAAAAACTCACTGGTACACTGGAATATATTGCCGTTAGATCATTTCATCAAACATCATCGTAATTCCGGTAAAATATGCATATCAAGGGTTTATTGCATTAGAGATAGTAATTGATCTACCGGATCAACGGCTTAATAATAATCAGAAGAAATATAAAAAAATATATATTTGGGCTCCAACCTATCGTTAACTAACGAATAACAACTGTCCGACGCACTTAATATCTAAACGTTACTATCTCACTAAGTTGTTTTAAAAAAAAATTGATGATAGGCTAAAAATATCAAGAATTAGAAGCGTGGTGTTACAAAGTTACAGTTTAAAAAACCGGCTGTCGTAGACGTTACACGATATTATTTATGCTTGTTGAAACTTTAGGTAACCAGCTAAGGCTCGAGGGCTTCATCAAAGCCAGAGTTAAGTCAGCCTCTCAGAAGCTGGACGTACTGTATGGACCTAAAATACTTTAATAGTACACAACTGATAACCTCGTACAAATCGCAAGTGCGCTCACTGTCAAATACATCTAAAACACTCGACTCTGTGTAGAAAACGGTAGTCTGTTTGATAAATTCCTCTTCCTTAGCAAACGGGTTTTAAAAAAAATAATTAAAGTGAACACCGCACAAGAGTCTCAACTGCTCCCAACCGTCTAGAGCCAGTGAGACTATGGCATCCCCAATTGGGGCATGTTGTGAGGGTGAAGGTAGCGGGGAGGAGAAGGATATGCGGAATAGGAAGGTTGGAAAGTACCTGGCTATTCAGATCTGGTCACCAAACACGACTAAAAATCCATTTCAAGCAACGTTTCGATTCTGAATGGTGGTCTTTCACCAGGGCGACACTTATATACAGAGTATCTACTACTCTGAAATGGGTTGCAATCTTTAGAGCACAGACGTCAGGTGGGAATGCTGTCCTCATTCAACTGGTATTTCAATGGAAGATGCCCCGATGAACTTGCGTCATTGATTCCTTCAACACCGGTGCACAGCTGGGAAACTCGCCAAAAGAGCGCCCAACATTTGTACACGGTTAACATTTGCCACATGAAAACTGGTTGCTTCTACGACTCGTTCTGGGGTTCAACAGCTCGGCTGTGGTATGTTTTTACGGCCTATCTGTTTGCTCCCTCCTACAAAACGGATCTCTTGAAGATCAAGTCCGGTTAATTTCTTCCTTTCAGTGTATCTAAATATGACATCGGCCCTGCGGGAATTTTTTCCCCCCCAAGGCCTCGTGTGCGGAGTTAATTTAAAAAAAGACAAAAGCTAGCCAGAATTTAATTCTCTTGATTAAAAGCAAACGTAGAAATATAATTCAGAAACTGAAGGTTTCCGTAACGTAATTGTGTAGACATTTGACTTGTGGAGTTTGGTTTCCGTCGCGGTGTAAAGTAAAATGATTTTTTTCATTTTATATATCGTCGGCGTAAGTTCAATAGCGCGGAAGAACCATTTTTCAAAATGTTCAGGAGGTAAAAAACGTTTCCATTTCACGTGGTTTTGCTTGGTTCTTTGTATTTACACTAACCGAGTGAACGCATTCGATTGGTCAATTTCAGAATTTGAATATGCCAATATATGCGAATTTTGCCGTTCAACTGAAAGCGTTAAAAAAACGTATTTTGATACGATTGGCTCATACGCGGTATTGGACCTACACTGACGATATTATAGTATGGCGCTAGCTTTTACGATATTTATTGTTAAACTTAAAAGATATTTGTTTAATTTATTCGGCCAAGTAGGTTTTTACATAGGTACGTTTTACAAAGGTACATTTTATAGTGATACAAATTAAAATTATTGGCTCATATGAAAAGATAGAATGACCAGTAAACATAAGTTATCCATACAATGTATTTATTTGATTCCATTATTTTAATATTGATTGAAGATATATGATATAAAGATATAATGTCTTCTTTAATCTACATTCTATGCAGTTCAATACATCAGCTACCTCTGCGTATGTATTACCAACCACATGCAATTTAGGTACAAGCGGGTATCTAAAAGACTCTGTCCTCATATTATTGTTACAACTAAATATAATTTTGAAACTAGTAGTTCTCATTGGTAAGTGAAGTAATCAAACACCTATTTTTTGAAGCAGCAGAGTCTCTAAATTGTTGAGTTCTGGCATTATGAAATTCGCACCGCCCTTTATTCTGGAATATCAAGATTAACGCAAGTATTTTTAGTTTACGAAAAAAATCAGTGACAAGTGTAAAATATACATTTCGGTGTGAACGAAACAAAACGAGACTCTTCGTTTGTTCCATATATCAATTGTTCAGCAACAACAAAAATATGTTGATAAAAAAGGTGTGAGAATTTGAGTAATAAATCGAATGTAACCTACTTCGATTAGCACAACCAGACGCTTTAAACTTTAGCACTTAGCATAACATCATTTCTGAAAAAAAGGTCTCATTTTATGAGTTTCTACTGCCTACCTCTAGGAAGTCCGCCCTGTCGGTCAGTAACTCCCTTAGTTGAGTTTGTATTTTAACTAAATGAAAGTCGAAAACATTTAAGTGCGCTGCGACCCCATTAGTTGGCTGGACGGGGGCCTTAAAGCGCTCGACAGAGAGCTTTTAGCGGGGCCTTTGTCAAGGGGCTTTCACTGACAAATAATAAACTTTTCTTCTTGGTCAGCGAACATTTTGAATGTGACGTAAAGTTTTTATATTATTTGATAAATTTCTAGTTGGAAAACAGAGGAAAGTTAAGTAAGTACTTGAAAATTCAATATTTTGTGAAGTTTTTTTTTTTTTAATTTTGCATATTTTTAACTTTATTTAAGATCATACCGGTTTCACCATTTTAAGTAAATCAATGGCATATTTATTGGTGCCGGAAATGGACGCTTATTGAGTCTCATAGGGAACATCTTTAACTTAAGGTTTGGTTTTATTGCTGACAGAGGTGGCTTTACAATAACATTCAAAAATACATTCAGGTAGTTTCATTACCTTCTGAAAGACGGGTGGGATGCGTTAGATGCGATTGTGGTTTTACTTTATTTTATTTTTATATGTAAATAATATCTATAGTTGTAAGCTTTATTTTTAACAGTTGGCTATTTTTGAATTAACTCTTTGATTTTTCTCTCTCTGTTTGGTTAGTGTATTTTATAGCTGGTATATTTACAATGGTGGTTTGTATTAGAAATGATAGTATATGACCGTGTTACAATTGTAGAGATCTAAACAAAAAATTCAAGGTGGATGTAAGCGTATCTAAGAAGATTAAGTAAGGGTATCTTAGATTTAAATATGTTCAGGAGATGAGCGGATAAAGATACGTTAAGAGAATATGTGATGTTCAAGAAAGACGGATTTGAATTGATATGAATTGACCGGTTAGTAGCTAAGTGCACAAACGTGTCGGATTCCCGTCCGGGCGTCGTGGATTCAATTCCTCTGGTAGCGTCTTCCATCATTGCACAAGCAATATCTTCCGCTTAATTTGATGGCAGTGAGAATTGTTAAAATATTTTTAGTTTATTTAAATTATTAAAAATAAATAATATAATTTTAATGTGGCTAGGAGCGTTTTCATTAAAATTAATTCTTCTTTAAAATTAAGATTAATTTTATAATCAGAGTGGTTTGATGTAATGTTTCCTCTATGTTAATGTACGGTGTGGAAGATTGAGCCCTTAACTAAGTATCTACAGGAAAAATAGTATTCTTAAAAATGTGGATATTCAATTTTAGTGATTCCAAATTACAGTAGAAGAAAAAGTTTTTTTTTTTTTTTTTTTATTTTGTGGAAGCGCTTATTCCTACGGGGTAAAGTACAAAAACTTTGCAAGATGATTCCACATTTTTATGTTATTTTTTTTTTTTAATTATTATAAATTAGCACGCTAAAATAACTACTTTAAAATACATTAAACTTTTTTCGAAATTAGCGTAGTTTAGAGTAGTCTTGTTTTTTTGAAACCCAAGTAAACTTCTCTCATTTGATTATTTTTTGTCTATTTTCCTTTACTTAAAATACATATCATAAAAGCTCTGTTTTGAATAGCTTCAAGATTGTTCAGGTTTTCTTCAAAGGCCATCATCAAGGCTAATCAGCTTTATCTCGGGATAAAATTTTAAAGTTTCCTAGAATTGCCGATCGTTTCTGGCTGTCGCTAAGCCGAGCACGAAACTAAACTAAAGCCGCTTCTAGCAACGATTCTGAACGGTGACGATTCTCCAGGGACCCCTTAACGACACGATTGTGTTACATAAGTTAGTTATTAAGGCAACTTATAAACTGCTTGTGCACAAATGCCCTTTTGGGCAGCAGCTAGCATCAGTATCTATCGGTTTTTATGTGAATACCGCACAGGAGTCCCAAATGTTCAGAGTCAGTGGAACTATGGCATCCCTAATTGGGGTATTTTGTGAGGCTGAAAATAGTGGGAAAGAAAAGGAGATGGGAAATAATAAGGTTAGGAAGTACCTGACTATTTAGATCTGTTCACAAAATACGGCTAAAGCCATTTCAAGCAACGTATTTATTCTAAATAGTGATATTTTACCAGAGTTTTATTAAGAGTATCTACCATTCCGCAACGGGTCGCAAAAAGTATTTAATTTTTATCGAATGTAAAATAACACAAATCAATTAAATAAAATTAAGTTGCGCTCGCCGGGATTTCAACCCGCACCCTCTGGATTTGTGGTCGAGCGTCTTCACCGCTTCACCACGGATGTTATGGAGCTGTTGGTATTTTTTAATTATGTTGGCAATGGTGAAACATTTTTTAAATTTTCTAACATGGTCCGTTACATTGTGATATTGGATCAAAATTATCCTTTCTTTTCTGACATTCGAAAAAAAAATTCTACACCAATTAATGATTCTTTCTTTACGAGTGCTTTTATCGCTTCTTCCTATTTAGAAAAGGTTTTTGAAGAGGAAGAATGAAAGTTAAGAAACTAATATCGTAATTAAAAAGTAGCATGGCTTATTCTAATAATGGATTTACCATCCCAAAGTTAAAGGTGGAAAAAATTTGGCACACAATTCTATTAGAAATCATAATTCTATCGAAATTAGAAATAACACAATTCTATATTGTTAGATAAACTTTATTTCAACCATATTTATAAAGTTTTATGTACATATACTGTTTTTTTCCGATTCACTTTTTTATTTCAATTGTAGTATTATGCTTTACTGGAACGTCCCAGACTTTTTCTTTCATTCAGTTCTCGCACTCTTTTTTCTATTCATTCCTTGCATGTGTCAGAACCATTGCACTTTGTATTTTGTCAAATCTTTCATGATTTTACAAGCCTACCTTTCATGAATCCAAGTTCTATTGTATTCAGTCTACTTTTACCCTTCTTTTATTTCGCCGCCATATAATATATCTAAACTACGTCATGCAGCTGTATTATTCTATCAATGGCTACTGCATTATATTCTCTATTAACGGTATTACATGTATTCACCCTTTGCTCAATGTCCTTATCAGCCTTCCCGTCTCTCGCAAACATTCACCCTAAACAAACAAGTTCATTCATTCACTCCAAGTGATAAGCACACATTCTAAAACATTTGTAACTTATAAGTCATTATGCCTAATACATGGTTGCATTAACCGAAGTGTTTTGTGAGACTCTGGCATTCATCGCTATCTTTTTAGGAGTTTTTATGCTTTAAAACTTGTTGTTTGCACATTTTAATGAACCACAATTGCTTGTTAATAAAATAATCAATTCATACTGATATTTTGCACTGTTTTAAGTTCGCCATAAGTCGAGTAATAAATATTTGAAGTTTGCTTACGTTGGTACAGCTGAAAAAAAACGATTTTCAAAGTGACATGTTACTGTTTGTATTTACAGGAAACCTCATGAAATTTATTTTATTATTTGGAAGGAAATGTATTCAGTCACACTAAAATACAATTGAATAATATTTAAAAAAACTTCACATTTCTTAATCAAACTATCTTTATTGACCTGGGGGGGAAGGAACCAATTCTTCGAATGTAAGAAGCTATTCCGAAAAAAAAACACTTATACCATTTACATGCAATTGAAAAAAAAACACATTATCTGAGAAGATAGCATAATTGACAGAAACACCATTTTGTAAAACATTACTAACTAACTAACCATCACGCCGTGTCTTCGCAGGGGTAGTCAGAGAGGACGGACCGCCATATAACTCTGTCTTGGCACACACTCCTTGCTTCATTCACATTTATACATCGTCTCATATATACTCTTCAGTTATTCTGACTCTTCGCATGACCCGATTTAAGTTTTTTTAATTTACTTGGTCGTGCCATGTCTTTCTCGGGCTCCCTCAACTTCTTCTTCCATTCAATTTCGCATTATATTATTATACTCTTTTCACACTCCTTTCTTCGTTCATTCACTCTACATGCCAAAACTATTTAAGCGTTCCTTTCTTGATCCTAATCATTACGCTCACATCAGTCTTGCATTCTTTTCGGATATCCACATTTTTAATACGGTCATACATGGTTATACCGCACATACGTTTCAGGTATCTCATTTCCACAGCATTCAGTCTACTTTCATCTTTCCTCTGCCATGTCCACGGCTCACTGCCATACATCAGGATTGGTATTAGCACTATATTGTGTACTGCTAGCTTCGCTTCTTTAGACAATTTCTTATTTGCGCCAACAGCGTTCTGTCCTCCATTAATGGAGTTTCCTGCATTCACCCCTCTTTCAATAAACTTATCAGCCTTTCTGTCTCTCGTACAAACATAAGTGAGTTATTACGAAATTAAAGTCAGCAAGGTACAACGACGGAAGTTGTACCTTGCGGGAATCCGGCATTCCAAAGGTTAAGCAAAATCATTTTTAACGTGTAATTTTAATAGGGTTCATCAAACAATTTTTGTAAGCTCTTAACGTAATACTTTTTATATGCAGGTGAGATGAAACTGACAACCTTCTAAAACTTTACAAAATACTTATTTTATAATACGATGGTAATTAGCTTATGTTTTTATACTTCAATTACATGATTAATGAATTGTGAGAATTTTTCAGCAACAGAATAATACTCGACCTCAGCTGTCTGTATTTTATGTCGAAAACAAAATGATGACTTGGCAGTAAAAATACGACAGCAAACCTATTGTCAAAATTACGTAATTTTGTCGGAATAAATAATATGAAATTTCCATCATTGTTTTGGCATTTTAAGCTTCCGTTCAAATGAGGCTGTGTTTAGTACAAAGTGGATGGTATGAAAATTAATTTTACTTTAGTCAATTATGTAGGATTATTTATTGAAAGGATGCGAAAGCAAATATAAAATGAACCGGAAACGAGATCATCAAAGAAGATGTTTTCTTTATCGTAAATGCTGAGAGTTTATTTTATAAAATTCCTTTGAATTTTTTGAATAAAAATGAGTTTTGTTTTCAATTGTGTTTGTCGAAAATATATTATTATTATTTCTTGTTACATTTTCATAGAAAGCAATCACTTTGTGGTTTGAAATATTAAATAAAAATAAAACAAAAACTTTGTACAAGACCACAGATTGTATTTTAGTTATTATGGCTTTACCTTTAGTTTGAATTCATTTAATTTTTTGCTTGAATGTCTAGTCATTAGATTAGAAAAGCTAGAATATCTCAAAGCTGTCACAGTTTCGTTAGCATCGAACGTTCAACACTCTGTATCTCCCACCCAGCGGCAGCTCGTTAATTTTTAGAGGGCTAGTGTGTTAAAATTGAAAAATACTATGCTATATATGTTTTTGTAGCCGAAAATTTTCAGTTTTAGTGGTGCACTGCACGTCTTGCTGAAAATATTCATATTAAAAATTGAAATTAAAAAAAAAAAACAATTTCGATGTATACATCAGTAATGACGTTTATTTTAATCTTATCACTCAAGCAATTTCAAAAGTCACGAACCGCTAGAGCTTCTACGTGCAAACCTATGAATTTAATTGTACGAATTTATTGATCGAATAATCGAAAACATTAACCTGACCTTACTTAATCTAATCTAATCCCACCTAATCTATCCAACCCTTATCTAATCTAACCTAACCTTCAAACCTTACTCTAAATCTGAAATTGTTTCAGCCCTATTGCGGCAGTAGGTCTATTATATAGACGGTTCGCCCTTTAGGCCTTAAGTATCGTTTATGTAGTTTCTCACATATTTTTAAAATTAGCTCACGTTATTCGCGTTCCAAAGTTCGGGCGATACAAACAAAACACTGCGGACTACAACCCCGTGTCGATCTTATCGTTTCAAATTAAGAAGCTTGGTCGTAATAAATGATTTCGTTTTATACTTTTGCTTTCACTTACCTATTACGTAATTGATCGTTATTTCCTTTACAACCCCTACACGCTAAATATCGCACGAAGCTTTTTTTAATATTTATGTCTGGATTATTTTAAGGGTGGTTTGTGGTATGTAAAGGTATCGGAGTGTTAGGTCGAATAAAGTACTCACACCGTTGCATTGCTCGTGCAGCACGTTTTAAACTCGTTTTTCGACCTTATGAATAATAATACCACGCTGTTTAATAGTGAATACCGCACAAAATTCCCAACTGCTCTCAACCGTCTAGAGCCATTGAGACTAAGCTTCTCCAATGGTAGTATGTTGTGAGGCTGAAAGTAGCGGGAGGGGAAAGAGATGGGAAGGAGAAAGGTTGAGAAGTACCTGGCTATTCAGATCTGGTCACCAAACACGGCTAAAGCCATTTGAGCAACGTTTCGATTGTGAATGATAGTCTTTCATCAGGGCGATAGAAGTATCTATTCATATTGATTAAATGTGTATTTGACACAAATAAATTTAATAAGAATAATTTGCTAACGCCGGGTTTGAAGCCGCGACCTTTGGCTTCGTAATCGAGCGTTTTTCGAAAGCATTGTTTATTATTTGAAACTTTCACACAAACAGGGTGCTTTATTATTTGGTCCATATTTTCTCAATCTTAACTATCTAAAAAACACGCCGTTTCTCCACAGGGGTAGGCAGTTAGGATGAATCACCATACAACTCTGTCTTGTCACAGACTCGTTGCTTCCTTCACATTCATACATATTCTTATACAAACTCTTCTGTCATTCTGTTATTTTACCGGTTAGTAGCTGAATGGACAAACGCGTCGGATTCCCGCGCGAGCCTCGAGGGTTTAATTCCTCAGCTAGCTAAGTCTTTTATCATTATACAAGCGTCATTTTCCGCTTATTATGATAGTAGAAGAATTTTTTTAAAATAAGTTAAGGTTATTCGTAACCCCGACATGTTTGTCTACCTTTAAAAAAAAAACTCAATCTTGACAAGGCCCGACTCAAGTATTTGGTTCACTTGATGGTGCTTTGTCTTCTTCAGGTGTCATCGACTTCTTTTACTATTCACTTTCACATTTTGTATTCCTCTTTTACTCTTATATTAGTTTATCCGCTCTACATGCCCAAACCATCTAAGAGTCTCTTTCTTAATCCCATTCATTACGCTTACATCAGCCTCGCATTTTATCCGGATATCTACATTTTTAAAACGGTGAAAATGGCTTTACCACACCCCACAATTTGAAATATTTATAAAAGGGTTAAAACATCCGGCTAGTTATTAGCTTATAACCAAAGTGATAAAATTTCATCAATCTTCCAACAGATTACCATTAAAATCGAGTTAACATTTCGGAGATGTAAATTTTGGAGTTACTTGTCATACTCATGAATTTGAATATCGGTACATTGTAGTCTGAAGATAAATTAAGGCCAATAAAGCGTTCCAGCTATCGGGTAATTAAAATTGATAGCGGTAAAATGTTTATCCGCTGGGAGACCTGTTTCATCCCCCATCAATTAAATAGCTGACCGTAACCCCCACCCTGTTAATATGGGGATTGCGAAAGCCCTGAAATGCACCTTTGCATCTCCTCTGTGCTGATCGAAACAAATTCTGTGAGATGTATTATACTTTAGGCACTGAACAGCTTATCTATAGAAATATCATATATTTAAACTGATTCGAAAGAAAACTGTAGAAGATTCAGGGTTATTAAATTGTTTACTGGCTCAAAAAAAAATGTCGACACTTGAAATTTTTTTACCATTTCTGCTAAAAATGAATAAAGTTCTTACTTACTTCGGGCACACGTATACCAGAAGTGTGCACTCCATATAGCTACATAAACACTGCCTACCCTCCTATAACGTGTCAAAAGCAGTAACTACGTATGCCCAAACGCCGGCAACGTCAGAGTAGATTATTCTATATTCACTAGACTACACAAAATATGTATACTGTGAGCTGTTCGCGCGTTCAAGTTTCTCGTCGGTGTCAGCATATTTGTTAGTGTTCTGTAAAAGCAGTGCTTTTACAGAACAAATTCAATAACTATCAGCGACATCTGTTGGTACCTATCTCTATTATTGATTGATCCGCTGTTTTTTATACTGCCTGCCTTGATCAAAAACTCTGGGCACACCACAAGCCCATACATACTTTTATCAAATTATCATAATAAATAAGGAATCTATTTTCTATTTTGTGTAGGTCTTCTTTTGTAACAACATCCTCTATTCTTTGAGTGTTTTCTGAAATCTGTAAATGTTTGGGACAAATTTGAGAGACTCATAAAATTTTTAACTTTATGTTCGAGTAGCAATTAGGTGTTAATGTGTTTGAGTTGTTTGGGCGGCTTTTGTTAGAAGTTGAATTATTTTTTCAAGCGTCATAACTTCCCGGGAGCAGTACAATAGAACCATAGCTCTTGAGGTGAAATATCACAAAACTGCGATTTATAAATGCCATTTCTTAATTATTATTATGGCATCTCCAATTTTGGGAAAAACATTGGATTATTAGAATTTCATAACTAGATCTAGCCTCCAAACAAGTTAAAGCTATTTAAATTAGCAAAAATATTGAAAGTATCTACCACCCCAGGAACTAGGTATAAATAAACCGTCACATGTGTTCATATAGTGTATGTTTTTTTAAAAGACAGACAAAAATTTCGCGGTTACTTATAACCTGAAAATACTTGAAAAACTCCTACTACCTTCATAATTAGCGAAAAACGTTGCTTGTGCAATGATGGAAGACTTAGTTATCAAAGGAATTGAACCCACGATACGTGGGTTGGAACAATTTATCATCTTAGCTTCTAACTGTGTCACTGTTTTAAATGAGTTATTAAATATATGTTATTTTTTTACTTTAAGGGTTGCACCAGTGGTTTATCAATGACCTTACCGAGTCTTCTTAAAGTTTTGTATTTGTATAAAATCGTATATTTATTTATTTTTCAACTAATGGACTATTGATCGATTACAAAAAATACACCAATTGGGAAAAAAGCAACAGAGAAAAAACAGCACATACATAATATTAAATGAAGCAATGACAAAAACAGAACAAAATATACATTAGAAAGAATCTTCAAATCAAAGCCAAGGTCAAGTTAATGTTTCTGTAGAGTCATAAAGAATGACAAAAATCATTTAGACTCGTACCAATAATTTCAAGACCATGGCTTGAGTCAACAAGTCTCGACATTCTGGACAGTAGTGAATGATGCGCATAATAAGTAGAGTGATAATTGAGAAACAACAATTCGTTGTTTCTTAGTCTACGGCAAGTAATGTTAAACAAGATGAGGTGCAACAAAGAAGGTGAGTCAATAATACAATTAATAATTTTGAAAATACAAATTAAATCAAAGTCTTTTCTCCGTTTTTCTAATAAGAAAATTTTCAATGATTCTTCAATTTCATCATATGAATAATCGCCTCTTTCTCGCCCTAATCGCCATAAAACCATATGGTACTTGAAAAGAAAAATTGTGAAATACTATTTTATTGATCGATTAGAGTGGTTTATTTTGCTTAATCGTAAAACCAACAATTTCCAACCGATTCCAAATTTGTCAATCTTCACACTAAACGCTTATTTTACGCCAATTAAAATGACCTTCACTTCACATTCCAAGTTGTAAAAGTAGACAGCCGCATAATTTCCATATCCCTCGATACAATACCAACTCAAAATATAGCTCGTTGATTTACGGATGTATGAATTCATTTAACTTATATATTTATAAGATATTATAACCACTGGAATGTTTAACTCAACTATACGGTAGATAAAACGAAAACCAAATACACGATCCTACACAAAGTAAATTACTCAAATTTACATCCCATCTCCTCCCATCAATTCTCACTCTCCTATAATCCTCTCCCGTATTTCCCCCTCTCTCTCCGCAACATGATAAATAGAACTCAAAAACTCACTACTATGTCACACTTTTCATCAACTTAGCAGAATTTGTAATTGAAAGGTTGTTCTATTTTTATTATAGACTGTTAATTTTCCCTTAAATAAATAACCCTAGCATCAGGTTACTTTCCTTGTTTACTAAATATAACGTTCAGTACAAAATAAGTTCACATGCACGAAAATCATGTTAAAATCCCAACCTTTTAAAGTCACACAAATCGGATTGTTGAGTTGTGGCGTGTGCAATTTGAGCAAGGGAGTCGTGTATGACGTGTTGTATTAGCGGTAAGGTTGGTGTGGAGAATCGCGTGTTAGAAAGAAGGTTGCATGTGAAAAGACACGTCACTCCTAATAGTTGTATTAAATCAAGCCATTTATCGCAGAAACAAACCTAAAAATAATCTGGTTGGATTGTTTCGTGGTGAAAAATAACACTTCTATGTGGAAAGTAATTTTGATAAGCGCTTTGTTTAATGGAAGGTTAATTCTGAAAAATTGTGGCCAGTCCCATAGTCGAGTGGTAAGACGCTCGACTACGAATCCAAAGGTCGCGGGTTCAAACCCGGCGTGCGCCAATAACTTTTATTTAATTAATATGTGTCATAACACATTTAATTCATATGAAAATAATAAAAAGTATATTTGCGGTACGTTCCAGAGTGGTAGATACTCTAAGTATCGCCCTGGTGAAAGACCACCATTCTGAATTGAAACGTTGTTTGAAATGGTTTTAGCCGTGTTTGGTGACCAGATCTGAATAGCCAGGTATTTCCCAACCTTCCTCTTCCCAATCTTCTTACCTCCCCAGTACCTTCAGCCTCACAACATACCCTATTTGGGGATGCCATAGTCTCACTGGCTCTAGACGGTTGAGAGCAGTTGAGACTCTTGTGCGGTATTCATATAAAAAAAAAATTAAAAAAGTGGGAAGTAGGTAATAAGAAATTTCCTTCTTTGGGATAGAATAGTAGAGGTCGCCCACATATGATATGTACCGACGATTTAAAAAAGAGCTGCAGGCTTCAGGCTTCTTTCTTTAAATATTGCATATTTAAAGTTTTGAATATGTGATATTTAGTCTTCGCAATAGAGTTCTTAAGATCCTCTACTATGTCATGTGTTATTTCATAATCAATTCATAAAAAACAATATATAGAATATTTGCAGAACGTTCCAAAGTGGTGGGTACTCTTACTATCGCCATATTAAAATATCTCCATTCGGAACCGAAACGTTGCTCGAAATGGCTTTAGCCGTATTGGGTTACTTGATCTAAATAGACAGGCTCTTCCGAACCATCCTCTACTCCATTTCCTCCCCTTCCCCACTTCCTTCAGCCTCCCAAAATACGATCGGGGATGCCAAAGTTCCACTGGTTCCAGACGGTTGCGAGCAGTTAAGCTCTTGTGCGTTATTCGTACAAAAAAATTGTATATTACATTTATGTCAAAATATATGCTTACAAATAATAAGTCTAAATTATCGTCGAGAGGTCATTGTGAGTGCTAGCGCCCTTAAGGTGATTTTTCCGCTGTACAAACTATCCAAATATTATTATTACAACAGTCGGGCGGATAGAGTTCGATACACAAGGCGGGAACCTTCTCACTCTCCTTTGAGAAAAAAACTGATGGTTAGTCAAAAATTCTGTACTAAAAATCTGAGAATTCAAAACTTATTATTTACGATTAACAAACAAAAAATCGTTAGACAGTGTCTTTGGAGAGCGAAACAGCTTCCACGGTAGAAAAATGTTTTTATCTTACAATACTTTTCAGAATTCTGAAATATGTGTTTTTTATTTATTTATAAGACGGAATGTTATTTAACATTTGTTTTAAGAATGAAGTTAAAAAAATCAACATAAAATTAATTTGTACGACTACTTTGTTCATACTCGTTTTTTCGTTTTGTGTAGAAAAGCTGTATTCGTTAAAAAAAGCTTTTCTCTTTTTCAAAAGCTTTGCTTTAAATTCCTTTAGTAATGCGTGTTCACTTCTCATAATATTAAGTTTTTTTTACGGAATCTTGGCACTCCATCGTCAGTATTTATAAGAAAACCTTATCTCATTTATTATAACAACGACTTATGATAATTATTTACAGCCAGCTTGAAAGCCCTTCAGTTTAAGTATTTTGTGATAAGCTTTGATGGTAGACTTATTTTTATTAACTCGTCGAAACCCAAATTATTTTTTGCCACATATAAAACACATTAAATGCATCATAACACCACAGAAAATTATTATAAAATGTTGAGTTTTATTCTACGTTAATTTGAATTAACATTGGGTCTCAAAAGGCTTTTTAAATAAGTAAAGTAGTTTTTGTTTCGTTTTTTATTAAAAAGAAATACAAACATTCCCGGGTTGCGAGTAACCTGACAATATTAAAAAAATCCTACCTTCCATAATAATAAGCGCAAAATGTTTGTTTTACAATAATGGAGGACTTACATAAGAGAGAAATTGAACCCACGACGCCCGTATGGGAATCCGACACGTTTGTTCACTAAGCTACTAACCGTTCAATACAATAGAATAAAAATAACAGTTTTATTTAAAAATAATACATTTTGGTGAAGCATTAATAAATTTAAAGGTAATATAGGATAAAGTGAGGGTCCCGAAATCGAGTCTCGGTCACAACCCAAAAAAAAATATTTTCGCTTTTTTCTATTTTGTCACTCTTTGAAGATTGTTAAGATTCTTTCAAAAATCAATGTCGTTAATTAGTTTTGTTTTTTAAAGTGTTTTAAAACCTAATAATAATTTATGCATAAACATAAACCATATTGTCAAAACAGGTCCGTAAAGTTCAGCACTCAAAAATTGACAATTTTTGGCTTTCTAGTACAAGCAATACTAAAAATTATTGATTTGTTAATTCTATATGGGTAGTTAGAAAAATATCTGAGGTTTCCAGTGAATGCAATCACTAAACAGTAACCTCTTAAATTCTGTATGAAAAACAAACTAGAGCTTAAGGAAAAATGTTAAAAAATGCTCTTCTGATTTCTAAACTGCATCTTTTACTGACATTATAGTATTTTTTCATAGAATTTAAAGGATTACAGTTGTAAAATTCATTGGAAACACAAGAAATTTTTTTAAATACCCATAGAAACATTTCAGATACATCATTTGTAGAATTGCTTGCATTAGAATGCTAGAAAGTAACGTTTATGTCATTTTTGATTGCTCACCGCTCGAGAATTTCAATTTAGACGTTCAATCTGCGCTTATCGTCAGCGTTAATTCTTAATCTATGATATCGTATACCTAGTAAAATCTTATGGTTTTAACATTTGTAATTCACCTACCTGTAAATAAAAGGTTATTGTATTTTTCAGAATTTAATATAACACGAACGAATGCAAAAAAGTATATATTTTGAAGTCTCCTCTTAATATATATATTTTTTGGGAATGCCCCTTATAGATTGATTTTCAGATTGGTGTTTCCTCTTTAACACGCTTTATAATATGTTTCCACTGCGTGAAAAATTATCACATTTAAAGTATCACAGTTATATATTTTTAAATATAACACGATACAAGCCTGTCATTTTCGATAAAGGAAAGCCTTTCAAATTCGTTTCGTGGAATTAGCACATTCCATTTCAAATTGCGCCGGACAGCGAAGGGCTGTCTTTTTTTACCAATAAATTAATTGATTGACATATTCCATAGAGACTTTGGTGTCAAATCAAATTATGTAACATTGTTTTATGGAAAGTTTCATTGAAAACGAATTGAAATACGAGAGTGGCATTTATATAATATTTTTCCTTGTCTGTTTTTTTTTGTGGAATACCACTAGCTATTGCGTAATTACATTTAACAAGTATTTACTACCCGGTAACATTTTTATCTGAAAAATATATTTTTATTGATAACTGGAAGATTTCTTTTTGCTAACTAGAAGAATATGACGATAAACTTTATTTATTGACTAATTCTCAATACTTATTTGAAAGCTCCATAGATAATCAAATATATAAGGGTTAGAACTCAAGAAAGACGATCAACGTTTCTTTGTAGCGTTCTAATACAAGCAATAATACAAATGATTTATCTGTACATTTTTTATGGGTAGTTAGAAGAATTCCCGAGGTCTTCCATGAATACAATTTTTTAATTGTAATCCTTTAAATTCTATGAAAAAAATGATGTCAGTAAATGGTGCAGTTCGAAAACAAGAAAAAGTATTTTTGAACGTTTTACCCAAGAATTTTAATATGACTGTTAAAGAATTGTATTTACTGGTAACCTAAGACATTTTTCTAACTACCCATGCAGAATAAAAAGATTAATAATTTGTAGTATCGTTTGTACTAGAAAAAAGGAAAGTATATACTTTGGGTGCTGACCCTTAATGACACTGCGAACATAAAATAGCGGCGATCGGAAACTCCAGGCAAAAAAAAAAGTGCAAATTTCATCACACCACAGCTCATTAAATGTCAGTTTTTGCGGCAACAGACTTCATGCAGATAAATTTTCTGATGGATAGTAAAAATTTTAATTATTTTCTTTTTTGATTTTGGAATGTTCGAATTTTTGTAATGGGTGCTTTTACCTTTTACACTTTAGTAATGAGCCCCTGATTGTTATCAATTGAAGTATAAATCTCTGAAACCATCGCCCTTAAGTACTTTTAGGTTAGTTTATGTAACGCTGAAACCAATACGTACGAACGCAAATTAATGGAATAGTACTTCAGAGTGTAATAAAGGCCATCATCCAATTCGAAAGGGATTTTTCAAAACAATCCATCCTCGTAATACGGTAAAAAATAAACGGCATTGGCTCCGAACCCATGGGAAGATTTTAATTAAATGTTCAACAGTGCGGTGGGCCTTGTGACGCCGGCTGTATTGGCCTTATTTCGACGGTATCAGAGATTTTAATGGTTTTATTGTCTCTTATGGTAAGGTACCGCTAGCGACATACAATACAGACAGTTTGATTAAGTGTATTAATTAATTCCTTCTACCGCGCTCCATCCACCTTTATTGGAAAAGTGTGTAAAATTACTAATTAATAAAAAACGATAAAGTTACCTATGTTACTTGTCGACCACTTTCGCTAAAGAGCGGTTGCTTGTTCCTTGATTCTGGCCCAAGAAGTCAAGGGTTGGAAATCCGGCGTGGGCAAATACAATTATCTTAAAAATATATCGTCACTGGAAAGGCAAAAGAACTTAAGCGACACTATGATTAAAAATGAGTTAAATATGCAGTTTTGATCAGTTTGTTTTTCTGCATCGAATGCTTTGACTCTTGTTTGATTCTGAAGACTTTTGTGTCCCTTCAGCCATCTAAAATATATTGACCATTTGGGAGAAGGCTTTACTCAAGCGACACAATCTTGGGACTTTTTTAAAGCTTGTTGTTGCTTCAAGTAACTCAGAGCATTGATGAAACTTATTTTTTTTTAAATCCAACGAGGTATGAAATCTTGTGCATTTTATTGTAAAACAAAAACAATAAAAGTGCTCTGGTGCAAACTTTATAAAATGGCGCTTCAGGCCTTCTGCCTTTCCAGCGACAATATGATTCCAGAGCTGTGTGAAAAATCATTGATGGGTAATTACTTACCTCCTTTTTTTAAACAACTACCAATCTAATAAAGGAGAATATCGTGCATAAAAGAAATTCAGAGAATCACAAAATTTCAATGAGACAAATCAGAAGAGCTAAGAAGTGAGGTAGGATAGGTTGCTGTGGGAAGGAATGCTGTTACTACAGGACTTAAAAAGACCTGGAATATAAGAAGAAGGAATGCCGGTAGCTTGTTTAGTAAAACGTGTGTTTTTTTCAATAAAATTATGAGTCAAATTAAGCCAACGATTCAGACCGCCTTGCAGAATAAGAATCAGACTTGATACTCTAAATACCAAAAACATAATACTATTGGCCGTGAAAATCTTTTGCCTCAGGTTAGTGGAACGAGGGCAATTAAATAAAGAGGGCGAAGTAAAGAGACTAACTAACTAACCATTACGCCGTTTCCTCGCAGGGGTAGGCAGATAGGACGGACCACCATATGACTCTCTCTTAGCACACACTCCTTGCTACATTCACATTCTTACATCGGCTCACACATACTTTTCTGTTATTTTGACTCTTCACATGACCCGATTCCAGTATTTGATTTACTCGATCGTGCCATGTCTTCTTTAGGGCTTCCTCGACTTCTTCTTCCATTCACTACTTAAACAAAGAGACCTGGTCACAAAATACGGCTACTGACGTTTCGAGGATTATTTCAATGTTAATGCTTAGACTTTTTTGCCTTTCCAGCGACTATTTGTAATTACGTGGTATACCAAGCTATTTAGCCAACATATCTACACTTAGATCTGATGAAATATGTAGATTCAACGATAAATCAACGTGATTGTGGTTTTGTGTTGCTCAAGAATCAAACCAGCAACCTCCCGATACAAAGTCGAATACGTAAGCTGCAAAGTAGACTTAAATGACACACAAATAATGTGAAATTTCCCATAATAATTTCCTCGATTGGGCGATGAGAGTCAAATTGAACCAGAAAGCCGTTTCAACCCCAAAATTATTGATGTGTTATACATGTGTGTTGATAGTTACAAAAAGCTCAGATTTCCAGCGGTGATGGAAATCTCTACTTGCATTCATATTTTATTCATCGAAGGGTGAAAGCTCTAAATACGCCGCTTTCCCAACCACTCCTGGCAATCATAAGTTTCTGGCGAAGTTTATGTGCCTCCGACGTCTCCCGAGCGTGACTTCGGGCATTTCCGCCGACCATATCGTGCTGGCAAATCGCCAGTACTTGATTGGATTAAACCTACTGCCGTCACGTGATCAGGCCTCGCGGAGTGATTGGAACGGGGAGGCTTAGCAACTTGGAGATTGCGAAAGAAAAACTTGCTCGTGTGTCGTTTCAGCTTCAACTTTTCCAGTTCAATTAATATTCCTTGTACCTTTTCATAGATAATGCATTACGGTGGTATTTGTTACTGGAAGACATATAAAGAAAGGCTTTATTTTCCTGGAAAAGTGTAACTTTTTATTAAGATTTTTTTGGTAGATGCGTATTGAAAAAAAATTAATCAATGTCGTATAAAACAAGTAAATTAGTTAAAATCCCACAAAGGCAAAACCTGTGCACAGGCATTGTAACAGCAATTATGAGTGGAAGTTATTATAAATATTATCGCTATGTTGCTAAACCAACGATCGCCGTACAGGAAATTGCAACCTTCTCTGATATTTCAATATTATAATAAAGATTCATTCACCTCCAAATTTTTTGCGTATTTTTAATAGTTTTTTCTTGAAAGATTATCCCATAAATCTTTATATTTAAAAGCTTGCTATTTTCTTACAAAACTACATGGTTGCAGCCTTAGAGTAACAATATATAGAGACCTAACTTTGCGAAATTTTGTCCGTACTTTTTGACCAAGCAATGACCAAAGGGTGTGGCCTAAACTCAGAGTAAAATCACTAACAGGGTTGTCACAAATTAAGTAAATTAGGTATTTTGTTGTGAGTAGGTAGTTGTAAATCATTAAAAAGAATGAATGTTGTATATTTTTTTGTTTATTCAAATATACATTAATCAATAAGATTATTAAAATCTTATTTATAGATAAAAATATAAACGAATTAAATTATTAGTACAGAACATTTTATAATACATATTATAAAATGAACTTCAGTTCCATCAACAAAATAGTTTACAAACAAAAAGTAAAATAAAAAAAATGTACGGTGATAACAGATGTTAAATCATTTTCTTAACCTTGGAGTAAGAATATATGGAGAGAGATAAATTTTTTTTTTACCTATATAAATTTGCGATAAATCACTTTCTCTGCGTTTTTACGTCGTACACCATGAGAGAGAAAGAGACACAAAAAAATTCACAAAACATGACACCGCTTTTAAGTATTGTAGGGATGTTTTCCGTCCATGGTATTTAGGAGTCCAATTTTGCCTTCTCGTAGCACGAATCCATTTTTCTCGTCTTTTTTCATCCTTTGGAAATCTAAAAATAATTAAATATATAATAATATTCCAAATTTGGCATAGCCCTGAATCTGGGGACGCAACCGAAATTATAAAGATAACTAAGAGATAAACACTATTCTGTCTTTATCTGTTTGCCAACAATTTAGCGTTAGTATCATGAGAAAGAAAGAGACCGGGATACTTTCAGAAACCGTACAAAATGGGGATTCCCCTTTGTAATGGTTTCTCATGTGACATCTAGTATATATCTCTAAGTTAAAAATATTACGAATCCACTAAAACTCATTTCAAACGGAAGTTTATTATATTGGAACGAATATTCCAAAGATTAATTACATATTGGTGTAAGTTACTAGTTGTTTTGTAGGTTAGAATGTTAAATATTTGAGATCAAACTAAAAAAGACGATTTTTATGGTACATACGTGTGAAAACTGTTTGTTTTTGGTCCTTTTGTACTTCGATTGAAGCAACCAAGTATAGTACATATGGCCAAGATGTTTTGCTAGATATCGGACAAAAAATAACTCAAGTTTTTAACTATTTACGTACTTTTGACAGTCCGTTCGCCTGACACTCCAAACGTGAGTGAAGTTTGTGCAGATTAAATAGTGGAGACATGACATTTAGCCCGCCCCAAATCGTGTATTGGTTTCAACAATTGTTTGTCTCTTTTTCTCATATGCTTATAGAACCGAGCATAAAGAGAGAGCTATATTTTGCGAGTTTGTCAACGATTTGTCACAAATTAGTACGGTCTCTTTATATTGTTACTCTGAGGTTGCAGCACGTTCAAGAGTGGTATATACTCGTATCGTCCGGGTAAAAAAAAATACAATTCAGAATCTACACGTTGTTTGAAAGCGCTTAGTCGTTTTTGGTGACCAGATCTGAATAGTTAAGTACTTAACCTTTCTCTTGATAATAATAATAATAATATTTGGATAATTTGTATAGCGCCGTTTTTGTGAAAAATCACCTCAAGGGCGCTCTTCCCCATATCCTTCCTCCCTAGTACCTTCAAACTTACAACGTAGCCCGATTGGTAATGCCATAGTCTCACTGGCTCCAGACAGTGGGAGCAGTTGGGACTCTTGTGCATTATTCCTTATAAAAAATATACAAAATAATCCGAAACCGAATCGAAAAAACACAGATATAGATACAAGATAACAAATACATAATATTAAACATAAACCATACAAAATTCACCTGTATCCAAAATATTTCTTACAGTTTAAGAACTTAAGAGCAGCAAGGTAGAAGGTGTAGTACCTACATACAAATAAATTTGACATACTCGTACATATAAAAGTGTAAGTGTTGTTTAAATACCACAAGTAGTAAATCTCATGTTATTGTCATGTCCTTTACAGAATTAAAGCTTTTATATTTCTAACTAAGATAAGTGATGAATTAAGGGGTAAAACTGAATACAGTACCCGCATAAAAATACGTTTAAGGAAAAACTGGAAAAAAGTACACAATTTGTAAAACAAATGTGTGAATGAAAGGCTTGGTTAGTTAAATTTATGTATTTGAAAATTGTTGTTTTCTTAGATGGAATTTGAATAGAGTACGTTATTTTGTAGCTTTTTACGGACACTTTGAAGTGATATTTCAAAGATCAAAAACATCGCAATGACTCCCACGTGAAATTGATGATAAAACTCTACAAAATAGAATTACGAGTTGAGATGTTGTATTTTCCATTGGCAACGAAGCTTTTAAATATGAGAATGGATTATTTCTTTCAAATGCGTTCGCAGTCTGAATGTAGTAATCATAAAGTTTGATCTATCTTAGCTAAAAAAACATACATATGCGTTCTAAGTTACCATTTGTTTCGCTATATATCAAAGCTTCGGGATTAAAATTTGAATCCTGTCGTGATAGAAGGCATCCTTTATCTTTCTGGCATGTTAGATCCGAATACCATTCTCTGATTTTTATTTTTCTCGAGATGCATAAGTGGAATATAATAATTTGATTTGCATTTTTGCACTAATTGAAACGGGCTCTTAGGAAATTAATTTCCGCCAATATATTCTCGTGACCACTCATGTTGGCATTAAAGATATTTATTAAGCTTATGGTTGAAAACACGGAGTAAATACACGGTAGATTAAACAATTTTCACACTGCACACGTTTGGGACAGATCGGATGTTTTGGAGTCATGATGTTGGATTCGAACCAACTCTTCGTAGTTGGTTGAGGTCAAAGTGGGATCCAAATATGACTCCAGACATCTCTGTTTCCTTAATTTCTCTATTTATAATAGACCTTCGGTCTGTTAATTTGTGGCATTTATCTAAGTTCTTGAGAACCGCACTTTTTTACTGGTAACCACTTCCCTCGAACCCACCCACACGCGGTGACAATACTACCAAACTTCTCACATTGCGAACGGTGGACTCGTCCACTCTGTGCCTCGGTAAGCGCACTGTAGTGCATAAAGGGTAATTATGAAACTAAATGAATGTTCTAAGTACGCGGCGAATCTGAAAGTTGCCGAGTAGGCTAGTTGGTCTTGCGTTTTTCTAAAGCGTATGATTTTATAACTAAATGCACTATAATTTTGATTTTTAATATAAATAGTATTCCTGAGACGTGTGCGTGTATTATCGTGTACAGCTGTTTTACGAATAATCTGAAAAGAGTGCATGGCCGGGGTAATGATACCTACATAAACCTTTACCACTACGAACTCATGTGTCAACCTATTATAATATGTTATTTGCGTCACGAGAATATATCTGTGTGCGAAAGGAAGAACGGAATGAGTAAAAAAAAACAAGTTTTGAATAAAGTATGCAGAATTGTTCCTTAGATACATATCTAGCAAGAAAAAGTGAGATAAGTCAGAAAATAAAATAATGTGCCATTATTGTTTTAAAAAAGGACATGTGACATATGACATGATTACATACTCGTACAAAAACTAAATTCCTAAATTTTGTGTGGGCCCTCATGAACATTTGCGTTTGTTGACTCATTCTGCTCTTCTTTGCGCCCACAGATATAACAAGTGAATGTAATAAGAAGTTGGGAACATTCCAAGAAGAAGTGACACGATCAAACGAATCAAATGCTTTAATCCCAACCTTCCTCTTCCCCATCTCTTTTTCCTCCCCACTACTTCAGCCTCACAAACCTGGCCTCAGACGGTTGGTAGCACAAAATTTCAAGAGTCGGTATACTAGAAGATTATTTATGAATGTGAATGAAATAAGCAGTGTATGTCGAGATAGAGTTAGTGTTTGTCAAGATAGAGTTAGTGTATGTCAAGATAGAGTTAGTATATGTCAATATAGAGTTAGTGTATGTCAAGATAGAGTTAGTGTTTGTCAAGATAGAGTTAGTGTATGTCAAGATAGAGTTAGTATATGTCAATATAGAGTTAGTGTATGTCAAGATAGAGTTAGTTTATGTCAAGATAGAGTTAGTATATGTTAAGATAGAGTTAGTTTATGTCAAGATAGAGTTAATGTGTGTCAAGATAGAGTTAGTGTATGTCAAGATAGAGTTAGTATATGTCAATATAGAGTTAGTGTATGTCAAGATAGAGTTAGTATATGTCAAGATAGAGTTAGTATATGTCAATATAGAGTTAGTTTATGTCAAGATAGAGTTAGTATATGTTAAGATAGAGTTAGTTTATGTCAAGATAGAGTTAATATGTGTCAAGATAGAGTTAGGGTAGGTCAAGATAGAGTTAGTGTTTGTCAAGATAGAGTTAGTGTATGTCAAGATAGAGTTAGTGTATGTCAAGATAGAGTTAGTGTATGTCAAGATAGTGTTAGTGTATGTCAAGATAGAGTTAGTGTATGTCAAGATAGAGTTAGTATATGTCAAGATGGAGTTAGTGTTTGTCAAGATAGAGTTAGTTTAGTTTTGTTTCAATAAATATTATCATTGATTCTAATTCTAATTCTAAACTACTGACCGCGTTCAGTGTAAGTAGATACTTTAATTATGAGAATGACAATTCAATTACATCGACCGACCCATACATGCAGTAATCGATGAATTAATGACTCCCGCAGGGTACAATCTATGTCACAGCTCAGTGAAAGCTTAAATCGATCCAGTATTTATAGGTTACATAAATGCAGCTGCTAGCTTGCAATTAATATTGTGTATCGCTGTGGGAGAGTTTGGTGAATTGAAAGAATCATGATTATTGGTAAAATCATCAGTCTTATAACTACGGGTATCATTCTCCACTGTCCAGAATGTCGAGACTTGTTAACTCAAGCCATGCTATGAAATTTTTGGTACCTGTCTAATTGATTTTTGTCATTCTTTACGACTCTACCAAAAATTTGACGTGACCTTGGCTTTGATTCGAATGATCTATTTTGTGTAAATTTTGTCCTATTTTTGACTTTGCTTCGTTTAATATTATGTATGTATTTATTAATATTATCTTTTTCTGTTGCTCTTTTTTTCCATTTCGTGTTTTGTATTTTTTGTAATTGAACTTTAGTCCGTTTGTTTACAAATAAATAAATAAATCCGCATTTACCGTCCAGTGTAATAATGATAATTAAGCAATTATATATTAAAAATACACGGCCTGTTAAAAATAAAAGGTGAATTTTGAATTTTTGCGGGCTGTTTACATTCGATTATCGTTTTTTGTTTTTGTAATGTTGGTACACATATTTTTATCATATGTTAGCATTATCAGCCATTTTGGATTAGTGGTTTGTTTTTGACAACTGGAAAGGTTAGTCACGTTTTTGTGTGCTCTTCGATTTTTTACCTTTGTTAAAAACTTTTGTTATTATAATATTATGTATGTGCTGTTTTTACTCTGTTGATCTTTTTTTTTCATTTCGTGTTGTGTATTTTTTTTGTAATTGAACAATAGTCCGTTGTCTCGGAATGTCTCCGGATTACTTATTGGGACTGTGTATTCCAGAAGATTTGACAACGTCATCGGCTATCGGAAAGTTGAAGGAACCAAAACGAACACCAAAAACTGAATTTGAAAAGCGTACCTTTGGAGTGTCAGGCCCTAAAGCCTGAAATAGACTACCATATGATCTGAAAATCGTAAAATACAGAAGGTAACTTACCTTGACTTTTTCACTTCTAGTTTGTCGTGAAAGTGTTTGTAGGTTTTTAAAAATATTTTTTTCATAGTGAATACCGTAGAAGAAACCCAACTCGTCTAGAGCCAGTGAGACTATGGCATCTTTAATTGGGGAATGTTGTGAGATTTGAGATAGTGAAGAGAAGAAGGAGATGGGGAAGAGGAAGTTTGAGGTAGTATCTGACTATTCAAATCTGGTTAACAAACATGGTTGAAGCCATTTAAAGCAACATTTCGATTCTGAATGGTGGTCTTTTACATTTATTAAAATAACAGTTATTTGCGCATGCCAGGTTTGAACCCACGACCTCTGGATTCGTAGTCGAGCGTATTACCTTCCGACCACGCAAGCCGTCAGCTGTATGAATGTGAATAATTATCTCAGACCAATAATATACCGAGAGGGATAGCTTTGCGAAACCATGTAGTCAGGATTGTTATTTTTTTTCTGACTCGGGCGTGGCTAGGGTTTTCGTGGACACACCTTTTCACATCCATTCCTAGCACATGTCGACATATTGTTTTATTTATTTGTGTGAACACTTTTTTTAGTATTGTTATCAACAAACGTATAGAATATAACCTCAAAACCGTGGAAGTATGTCGCATAGCAAAACGTAGACGGAAAACATGCTTACATACCTAAAAGTGGTACGATATTTTGTGACAGCTTGTTTTGTCTCTCTCTCTCTCTCACGGTTTACGACGTAAAAACTCAGAGAAATTGTCATTTATCGTAAACTTGTATAAGTTGGTTAAAAATATTTTGCTCTTTCTCCATATAGTTTCTTACTCCAAGATATGTTTGTTAATTATTAATTTACTAAACATGGAATAAAAAAAACTTGATTGATTTCTACGGTTTTATTAAGTAGTCATGTTATGAATAAATTCATTCAAACTTTTTATCTAATCTATCGCAATCTTCGATCGTTTTTTATTTAAAATAATTGGAGTGAATTGATTGTTTAATTTTATCGTTGTTTGGTCACTTGATCGAAAATCAATAAATTTCCTCTCTTTAAATAATAACATTAATGATTTAATAAAACAAATTTGTAACTTTATTCCACTTTTATTATTTTGACTGGACCGGTTTCAGCCTATGACGGCCATCTTCAGACTAGTACAAATGTTTGTTAACCTACGGCTTATATACTATTTTTGGGGATGTTAGGGGTGGTAAACAATGATTTTACTTTAATTATATTCATCAGTATTGTTGCATGATTTTAATAGTTACAGGGTAAAAATTACTTTTAATTTATTGGTATTACTATTTTATATATCTATCTGGAATATTTATTTATTTTATTTGATATTTAAGATGGGTTACAGTTGCATTTCTATAAATATGAATTGACAATGTATTTATATAATGAAAGGTTGGTGAATACTGATTGTTAATGAGTTTACTTTAGGTTTTCCCATCTCAATTGTGATGTCCAGATGTACAACATAATTTTCTAATTATTGGGTTACTCCCAGCATTATGGTATATTAGTTTTTATGATTCTATTCATTATGCACTGTTAGAGTAGATTACTTCTATTATTATAATTTCTCGGTATCAAGGAATTTTTGAGTGCTATGCACTTTGGTAATGACTTACATTTATTGTTATTACCTATTGATTGTTTGGGATTTTTTAAGTGCATTTACATTATGATATGTTTTTAGTTAGGAATATACATTATTACATTGGATCGGATGATAAAATTATAATGGGTATAATAGCGGTGACTTTACAAATGATTCTAGTTGTTTATTCATGACAAATTGTGGGTCAACTTTATTAGTTAGACGGGTTATTTCCATTGATTCTAGTCTGTCTAATTTTTGTCCTTTCACGCACGTGTGTAGGACTTTCACATCTCTGTCTTTGTCAAACGAGTGTTTGTTATCTAGTAGGTGCAATGCAACGTTCGAAAGTTCACCTTTATCGTTAACCCAATTGGTGAAATGTTCTTTAACGTGTTTTGAACGCTCTACCCGTTTGGCCTATGTACTGTGACGGGCAATTAGAGCAATTAACTTGATAAACCCCTGAGTTATCTAGTTTTTCTCTCTTGTCTTTATTGTTGATCAAAATTTTTTCCTACGGAATTTACATTGTAAAAAGGCTGTTCTACATTTATCATTATTTGTAATTCTCGAGATTTTAGTGGATAATTCGCCAATATATGGGATTTTGCCCATTGTTTGGTGAGAACTTCGTCATTTTTCTGTGTAAGGCCTTGTGAAATTAGTTTTAATGTTAGGGTTTTTTTCTTTTTTTCTTTATTAAATTATTAATTGTTCCGCTACTATATCCATTATTGTTGGCAATATTTTTAATAACATTAAGTTCATTATTAAAATTAATACAATTTAAGGGTACGTGTAAAAGTCTGTGAATGAGTGAATGGAATACCGATAATTTGTGTGAGATGTGATGTCTGGATGTATTGTGTATGATATTATCACTATATGTTGGTTTTCTATAAATGGCAAATTCTAATTTATTATTGTTGATTTCGATACCTATGTCTAAAAAGTTAATTTTGTTTCCCCCATTTCATAGTAAACTGGATTGACCGATTGATTTTATTAATTTCTTTTAGAAAAATATCTAATTGTCTATGGGTTCCTGTCCAGATAATTAAAATGTCATCTACATATCTCCGATAGAAGAACACATTTTTAAAAGATTTTAGTTTTTTCAATTGATTCTTCCATGTAATCCATGAAGAATTCAGCTAGAAACCGGCGAGATTGGGCTGCCCATGGCTAAGCCACTTGATTGAGTGTAAAAATTATTATTAAATCTGAAAAAATTTTTGTTCTATGCAAGTGTTTATTAAGCTATTTATTTCTCTCCTTTTTATAATATTGATGTTAATTTTTTTCCATATAATTGTTAATAATTATTTTAAGTTCATTTGTTGGGATATTAGTAAACAGGCTTACAACATCAAATGAAACTAGAGTGGCATTCTTTGGTATTTTTAGGTCTTTAATGAGGTCGATAAGTTGTAGTGAATTTATGATGCCATATTTTGGTTTAAAATTATGATATTTTTTATTAATCTATTTCCATATTTCGCTAATTTGTATGCAGGTGCTGTATTATATGATACTACTGGTCTTACGGGTATATCTGTTTTGTGTACTTTGGGTTGTCCGTATAGGCGTGGACATTGTGGGTTCATTACTGAAAGGTTGTGTTTTTGGTATTTATCTTTAATAAGTGTACAAGAATTTAGGATTGCGTTTACGTCTGCTGTGAATTTAGGTGTGGGATCTTTTTTAATAAGGTAACGTTACTGAGTTCAGCACATTTTCGACTTTGTCTATATATTCAGATTTGTTTAAAATTACCGTGCTATTTCCTTTATCTGCTTTTGGAGATTATCAGATTGTTTTCTTTTTGATTTTATTTTTAATTGATTTTACAATGTGTGTGCTTCGCTTGAATATTTACCCTCAGTAGTTGCGTTTTTAATGATTTTAGCACACAAGTATTTCTTACTATAATCTGATGGAATTGCCATGTCGGTATCTATCGCAAGGTTTTCATAATCTTTTAAGTTAACTGGTAAATTTGGGCAGTACTAAACCTTTATTAAGCATATATTTATTTCTGTGTCAGTAAATTCTACATTAGAGGTGTTTATTACCTTATCATAAAAATCGGTGTGGATGATTTTACACTATTGACTTTTAGAGATTGATTTTCCTTGTTTTTGTTCCCAGTATGTTAATTTTTTTAAGCTGTTTTGGTAAGTTGTGAATATTTTATTATTTACCATTAGGGTAGTTTCATTATAAAGACAATCGAATTCAATAGGGGTGTAGTTGTGATGTGAGTGCAGTGTGTACATAAAATAAATAATTACTAACGTTATCTCGAATGCTGTACCATTTTTTTCATCTCCTGTGTCGTCCAAGTTCTACGGGCTGCTGCTACTGCTAGGGTGGCTGCTCTGGTATCCGTCTTCGTCTTGATGTTGATGTAGTTAGGTACTAGGTCCCGTTTCTTACATTCCCGGTTGAACCATAGATGTTGTGAAGCCATTCGACGTTTTAAATTCAACTTTTTGTATAATCTCTTCAGTGTCGCTGTGTTTGCACTTTTTATTATTTCTAATTTTGAAACTGTTAATTCGTGGTGGAATTCCATTTTAATGATTTAATAAAACAAATTTGTAACTATCCCATATATTGGCGAATTATCCACTAAAATCTCGAGAATTACAAATAATGATAAATGTAGAACAGCCTTTTACAATGTAAATTCCTTAGGAAAAATTTTGATCAACAATAAAGACAAGAGAGAAAACTAGATAACTCAGGGGTTTATCAAGTTAATTGCTCTAATTGCCCGTCACAGTACATAGGCCAAACGGGTAGAGCGTTCAAAACACGCATTAAAGAACATTTCACCAATTGGGTTAACGATAAAGGTGAACTTTCGAACGTTGCATTGCACCTACTAGATAACAAACACTCGTTTGACAAAGACAGAGATGTGAAAGTCCTACACACGTGCGTGAAAGGACAAAAATTAGACAGACTAGAATCAATGGAAATAACCCGTCTAACTAATAAAAGTTGACCCAATAATTTGTCATGAATAAACAACTAGAATCATTTGTAAAGTCACCATATTATACCCATTATAATTTTATCATCCGATCCAATGTAATAATGTATATTCCTTCCTAACTAAAAACATATCATAATGTAAATGCACTTAAAAAGTACATCTGGACATCACAATTGAGATGGGAAACCTAAAGTAAACTCATTAACAATCAGTATTCACCAACCTTTCATTATATAAATACATTGTCAATTCATATTTATAGAAATGCAACTGTAACCCATCTTAAATATCAAATAAAATAAATAAATATTCCAGATAGATATATAAAATAGTAATACCAATAAATTAAAAGTAATTTTTACCCTGTAACTATTAAAATCATGCAACAATACTGATGAATATAATTAAAGTAAAATCATTGTTTACCACCCCTAACATCCCCAAAAATAGTATATAAGCCGTAGGTTAACAAACATTTGTACTAGTCTGAAGATGGCCGTCATAGGCTGAAACCGGTCCAGTCAAAATAATAAAAGTGGAATAAAGTTACAAATTTGTTTTATTAAATCATTAAAATGGAATTCCACCACGAATTAACAGTTTCAAAATTAGAAATAATAACATTAATGCTTAACTTCAATGTTTCTAGTAAATTATTCAAAAATAGCGAACACAAAAGCTATTCCACTAATTGTCACACAGTTTCAGCCTTTCGTGATGTTTTCTGCTATAAATTGTTCAATAAATTGGTTCGTTCAAAAATGACTCAGTTATTTACAGAGCTTCGGTTAAGTTTGCTGTAGGAACGGCTGGATTTTGTTATTGACTTAAGGTTATTTTGTCATATCGTCGCTGGAAAGGTAAAAGGGCTTAGCCGACACTTTGGTCAAAAATGAGTCCCTTTACCCTATGGATTTTTTTATCTTCTCCGAAAAAAAAGGTTTTCGTAATGTATTTAGAATCACGTAAGAAATAATTTTTTTTTTAAAGAGTTGCAAATTTTTTAATATAGATGTTTTGTTTCATATTTGGCACTACATGCAATATGGCGAATAAATACAATATTCTCAAATTTGTCACACTATGCAATAAAGGTATATCAACCATACCAAGCAATAGAAAAAAATATATATCCAAGTGTTTATTATTACTTCTAAAATATTACAAAACAATTTACACACTGAACAATCACAACCACGCTCGTTCACGAAATGGTCAAAATGACAACATACTAACCCGACTGCAGTTACTAAATAGCTCGTAACTGGCAGCACTGTTCGATTTATGACAATGCAGAGCTCACAGTAAGGAATTAGCTGAACATAAAATACATATATGGCCCACATAGATCTTTATGATGATTACATTACTGTGTTCCAAATTTGGAACAATATGCGGTAAAGGGTTAATATAATAATATTCAGTTTTTAACAGTTTTTGTTTGTGCATCGAAAGCTCTGACCTCGTTTGATTCTGAAGATTCTTGTGGAGCTTCAGTAATCTAAAATATATGTTCCATTTAGGAGAAGGCTTGACTCAAGCGACACAAGTTCGGGACTTTTTTTTATCTATTTGTCGCTGTAAGTTAATTAGTGAGAGCATTAAGTTACCTGATTTACTCTTTTTTGTCAAAATCCAACCAGGTACTGAAAACTTAAAGTGCTCTGTTGTAAACTTCATAAAATAGTGCTTCAGTTATATTAGTACATAGACTTATTATTTTGCAATAACTAGCCTGTTTTATATTTGTTGTTACTTTTCACGCTTACCCGAATCGACGGCGTATAAAATAAGGTTTGTAATCTAGAGTTAAATATACCTCGAATCATTAACTTAATCAACTGAACAGCGTGAATGATCAATTTATCGAGCGTTGGTAGTCAATTAGCGAGCACTTAATGGTTTAATGAGCGATTTGTGGGGATGACGTGCAAAAAAACAATACTAACTTATTGTTAGTTCCACGTTCTCCCGCCAGAGTGCTTTCTTCCATTATTAAAATGTAATAGCCGCTATGAAATCATGGAGGTCCCGTTTGTTAAACGCTCAAAGACAAATATTTGGTTTTGTGCAAAAGTTTGTGGAATAAAGAGGTAATAAGTTTTAGATAAATATTTGGATTCAATATAAGGTGTACTACCCTCAATTTCATTAATGTCAAGGTTTAGATATGATATTTAAATAAGATACTACTTTAAAGGTTTATACTAAATTAAAAAATAAAATGCTAAATAAAAACATACAGAGTGGTAGATAGCTAAGTTTCACCCTGGTAAAAGACAACCATTGTAAACCTTAACGTTGCTTGAAATGGCTTTAGCCGTATTTAGTGACCAGATCTAAATAGTAAATTACTTAACTTTCCTCTTCCTCATATCATATAAATAAAAAATAACAAAATTTACCTGGAAGTAATTATTTAAGTTACTAATAATAATAATTAGGTAAATATTTGGTAGTTAAGGTACAAAGTTAAGAATATTTTTTTTAAATATTTCCACCTATAGCTATTTATGTCGTTTACGGGGGAGAAGTCCATTAAATATCACAGTAAAAAAAATCATATGGGTATCTCCAGTAAAGAAAATATAAAATACATATTTCGGGTATCCATCTTCCGTCGGATATCCCCGACTCCCGCCTTCCTCTAATGACGTTTTGATGCGCGCCAAAACGTTTTTCGTATCCGCTTTAAAGTGAAACATCTGTGGCTTACATCTATTTTGCAAAATATGATGCTGACATGCTTATATTGTTATATCAATCATCACTCTACTTATTATGGGCATCATTCACTACTCTCCAAAATGTCGAGACTTGTTAACTCAAGCCATGGTCTTGAAAGTTTTGGCACCAGTCTAAATGATTTTTGTCATTCCTTAAGATAACAATATACGAAGAATACAATGTATTATGTCTTACATCATTGAATCTGTCAAAAGCTTATACAGACTTCGATTTGAATGTTCTATCAAATGTATATTTCTGTCATTGCTTCATTAAAATACAATGTATCTGCTGTTCTTTCTCTGTTGCTCTTTTTTTTCATTTCGTGTTGTGTAATTTTTGTAATTGAACAGCTTACAACTGATTCTCGTCCCGTCAGCGTTTGGTTAAATTTAAAATTAGATTGTTTAATCAGCCGACATCCACAACTGTCATTAAATGGCCTATCACATTTCATTTGTTGGTGTGTGAATTTCCTTTGAAAAACGAAAATAACTTTTTTTTACCGCTTTTTAGGATGAGCTTATCTTTTAGGGGTTTATCTGTGATCTTTAAAAAACGCATCAAATACTAATATTGAAAACAAATATGGAAATTAAAATTTAAAAAAAAAACTGTATTTTTTTTTGTTCTGATAAATTACGAAAATCGGAAACTATTAATTATTCACCATTATCCATAAATGATATATTTATTGCTGTTAAAGAGACCTGCCCATAAAATAAAGCGGAGTCCTACTGGATTAACCTCTGTAGCGAAATCACTCCTGTATAAAAATAATTGGACGGTTTTCACCTTTTTTAATATATAATCTACATAAAAACGAAACCATTAGAAAAAAAAAAAAACTTTTTTTATTCTCAATTTCTTTTAGGAATTCTTATTTTTAGCTCAAACCTTGCAGGTACACTTTAAGATTTCATCAAAATTCTGAACTCTATTGAAAAATCGTTCTCTTTTACTTATCTCGACTGAAAATAAAATAATGAGGGCTCTAGATATCATTTCTCGGCATATTTTCGGCATATCTAAATGCTGAAAACCTCTTCAGCCTTTTCCCCATCTTCTCTTTTACTTCCCGTCCTTTGTCTCTTAGCTCGAGGAATCAATAGGTGAAGACAAATTAATAATAACGAGAAAGAAGTTTGTTGAAGAAGACTCGAGTTTTCTCTCCGTATTTCTGAAATTAAGGCTCTGGCTATCTGAGAGATAAAAGGAAGTCTAGAGACGAAGGACAGAGAAAAGGAACCACTCAAGTTAATGTGAAACGTGGTGACTTTTTATCTAATTTTAGTGTTACAGTTGTTACTTTCGGAAGATATTTTTCGTACGTTTATAATAACGGAAATGTGTTCTTGTAGTAGTTTTTCAACGGAAAAGAAACTAAAGGATCTTGTATACACAAGGAACAAAAAATACATATCATTCTCCGTGACAGTGGACAGGCTGGACAAAATTGTGGATTGAATTTCTTTCGGAAAATGGTGAGGAGTTTGTTTTTTTTATTGTAATATAAACATAAATTATATTTTTACGTATATTTTACAAAATAATTCACGTAAGAGCAATTTTGTTCATGTACACCAAAGGGAAATATAAATTCTTTTTCCCGAAAACCGAGTCACAATTTTTACTCCGATAGGTAATATTTCATTTGATTCTGTTTATAAAATGTTTCCTTTAAAATATAAACATATTAAATATAAAATTGTATTTGTTCTGATTGGTGAACACAGTGAAATTTGATAACAAGATTATTGTTACATTATTTAATGGCCTGGTTTAATATATTATGAATTTGAGATGTTTTAAAACTAGTTGTTATAAACTTATTTCCATTTCACATTAGTTTGTAGTGTTCCTGATTTTCCTTAAGAATTTTCTCCTCGCACAATTTAAAAAAAAG
Organism: Drusus annulatus; assembly: GCA_022651775.1. Classification (NCBI taxonomy): domain Eukaryota; kingdom Metazoa; phylum Arthropoda; class Insecta; order Trichoptera; family Limnephilidae; genus Drusus; species Drusus annulatus. The sequence continues at coordinate 1,141,584 of JAGWCC010000033.1, forward strand.
TTGTTTGCTTAAATATAATTTAGACTTTTGGTCTTGAAAATCGTTTGATAAGTGATTTTGAAATTCACAAAAGTTGTCTTTACATTTTATGCATCCCACTTGCAATTAGCACAAACACAATAGAAGTTTGCTTGTATAAATGATATCTTTTGAAACAAACTGTTCGTATTTAGGGTCACATCATTTCTACAATCAAAACTTTCCCATGCACTTGGACCACAATGAATGTCTGTTTATTGCTTATACCGACGAGCGTAATACCAAGGCCAAAAGCCTCTGTAGTTTTTGTGACTCATTCTCAATCATTCTCTGTGACTTGGCAACAGTTCCTGGATAGCATATTTACGGCCAACGAGGAGTATTTTGTTATTTTCTTACTGAAAAACAAATATCGCAGTGTTTCCCCACAAGGGCATGTTTCGAGTATGAAGTGGATATATTATTTCGGACGACAAACAAGATTAGCATTTGAAAAATCTCGCAAAAACGCTGCACGAAACATGTTTGAGATAATTTTTGACAGTTTAAAATATTTATCAAAAATTCCGCTCGCTTTTTGCCAACACTGTGCAAGCAGTGAGGCAAGCCGAGTGCTCACCCTTTCGTTTGTCGCAATGTAAATAGAGTAGTTATTTTTCGCAATGTATCTGACCAAAAAGGAATAAATCCAACACACAAAATAGATTACTATATAGAGGATTGAAATATCATAATGCGCTGCCGGAAACCATCAAAATCAATAAATTCAAAAAGCCTGTAAGAATCTTTTTATGGTTTTAAAGTTTATTTTGTAGAACTCCATTTTAATTTTTGGTTTTTTTATTTTAATTAAACAATAATTATTATTATTTTAAATTTTAAAAAACAATTTTAAGTTAAAAGTTCTGCGATGTAATTATTTTTACGCGTGACAGGTGTTTCGCCTTCTGAGGGCATTTTCAAACTTTCCTGTAAAAATCATTTAAAATACATATAAATCAAACTGATGGCCTTCATGGTCGAGTGGTAAGACCTTCGACTACGAATTCAAAGGTCGCGGGTTCAAGCCCGGCGTGCGCCAATAAGTTTTATTTAATTAATATGCGTCCTAACACATTAAATTCGTATTAAAATAATAAAGTATATTTGCGACACGTTCCAGAGTGGTAGATACTCCAAGTATCGCACTGGTAAAGGACCACCATTCAGAATCGAAACGTTGCTTGAAATGGCCTTAGCCGTGTTTGGTGGCCAGATCTGAATAGCCAGGTACTTCCCAACCTTCCTCTACCCAATCTCCTTCCCTCCCCACTACTTTCAGCCTCACAACATATCATATTTGGGGATGCCATAGTCTCACTGGCTCTAGACGGTTGGGAGCAGTTGAGACTCTTGTGCGGTATTCATATATAAAAAAAATATAAAAATAATGAAAACGAGTGTATAAGTTGGAATAGTATTAAATCAAAAAGTGAATGAAATAATCACGTACTTTGTAAGCTTTATTTTACAAGTAACTAAAATGAAATAAATAAAACTAATACATTAAGTTTGTGGCATATTATGAGAAACATGAGGCTTGCTTAGCATTTTTTCCAACCAGTTTCAACATGAATATTAGTTTTAAATAACAACACATCGGTATTCTGTATATTTTTATTTTATTAGGGAGGGGGGCAGCTGATCCAATATAATATTTGTATTTTATAGATACATTGCAACAAGCGAAGGATTCAAAATAATAACAAGAAAGGCTTACATTTTGTTTAAAGAATGATCTTTATAGCCGAGCAGTCATGATAATTGTCTTCTAATCCAAAGGTCGCATGAATTCGTAATGTGTTTATTCACATGAAATTTAAATAAATGAGTATTTTTCGGTAAGTTCCAGAGTTGTAGATACTTCCCAATCTTCAACTTTCCCATCTTCTTTCTCTCATCCCACTCCTCATCCTTACAAAATACCCCAATTAAGGATGCCATTGTTACACTACATCTGAGTTTTATATACTCTTGTGCAAAATATACAAAACAAATGTCTTGATCTTACATCAAGTCTTTTTTTGTATTTTTATTTCTTGTTTAAAAAAGTAAAATTTTAACGAGGCACTTTAAAAAATATTTATTTCAGAAACTAGAAAGTTACAAATACTTGGGTTTTTCTTTTCAAGATCATATTTTTCGTTTATCACTTTTGCGTTTATTACCATGTTTAAAGTAACCTTAAAAATTATTAATATGGTAATTATTTAAATAATAATTAATACATAAAATTAATATGAAACAGAAAAAAAGGCAGAAACTAAAAAGAACAATAGTCATGACCGAGACTCAAACTCGGAACCTTTACTCTAATGTAAAGAGTAGAAGTTCCAATCAGTGGCGGCTCGTGACTTTTTACTATGCTAGAGTGCTAAGATTGAAAAATACGTCGTTAAATGATTTTTATTTTTTTGAAAAAAAAATTGTATGAAGTTTTTCAGGATTTTTCAGTTTTGGTGGTGCACTGCACGGTTTTTGAAAAATCTTCATACAACAAATTGAAATTTCGAAAAAAAATAACAATTGTTTTCGGCTACAATTACATCAATAATGACATTTTTTTCAATCTTAGCACTATAGAAAACTAAAAAGCCACGAGCCGCCACTGGTTTTAAGTTTAGTTTTTAATTTCTGGCTTTTTTCTGTTTGATATTTGTGTTTAAGATTATTAATATGATTTAAATATTCAAAAATAAATAGCACTAATGCTTTAAAGTAAATTCTAATTTTAATATTAATATGTGAGAATAAAAATATATGATACAAAATTGAATGAAAGAAGAAGTCGAGGACGCCTGAGGAAGACATGGCACGATCAAGTAATTCAAATACTTGAATCGGGCCACGTGAAGACTCAGAATAACAGAATAGTATGTATGAGACGGTGTATGAATGTGGACGAAGCAAGGAGTGTGTGCCAATACAGAGTTGTATGGCAGTCCGTCCTATACCTACCCTACCCGTGCGGAGAAACGGCGTGATGGTCAATTAGTTAGTTTATTGTTATATTATTCGTTTTTTTCTCACTTTTTAGACGGATCAGTTTGAAAATTCATTTAAAGGACTTAAAAAATGTCACTATAAGTAAAATCAATAAAGCAAAGCTAAAAAAAGATAAAGATACGTCACCTCATGCAAAATCTAGACCAGGGTTTTAGACACAATAAACAAAATAGCAGGTATTTAAAATTCAACAAACGTAGTAATTCCGAAATCAACCTTTCATCGTAAGTGACAGTATAAGTATTTTTAATTTACTTATTGAGTAAGTCGATATCATTGATAAATCGTAAGGTACTAAATACGATAGCGAAAGTTAAAATTTAAAAATCTCTGGCAATATCACAAGACGAAATATGTAGCAATTTTGTTTAATTTAACCCTTGTTTGTCCCTTTTCATATAAATTGCAAAAAATCTAATACCGTTTTGTTTCCCAGACTAATGCAAGTACCAAAAGAAATAGCTCGACAAAAAGGAACCTTTGTCTCTTATTTTGTCTTTATTGTTTGGGATATCATGTCGTGTTCTGTTTAACCTTTATGTGACTGAAGAAAACTACACCTTTTTAAAATTGATATGAAGGTTTCTTTAACAGTATATAATTTGCTGAAGTTTGCTGGACCACTTTTATAACGTAATACATTTCTATTCAGTTCAAGTCTTGGGGAAGTAGGTGGGAAAACACCCAGTACCATATTTTCTTAGGCTTTTTAATTCAGTATGTGATTAAAAATAGTATTTAGTACACAGGTGATATACTTTAAACACAACACTACATCATATTTATCATTTAAAATCAGATAAAATGATTAATAAATATGGACAAGCTTCAAATTTCATATAAAGCGCATGAGGGTACCCGGGTACCCTTTCAGTCATCAGAAGGTGTTTACTTAACTTAAGCTCCGCTCACATATCACCCTTCACATATCCAACGGTTATGTTTAATTATTCATTTTCACTGTTGTGGAGAAGTCAGGAAGTTTCAGCCGGTTAGACTTACTGGAACATTAAAAAAATCTATGTTGAAAACCGAAAGGTGTACCTGGGTACCCCTCCAGTCACATAAAGGTTAAGCCTAATTCGGTTCAGTTCGGCGTGCTTTTGGAGCAAAAAACTCACAAACGTCTTACTTACATCGCACCCATAATTATGTCACGAATAAGCGCTATTTGTGGGAAATTTTATGTTTTGGCAATTTATTGTTTTTGCCTTTTGTTTTACCTTTTTTTTGAGTAGTGATTATTCTGGATGATAATTTAATAAAACCCTTATTGGTGTCTGCGTATAAGAACTGTTAAATAATTGTTAATCATTACCAGGACGAGCTTTTTAGTCAAGCGGTTAAGATCCTAGACTCGCGGGTTCAAATCTTGGCGTAGGTAAATTAATTTGATTCAAACAATTTGTGTTATTTCACATTTAATTAATACAAACGTATCTATCGTATATTCGCAGTATGTTCCAGGGTTGTAGATACTCTTAGTATCACCCTGGTGAAAGACCACCATTCAGAAACGAAACGTTTGGTGGCCAGCTCTCAATAGCCATTTCCTAACCTTCCCTAACCCCATATCCTTCCTTTCCCCACTCTATTCCGCCTCACAACATTCCCATATTAAGGTAGCCTTAGTCCCACTGGCTCCGGATAGTTGGGAGCAGTTTGTACTCGTGTGCGATATTCACATAGAAAGTACGTCAAAATGAATTTCATACACGTTATTTTGGAAAAGAATCGTACAATATTAACATTACAAAAGCGACTATTCTAGAGCTTGGTTGGGGTGCTATTTTATTTCCGCTCTATTCTCCATAGTGTCAGTCATCGAACTTCAGTTTACCAGTCAGTAGCCGAATTTAAAAATGCGTCGGGTTCTCAAACAGCCGTCGTGGATTCAATTAATGAGCTAGCTTTATCATAAAAAATACACAAACTGACCAAAACTTGTAAGTCTAATAACATTTTTAGAGGTTTCTTTTCATTCAAAATAATTCCTTGTAAAGCCTTTAAACTAGTTATTCCTTATGATTGTTACAATTTCTATGATAGCCTTCTTCATGATTTTAAGTTATGATAAGTGTAAATTAGAATTTGTGCACATTTTTTATAACTTAAATTATGTGGAATATCATTTTTTTATGTGTTATTTTTTTTACAGTTTTTTGTATCACCTGTAAAATTTGTTTTATGTGGGATACCAGGTTTTGTTTTGTCACGTGCGATATTTATATAAAAAATAAAACATAATTGTACGTTTATTTAGTTAGTGCGGTGATAACTTGAAAAAGTTTGTTTCATATTTTTATACACGCTCTGCAAACAGAAAGATATTCCCCTTTTCTCCCGGAAACATTTTGAAAAATGTAGCTCGAACTAATAGCTTTTGGTGAACCTCAGTTGCTATTGATCTATAAATTAATGATAACATATTATGACAGATATTATCAATGGAAGAGGCACATTGCCAACATTACTTCATTGAATTATCCACCTATTTTGATAGTGAGCCAATAAAAGATTAATAAACTGAAAAATACGGTTAGTCATTAGTAAAATTATACGTACTATGTACATTCTAGAAATAATGAATCATTGAAAACGGATGATGATGTTGTTTTTTATGCATTCAATTGAAACCTTTGTACAGTTATTATAATGATTGTTATTTTTAGATACTTTTTACATAATATTTTAGTAATAAAATTACCTCTAAAGCGCTTACAAAATCTGTTTTTAGTACTTTGAATTTTTTATTGGTTTGCCAAATTAATATATTTTTTATTTTGCCACTTAGCATCTGAATTGCAAAAATAAAAAAAAAACAGCACCTTTGTAAGATTATTGATTCCATTAAAACAAATACAATTTCGTACAAGTTTACTTTTGACAAATAATTTTACAAATTCTGCTTTCTTAAGCAAAATTCATGAAAAAACTATGAAACGTAACAAAACGTGTATTACAGCTATAAATTGCATTGACAATGCACCTTCTTATGTTGTTTTTATATTTGAGAAAACATATTGATAACATTTTTTCATCACTCATATATTACATTTGAAGCAAATAACATTTGATTTTAAATTACGTTTTTTGATATCATTGTTTGATTAAAATATTATATTTGGAATAAAAAATGTGTAGTCTTGGATCGGTCAAAAAAATATTGACAGAAATGCTGCATAATTTCATGACACTATAGTTCACCGTTTGAGAGATAGTACTCTTTTATCCGAACATGCTTTGACATTAAGATGAAAGTGAATTTATAGAAATCTAAAATATGAATTTTAGATTTTCATTTCGTATTTATTTACTTTGCCTGAAGATGTCACGGACAAACGACGAAACTAGTTGGCAATAAAAAAATAAAAATATACTATTTGTAACCATAGACATAAAATACAAGGGACCTCATATTTATACGACTCTTACGAAAAATGTAGCTCCACTAATGTTGCACCACTAAATGTTTCACCCGCGTATGAAAAGGATAACCATTTAAAGAATATGTGTGTGCGGAAGAGATAGCCATATGAAGCGTCTTTCGAATGTCTCGTTGACTTGGTTTAGTGCAACCAGGCGCGTTGTCTCAGTAACGTTTCTACATTATTTAATTCATCTAAGGTTGTAACTGACTAATTAACCATCAAGCTGTTTCTCTGCGGAGGTAGGCAGATAGAATGGACCTCCATACAAATCTTTCTTGACATACACTTCTTGCTTCATTCACATTAATTTTTTTATTTTATTTTTTATATGAATACCGCACAGGAGTCTCAACTGCTCCCAACCGTCTAGAGCCAGTGAGACTATGGCATCCCCAAATAGGGTATGTTGTGAGGCTGAAGGTACTGGGAGGGGAAAGAGATTCGGAAGAGGAAGGTTGGGAAGTACCTGGCTATTCAGATCTGGTCACCAAACACGGCTAAAGCCATTTCAAGCAACGTTTCAATTCTGAATGGTGGTCTTTCACCAGGGCGATACGTAGAGTATCTACCACTCCGGAACGTGCCGCAAATATACTTTTTATTATTTTTATATGAATTAAATGTGTTATGACACATATTAATTAAATAAAAGTTATTGGCACACGCCGAATTTGAACCCGCGACCTTTGGATTCGTAGTCGAGCGTCTTACCACTCGACTATGGAGGCCGTCAATCATAAATGCCCATAAATCATCTCATACATACTCTTCTGTTATTCTGACTCTACACATGGCCCTATTCAAGTATTTTTATTAGACCGTGCCATATCTTCCTCGAACCTCCCCGACTTCTTCTTCCATTCACTTTCTTTTCAATAGTTGTAACCCGTGAAAAATCATGGAATTTCAACATCGCTTGCCAAGAAAAAAAAAACTACCTTTAATCAACAGATTTCAAATATAAAATAATATTTGCTAAAAACACTAGACACAGGTACTAGGTAGGTACTTTATTAGGTAGGTAGGGATTGTAAAATAATGTTTTTTATTTGATAATTTCAACTAACATCAGTTCCAAATTTTAGATGTTCACATTCGTACGTATAACGTACTCACAGGAGAAATTCTTTATAGTTAATTCTATGAAAAAAACTATTTCCTTAGGGAGTGATGTTTGAATTCAAATGGTTCATTATTTTTTAACGAATCATTGTCAAACAAGACCATAGTCGATTTAACTGATGCTAATGTTTCGTTTTTCATACTCGAAGTAAATAGCACAAAAATGTATACATTCGTAAAACGTGTACTACAATCAGTATACTGATGATATTTTTCTTTTTTCCTCTACTTCCTCACTTGTTTTCTTATGCCTTACATATTCCTCAAATAAGAGAGCCACGTTCCCTACTTCGAAGAATTTCCCCCCTTACTTCTAGTAGTGTGATTCTTGTTGAGTATCACATACGAATATTACAGATCGAGCAGAATTTTCTGTAGAAGTTAGTGAGCGGTTCGTTGTCCCCTGTGATTCAGGCTCAGGAATATGAGAGAAGAATAGAAGAGAGGAGAAAGATGGAGTAGGGGATCAATACAAGAACAAGAACACTTATTCAAATAGCTCTCGATGGAAAATATACTTTGTATATATTTTAGTTCTCGGAGATGGCGATTTTTTGATTTCTCTTTCGGGAAAGTTTGGAAAACGTCTTGTGGTCTTGAAGTTTTCTACGCAAAACTAAAACGGAAAAATAAGAATTTTCACTAAATGAGATTTTGAGTGTAACCGGTTTTACACAACGGATACTGTACAGACCAAAAAGAATTATTCCCTGACTTTGCCTTTTTTAATATTTAATTATTTATTTTTACATTATTAACTATTAAACCATTTTATAATTACAAAAATAATACAAAACACGAAATAGAAAAAAGAGCAACAGAAAAAAACAGCACATACGTAATATTATAATGAAGAAATTGAAAAAAAGGACAAAATATACATAAAAAAGAACATTCAAGTCAAAGTCAAAGTTTTGGTAGAGTCGTAAAGAATCATAAAAAATATTTAGACTGGTGCAAAAAATTTCAAGACCATGGCTTGAGTTAACAAGTCTTGGCAATTTGGGCAGTGGGGAACGATTCCCATAATTAGTAGAGTGATTGAAAAACAGAAAATCATTGTTTTTAAGTCTTCGGCAAGGAATGTTGAACTGGGTGACTTGCAACAAAGAAGGTGACTCAAAAACACAATTAATAATTTTGGAAATGCAAATTTAATCAAAGGTTTTCCCACGCTTCTTCTAATGAAGATTTTTTTTGTATATATTATGAAAAACATTAGCTTAACTACCCTAAACTGATAATTACTAGACGTATGATCTATGGTTATTTGAAAAAAAAAAGATTTTTCTTATTTACATTTTCCATTTCGAATCCAGAACCCCAAACAAGCTTATGAAATTGATTATCTATTCAAGGATAAATTTCAGTATTTGAAAATGTTTGATCAGAGTGGTAGATACTTAAAGTATCGCCCTGGTGAAAGACCACCAATCAGATTCGAAACCTTGCTTGAAATGGCTTTAAGCCGTGTTTGGTGACCAGATCTGAATAGTAAAGTACTTCCCAACCTTCCTCGTCCCCATCTCCTTTCCTTCCCCACTACCTTCAGACTAACAATATACCCCAATTGGGGATGTCATCGTCTCACTGGCTTGGTTTGGAGCAGTTGAGACTCTTGTGCGGAATTGATTATAAAAATAAATAGATAATAACTCAATGTAAGGGAAAATTGAGCTTACGTCAAGTGCACAAGAAACATCAAAAATACCATTTGGTAGGTACTTTATTATGTAGGTAGGGGTTTGAAAAGTTTATTTTCTAAATTTAATAATTTTAATTAGCATCAGTTCCAAATTCAAAAATTATCACGCCTGTTCACATATACCTGTACGTACGAGCTCATGGAGTAATTTATTTACAATTGATATTTTACAATTATTAGAATGGTTTTAAAGAGAAGGTTCTATGGTAAAATTACATGAAGTACTTTTGCACCTATATACATAATAAATACTTTAAAACGTTTACTCTATTTCCGTTCTATCAAAGGGGTAATACCAATATGGAGACGTTGCCAGTTAACGCTTTCGCAAGAGTTTTCTAGAAAGAGGTCATTCAAGTTATCAGCAAATTCAAGTTGTCGCTCGTGGGGATGCAGGATGCAGGGGAGGCTTCGATCCGTTTTCTACCGGAAACGGAACACAAACTTTAAAAACCCACATCTGAAGGCTGCGCCGGAATCAGGCTTTAGCGCTTATCTTGCAACCGGAAGTTTGTTTGTTTATCAACGCGACTTCCGACGGGAATTTATTTATTATTCTAATGATAAAATAAAAGTGTGAAATACTGCAGTGCTGGAGTTTCTTTATGGTTTTTTTTTTCTTCTCAAAATAGCATTTTTTTTATTATTTCTAATTTTGAAACTGTTAATTCGTGATGGAACTCCATTATGATCATTTAATAATACAATAAAATAAAATCCTTCGTCCCAGATGTGACATAGACTCAATAAGTGTTTATTCCGGGCATTGATAGTAGGTATATATACCAAAAGTTTCATAAGGTGAAACCGGTCAGGTCTTAGTAAAAAATAGTGGAATAATGTAAAAAAAATGGTAGGTATTACTTACTAGTTCTAGATGCGATGTATTCAATGAAGTAATGGGAGATAATGCGTTTTATTACCATCTATGGTAGAAAAAAAAATGAAACTATTGTTTTTTTTCTGAAATAGGCTTAATAAAATAGTACTAAATAGGCTAGATAAAGTTAAAAAAATGGTATTATTAAAATCACACTAAATGTGTTTATAGCGGGATTTCAACCGGGGCGTTGCATCGTGTGTTCAATCCCTATCCTAACTAAATCCTCCATCATTGCACAAGCAACATCTTCCGCTTATTATGATGGTAGTAGGAGTTTTTCAAATATTGTCAGGTTATTCGCAAATCGGAAATGTTTGTTTTTATAATTTTTTTAAAATGGTGTATTTTATTTGCTATAAAAAAGTTTATTTTCATATAGTTTGCTTAGCAGATAGAAAAGTACGTACTTAGTTGATATATGGATATTGTTTAGCTTTTATTACATCTTGATGCATTAAAAGGGAGCTTATAAGGCTGGTTACTTCGAAAACGTGAATTTTGAAATAAATAAAAATGTAAAACATACATCCCCTCAGTTCGAGATTCAATTCAACCCGAATAACTGCTTTTGCTTAGAAGATTTTTTTAGCTTAGGATGAAGTCATCTTTGAAAATTTCACTCTATTTAAAAAATTCTTGGATCGCAAAGTCACCATTACATAAAAAAGCTAGTCAGAGACATCCCTTATAAAAAAAATTTCTCTGCCCGAGTTTTGTAGAAAACGAGAGATTTGTCAAATTCTCTGCAGGTTTTATCCCATGGATCGGAGCCAAATTCCTCCCCCAAGCTGTAAACACATTTTACACGTTGACGCTTTCATTTCTGAACATGGTTGAATATCCTCATTCTGAAACATTTTTATTCTTGAATATTCTCTTTTACGAAAATGGTCTTCTTTTATAAGCATTCAAGAGGTCGTAGGTACTTGCTTAATTTCCTATTAGAGGGTGTAACATTTCTGAAAACGGAGGTTTGCCCAAGGCTAACATTTGAATTCATTCTGATGAATCTGTAACAATAATTTACTTTGTAAGACTTTGTAGATTCCCGCAAGGTACAACTTCCGTCGTACCTTGCTGAATGTAATTGCGTAATAACTCACTTGCGTTCTACAAAATGATGTTTCTGTGAATTACATTTTCTTTTCAGACAATGTCTATTTATATATATGTATATTTTTGATTCGTGTATGAAAGGCATAAGTAGTTTTTCTGAAATAGATACTTATATTCGCAGTTTTTGAATTGTTTTTTTCTCCCTCGTGAGACTAAAACAAGTTGGATTGAGAAATTTTAAGATTTTTTTACCATTTTATTGTATTTTCGTGTAGCTGAATATATTTCCTTCCAAATAAGAAAAAAAAGTCACATGATGTTTTCCTGTAAATACAAACAGTAATGTCACTTTGAAAATCGATTTTTTTCAACCGTACTAACGTAAGCAAAATATTTATTACTCAACTTGTACCAAACTTAACGCAATGCAAAATATATTTTGAATTGAATATTTTGTTAGCATGCGATTGTGTTTCATTTAAATATGCAAAGAACAGGTTTTAAATGATAAACACTCCTGAAAAGATAATGGAAAATATCCTGGTCTTATAGGACCCTCTAACACACTAGAGGACTAGAGGTTATTATGTGAGTAATTTATATATTTTTGATTGTTAAAAATTGACCTTTACCATTTTCATTCTTACCGTAAAACGTTTTCCATAATTTCCAAAAGGTTTTTTAGCAAAAACAATTAAAAGAACACGTACGATAAGATATGAAAATATTCAAATGAATTTTTTGATTTGTAAGACTCTGCCTTTTTTGAGAATGCTCTTCACCGATGTATTTCTGACATACTGCGTCCTCGTAAAACCGAAAAGTACTGTATAATCAAAATGATTGAACAATTGCTTAAACAGTTTCCATAAACGGAAATATATAAATAATAAGATTAAAAAAAACATAATTACATACTCCCATAGAAATGAGTAAATAAATGCTTGTTGGTCTCCTGTCTCCTGTCTCCAGAAGGCCATAAAATGAGACTACATCTAGGCAGCCATGAAATTATTGCACTGAATATAAAATTCTTTGTGATGGTAACTGATCTAAATTAAAACTAACGTGGCCAGTTTATGAAAACCTTTTTACTCCTAAGCCCCAGACAGGCCAAAGAAACTGAAAATCTATTTATGAAAGAATTTCAACATTCGAAATTATTTGATCAATTTCACCCGAAGTAAGATAAAATTGACCATACTTCTGTAACACAGATGCGTTGACAACACAATTCTATCAGTTTATCTCTTCAATGTGTTAAAAGTGTGTTAATTTTTTTTTAAAATTTATAGTCTTATTCTTAATAATCAGTTAAATTTGTCCGATAGTCCAATATTAGGTATATTTCCCGTAAACTCATAAAATTTCTTACTATTATTTTATCACCTTCTCTAGACGTTTTGCCTCTTTCATATCATACTATCTTTTTTTCCCTGATGACGCTTAGGCTAAGCAAAACCGATCGGTCATAAAAATTAAAATAAAATCTGAGGTCTTATACAAAGTTATTATTTCATTTTCTTAAAATATTAATGCTTTTTCAAATGTCACTTTTTTAATGAGAAAAATAGCTCTGTAAGTCCTTTGTTCTGTTTAACTTTACCTTAACTATGATGTGTAACGACTACACATTGCTTCTAATAACTTTAATATCTCTATAACCGTCATAAATACTGTCTTCAGATTTTAGCTATTCCTCCATAATACATTAACGCATTGGATGAAAAAATAGTGTTTTTTTTAATTAGCACTTATCGGGCACATACGAGGTATTTTGAGAAAATCGGGAATAAATTCAATGTTTACCTGTGTAATGAATACACAGCACCAGAACGCGAAGAATGATATAGCACAGTAAGGGGAAGGCTAATCTAAAAACTGGGAAAGCGCTGCAAACAGTTCAGTTTTATGCATTTGTTTTTCAAGGATGGAGAAATGAAGCCATTACAAAACAAAAGGGGGTTGTTTTCACATGACCAGACTTCCATTATACAGCCTAACGTGCACCGTACGGCCTTAATAGGCATATTAGCCCTCGCTCAGCAAACCACCACAACGATGCTTTTAGACCGTTGTTAGGATCCTGGCCATTTCATTATTTTCTCCAGGATTTCCCTCTAAATTGATTTTGTAAATGTTTGTACATGTACGTGGGTTATGAGAATTTCGGTGCATTATTTTTAATGATTTATTCAGGCTCCCAATTTAAATAATTCTATATGTACGATTATTAAACTTGCTTCTCATCAAATACTTTTCTGTAACACGTCGCAAAATAATTGTTGCTTACAAGAATGAAAAAAATGTAAAATCTAGTCACATGAAAACATTTTTTTTACTCGGTAATGATCTTGAAGTAACAATATATAGAAGGAGAGCTAATTATTTTTACCCAACCTACACAAGCTTGCGATAAATCACTTTCTCCGGGTTTTTACGTCGTACACCATGAGAGAGAAAGAGACAACAAATTTCATAGACCGCTTCTATATACTGTCGCAATGATCTTAAGCTCCTGGGTCTATATTTTTGTTGATAAAAATACTGTGAAAAAGTGTTGTAATGCTGCAAAAAAAAACAAACAAAATGGCGCTAATCTATGATTTGTGATGATGACAAACATAAAAAACGTTTGAAATATTTGAACTAAGTCTTGAAAGTTGAGTATAATTTTTCTTTTAAAAAACTTCTTGGCTTGTTTACGGTTCCCTGTTCACGTATATTTATTTTCCCAATTGCCTTTGTGATATATAACCATTTACGTAATAACTGTTTTTTCGTTCTTACATCTTTGCTTTTGTTGATGTAAATGTACCCCATTTCCTGCCATAAAATTTGTAGTCCTTATAGTTTAGTTTTCGTACGTAAAAAATACATTAAGACTAAGTTATAAAGGGAAAGAAATTCGAGATATAAAAATCGACTAGAAAACAAAATTACGGATAACATTATTCGTAGTTTAGCTTGTGTATTCACTGTATTTCGTGAATTATTTGCAAAATATGATTTGAATTAACCAGCTTTGCCTTATTTTATTTATTTATATTTATTCTCGACGGTAAGAAGTCAAAGAATCTTCCGTGCTTAAAAAATAAATATTTATTCGAGACACCATCTAGATATTCAATATGTGTTCGGGTAGAACTTTGAATATTATCAAAAGATGGCAGCCTAAAATCGGAAGAAATCCAAATATTAATTATTTTTAATAGAAGTATGAGATTGCTTAAAAAGGCCGCTTTCTAATGAGGTCTTGATGGCTCAATTGGCAGAGTGTTACTCCCGGAATAGAAGTTCCAAGTTCGAGTATCGGTCATGACCATTGTTATTTTTAATTTCTGGCTTCTATCTGTTTTATATTTGTGTATTAGATTATTAATATTAAATAATAAATAAGCAATAGTGCTTTAAAGTTAATTCCAATTTCAATAAAAAATTATAACTAAAAAAAAAAAAAAATCAACAGCATTTATAAGTGTTAATATTATTTTTTTTGCATTGTAAATAGGGTATTAGCGTAATATTAATTGATGGAAATGATGTTTTCCAAATGCATTTTGATACAGTTAGACGATACTTGTTTTAGTTAAGTGAATTTATTATTGTATTTATGTATACCACAAGCTCCGCGGCCAAGAGCTTAAGATACTCGACTACCAATCCAGAAGTTGCGGGCTCGAATCCCGGCGTGCCCAAATAATTTTAATTGAATTTGCTTTGTGTTATATCACATTCAATGAAAATAAAATAGTAAATGGTATTTTTGCAGCAGTATCGCCCTGATAAAATACTAACATTCTAAATTTAAACTTTGATAAAATGGTTAAAAAATGTAATTTGAATGGTGATCAAATCCGAATAGCTAAGTACTTCCCAGCCTTCTTCATTAATTTGTCCTTCACCTTCCAACTCCACTTAGCTTCTTAACATTACCCAATTGGGGATGTCATATTACCACTAGTTTCGTGACGGCCTCCATAGTCGAGTGGTAAGACGCTCGACTACGAATCCAAAGGTCGCGGGTTCAAACCAGGCGTGCGCCAATAACTTTTATTTAATTAATATGTGTCATAACACATTTAATTCATATAAAAATAATAACAAGTATATTTGCGGCACGTTCCAGAGTGGTAGATACTCTAAGTATCGCCCTGGTGAAAGACCACCATTCAGAATCGAAACGTTGCTTGAAATGGCTTAAGCCGTGTTTGGTGACCAGATCTGAATAGCCAGGTACTTCCCAACCTTCCTCTTCCCGATCTCCTTCCCCTCCCCACTACCTTCAGCCTCACAACATACCCTATTTGGGGATGCCATAGTCTCACTGGCTCTAGACGGTTGGGAGCAGTTGAGACTCTTGTGCGGTATTAATGTAAAATAATGTTAATTTGCCACCACTTGAGTATCTACTCTTCAAATTGAGTTATGTTTTTCTTACCGGAACGGCTTATTTTGTACAGTATTTTATTTAACTCGATCTACTTAAATGAATGCTTCACCAGACTTCACATTTCTCATATAAATGTGAATTTCGGGCCAAAGTTCGGTTCGCTTTTATCATTATTCCGTATCTTTTAGAGCAATTCTTCAATAGCGTAGCAGGAACGGGCAGACATAAAAATTACCGAACATTTTGTAATAACATCTCGGTAAGTTCCCACTGCGTACAATATTCTATATATCTCAATTCCCTCCGTTCCCGTGGAACTCGCAGAAATTAATCTCGGCATGCCGAGTGCCTCTCGGAATATGAAGCCTCCGCCACATTTTCCAGCGGAGAAAATCTTAACATTTTCCCTTTAGAATCTATTTTTAGAGATCATAGATCTCAATTTTGTCTGTGGTTTTCTGAAAAGTCTAAAGGAGACGTTATGTCATGGTCATTCACCAGAACGATATGAATATTTTCACTTTGTTAAATAAATAGTTAAGTTGTCAAAATTACTTTTTATTTGAAGAAAGGCACACATTGCCGGGTTTCGAATAATCAAACGATATTTGAAAAAACTCCTACGACCTATGTTAATGATATTATAGACAGCCTTGATTTACCAAGCTTAATTACCTTCCATGTACCTAACAGAACTACTCGATTCCAAATTAGTTTTAAATATAACAATTATATCACGAGTCATTTGGATACATGCTTGTACCTAGATTGCATGCAGTGGGTAATTCCTTCGCAGAAATAGAAGATATATTCAACTGCACTGAATCTAGTTACAAGAAGGCTATAATAACATAACTCTTTCAAAAATACTCATGTTCATTTTTTGCATTGTCATATTTCTAGTAACTTATTTATGTTTTTGTGTGCTAATCATTTACTTCGTGTTATTTCTATTACACTGTTATATTAAACTATATATTGCACAGTTATGTAAAGGTCTATAAGGGCGCATATAATAAAATCAACAAATATATAATAAGCGGAAAATGTTGCTTGTACTATCATGGAGGAATTAGCCAGCAGAAGAATCGAACCCACGGCGCCCGGGTGGGAATCCGACGCGTTTGTTAACTCAGCTACTGTTAAAACGGTTCGTTATTGTCTATTGATACTGTCTAATTAGCTAGCGGTCAATGTTCCGTTTAAACATTTATTTGTAATTACCTACGAATTCTTAAAAAACTTTTTTAAGGCATTATATTACGTGTAGTATAGTTGTTTTCTCAATTCAACCAAGATAGACTAACTTGTACTACCCCGAAACATTGTTACGTGTTTGTTTACAGTACGTGTTTATTTGAAAAACAAATAACACTTTTACACGATGTCTATCCCCACCCTCTTTAAATTCCTCAAATCATACTAACTTCCCACAATTCTCAAACATTCTCTCACAGTTTCCCTTCCCGTGCTAAGTGCGACTTAATCACCTTTGTTTATCTCCCTAGAACACGTTGAAAGTTTTGATTAAAATCCACAGATAATATAGATAGGTACCAAATGCATAACAATATTTTAATTCGCATTCTGCCTTGCTAACACCCTTGGGAATAAAAACGTCTTATATATTATCTGGTTTATAACACGTCCAAAAAACTAACACCATAAAAAATCGCAATAATACATAATATTTCAAGAAGGTTCTGAATTTCATCGTATTTAATTTTAGTTCGAAACTTTAAAAAACCACTCGAAAAATTCCTTTTTTTTATTTATTTTTATAGTGAATACCACACACGAGTCCCAACTACCTTCAACTGCCCAGAGCCAGTGAGGCTATAGTTTCCCCAATCGGGGTATATTGTGAGGTTAAAGGTAGTGGGAGGGGAAAAAATATAAGGAAGAGGAAAGTTGGGAATTACCCGACTATTCAGATTTGATTACCAAACATGGCCTAAGCCATTTCAAGCAACGTATCGAATCTGAATGGTGGTCTTTCTACAGGGTATCTACCACTCTGGAAATAAACTTTAAATTAATTGAATGTGAGATGATACATATTTATTAAACAAATTTTTTTTGCGCACACCGGGCTTGAACTTTTGACCTCTCTAATCGTAGTAGTGCGTCTTACCACTAGACCACGCAGACCGTCAAATCTAGTCGTCTTCTAATCCATATATAAACATATGTACATAATTTACAAGGAAGTATTTAGTTTTTTACCACAACCTTCTAACGGCATGTGTAAATAAGTAAGAGTAGAGCAGGATAAGAGGCTGATTAAAAAGTACCTTGTTGTAGTTAACAGACATAGCTAAAGTAACTTTAAGCAACAATACGATACCGAATTGTGATCTCTAACCAGAGTGATATCACACGCATTTTAGTTACTAAGGAAAATAGGGTAGTTACCATTTAAGAGCTTATTTTTTAAATCCGAGGTATATAACAAAAAAATGTTTGCTTGTCAACTTGGCAATGAATAATGGTCTAACTTTGGTATTAACTATTTTTAACTGTAATTGAAAAAATATGAAAAGGTCTCGTTAAAAGTTATTTCATCAGAAAGTTTTTCAACTACTTCGCGCGGATCAAAAGCGAGCTTTCGAGTTAATCGAGCTTTGAGGGTGGTCGGATTACCGGTGGAGGTGGACGAATATACCTAAGGCTTATTGCTTGGGAAAGGAGTTAAAAACGATTACTAACATAGTTTAACTTCGTTTTATTAACTGTCCATTCGAAGAAAAGATGGAGTGAATCTAAGTCATAAATATACATGGCATGTTCAAAAGAAAAGGTGAATGTTGAATTTTCGCGGGCTGTGGATATTCGACTATCGATTTTTTTTGTCATGTTTATTCACATATTTTTATCATATGTTAGAATTACCAGCCATTTTGGATTAGTGGTTTGTTTTTGACAACTGGAAAGGTTAGTCAGGTTTTTGTGTGTTCTTCGATTTTTTACTTTTGAAAAAAATGGATCTAGGAATAAAATCCATGATTTGTTTTTCCACAACTCCAGGACGCTCATCATCATAAACATCTTCTCGGCCTTCTGTGAAGCGCTTGTACCACTTATAAACACTTTTTTGAGACAAAGTAGACTCGCCGAATGCCACAGTCAACATTTTAAGTGCGTTGGAGCACTTTATTCCATTTTTAACGCAAAATTTAATACATATTCTTATATCCATTTTAATACCTTGGTGTAAATTTTCAGAAATGGCGCTTCAGCCCTTTTTGTTTTCCGCCAACGATATTAGCTGAAATATCGTTTTAGATTTGAGCCATTGCACATATTAAGGATACGTAAAAACAACTTTTATAACGATGAGTGGAGTATTTTCGGGGTGGTTTACTTAGTACGTAAATAAAATGCATTATTATTTAGTATTCATTCAAAAGATCTTAACAGTCCAATGTTCCAGTTTATTTATATAGGATTAAAATTATTTCGCTATGGCAAATACTAACTAATTATTCTGATGCTTCGAAGGCAATAGTCGAAACAAAACCAAAGTCATTTTTTAACACTTGGCGGAAACTTCATGAAATTAAGTCATTTAACCTGGTTAAAAAAAACGATTAAATCAACATAATTAAAATCTCATGTTTTTTAAATCGTCTAAGCCTTTTTAAATATTGCTCACAATATGAAGACGCCGCGTCGTTTTAAAAAAATGTTAACTTGCAACTTTTTTATTTTATTCATCTCTATCGAAAGCCTTTGAAGGTCTGCGTGGTCGAGTGGTAAGACGTTCGATTACGAATCCAGAGTTCACGGGCTCAACCTTGGTGTGCGTAAAAATTTTTTATTGAATTAATATGCATTCTGATTTATATTATGTTCAGCCTCACAACATACCCCAATTGAGGATACCACAACCTCCCTGGCTCTAGATTGTTAGGAGCAGTTGGGACTCTTGAACGCTATTCATATAAAAATAATAATAAAAACTCATTTAATTCATATGAAATAATAAATAGTATATCTGCGGCACGTTCTAGAGTGGTAGATACTCTAGGTATCGCCCCGGTGAAAGACCACCATTCAGAATCGAAACGTTGCTTGAAAAGGCTTTAGCCCTGTTTGGTGACCAAATCTGAATAGCAAGGTACTTCCTAACCACCTTCTTTCCCATCTCCTTCTATCCTCATTACCTTCAGCCTCACAACATACCCCAATTGGGGATGCCATAGTCACAAGCTCTTGACGGTTGGGGGCAGTTAAGACTCTTGTGCGGTATTCACTGTAAAAAATATATAATAAGTGTAATATTTCCGCGGATATTTTAAATAAAATTACCTCCTGTGATTAATTCATACTGTCTGTTAAAAACATAACAAAAAATATTAAAATAGTTCAAGAACTTTTTTACGCTCAGGAATTTCGTAAAATCTAAAGTTTGACATATTCCATGAACAAGTTCATATTTCAAAGCATTGTTTAGGGTGATAATCTAATTAATAAGGTTTAATGAAAAATAAAATGTAAATCACACGGTGAAAAGATTTAACCAGTTGTAAAATAGTTGAATTCGAGCTAAACAGAGTAAAAAGATTTGACGGGATCAAAATGCCATATATTCAAAGAAGAACGGGTTATTTTTTGTTTTTATTTATCAATAAGGGAAAAATTATTTTCTTACCCTAATACTTAATTAATTATCTTTAATTTTCTAACTGTTACTACGTGGTGGAATTCCATTTTAATGATTTAATAATACTCAATTTGTAACCTTTATTTCACTGTTTTTTTTTTATTAATACCACACCGGTTTCATCTTTTATGGTCATCTTCAGACTGGTGCAATTTAAAGTTAATCTATGGTATATATATATTTTATTTTATTTTTTTTATTTATTTATTTTAACAATAATTATTATTATTTCAAATTAAAAAAAAAAAAACAATTTTTAGTCAAAGGTTCTGCTAGGTAGTTATTTTTATGCGTGACAGCTGTTTCGCCTTCTGAAAACAGTTTGATAATGCCCTCAGAAGGCGAAACAGCTGTCACGCGTAAAAATAATTACCTGAACTTTGACTAATTTTTTTTTTTTTTTAAATAAAAATAATTATTATTTAAATAAAAATAAAAAAACCTAAAAATAAAAATGGAGTTCTACAAAATAAACAGAAGAAGGTTTAAAATCATGTTTGTTTACATTAAATTAATATTAATTAAAAATATAAAAGATATTATGGCCTTCTTGTCCTTACATTCCGTGCAGTTAAATACATCACCACCTCTGCGTATGTATTACCAACTACACGCAAAGTACAAGCGAGTATCTGAAGACTCAGTCCTGATGTTATTGTAACAGCTAAATAGAATTTTGGATCAAGTAGTTCTCATTGGTAATAAGAATATTTTTCAATTTGAACTTTATTTCCTTTGTGCTATCTGTGTTTGTACGGCCGCGCTTAAAATCAGCAAACCACTTCTCTACCATTTTTCTCGATGGAGCAGAGTCCGAATAACACTTATCAAGTTATTACTTTGCTTGAACGGTATTTTTTTCCATTAAAAAAACAATGCTTTATCAACACACGAAATTCAGATTTTCCATTGTGTTGAAAATTACAAAAGTTGCGTCATTAAAACCACTGTAATTTGTGAACTAAACGTCAGATTGTTACAAAGACACTTCATATTCATACAAATCGAACGATAAATATGGCACGGTCTGGATTCAAGTGTCAAGGCTCATAACGCTTGTGAGAAGGATCGCAATACTAAACAGAATATGTGTGTATGGATGAGATAGCTATAATAACGTCCCGCGTTACTGTTATAATCTCTCTTCCCCGACGAACTTACTGAGCGACTAGCCAAGTAGAGTACGACGTACGGAAACGGTTGTCTTCTACACACCTATGTATATCTGCATTCGCTATCTCACATTATTTCGGTTGAAGAGCTCCCGTTTTCCCGTGCAAGCTTGTTGGTCGAACGACTGTTCGTGTGATACTGAACGCAGTAAATCTCAGGTATGTCTCTCAGACTCGGTTTAATACATTCACGCGCGTTGTCTCAGTAACGTATCTACATTATTTCGTTCATCTAAGGATTGTTATGAAGTTTTGAAACGTATTATTTGAAGGTTGGTACTTCCTAAAAAGCATTTGGATTTATCAACAGTGGCGCTAACTATATGCCATCCTACGAAATTATTGAGTAATGGATTTTGTTCAGAATGGACCTTTTTAGCTCTGTACAGTATTGAAAATTTATGAATTAGTTTTTTGTTTAATTGCTGACAGGAGCGGCTTTACAATAACATTCGAATAAACCTTGAGTGGGTTTATTACCTAAGACCTTCAACTAAATCTTATATTGTGCAATACTTTTTACAATAATTTATTCGCTAGTAAGGGAGGTCGGTGAGCGCTCGTAATAAGGTAAAATTTCACTTATATTATCCAAGTATTATGATTATCAAAAATATTTGTTCGATCGCTAAAATAATGAATACAAAAAAAATTATAACAATTTAAAACTTAGGTTCTCAAGTTTTTAAATAGGTTATTGGAGGAATACGACAGAAAAGGCTGATAAGGATATTGAAAGAAGAGTGAATGTAAAAAGTTCCACCAATGGCCTGAACGCTTTTGGCGCAAATGAAAAAAAAACAAAAGAAGCGAAGTTAGCAGTCCACAATGCAGTGCTTATACCAACCTTTACGTAAAGCAATGAGGCATGGAACTGGTAGCAGGAGAATAAAAGGAGACTGGATGCTGTATGAATGAAATCCCTGAGGCGTATATGTGGTAAAACCGTGTATAGCCGTATTAAAAATGTGAATATCTGGAAAGAATGCAAGGCTGATGCAAGTGTAAAAAAAGGATTGATATACGCTTAGATGGTTTGGGTATGTAGAGTGGATGAACAAAAAAAGAGTGAGAGAAGAATACATGATGGGAAATCGAATGGTAGAAGAAGTCGGGGACGCCCGAGGAAGACATGGCGCGATCAAGTAAATCGTGAGTTCAATATCTATGTTAGCTAAGTCCTCCATAATTGCACACGCAACTTTTTTCGCTTATTTTGATTATGATGGCAGTAGGAGTTTTTTCAAATATATTGTCAGGTTATTTGTAATCCGGAAATGTTTGTCTTTCTTTCGAAATATAAAAAAAAAAACTTGAGTCAGACCATATCAAGAGTCAGAATAACAGAAGAGTTTGTTTAAGACAGTGTATGAGTGTGAATGAAGCAAGGGATGTGTGCCGAGACAGAGTTGTGTGGTAATCCATCCTGTGGTTAGTTAGTTAGACAAATTACATAATACAAATTGAAAACACAGTTTAAAAAAACAAATCATTTGATTCCACGTGAATCCAGATAATCTGATCAGAATTTATTATGACTGGACTCATTGTGTATGATTTCGTTTTGATTGCTACATGTTTTTTTAATACTTCGCGCATATATTCAGAGCACTGTACATTTTTCTGATTGCCGCTTAGATTTAATTATAAATACATTAAAAACGGCTCATATAT
Source organism: Drusus annulatus (assembly GCA_022651775.1). Classification (NCBI taxonomy): domain Eukaryota; kingdom Metazoa; phylum Arthropoda; class Insecta; order Trichoptera; family Limnephilidae; genus Drusus; species Drusus annulatus. Next base: position 1,164,710 of record JAGWCC010000033.1, read on the forward strand.
TTTCTGTTCAAAGTTGACTGGCCTCAATCAGATTCGTAGAAAAATAACGATTCCAAATTGCGCATAACATTCTTATTTTCTATAAAAAAATCGTAAAATTTTTTGTTCCAGTCTTATGGTTTAAAAGAACTTTCTGCTGACTTTCATCCTACTTTGTTTCCAAGTATTATTTATTTCATCAAAGAAAAGGTAGACGAATCCTTTTCATCGAAAAACCGGAGCGAATCAAATATATTTTCCAGGAATCCTTTGAAAAACAGGAAACTTAAGTTGTTCCGGTTTGAAGGTGAAATGAGCTTTCGGAGACGTAATTTTCCTGTAGTTTTGTCATTGAATTCAAACTTCATCTCGGAAGCTCTTCATGGAACAAACTATTAAAAACGTTTTTCCATTACGTATTTTACCTTTTTCTAATGGGGTCGACGACCTTCCGTAACCAGAAAGACAAAGATATCTAAAGGTAGCCTTATTTTATATCTCCCAGAGTTCAAAGTACCAGCCTCAATTGGGTTTATATGCGTAGCATAGATGTTTCAAATATTGGGATGGGGTCGTATTATCGCTAAATAAGTTAAGTTGTACCTTTTAATTTTCATTAGAAAATATTCAGTTGGTATATTTTTAATAATATTAATATTTGAATAATTTTATAGCGCCGTTATTGTAAAAAATCACCCCGAGAGCGCTGCACAAATATACAGCGCTCTCGAAATGAAAAATTATTTTTATTTTCTGAAGTTTTTATTAATATTATTTGAATAATATTTTTTCATTATAAAAACCTTATTTTAATAATTATAAAAACAATACTTGGCTAATTTATACAGCGCCACTTTTGTAAAATGTGACCCCAAAGGTGCTTTACAAAACTTAAAAGCTATAGTTAAATTTACCAAATAATCATCTTGGTACCCAAAGCTAAAGCAACAATTACCTCATTGATATTTACATTTGTATCAGGCTACACAATTAAACTAAATAAAAAATAAAAAGTGTACAGTGTAAAACCAGTCTGTCATAAAAATTAAAATAATATCCGTGGTCTTATACAAAGTTTTTTTTTATTTCTTTAAATATGTCAAACCACAAAGTGATTGCTTTCTGCGAAAATATAGATATTATTGTAGTGGTGAGTTTAGATGCTAACGGGTTAGCCTAGCTGTGTAAATTAGGGCAATTCTTTCAATCATTATTTACTCATATTTATTTTTATAATTAATTTAACATAACTACTTCGTAGTTTTTCTACTATTTTATAAAAAACTAAATATTTTTTGAACGAAATTGCCGCCCCAAACATAATAATGGTATTTCTTTATGGTGTGGAACAGTTGTATTCTCTGAGCAATTATATATCAGGAAGGATCGCTAGTGTAGTCAGTATTGATGACTTTTGCCTGACTGGGGCATGACTAGCGCTAGGACTAGGGTATTTATACATCCATTTATAGCACATGTCGAAAAAATGATTTTTTTTATTTGAATAGCCACTTTTTCACAGTATTGTTTTAAATTAAAATGTTGGATATAACCTAAGAAAGTGTTGAGTTCTGTCCTGTTATGTCCATAACAAAACGTAGTGGGCGGAGTCACCGGAGACGCGGGAGTCGGAGAACATGATTACATACCTAAAAGCGGTGCTATATTGTGTGAAAACTAGTCTTATCTATTTCTTTTTCACGGTTGACGACGTAAAAAATCAGAGAAAGTGATTTTTTGTAAATTTGTATAGGTTGGGTAAAAATATTCAGTTCTCTGCATATATATTATTGGTCTGAGGTTGATGTTTTCTTTGCAAACATCGTAACATTTTTATTGCATTTTATTGCAATAAATACTTATCGTAAATGAAAAAAAAAAAACTTTAGTTGCCAGCGAGTGAAATATTAACCTGTAAAGTTAAAAGGAACATTTCAAGTATCTATCAAGTAATCTTTCACGCACATGATAAATGTTTGGCTATTTGTTTAGCTAAATTATGAGATCAATAACTTTTCTTAAGGGTTGGCACCTGAGGGGTGGGACGGGTCTAATACACTTTTGATATTTCCTTCATCTCCGTCTTCCTATTGGAAATGCGCTAGGCATCAATCAAACCTCTTAACGAGTTCAACTCTCCATTCTGACACTGCAGCCTTCGGAGTGAACGATGTTCTTCCTCGTGGCGTCGAAATAAGAAAATTCTAGAAATTTTAATGAACGCTTTGCACAAAGTTTGTATTTTTGAAAATTTTATTTATTTATTTAACCCATTAAAAGCTTTTTACACAAATATTATCACTTTTTTAAAAACAATAAACTCATAAACAGTGCATGAAATATTAAAAAAAAAAATACAGGTAAAAAAAATATTGTGAAAAGAAAAAAAGTTGACCAAATAACAGGTTCAAAAATATTGTGTAAGAAAATAAATATAATATTGAATTATTGGTTCAAATATATTGTAAAAAAAAGATCAAATAATATTAAATTACAGGTCCAGAGTTAAATAGTTTCTACAATTAGTTTAGCTCTACCATATGAAAAAAAAACTGCCTTAGGTATACTTATAGTGTGATAGTGCCGTGTTAAATATATCAACGACATCGGAGTATTTGTTTCCCAGCTGTTGCATTCGTCGCATAGGAGTGTAATATTGTGAGGTTGAAGCAGAATTATTACAGTAATATGACAGGTACTGCTTTGATGTTTATCTTTTGACCGGTCTTTTTAACGTATCAAATCCAAAATAGAAATTATTCTTGATCAAAAAAAAAAAACAAAAATATATACATATATATATTTATATATATTTACAGCAGTTTTTTCATTTTTTTATGCGAATATCGTAAATGAGTTCGTACTGCTCCCAACGGTCTGGGAATATAGCATACAAAATTGCGATAGGTTTTGTGATTGAAGAAATTGGGGAGGAGAAGGAGAAGGATAAGAGGAAAACGAAGGTTGGGAAGTACTTGGCTATTCAAAAGTTATCACCGAACACAGCCAAAGTCATTACAAGCAACGTTTTGATTCTGAATGGTGGTCTTTCACCAGGGCGATAGGAGTATTTATTACTCTGGAGCGTGCCGTAAATATACTATACAATTATTTTGTATTAATTAAATGTCTTATGACACATATTTATAAAATAGTTTTTATGTTTTCGTAGAAAGCAACCACTTTGAGGTTTGACATATTTAAAGAAATGAAAAAAATACTTTTTATAACACCACGGATATTGTGTAAATTCTTATGACCGATTGGTTTCGCTTAGCCTAAGCACCACCAGCGTAGTTTGATTGTGTACCTTGATGATGCATTGGCTAAGTGAAACCGGTCGCTATTTAAATAATATTTTGACCGGTTGGTAGCTGAGTGGACAAACGCGTTGGATTCCCACCCGGGCGTCGTGGGTTCAATTCCGCTTACTGGCTAAGTTATCCATCATTGCACAAGCAACATTTCCCGCTTATTATGATGGTGGTAGGAGTTTTTCAAATATTGTCAGGCTATTCGAAACCAGAGAATGTTTATCTTTCTTCGAAAAACTAAATATGTAAATATATTTTTTTTATTATTTATTTATAATACTTTATTTCTTTAAATATATATTTGATCAAATAGTTGAATCGGGCCACGTGAAGATGCAGAATGACAGAAGAGTGTGTATGAGACGATTATGAACGAAGCAAGGAGTGTGTGCCAAAACAGAGTTGTATGGCAGTCCATCCTCTCTGCCTACCCCTGCGGGGAAACGGCGTGATGGTTGGTTAGTTAGTTAAATAAAAAAAATATTTGCGCAGCCGGGTGGAACCCGCGACCTCTATCATGCATGTAAATCTTATACATAGAATAAAGAAATAATAAATTAAAGTTAAAAAACGTACATGCAAAGTGTAACAAAATAACCTGAACATATTAATTTTTAATAAGGTTTATACAAAGGAGTGAGTTTATACATGAAGGAAAGTCCATCATTTTGGCTTACGCCTTTGATAAAATGGCGTGATTTTGAAACCTAAATAATTAACATCGTGACATAGTGTTTGCGTGACCACTGCTAGTGTATAACGTATATCGCTAGCTGTTTGTTGACGCACTGCGGGTTCGGAATCTACATGCCAAACCCTTTTATTATATCCAAAAGTCATAAAAAATCCACCGAAAACACGATGTGAATTAATTAATTACGCGTGCAACCTCACCAACCTGTAAATGCTAAATATTTCCTTTGAATATATGATTAGGTGTCAAATAAAATTCAGCATTTTATGTCACTTACTACTGTTAGAAAAAAAAATCTCTAAGAAATATAGATTTTCAAAAAAGTTTTTTCAAAAAAGCTTTATTGAGAATGAAAATAAAATTAAACAAATGGAAATAACAAAAAAATTACACTTATACAAATGTTTTCCCACACAAACTTCATGCAATTCTTTTTAACATCGTATTCTAATCGAATCGGATTTCTTTACTGCACTGCCATCTTTATTGCTGCATACTGTGTATTACCGTAAATCTGTTAATCTTTTAAGCCAAAAATTATCCTCGGTATTGATGATCTTGAAAGTATTTCAGGAAGATTTTTTAACATGGAGTCAGATTTACTAACATAAATTTGAATATGTATAAAAATAATAAAACGTTAATCAAAGAAAATATCACTAGCTCCACGCACACAACTGTCACTACGCGAGTCAAACGTACAAGGCATGTTAAAAAGAAAAGGCGAATTTTGAATTTCCTTCGATTTTTTACTTTTGAAAAAAATGGATCAAATAATAAAATCCATGATTTGTTTTTCCACAACTCCAGGACGCTCATCGTCATTAACATCATCTCGGCCTTCTGTGAAGCGCTTGTACCACTTATAAACACTTTTTTGAGACAAAATAGACTCGCCGAACGCCACAGTCATGATAAGTGCGTTGGAGCACTTCATTCCATTTTTAACGCAAAATTTAATACATATTCTTTGATCCATTTTTTTTCAAAAGTAAAAATCGAAGAACACACAAAATCGTGACTAACCTTTCCAGTTGTCAAAAACAAACCACTAATCCAAAATGGGTGATAATGCTAAAATATGATAAACATATATGTACCAACATGACAAAACAAAAAAAAACGATAATCGAATGTACACAGCGTGAATGCAAGTGTGAAGCGCTGTCGCGTCGTTGGTACTTTTCGACCCAAATACGTGGCAGAGATGGGGTGCTCACAACAGTTAAGTTTTTTCTGAAAGTATCTACTCCTGTTTGCCATTTTCTTTTATACTTATTTAAATAATGAGCCGAATAAAAGGTGTTTATTTTATTTTTTTTATGCTGCAAGAAATATTTAACGGGTGTGGTGTAAAAAGTTGATGAAGACGTGTACAGAAACATTACAAACTTTTAGCACTCACCTTTTGAGTAATTTAAAAAAAAAGTTGTTATATAGTTAAAATATTACGTTTACACAAAACCACTCGCAATCTGAATGCGGTTTCATAACTTACGTTAACGTTTACGTTAAGTTATGATTTATTTTATTTTATTAATTATTCGGGGACGTAGGGAAGTTATAGCAATTCCAAACAATGATACAGAAAATAAAAAATGATGTGTAAAATTTTCACAACTCCAAAATGTAATAGAAACCTTACTGGAAGCCATTGAACTTTCGTTTAAAAGCTTATATTAAGGCGAGTTTTTTCGCTTCATTTACGACTGAAGTTATAGAAAGCACCATTTTCCGGAGCCTGGAGAAAAAAAACAATATCGTTTCCCATCGGACGTACAAAAATCCGCACAAGTTAAGCTGGTTTTAAAGGGTGCTTGACGTTCTACATTGCAATTGTACCGGAAAAACCAATTTCGGGAACAAAATGAAGCCATAATTTTTCAATTTTATTATTCTACCTACCGGGAAATTCATAGCATAAAAATAAGCTTTTCCTGAAAAACAAAATGGGGAATATATATTTGCCGAATAATTAAAAGCGGTTGCTGATAAAACAACGAAATAATGATTTTCGAGAATGAACTTAGATGCTTTGGGCATATAGAGCGAATGAACGAATAAAGGAGTGTGAAAAGAAAATATGATGCGAAAGTGAATGAAAGAAGAAGTCGGGAACGCCCGAGGAAGGCATGGACGATCAAGTGAATTAAATACTTGTTTCGGGCTATGAGAAGAGTCACGATAACGGAAGAGTATTTATGAGACGATGTATGAATGTGAATAAAGCAAGAAGTGTGTGCTAAAACAGAGTTATATGGTAGTCCGTCCTCTCTTCTTATCTCTGCGGGGAAACGTTGTGATGGTTAGTTAGTTTTAGTGAGAAAATGAACTCTATATTTTTAATATTCTTATGTTATTTTTATGTCACTATTATTTAATGTTATGTATTACACAGTTATGTAAAAGCCCATAAGGGCGTATATAATTAAATAAATAAATATTCAGTACATTTAATAAAGGTATATTTTTTTGAATTATCAATGATAGGAAAGTAATGCAAGACGGATTGGCCAAATAGATTGAGGTAGAACTATTTCAAACCTTCGTTCCATTAGCCATCCTCACAATTTCTATTTCTATACTTAATCCATTAAAATTAATAGTCACATTCTTAATGATCAGTTTAATTTGTCCAGTAGTCCAATATTAGGTATTTTCCCGTAAAACTCATAAAATCATTCTTTTATCACCTTCTCAGTTGACGATTTGCATCTTTCATTTCATATTATCTGTTTCTTTCTGTCTGTTTCTTTATTATAATTTAAATAGTATTCTTATGTTTTCTTAGTGTTCACTTATTTCTATTTTATATTGTGTTCTCCCTCTGTATGTACGAGTATATTAACCGCACACTTGAATTTTTTGTTTAGTTTAATTTTGTCCCCTGATGATGCTTAGGCTAAGCGAAATGGTCGGTCATAAAAAATAAAATAAAATCTGTTATCTTATAAAATGTTAATGATTCATTTTCATTAGATAATAAGCTACAATTTTTTTTTACAAACCATAGATGTCAGAAATTGACAGGACGATGAAGAAGAAATTGTTTAAAGTGTTAACATTACTAAAAATGTTAAAATATTTGTAAAAAAAAAAAATATATTTATAAATATAGCAAAGTTGGTGTAACATTCAATATAAACTGCCAAGATAAGGGTTAACAGGAACCGTTCAAACATTGAAAAATAATTTTAAAAAATGGCGCTAATCGATGAACTGTGACAATTTTAATTAGTGTGACAAAAGTTAAAAACTTTTACCAGAGCAGCTACCTGAAGCAACTAAAGAAAGGGTATTTTTATTTTTTTAAAGTGAATACCGCACAAGAGTTTCAATTGCACCCAATCGCCTAAAACCATTGGCATCCCCAATCGAGGTATGTTGTGAGGCTAAAGGTAGTGGGGAAGGGTAGGATATGGGGAAGAGGAAGGTTGGGAAGTACCTGGCTATTCAGATATGGTCACCAAACAAAGCTTATACCACTTTTAAGCAACGTTTCGCACGTTAAGCGATTGTTCGATGAGAAGAAATCAAAAAATTAAGACTATTTAATGATTTAAAACGTGGGGTACGCTCTTCTCACACGCCTTTATGGTCGAGTGGTATGACGCTCGACTACGGATCCAAAGGGCGCGGGTTCAAGCCCGTGCACAAATAACTTTTATTTAATTAATATGTGTATTAACACATTTGATTCATATAAAAATAATATATAGTATATTTGCGGCACGTTCCAGAGTGGTAGATACTCTAAGTATCGCCCAGGTGAAAGACCACCATTCAGAATTAAAACGTTGCTTGAAATGGCGTTAGTCATGTTTGGAGAACAGATATGAATAGCCAGGTACTTTCCCTTCCTCATCTACTTACCCTATCTACTACCTTCAGCCTCACAACACACCCCTATTGAGGATGCCATAGTCTTACTGGCTCAAGACACTTGGGAACAGCTAAGACTATTGTGCGATATTCACGTAAAAAAAAACACGTTTTTCCCTGAGCCATTGTCAATGATGCTGAGTTTGGACCTTCTAACCTTACAATGAAATATATTTATCGCTGAAATAAGAAATCGAAGATCAAAAGCTTTCGTCATCCGAACATTCTTCTATACTAGAAAATAATCACTCACCCGTAAAAACCACGCCGTAGAACTTATACAATTCACTTCCTTCTAAATTTATCTCTTCGCGTGAAACCGAACATAGTTTACCGCGGCCGTAAGATTTATTATTCTTTCGACGAAGTTTGCGTTAAAGTTTCAATGGTAATTAAGAAGTTGGTAAAGAGTAAACAAATAACAAGGGTAGAAGGCTTCGCATGGGATAGGGGAGGCTTCGTTTGTTCTGTTTAGTTTTTAAGCCCCTGATCCGCTTATACAAGATAACTTTTACACCACAATCTAAACATGTACGTACGTAGATATTACTATTACCTCCAGAGTAGCGTTTTAGTTAAATCTCCCTTAACTGTGTGTGAAAATAGGTATTGAATTTCTTTGTACTACACAACTGACCCTTTACTTGGCTTTCATGAAGTGGATTCGGTCATTGACTTATTTTTCTACCTTTGTAACCTTTGCGCAATGGCTAAGCCTCAATGGTTTTGTTTCAATTCAAGTAGACTTAGTTTTTGACGAGGTGAGGTGTCATCTTGATCATATTAGGGGGGATCCTTGGTTGTGAAATAAAAAAATACTCCTAATATAGTCACACAATATGTTAGTTTGGTGTTTATTATTTATATTATATTTTTTATTATATTTTATTATTATTAAAATTAAACAAAGATAAAGGTAAAAATAACGAAAAAATAGTTAAAAAACAAGAAAAAAAGTTTAGAGTAAGTACATAATATATGATAGTTAAAACTGAATAGCTGCTTGGGGCTTAAACTTGCAGATCGTGTGAAAAATATCCACATTTCCTGCGAGGCAGTTAATTAACCTAGTAAGTCTTCCCAGGGCATCAGCATTAATAAGTTGGTTCTGCAACTGGTAAGAAGTTGGCGGTCTTGCGTGAAATTATCATGGACACCAATTTCAGCCAGAATGTCAGGTATTATTAATACACCGTTCAAGAGTTTGTGAGCTAAAAACAGTAATGCTATATCCCTCTTCAAACTAAAGTTGCAGATACCCAGTATTCCCGAGATAAATGCTATTCGAAACAGCCATGGGTAAAAACCAAACTCTTAGTACAAAGGCTGTGTCTTCTGGCCTCCATACCTGAGATCCACTCTCGATAATGCTACGCACTAAGCTAAAGTAAAGCAGCCTTATCACTGCTAGATTTGCTAACTCCTTTGAATTATGAATGAAAAAACCCAACATTTTGATGGCTGATTTGCAGATCTTTTCAATGTGACAATGAAATGTATGTTGAAAGAGCGTCAAACACTGTCCCAAAGTTTTTACAAGTAGACGTATGCTTCAGAGACGTATCTTTCATTTTGTGACTAAAATATACAGTCTTTTATGACCCCATGAAGCACACAATCGAACATTTTCGGGATTTAAAACCAAGTTTATTAGCAATACCCCAGACAATAATTGCATTATTATCTTCCTGAAATTGCTTACAGTCTTACAATAACCTTATTCGCATGAATAGTTGGTGAACTCGATGAAGAAAAATCAGGATGCTAGGCAGAACGCCTCTATGTGTGATAGTCATGCCGTAGTGTTCAATTAAAGCGTCCATAATATTTCTAGGCAATCAAACATCAAGCCAAAAACAAATGTTTTTGCATTGCATCGCCATAATCGAACACTGAAAGGGTCTATGCTTAGGAGTTTTTAAAATACACTTTATTTTTATTAGAAATTGTCTAAGGAAGCGAAGCTAGCAGTCCACAATGGAGTGCTTACCAATCATGATGTATGGCAGTGAGGCATGGAACTGGCAGATAAAGGATGAAAGTAGACTAAATGCTGTGGAAATGAGATCCCTGAGACGTATATGCGGTAAAACCATATATGACCGCATTAAAAATGTGGATAGCCGGAAAGAATGCAAGGCTGATGTGAGCGTAATGAATAGGATCAATAACGGGACGCTTAGATGGTTTGGGCATGTAGAGCGAATGAACAAAGAAAGGAGTGTGAAAATAATATATGAGGCGAAAGTGAATGGAAGAAGAAGTCGAGGACGCCCAAGAAAGACATGGCAGGATCGAGTAAATCAAATACTTGAATCGCGTCATGTGAAGAGTCAGAATAACAGAAGAGTATGTATGAGACGATGTATGAGTGTGAATGAAGCAAGGAGTGTGTGTTAAGACAAAGTTATATGGCAGTCCGTTCTCTCTGCCTACCCCTGCGGGGAAACGGCGCGATGGTTAGTTTAGTGAGAGAATGAACTTTATAGTAGTTACTATACTAGTGATGGTTAGTTATTTATATGAGTATTATTTTTACTATCATCATCTGAAGGAAAAAGGTGGTTAACGATACAATTTGAGCAAATGCTTATTTGATTGAGACTCTCATTCTAGTATATCCTAATAAATTTGATGATTAATTATAACAAATTGGTAATAAGCTAAAGAGGCTTGATTTTATCACATTTAAGCAAAATCATCACTCTATCAGTTGTCATACTTAAGTATTTTCGAAAAATGTTTTGTTGCGCGGATTACGCACTAAGTCTCAAAATTCTAAATAATGACTAGAATTACTTTCTTTTTGTATTTGAACAGTTAACATTTTTGAAAACAGGGAGACACTTAGTCTTTTCATTTTGAATGCTTGTTAAAATTTTTCCCTTTTTGCCCATCGATGTGTGCACCCTTCAGATATTGCGCCCGGAGGCAAAATCCCCGCACGTGCACCCCGGTCCCACTCTGATACGTATATGTCGTCAGGCTTCTGTGATTATTTGGGAATTAAATCCACCAGGACCCATTTTGATTTGCAGCCGTTTCCGCATCCTTATCGCTAATGGCTGCCGTTTCCTGTTTGTTTCCTTCCAAAGTATTTTCGCCCTCAAATCAAATCCAGTGATCTACGTAATATGTTTAACACGACATACGAGCAGGCTTTATGCGGGTATATGTTGTGGTTTTGGGACCGCAAATTTGTAAACCACAACTGTATTATATTGGTGGGTCCTATGGATGTATGTCTTTCGGGACAAATAGTTTATCATTTGCATAGCGCCCGGAAGCAGGAGACTGGCGGTTTTGTACGCATTTTGGCATGGAGTTGACTGTGTAGCGAAATATAATGTCAATTTTAGAAAAAGGGTAAAAATAAGTTTGTGAAAAAGATTTTCCTTCTAAAAATGGCTGAAGCTATTTCTGGCAACGTTTCAATCATTAGTGGTGGTATTTATTCAGGCAATATTAAAGTATATTTTGGAATGAAACACAAATATGTATTATGTTAAATTTCAGATGTTAAACATTTGATTAACCTACACCAATTTAATTCATAAGAGAATATCGCACAAAAGTCACAACTGCTCCCAACCGTCTGGAGCCAGTGAGATTATTGCATCCCTTATCAGGGATATGTTGTGAGGCTGGAAGTAGCGAGGAGAAGAATAAGATGTGGAAGAGGAAAGTTGGGAAGCATTTGGCTATTCAAATCTATCAGAAAAAACAGCTAAAGCTATTAAATATATATATATTTTTTTTTTTTACAATAACTCCACACAGGAGGCCTTGAAGAAAATTATTTCCCTCAAGGCCTATGTCATCTTTGGGGATACTGTGTGGAGTGTGCTGTGTATTATATTTAAAAAAGAAAGACAAACATTTCCGAGTTAAAAAAACCTGACAATACTTTAAAAACTCCTACTGCCATCATAATAATCGGAAAATGTTCTTTGTGCAATGTTGGAGGACTTATCTAGCAAAAGAATTGAACCTACAACGCCCGGGTGAAAATCCGACGTTTTTGTCCACTCAGCTACCAACCAGTCGTCTCCTACTAAACGTATTTCAGTCAACGTCTTGATTCCGAATGGTGGTCTTCCACCAGGGCGATACTTAGAGTAGCTACCACTCTGGAACGTACCGCAGATATACTTTATATTATTTTCACATTAATTAAATGTGAAATGACACATAATAATGAAATAAAATTAATTTGCGCACGCCGCGATTTGAACCTGCGATTTAGATTCTTAATAGAGTGCAAAATAATAATTGTAATTGAAAAAATTGCAAATTAGAATTTTTAGATTGATATTTAAAAAACAAATACAAAATCTGCACGAGAAGAGACTGAGCTTGCAAAAGACCAACGAAACAGCGCAAGATAGGGTCGCCTAGAGACTACTTTTCCAAGCAATTGGTCCCAAACGAAAAAGAAAAGGAAGATAACGATGAGAAGTTGAAAAGTTTGTCTCAAAACAAAAAAAAAAAAACAAAAAATTACGAAAGAAGTTTTAGACATTTTCACCATTTATTCGGAATTACCGAACTCTAAGAACTAGAGTCTGTAATGTTCCGAAAGCGTTGTATTTTTAATCTCAAAGGACATTAATAATTCTGTCCTTTTTTACCTCTAGAGATGTTTTTTTAAGTACGGGCCCTCGTCATTACGGTTCTCTCATTAACATTATTAGGTGCTTCGAGGATGAGGTTACTGAGAAGTTTTTTTTTTTTAAATTTACTAAATAAATTTTAGGAGGTTCAGAAAAGGTTTTTTAACACATCGTCAGACAAGAGTTTCATTTCTCAGAAACATCGACAGAATTTTCTGATCTGGTGGTTGAATAAAGCTAAAGAATTACAGATGTCACGATCATTATGTCTGATGATATGACACTAACACCAATTTCGCACTAACACCAATTTCGCACTAACACCAATTTCGGAGAGCGAGCTTTTGCCGTAGCAGGCCCCACAGCTTGGAATAACCTCCCTTCACATTTGCGAAAGATTGACAGCTCAATTGAGTTCAGAGCAAAACTAAAGACTCATCTTTTGAAATTATCGTACCCACACTAACGTAAATTTCCTTAACTAGAGTTTTGATCACTTAAGTCCGAGTGCTATACATAGTTTATAAATATAGTTAAATATTACTTTCTTCACTTTTTTTCTACCCTAGGTCCGACAGCACGGGCAACAACCATTATAAATATGTGCTAATTTTTATATGCTAGTTGTAAGTCACTAGTTATAAGAATTAGGCATAAGTTAATATTAAGCTTTAGTTATAATAATATGTTAATTATGGTGTAAAGCGCCCTTGAGGTGATATCTCTGTCATGAAAACGACGCTATATAAATCAGCCAATTATTATTGTTATCGAATCCAAGCACTCAAGGCCGAGATTCAAAACTCTCTTACCACTTTGTCACGTAGCTCGTCACCCCCATCACATGTGTATCAGTTCCTAGACGGCCTCCATAGTCGAGTGGTAAGACGCTCGACTACGAATCCAAAGGTCACTGGTTCAAATCCGGCGTACGCCAATAACTTTTATTTAATTAATGTGCGTCATAACACATTTAATTCATACAAAAATAATAAGGATATTTGCGGCACGTTCTAGATTAGTAGATACTCTAAGTATCGCCCTGGTGAAAAACCACCATTCAGAATTAAAACGTTGCTTGAAATGGCTTTAGCCGTGTATGATGACCAGATCTGAATAGCCAGGTACTTCCCAACCTTCCTCTTCCCAATCTCCTTCCCCTCCCCAGTACCTTCAGCCTCACAGCATACCCTATTTGGGGATGCCATAGTCTCACTGGCTCCAGACGGTTGAGAGCAGTTAAGACTCTTGTGCGGTATTCATTTTAAAAATATTTAAAAAAAATTAGATAGACTACTGAACAAATTTGAAATTAAAATCAGGTTTGACGGTCTCTGTCACTACGAATCTAGAGGTCACTGGCTCAAATCCCGGCGTCCGTCATTAAATCATATTGAATTAATTTGTGTTATTCCACAATAATTTTATTTTAAATAACAAAGTATATTGGCTGTACATTCCTGAGTGGTAGATAATCTCAGTGTCGCCCTGGTAAAAGACCGCAATTAGGAATCCAAACGCTACTTCACATGGTTTTAAACGTGTTTGGTGACCAGATCTGAATGAGCCAGGTATTTTTCTACCTTCCTCTTCCCCATCTCTTTCTCTTTCTAACTTTTTTCATCCTTGCAACATGCCTCTACAGAGAATGCCATAGTTTCACTGGCCGGAGCCAGTATGGATACAGTCAGGAGCAGTTGGGACTCTTCTGTGGAATTCACATTAAAAAAAATTGCTATGAAAACCTAACATTTGTTTGCTATTTATCTATATAATATTGAATCTAAAATTTACATATCGCAAACATATAACATAGTTGAGCTAGGTATATCTTTACGTGACGAATGTTGGTAGGTTTATAATGATTTGTGTTGTTTTTCTCGGCTTATTCTTCTGAAGCGAACTTTTCAATAATAAAGTCTAATTTGTGAATGAACTTTCTCTGGGCTTGTTTCTAAGGAATTCGGAGTTTTCCTTTCCTAAAACTAAAGCCTCATTTATTCGTAAATGCGCCTTTGTGCGCTAACAGATTCAAGGAATTCCTTCCATTCTGGCGATAAATCGTAATGGGCAAGTCGCCAAAAAGAGGAAGAAGTATTATCTTGTTATTCTCCTTGGAAAAACATTCCACAAAATTTGGATGGCACTTCTTTCAAAGTTTATATTATACATATTTCGACATTAAAAATTAAATTGCATTTTAACAAAATGCACATTCAATGTTGATTCTAAAATTAACCATATTTTGTTATTATGCTAACCCAACATGGTGAAGTAATTAACCTAACCCTCACTTTTATATGAAAGCCTCATGGGCGTACATACAAAATAAATAACTAAACAATGTTTTTTCCAAAAACCCAAAAAAAAGGTTTCCTCATGGCTTGTAAGTGGGACCTTATCTATTTATGTAAAAAAAAAATCCAAACATCAGTTTAAAGATACCCTCATTAAAAAAAAAACACTGTTAAATTCTTACGACCAGCATTGTAAAAATATGACTCTTGAAAAACTGAGTTTATTTTGAATTAAAGTTTTGACGACTTAATAAAATACTAGTGGACAATTTACCTTGTTTAGTATTTGACAGTCAACTATAAAAAATGTTAAAAAATGCATGTAAATTAAATAGAAGAGGTGCATTATTAAATATTGGTTTGACAAATTATCCATTACGCCACTTCCTCATAAAGGGAGGCATAGTGGTTGGAACTCTATACAATCCAATGTCAACTCAACTCATTGGCAAACACTACTTGATTAATTCACATTAAAACATGGTCTCACACATACTATTTTATTGTTTCGAAATGATGACGTGATTCGGCTCAAATATTCGTTCCACTTAATAATCTTCCTTTGTCAAAATATATTCTTCTGACATATTTTCCCTGTCCATCCGCTCTATAACTGAATGTAATAAGAAAATATATTGCGGTTTGTTTGTTTTATTAGTTTTTATTACCTCGGTTCACGTGCCAATAATCAAATCTAAAACGTTGAATTTGAATTTGAAAACGTTGAATAAAAATTGAATATTTCATAGGTTTTCCACTCAGGGTTTTGATATATTATATAAAGGTTTCTTTATCACAAGTTAAACAATAGGTTACAGCCTTTATTAGACCCCTTTTGCATTTTTCTAGGAATAAGATAGTTATTTACACCATGAACACCATTTGTTTTGTTACCTTTCTAGAAGTTGAAGGCAGACAACTTTTTTTTTAAATTTCTTAAAAAGAAAGACAAACATTCCCGGGTTATGAACAACCTAAATATAATTTGACAATATTTGAAAAACTCCTACTGTCATCATAATAAGCGGAGAATGTTGTTTGTGCAATGATGGAGGACTTAGTCAGCAGAAGAATTGAATCCACGACGCCCGGGTGAGAATCCAATGCGTTTGTCCACTCAGCCACCGATCATACCTACGGTAGCTACCAAACATTAAATACTGAAGTCATATACCTACTCGAAATTCAGGGCGTATCGAAAAGGTAACACAGTATTAACCAATACATTGAAAAACTTGCAATTAAAAGCCTTTTTGAATTTTCACGGAAACCTTTTACTAAAAGTTTATCGCTCATTTAAAAAAATACGCCGGACAAGCGGGACAACTAATGAATCAACTTCAGTGTAGTGCTTTTTGCAAAAATTCATCTCGCAAGCGCCTCTGGACTCATTAGCGTCGCGTGTCATGTAAAAACTTCGGGCGAGATTTTCTTTATAATGATGTTAAGTTGAGTTTCACCTCGGCTCAGACCGACGTCATTTAGAGGCACCTACCGGAGACTTGAAGCTGCTCGTTTAGTTTTTAGCTTAAAGAGAGGCTTCATAGTTAAAGGCCATTATGTTTCCCGGGGTCTTTCGTCCCTACTTTGTTCAAGATTTGCCAAAAAAAAGGCTATTGAAATATGACAACAATAAAACTGATTTTCTAAGGGTGTAGCGAAAAATCTTATATCTCCGGCAAACCTGTTAGCGGGGTCGTTATTTGAAGTATTGGATTACTCTATTTACTACTTTGTTTAAACTTACTCATTATTTGTGATATTCTATATAGTAGTAACATTGTAAGATCCATCAAAATCTACTAAAACTATTACTACACGAAAGTCGGTGGGAAGAATGTAAAATCGGCCTCCATGATGGCGTGGTAAGACGCTCGACTACGAATCCAAAGGTCGCGGGTTCAAACTCGGCTTGTGCCAATAACTATTATTCAATTAATACGTGTCATAAAACATTTAATTCATTTTTCGTTGTTGAATAGTTTTAAAAAGTTCAAATAATGTGTTTAAAAACCATTAAATCGAAAAAATGTTTCTTGGCAGTTGGCCTAAAAGTAATTAGATTCTAGGCACAATGATCGAAATAGATACTTGTTTCTTATTTAAGGGGAAAGGTTGTGTTTAGTTCAAAAGTTTCGATAATCTTGCCAGTGTTAACTTGACGAATATCATCAGATTTACTTCGGCTTAAATTTAGAACTTTATAAATCTTTACCCACTGCTGCTTGCGTTCTGCCAATTTTTGAAAAATGGGGATTCATAAACGATGTTTTATATTTTTTTATACCTCGTCTCAGAGTGGTATATACTTTCAGAATCTAAACGTTTCTTAATATAGCTCTAATCGTGACGGAATCTGAATAGTCAGACACTTTCCAACGTTATTTGCTCATTTCATTCACCTCTTCACTTCGTTCAGTCTCAAAACGTTCCACAAATCGAAAAAAACCATATTCGTACCGACTCTAGACAGTTGGGACCTATACACGGTAGTCACATAAAACAAAAATCATTAAATATGCTCGCTTATTCGTAATATTGAAGTCGTACTTTTGGGTGTATCAAAGTAGTAGACATAAAAAGTTGTTATCATTTATTTATTGATTTTTCCACAGAATATGTCGATTGGATCAACGAATTTGATATCTGAATTTCAAAAAACATCAACGAACTGCCGCTTTTATTTTACAGTGTTCTATCACTCAAGTTATCAATTTCTAATCTCGACTTCAAGATAAATTATCTTCGATGTAAATTAACTTAACCTAACTCATTGATAAAACAATTCGAAACATCGCTCATTTCATCAATTAATATCTGTCAATTGATAATAATAATAATAATAATAACACAAATATGTTAAACAAGCAAGTAATTAATCAAAAGCAATATTAATAACTTCGTATGTAAGTAATTAAAAATACATTTTTAAGCTAGTAAATAAATATTAATACAAGTGTTGAAAAAGTGATAAATTGTTTCGTCTACACATCGGTGTTACCTGTAGCTGGTGATTCCTTCAACCGGTGTTACCATTAGCTAGTGATTCCTATTTCCAGTGTTACCTTTGACTGGTGTTTTAAAGCTCGAAACAAAGATGGCGTTCGCAGCTGCAAGAATGATTTTGAAGGACAAGAGACGGAAAACTTCAAAGGAAGATTTTCGCGACCCAAGAAATCGCAGCAAGGTAATTATTTCTTTAATTTTAAGTATGGATGTACTTAGCCCAGTTTAACCACCAGCACTTGTTATTAAATGAGTAGGTATCAGACATTAAAAAAAAATCATTGATATATAACTTGTAATGTTGACGAAGAAAATGAATATGTATGCTTACTTTATTTCAGATTTTTTAAACTAGGTATTGTGATTAAATAAAAAAATAATAGTTATTATTATTAAATTAGAATAAACAAAGGAGCTTTACGCTTTTTATTTATGATATCAATTACTGAATATGAAACATAAAAAGCCAGAAACTAAAAAAAATAACGGTCACGACCGAGGCTGAAGATGTGCTCGGGTAAAGCTTTGTATACCATTACAAAGATGGCATTCTATATTGGAAGAAATTGAAAAATGATATTAATAATTTTCAATGAAGTATAAGACCGATTGAAATGCTGGTTTTTAATAGGGTTTTGGTAGCTCAATCAGCAAAGGCGTTACTCCCGAATAGGGTAGAGGTTCCGAGTTCGAGTTTCAGTCGCGACCGTTATTCTTTTTTGTTACTGGCTTTTTCTGGTTCATATTTACGTTGAAAATTATTGATAATTTTTCAATAGTTAATCTAAAACGTAATAATGATTAAATTTTCCAGGGTATATTTAGTTTAATGCTTAAACAGCAGTACATTTATTTTACTTTTATAAGGCGAAATAGCGGTAACGGATAAAAATTAATATTCTTAGAATTAACAAAAATATATCACAATTGCATTTCAATTTAATAATGTTATACCTATTTTTTATACATAAAAAGCATTTACTTTGTGGCTCGCCATAATACATAACTCAATGTGATACTTTTCTGGCGTTGGAAGGGTGCTTCCGAAACCGGTCAGCAATTATATTCAAATAAAGTGGGTAAAACAAAGTTGTGTGTTTGAATATATTAAATTAGTATTTATGTGTATCTTTGACAGCTATTTTGCGTTCCGAAGGCATTTTTAAACTGCTTGAAAATGCTTCCGTAAAGTGAATCAGCTCTCAAAATAATTTAATTTTATCTTGAAAATCGTATTTATTCATTCGTGTTTCAGTTTAAATGAAAAAAAAATCACAAAAGCAGTGAAATTTCAAAAACTTTGCAATATCGTCGCTGGAAAGGCAAAATGACTTAAGCGACACTTTGGTCAAAAATGAGTTAAATATGCAGTTTTGATCAGTTTTCTGTTCTGGATCGAATGCTCTGATTCTTGTTTGATTCTGAAGACATTTTGACCCTTCAGCCATCTAAAATATATTTACCATTTGGGAGAAGGCTTGACTCAAGCGTCATAAGTTTAGAACTTCTTGTCATTTCAAGTAACTCGGTAAGAGCATTGAGCTACCGGAGTTAACTTTTTTTTTCAAAATCCAACCAGGTACTGACAGACAGACTTTAAATAAAACTTTGAAGTGCTCTGGTGTAAGCTTCCCGAAATGGGGCTTCAGCCCTTTTGCCTTTCGGCGACGATACGTTAATTTATGATTGATATTTCACTGTTGATTGACTTTCTAATGAGAAATTAAACGAAATTAACAAATAAAAGGTTCAAACGAAAAATAATTTTCTCGTAATTTCAAGGGTCGTAAAACTTTGAAGCATACTGATATATGAAAATCTATTGTAAGCAAATTCCTGTTTTTACAAAAGAATACTTCTTGGAAGGAGCATTAAAGTAATAACTCAATGGCGATGAAAACAGAACTCAGTTCAGGGTTCTGTTTTTATCCAGAATTAACAGAATATGTCGCAGAGTCTGGAGTGATGCCATCTGGTATGAGAAACCCCGCTTCATTTTCTCTCTGCCTGTGTTCTACACAGACAAAGGATATCATAATGTCTAAAGGTGAACCTTTATACAGCTTCCAGTTTCCTGTCTCTTTGGAATTCTCGTGAAACGTCGAACAATTGAAACATGCAAAATAGGGCCATCCCAGAGATTTATGGTAAGACATTCGAATGAGATTGAAATGTTCACAGAGAATGATTTTATCTAGATTAGAGCCTTTATTACGTGACCCACTTTGATTTAGTGAGAAAGTATCAGGTCATCTGTACTCTCTATTCTGAGTCAACTAAAAAAAAACATCCATCATAAAGTGTACAAATCAAAAACAGCAACATTTCTACTTATCTAGTCATACTGTTAATATAAGTTAGAAAATACGCAGTGCAGTTAAACCATAATTGAAATTAGTCCATTATTTATCGTAATGATTTTAATAATACCCATAATTTAATAGTTTTGAAGGTATGGTAAAGCCACCTCTGTCAGCTATAATCCTTAAATCACAGATGATTCACTATGAATATCAATATCCATCCCTTCCGGACCTAATAGTATATATTCCATAGACTTACTTCAAATTGCACCAGTCTGAGGATGCCCGTCATGAGGTGAAACTGGTCAGGTCTTAAATAAAAAATAGTGGAATGAAGTTTAAAAAAAATGGTATTATTAAAATCATTAAAATTGAGTTCCACCACAAATTAACAGTATCAAAATTAGACATTAATAATCGTATTTTATTTACAAATCGCAAAATATCAGGGGGTTATTCAAGATTACTCACGAAAACCATCGTTATGATGTTTTTCTGACAAAATAATGCGACAGCAAAAATATTTATTTAAAACAGGTGTACAAAAAAAATTGCACCATATATATTTTTCCATTGAGTATAGATCAAAATAAATGTTAACATTATTCCTTTTAAGTTTGTCAATGACCCCCTGAAGTTTCTCCGTATAAGAGTGAAACACAAGGAGAGTCAAACATGTTATTAGTACATTTTTTACCAGCATGATAAATATTTTATAATTTTATCCTTATTACCTACTTTAGAAGAATTATTTCATAGAAATAACAGATTTTAAAGCCTTGAAAAGCTGGGTTAATTTGCTTCAATGAAGCTTAATTCATAAAGCTTACTTACGTTTTATTGATAACAATTTAATATGTATGTGATTAAAACTTAATTATTACTAATTAATAACATTATAATGTTGGCTTCTTACATAGTTTCATTTCGTTTATCCAAGCCAATATTTTCTCCCATATTAAGCTAAGTAAACTAACAACAAGGAAAGTACAATATTTTGATTAATAATGTGTGCCTTGTTTGTCAAAGTAAAGAAAAATAATGTTAGGGAAGAGTTAGTGTTAAGGATATTCGAGATTTTACTGTATTTTGTGTTAATTTCTTTAACATGAGATAACAGTGTTATTCAAACAATTTAAATTTTTAACAGTGATATACGAGAACATTTTAAAGTGTAAATTTATATACGTAAAACAAATATTACACAAAGAAATGAAAAAGTAACCTTTTTCAAAACCACGGATATTATTTCAATTTTTATGACCGACCGGTTTCACTTAGCCTAAGCAACATCAGGGTACAAAATTAAACGAAACAAAAAATACAAAGGGTGTGGTTGTATATACTTACAGAGGGAGAACAAAATATAAAATAACAAAACAATGAGAAAACAATAGTATAATTTTAAATTATATTTTGTTTTCCCTTTGTATGGTTATTTAACACCACACTTTGTTTTTTTTTAGTTTCATTTTGTATCCTGATGATGCTAAGACTAAGCGAAACCAATCGGTGATAAAAAATAATTAATAATGACCGTGGTCTTTTAAATATTTTTTTCAATTCTTTAAATATGTCAAGCCACAAAGTGATTGCTTTCTACGAAAATACATATATTATAGTGAAATGTGTAGGTATTTTAAATTGTTGAAAGTTTTCACTTTGTGATTTATTATATTTAAAATAACACAATCGCCTTGTTTTATACGAAGTATCTGTGTTATTTCAAATACAAAATGTTATGTTACTTTAATATTGATAATCGTATTTAATAAAATTAAACGAAAAGCTTTTTAGTAGCTAAACAAATCCCACGCGTAAAAACAACAACACATTGCGGATCTTTATGAATCGTAATAAATAATATATTCACTAGGGATACAAAATGAAAATTTTGCATTACGAATCTACTGTTTTACAAATTGGTCTGACTCTCACTGAATTGTACAAAACTCTATTGAAATTCACAATCAAACGCGAGATTATTTATATTAACTAAGCGTTGATAAATCCCTGTTACGAAAATAAAGTCTTTTGATCTCAATTCAAATCATTTGCCTCTGATTTGCATAGTCAATTTTATAGGTGTAATAGTACCTACCTAAAAATCCGTTTGTTGATTTTCTAATGCTAAAATTGAGTGAAATTTTACCGTTTAGATTAATATAATAAAATCAAATAAAAAATTAAGTCTCCTTTTATTGTTAAAAAGCTCTGTTAAAAGATGCGTACTACAAAGAAAATACATTTTAAATGAGAAATACAGAGAAAAAATTAAAATAAAAAAGACATGAAAAATGGCAAAAAAGAATTCAAGAAAATTGCAAAAGGTTAGAAGGGAAAAAAGTTTTTTTATATAGTTAGTATTAGTAAGACAAAAAACATAAGTGTTGTAATCTTTCTGGTAATCATCGACAAAGTATTGATTGGTGAAAAAATATTAACAATCTTCAAAGAATAGAAAAAAACACATAAAATAAAAAGATTGGGTTGCGACCGATTTTCGAACCCGGAATCTACACCTATTCGAGAGTGGCGCGTCTACCAATTCCGCCATCACAACCAATTTAAAAAAAACGATTTTATACAATAACATACTTCTTGAAAACTGTTGATATTCTGTCAATTTTTTTTTCAGATATTTTTGGCAACCATCTTTATGATCGTGAGAAAAGTTCTAACCGAACTAATTTCAAACGTAGAATCATCCACTTTTATTTAACGGAAAATCTTTGACTTTTTTTAAAGGCTTTACACTTAAATTTAACAATATCAACTGTTCACATTCTTTTAGCAATCAATAACTCGATGAAACGTGAAGATTTAAAAGGCAATTTTAATTTATCAAATTAACTTCACGACCAACGTTTTATTTTTTTATAAAAAATACATTGACAAGTAATAAATCAATACAACGGGAGTCTAAGAGGTTAGCACCTCCGTGACGAGTAAGGAAATACTTACTTTACATGTTAATTTCCGGATCACGCTATATCGAACTATTCATTCATGAAAATGAGTAGTTTTTCTGTTGAAATGACAGTTTATTTATAGATTATTTTCTAAAAATTATATTTCAACAAAAACAAAAATATCTTAGCATCCCAAAGTAAATTAATATTTGAACGAATACCAAATTTATAGAATCACTTAGGGATGCAAAAAAGTTGTAGCACCTAATTTTAAACTAATTTCCAGACATTTTTTTCGTACACCGTTACTTAAGGGTCAGCACCCCAAAATATACACTGTTTGGCTTTCTAGTACAAGAAATACTACAAATGATTTATTTTTTTATTCTATGTGGGTAGTCAGAAAAATGTCTAAGGTTTCCAGAGAAATCAAATTTTCAGATACATCATTTCTAGGATTGCTTGCATTAGAATGCTACAAAGTAACGTTAAGTGTCATTTTTAAGAGCTGACCCTTAAGCAAAACTACAAACTATCTGATTTCATTCGTTCTAGCTGAAGCAACCATGTTAACCGTTAGACTGTTTTTTTCTTTAAGCCAAACCTTTTTTTTATCCCTTTCTATATATTCTCTTCAAATCGAATAAGTATGTAGGCAGTTTTAGAAAAGGTGAACCTACATAATTCCAATTCATCATTTTTATTGAAACGTCTAAAAATCAGAACTGTTAGTACAGTTGCTTCAACTGGGTACGTACTTATTTGTTACGCTTACGATAATTAAAATCAAGCACTATTAAAGAATACTAATAATATTTTGATAATTTGTATTTAATATACAGGGGGCTGAACAAAGTTCGATTCCTACGTTCAATCTTATTATTAACTATAGTAAGTAAGAGAATTTTACGTTAGTATTAGGTAAGTTTGCTTCTGTTTTATAATTTTGTCTCTGTAATAATAATAATTAGATAATACCATACAGAAGCATATTTACCTGGCAGGTCACTTCAGATAAACACAATTATTTTATTGAAATCGGAAATAACTTTTAGCATTAATGCCAATGTTTTTTTAACTGTTAAAATAATATCAATAATCTAAAATACAAATATGAAACGAATTTGTGTTTTATATTATTAATATTATTCAAATATTTAAAAAAATAATTATTATGTTATTTCTAGTTTGGAGAAAGATACATTTTTGCCCTTAAAGGACATGACATTGGCAAAATTATGTTTAATATTTAAATAAATTATTTGTTATGTTATTGTTCGATATTAGGTAATTCGATAAAATTTTATTATGTGCTTTCAAAATTTGTAAAACAGTACAGGTATTTGATGTATATGTATATATCTAAAGGTGTCGCTCAATAAGTATTTGATCAAATTTAAGAATCAGCACCCTAAAATACACACTTTTTTCTTTCTAGTACAAGCAAAACAACATATATTTATATTTTAATTCTTTGTTGTTATTTTTTAAAATATCTAAGGTTTTCAAAAATATAATAATTCTTTATGACATGCATACTGAAATTTTAGGTAAATCGTTCAAAAATGCCTTTCCTGGTTTTAAAACTGCACTTTTTACTGACATTTTATTTATTTTCTTCCATAGAACTTAAAATATTATGGTTAAAAAAAATATTCACTGGAAACCTTAGACATTTTTTTAACTGTCTATAGAGAATTAACAGATAAATCATTTATGGTATTGCTTGTATTGGAATGCCATAAAGTGACGTTTAGCGCCATTTTTGGGTACTGGGGCTCAATTTATGTTTACTTTTATTTTAAAACAATCTTGTCCTTATGTAATGAAAGGATAAGATTATGATGAAAATCTTCCACTGACATTATTGTAAATAATTTTTGTTCGATACTCTATTTACATAATTGATTAAGTAAGTGCAGTAATACTTTACGTCTAGCCAATTCCGGATGTAATTTGAACTATGTAACACTTTTTCCCATCTCAATTATGGTCAATTTCGACACAAACTTCGCATGAACTTGTTTGCTCGATTGTTTCTGTATTGTCTCTAATTTTTTTTCACATAAAATAGCAGTCACCCTGCTTAACAAATATATTTTATTACATTTGGACCTTTGCCATGCAGATGCTCACGTTGATTAAATGTAAATATCACCCTTACACAAGTAGGTTACCTTCGCAAATCCAAGCGTAACATATCTTTTTAGGATTTTCGTGCTTTGCGAATCTTATCTGTGTGTTATTTATATGGTGAGCCACTTCCCTTGAAGACACTTATCTTCTCCTTTCATCAATTATTGTTCCCTGCCTCGCTTCAAGTAGCTGCCCCAGATTTATGGCAGCGTAGCCCCATATATTTTCCATATCTCACTAAACGACAATAAATTTCCCGGAATCCCTCTTCATGTCGACAAAGAGGTTGCATTTATTTATTGGGTGCCAAAACCCATTCCGGAAATAACCATATCGACAGTGAATAAATACAAATAAAACTGAGTGACTTTTTTTAATGCAAAATATTGTATTTTGGGAGTAGATATGTATTTTAGAAAAACAACAATATTGTGATTTTTTTAACCATTATGGAGATAGTCAAACGTGAAGAAATAGTACAAAATTCATTCTAGATGGGCTAGATAACGGAATCGTCTACTCATAGTTGTATGTTGAGTGCTTTTGGAAGTACTTTTGTATTTAACAGGGATTGTTCTTTGATTTCTTGCTTACTAATGATTTGAAGGTATTGGCTTAGGATGAGTTAAATTCGCAGTAAGAGTGATTAGTGGTGTTTCGTTAATGAATAATTAAATCACCTCAGCTGAACGCTAACAGGCGCATAAAAAAGAAGAAGGAGAATATTGATTAAGTGAATAATAGATACATGCTTATAAAGAGCCCACGAACGTGCAATTTTCAACTATTATGCAAATACACTGGTATTATCAGCAAACTCAATTTACATGTATTTTGCCAGTATTAGAAAATGAGTATTAGTCGATAACGAAGACACTCCCGACTTCCTCCGTGGACTAGTACCTGCCGAAGACCCTGCCCTGGACACCACTGCTTTCGCAGCGATACAGTTTTTTTTCCTTGGTCGTTTTTCGTAAGTACTGGTCACACTGTATAAAGCGTTTGAAATTTCATAGATTTTTTGGTCAGCCGTGTGTGTAAAAAATGAATGAAAATTTGAAATATGACCAATCGATATGCTTTGGAAAATCACCGCAGGTAAGTATCGACGCTGTACCGAATACAATGTGATGTTTGATGTTATCTGTGTAACAATGTGCCTAAGATTTATCTCATTATCTGTGCTATTGTGTCTTTCTATGTACATTTTCTGTCTCTATCTTTACTATGCCAGTCTGTTCTATCGCCTTAAATGTTTTCTATGCTACAAGTGACTTCGACCGAAAGACAAACGAATTCTTCGCTCGGAAAACGTTGCCCTACATTTTCTAGAAAACTCTTGTTCGAACGATTCTGACGTATATACTCGTAGAAGGCTCTTCGAACTGTATATTTGTTTGAACGAGAACTCATTTGTTTGTACTGAAAAGATATTTCAAATTGCTTTGAAAATAATGCGCTTTTTACAACACGAACATTACTTGGGTAGTTATTTCAAAATTGTATTATTCCTCCATGTTGTCTAACGGGAGATGAAAATAGTCAACATTTGAATGTTATTTAATACTCAAATGTATCCACAATGTACCATATGGTACACAATTACAGGTTCTTAGCCGAGTGGTTCAAAACGTCGGGTTACTACCCAGGCGTCGTGAATTCTATCCTTTACAAGCTCGAAATATATTTTTTAATGTTGGGAGTATGGTGGATTATGTATTTTAAACTTCAAGGAAATATTGGTTTGTTTACTGACAGAAAAACTAATAATTTTTTTTTAAATAAAATAAATGCCTTCGCCATATGAATTTGCACCCTGATTTTATCTTCCGTGGTCACGGGTTCAAATCTGGCGTGCGGAAAAATAAAATCTCATTAAAATATGTCATAACACGTCGATTACTTTTTAAATTTTGTATAGAATATTTGCGGCACGTTACAGTACTCTGAGTATCGCCCTGGTGATTGACCACCATTCAGAATCAAAACGTTGCTTGAAATGGCTTTACCCGTGTTTGGTGACCAGATCTGAGTAACCAGGTACTGTCCAAACTTCCTTTTTTCTATCTTCTTCTATCTTCAGCCTCACAACATACCCCAATTCAGGATGCCATATTTTCACCGACTGTTGGGAATAGTTGGGATTTGTGCAATATTACCTATAAAAATCCCATTTTTCTTACGTGAATGTTTATTTTAAGTTTTTTTTTGTCCCACTCCTAAAACAGCATGTCAATTAGAATTAAAAGACATTGATTGGGTTTCAATAAACCTAAAAAACCTTCATTATGTTTTTGTTAACGTTTACGTAATATGCCAACAATGAGTTACAGAATCAAGAACAATAGTAATTGTAGGAAGCCTGCAGTAATGTCAACGGGGGTGAATAAGGATTTGTCTTTCGGTCAATGTCACAAGTGCCCAAGCCTATGTGTGTCTCAGTGTTTATTGTTCTCTTTCAGGCCCGCAGCGCCAGCACAAGTAGCTTTAGGAGCGTCAGCCAGGTAAACCTGCAACACACCACACTCACTGTCCTAGATTACCCCAACTTACCATAGTTCACCCGGAAGTTGCCCCACATATATCGAAAGCTACCCTAGTTTATTTAAAAGTTTCCCTTCAATGCTCGCACTTTCCCTTGTTTGCCTGGACTTTATCCTGAAAGCTACCCCCCCCCCCATTACCTAGAATTACCCTATATTTACCCGATCTTCCCCTTTATTACTCATAATTACCCTTCATCTATCGATGCTTATAGACTCAACTATATTTGAAAGTAACGCCACATTGCCCTGTTTTGTTTTTATTCCTTCTAAAATATCCTGAAAGTTATCGCACATTTTCTAACGCGAGCCTACCTGTACATAAACTTCTTAATTACTAAAAAAAAAATCCTTTGACTTATCGAAACTTACTCAAGATTATATAAAAGTTACCGTGTATTTATTTAACTTACTTATCAAGAAAATATCCCACATTTTTGCGAAAGATAGTGGGAAGCAGTTATTACAAAAATAGTTTAATTTCTATTTTTTTTATCTATTTCTAATTTTGAAACTATTGATTCGTGGTGGAACTCTTTTTAATGATTATATTAATATTACATTTTTAATTTGATTCCACTATTTTTTTTATTTAAGACCTGACCGGTTTCATCTTATGACGGTCATATTCAGACTGGTAAAATTTTAAGTAAATCTATGGCATATACTCGTATACTATTAGTGTCCGGAATGGACGCTTATTGAGTCTCATAGTAAACATCTGTGACTTTAGGTTTTGTTTTATTGCTGAAAAGGGTGGCTTTACAATAACATTAAAAAATACGTTCAGCTACTTTCATTACCTTCTGAGAGACGGGTTACACTATGGTGCGTCTGTGATAATATCTATAGTTGTCGGCTGTATTTATAACAGTTGGCTATTTTTGAATTTACTCTTTGATCTTCCCGTCTGAAGATGCCCGTCACAAGGTGAAACTGGTCAGATCTTAAATAAAAAATATGGGAATAAAGTTATACATATCATTTTTTCACTTGTTTACCCGAAAGTTCCACCTAGGCTACTTCTCCTCATTACTTACAGTTACCCTATATTACCAGTGATTTCTCCTCCGTTCTCCGTTAAGTTACCACATATTATTTGGAAACTACGTTCTACTACCCAAAAGTTTCTCTAGATTAGCCCGAAATTCCCCCTGCTTACCAGAAAACTAGCCTGCAATGTCTCACGATTATACCCTAATTTTTACGAAATTTACTCTTGATTCCTAAAAAGTTTCAATTATTCGAAATCAACTCTGCATAAAGTGAAAACAATCCTTTTTTTTCACATTTATTCTTACTGACTAAATCATTGATATTTTACAAAGTTCTCCAAACTTTTGCTCTTCACGAGATCCTTCTCTTAGAATTCCTCACACCTCTTTGAAAAAATGTGAAATTGTCTTTTCTATTCGTTATAAACTCACCTAATCCAATATTTTCTAGCCTGTCCTCGAAGGCTACGCTTTCCTCGAAAGCAGAGAGTAATTGGGAGTAAGGCATTAACCGTTTTCCTTATCTCCCAAAAATTACTCTTATTAAATATCCTTCGGAAAACATAATGAGGACCTCGCCTCGCTTTATTTCAAGGCTGCCATTTATAACCAGCCCTATATTATTTATACATTTACATAGTAACTACTTTTAGTCTTCCATAGTTGAGAGGCTGAATTGTAAGATATGGACTCAAACTACAGTCCGGAGTTTCAGTACTACGAAGTAAGTCTTTCTGCGTCCGTGATGTCTTTAAATCTTTGTGTTATATGTGAGTCTGCTCATGTCGTGGTGTGAATAGTAAAAAGGATATTATTTATGTATCCTACTTCATTTTTGTAATTTTTCTGTCACCAACAAGGAAGTGTTTATTAAAAGTTACATCACGTCTCCCGTTTACTGTTTTAATATTTTTATTATTCGTTGGTCGAGTGGTAAAACGCTCGACTACGAATCCAGTCCGTCCGCAAATAGCTTTTATTTAATTAATATGTGTCATAACACATTTCATTCACATAAAAATAGTATATGAAGTATATTTGCGGCACGTTGCCGACACGCATCGCCCTGGTGAAAGACCACCACTCAGAATCGAAACGTAGCTTGAAATGACTTTAGCCGTGTTTGGTGATCAGATCTTTATAGCCAGGTACTTTCCAACCTTCCCCTTCCCCATATCCTTTTCCTTCCCACTACCTTCAGCTCCACAACATACCCCAATTGGGAATGCCATAGTCCCACTGGCTCTAGACGGTTGGGAGCAGTTGGGACTCTTGTGCGGTATTCACTACAAAAAATAAATATAAAAAAGCTAAGAAATATTTAAGCGAAGACGTACACGCGCAATGCAGGTCATAAAAACAATACCCAAGACCGCCTGTACCCTGAAACAAAAATGTTGGTTCTTTACATTACATCTCGATAAATTATTCTCTTTCCAAAAAATACAGACAAGTTTTTTTATGTAATTTCTTACATCGAAATATCTCCTCGTATTTCTCCATCCATCGTAATTATTTGTATCCCGTATAAAAGTTCAGCAACTTTCTTTGATCACGTTTTCTGTATTCGGTTCCCTTAGATTCTCTTCTTGTCTGCTTCAGACTTCTTTCCCGTCTTTTTTTGTGCTGCTGAAATTCCGGAAACACTAATAAAATAATGTAATAATACATCTTTCAAAACTTCCACAGCGTGGATTTTTTATGGAACTTGTGCGTCGTGACCCCGAACATTTTCTTAATAAATTTTCGTTATTTCGTTACTCTTTTTCTAGATCTGTGATAAAATTTTCTTTAAGTTAAGGCAATTGATCTTTTCGAGGAACTCAGGACCATAAATATAGAGATCTTTTAACAATTTAAGACCGGTTAGTAGCAGAGTGGACAAACGTATCCGATTCCCACCCTGACGTCATGGGTTCGATTCTTCTGCTAGCTAAGTCTTCCATCAGTTCACTCTCAACATTTTTTGCTTATTATGATGATGGTAGTAAAATTTTTAATTAACCCTAAAAAAAATTTTATTTTTTTAATTATCTTGGCCGGAATTCTGGATTTGGGATTTTTTTAATAAAATATAGGTTTTTTTTACAATAATATTTAAGGTAATTGTTACAATTTTTGCACAGTTTATTTCTGTTATAATAACATATAAGCTGCTCCTCCCCATAAAGAACGAGGTTCTTGTGTTTGGTGAGGGAATTTACGCTATACTAATAAAATAGTGCTTAGTTAATACAGCAGAGAAAAATACAGGTTAAAGTAAAAATAAAAGTATTTGTGTAAAATTAGTTATAGTAATAATTATTAGTACATAATGATGACACAAATTTTGTGAAAGAAAAAGAAAAAAAAAAACAAATAGAAAAATTATAATAACAATTATTAAAGACTGTTAAAGTTGTTTGATGTAATTTTTCAATTTGAGCTGAAATTCATGATTTTTTTTTTTTCAACTTTTTATAAACTTAGAAAAAGTAATTGATCCTGTCAAATAAAAGCTTTGCATTTAAATTTCCGACTTACAAATTGAATGTTCGAGTTTGTTTCATTTTATATTACGGCAAATTTTGATCTTATTATTATAATATTCCAGCTCCAAAACCTCTCTATGTTTTTAAAATCTTCTTTCACAATATGTAAATCGAGGCAGGTGGTAGATACAATGAAGCAATTTCAAACTTCTGCAACTAGCACATTGATAATGTGTCCTGTCCCAATTTTTAAATAACTTTAGATTATAAATTGTCAATTAAAAAACCATGTTGAAGTTCCCGTTAAAACAGTTAGGGATCAATTCTTAATTTGAATCAGACTTCCCATCATCGCTGACGATAGTGATCTCCTTGTCAGCTGCCTCATTGAACCAGTTTTCCTCAGTCTTCCAGTCTTGATCTTCTTTAAGATTGATGGACTCTGATTTTAGAATCAAACGTATAACGATTTCTTTCTACTATCAGTTTCTGTTGTGACATATCTTATCCGTGTTTTTTTTTTTAAATCTATCGGAGATAACTGACAACCCAATCTAGCAAGACATCAGATCAGCACAAACACTTACTGAAACAATTTTTTTTGTGGAGTGTACAGCCTGATAGCCGGTTTATTTAAAACCCTTCAAACATTTGGAGCGACAGATCTTGGTAATATTCCGATCCCTTATCCAATTATCCCTCTCCTATTATAATTAAACCTGTCATAAAAACTCATCGAAAACCATTGTTTTAGGCACCCTTAATAGCACAATCTGTAGTAATCATTGTGATAATTTGGTAATTGATATTCTCATCCCATTCTCATACAATCGGATAAATTCATAACAACAGATAAAATCGACCTTCGTGGCCGTGCGGTGTAGCCCTTTGGCAACAAATCCAGAAGTCACGCGTTCAAATCTCAACGTGCAAATATTTTTTTTTACCAAATTAAATAATCTTTTTTTTTTTCACATAAAAAAAAAAATTATATTTGTGGAAAATTTTAGATAATTTAACCATTCAAAATAGCTTTAGCCGTGTTTGGTGAAGAAATCTGAATTTCCAGGTAATCCCTACCTTCCTCTTTTTCATCTCCTTTTCTTATGCACTCCTTTCAACCTCGCAACATACCGTATTAATCATTGGATGTGTCATAGTAATTGAGACTCTTGTTTGGTGTTAAGATAAAAACAACAAAAAATAGCCATGCGTGTATGACAGCATTGTAACAACACTAAAATCACTTAACGTTCACAAGTGATCGATTAGTGTATCTCTGTGCGTCGCGGGTGTATTGATTGGTGAAAAAGAAAGGAAAAAAAAACTTTCAGTATTGCCCAGCTGAAAGACTTGTGTTGATCATGTTCAGAAAACAACCTTAATTTACACAGTAAAACAATTTTTCTTCTCCAACATCGGATTTTCCACAGTATTACTCTTGTGTCGCCGTGATAATCACTTCAACAATACAAGATATAAATAAAATGAAAATAAAATACAAACACGCTTAGCAAATTTATCAATGACGAAACATACACACTCATAGATGACATTAATAGAATGATTAGTTGAAGGAACTCTGATTTGTAATCATTTTTTAAACTCTCGCCAGTGGTACAATTCGTAAATAATGAAGTGATAAAATAAAAATGTATTCAATCTTTTTATGGTTGCTTGCATTTAAAAACAAATGATATTTATTGAATTAATTTCTAGATTATTTGAGACATTATGAATTGTATCAAAGCGGTCGTAATTCACTTATGTTTTGTAAATGAACATATTTTCCATGTTATTTAATAAAGGTTCACGTTGAAGCATGCACGGGGAAGGTAGTATTTGCATGGTTGAATTTCTTCATCACGTATATATGTTTTATCGTAGCACTGGTTTCTAGTCTGCCCAATCTTCTATTTAAACCTATTTTTTCATACTTTATGATGCGCTTTCCTTATTTTATTAGAGCATGTCATGTAAATTGTTTTTTATTAGATATAAAACATAAAAGTATGAGTACATAAATTTCAGCGTTAAGTTGGTAGGTACAAAAACATATACGAGTATCAAACAAAAACAAAAAAAAGGTGGTGCAAATTCGTAAAAGCATTTGAATATTTGAACATTCGGTTTGAATCTCATAAAAATGTTTCAAACTTTGGATATAATTGACGACCTCCGTGGTCGAGTGGTAAGACGCTCGACTACGAATTCAAAGGTCCCGGGTCCAAACCCGGCGTGCGCAAATAATGTTTATTTTATTAAACTAATGTAACTGGTTTAATTCATAAAAAATAATATTAAGTGTAGCTGCGGCAAGTATCAGAGTGGTAGGTACTATAAGTATCGCCCTGGTGAAAGATCGCCATTGAGAATCAAACGTTTCTCGAAAAGAAGTTATCTGAGTTTGGTAACTAGATCTGAATAGCTAGCTATTTTCCAACCTTCCTCTTCTCCATCTCTTTCTCCTCCCCACCACCTCAGCCTCACAACATACTCTAATTAAGGATGACATAGTCTCACTGGCTCTATATAGTTGGGATAAATTGGGATCCTTGTGCGGTATTCACTATAAAATAAATATATATAATAAAATAAAACATACAAAAAGGAGAAAAAAAAATCTTAAAGTTTTTGCCACCCCAATAGATACAGCACATGTTTTTAATATCAATGTAAACCAACCACACACTAATGGTTAAGAAAATAAAACTTTTTTATCAGACTAATATGTATTTACGTACAATATCAAATAGAAATATTTTGTGAAAATAAAATTGAGATCCCAAACAACAAAAATTTCAATGTTAAATTTGGCCTCTGCCTTAAAATTTTCGCCCTATTTGCATTAGGAAAATTGGGTCTGCGATAGCAAGAAGATCGTTAAACGAATTTTCCATCAAGACTCCGCACATAAAATAATGGAAAACGGTTTTGAAAATAATTTATTACGTGACGAGAAATTTGCTCGGGGAAAAACGGGAAATTTTTGTGATGAATTTTGTATTGCCTAGTCACCGGTCATCATCTCCATAAATTCTGAAACAAAAAAGGAATTGGCTTAAGAATTATTATTCAAGTAGCAATTATAATTTTAAATCCAATCATAATAATAATAACCCGCAAGAAGGATGCGACCTTAACATCACTATCAAGCAGTGACGTGTACCAAGTTTTTGATCGGGGTAGGCAGTAGGAAAAACAGCGGATTAATTGATTAAAGTGATAGGTACTAACAAATGCCACTGATTGCTATTGAATTTGTTCTGAAAAAGCACTGCCTTAGACACATACAAAGATACTAGAACAAACAAGCCACTTGAACGCGCAACAGCTCATAGCATAAATATTTTGTGTAGTCTAGTGAGCATATCATAATTCACTCTGACGTTGACGGCGTTTGGGCATATCGTCGACACTTTGGTCAAAATGAGTTAAATATGCAGTTTAATCATTTTTTTTCATCATCGAAAACTGTCACTCGTTTGATTCTGCAAACTTCTTTTGGCGCTTCGGACATTAAATATACATTGTTTATATCAAAAATACGTATTTGAGAGAAGGTTTGACTCAAACGGCACAAGTTTGG
The DNA here is from genome assembly GCA_022651775.1 of Drusus annulatus. Taxonomy (NCBI): domain Eukaryota; kingdom Metazoa; phylum Arthropoda; class Insecta; order Trichoptera; family Limnephilidae; genus Drusus; species Drusus annulatus. Next base: position 1,199,444 of record JAGWCC010000033.1, read on the forward strand.
GCATCGTTTTAGATTTTTGTCTCTTCAGGTAACTCAATGAGAGCATTGAGTTACTTGTGTTTGTCAAAAATCCAACCAGGTACTGAAGACTTATTATTGTAAAACAACAAAAAAACTTTTAAGTGCTCTGGTATACACTTCTCGAAATGGCGCTTTAGCCTTTTTGCCTTTCCGACGACGGTATGTAGTTACTGTTTGACACGTTTTAGTATGAAGGTCAGCGCGGCGCTCGAGTTAGTGCGATTAGCTGAATTTTGCGCGTATTTTTGAAAGTATAGATTTATTTTTTGCAATAATTTCATATGATTTAATCCAATATGATACATATTTTTATACGAGTACCGCAGGGTAGTGCAGTGATTATGTGCCTTTGTGGAGTGCACGCCTCTGCTATCAAGTACATTCATTCCGTACAAATAATTGTGAAAACTGTGCCGACTAATTTAGATTGTCAAGCAAATAATATTAATTCCAATTGTTCATCCTAAAAAAACTAAACGGTCATTCTAAAAATATGAGTATTGTGAAAAAATGTGAATTGAAAATGTATTACCAGA